>CM030363.1:249520190-250120190 GCA_017893485.1 Hemerocallis citrina | reverse complement strand
TCCAGCCTCCCGAGCAGGAGAAACCGACTCTGTCGGCTGTTCAAGAGCTCACCCTTCGTTTTCGCCAGCTCCTTCCGAAGGTATACAACCTCCGTGATCGGACCGAACTTCACCTGAAAAGCGGAAATAAATCCGATGGGACAATATACGGAAACATCTACAACTAGTCACACGCAAATCCGAGGCTCAACACTTGGACAAATTTTGGCCAAACAAAATATTTTCATTCAAAACCAAGGAGAAAGTTTTACAAAAGCGGTGGCCAGTCCGCAGTTAGGCTTACAAAAAAAAAGACTAAAAAGAGAGACAACCGAGTCAGGGGTCGACCTTTTTGCCGCTCGGGTCCGTCGACCCCCCGGTCTTGTCCTCGCCACTGCCCTCGCCTTCGCCTTCGTTCCCGCTCTCCTCCTCGGAGTCGTCCTCCTCCTCGCCCTCGGCCTCGGTCTCCCCTGGGCCTTCGGCACGCTCCGTCTCTCCCTCGGGGTCGAGTAGCCCTTCGGGAACCTCCTCCTCCCCTTCCACGGGGTCGTAAAAACGGTAGGAGGACGTGTCGAAGCCAGGGTTCTTGGCGGCTACGTGAAGCAGGGCTCGACCGTAGGCATCCTCCATGTTCTGGAGCATGTGCTGCGCGGCCTCCTCCTGCACGGCCTTCCTCACCCTCTTCACCTTCTTCTGGTGCTTGGCCATGATCCTCTCGGCCCTCTTCCGAGCCTTCTCCGCTTCCGACCGGACGTTGGCCAGCTCCTCCTTCAGCTCGGCTGCCTCCTTCTCCGACGCCTCAAGCTTGGCCGCCGTGTCCTTCGACAGCTGAATGGCGTCGGCCAGCTGCTTCTCCAACCCCGCCACTTCGGCAGCCCTCTTCGTCGAGAGGAGCTGCTCGGCATCAAGCCGCTGCGTGGCCTTGACGCGCTCCGCCCTCTCCCGCTCCTTCTCCTGCTCCTTGTTCGCAAACTCCTCGAGCAAGAAGTTGAAGTGACAGAGGGTCTGAAAAAGAACAGCAGATTAAAATCCGAACCCAAAGACTTTCGATGAGGGAGAGCTCGGCCTACTTACTGACATAGTGTTCCGAGCAATCTGCATCGCGGCGTCTCCTGCTAGCCCGGCCTTCAGGGTCGCTCGGTCCTTCGGGGTCGGCAGGTACCTCACCGCCTCCATGCAGATGTTGCCGTCGCCCAAGAAGTCGTCGACGTTCATCACCTGCCAGTCGGGGATGAAGATCTGCTTATGACGCTCGGTCAAGATCTTCTCCGCCTCGGCAGTGAGGGACGGAACCTGGAGGGACAACACCTCCTTCACGCCGAACGCACCGCTCGACGAACTGGGGGCATCCCCCTTCGAAGGCGGTGTCGGCGCACCCGAGGCAGGAGAGTCGAGGACCCTGATCTCCCCCTGCTCGATGACCGCGACCTTCGGCTGGTCGGCAGTCTTCTCGACCGAAGGCTTCTTCGAGGCTCGGCTCTCCTGAAGCCCTGCCGAAGGCCTCTTCTTCTTCGCCTCCTGCTCCGACCGGCCCTTCGCCACCAGAGCTTTGTAATCCAGCTTCATCGTCTCTGCACAAGCCGAATGAAAAAACTTAGAAAAATTTTCATGAACTTTAAGCAAAGAGTATAAATACCAGAAGCATACTAGGGTCGATCGGACTGAGACCCCCACGAAACAGATCCTCCTCGGTAATTTCTTTCCAGCTTAGCGCTGGCAGGGCGAGGAGCTTCTTCTGGACCTCCGCCTCCTCATCACTCAGCGCCGCCTCCTTCTTGGTCCGCTTGGGCAGACCCTCCTTTGCCCAAACCGTCGGTATCACCCACGGCGCCGGAGCTCGGATGAGGAAGTACTTCTCCTTCCAATGTTTGATCGAGTCCGGATTCTCGATCAGCTTCACGCCCGTCCGGGGCGAAAGATAGAACCTCTGTTCGTCTCGCCTTGGCTGACAGGGTCGGTAGAGACTCCGAAAGAGGAACATACTCGGCTTACCGCCGACCTCTTGGCATTGGAGGACGAATGCCATGACGTGCCTCCATGTGTTCGGCATCAGCTGGGCGGGGCTCAAACCGTACCATGTCAGGACATCAACCACGAACGGGTGGAGGGGAAAGCGGAGTCCGGCAATAAGGGAGTCGACCGGAAAGACGCACACGTCCGACGAGGACTTTGTGTTGGCTCGGAAACCCGGCCCGGGAAGGAGTAGTCCATAGTCGGCAGGGATCCGAAAGCCCTCTCGGATCAGGTGGAGATCACCCTCGGTGAGAGACGAGATGGTATGGTCCACCTCGGACAGCTCCCTCGACTCGTTCTCCTCCACCAACTTAGCCGTACCTTGTGTCACTCTCTCCAAGGTCTCCTCGGCGTAGTCCCGTACGCCACCCACGCTCGACAGAGAAATGGGCTGCCGACCGAACGCTCCAGCCGTCTTCGGCGTTTCCACGATCGTGACCACGACCTTGCCCTCCCGGGACACCGCCGCAACCTCCTTAGGCAGCTCGGCCACTTCGCCCTCTCTGTCCGGACGAACGACACTCTGATTGCTCGGCTCCACTACCTCCTTCCCTTTATCCCCTCGGCCAACGGCTTGCTCCGAGGCGGGGGTCTCATCCGTGATCTTAACCATTTTTTCTAAAAGAGAAGGGAAAGAGACTGACCTTGAAGTGATAGGTACGGTCGGAAAGTTCGCCGGAGACAAGGAACGCTACCGCGACAGCTAGCACCGCCACCAGAGAGCTGAAAACTTCGAAGGCAAAGTAAAAACTGAAGAGAGAGAGTAAAAATAAAAAATGAGACTTGGTCTAAGGGGGGGTGAAGATTTATAGTAAAATGGAACGTCCTTTGGACTTCCAAACAAAAGAGCGCGACTTTTGGGCTGCTCTCGAAACGTCGCGAAGGCCCAACACAACTGCCTTCCTCACCAAGTCAACTAGCTCGGCGCAATGGGATCTGAATCCGAGCCACACGCAATCCGAGCCAGATTGCACAGACTCCGGTCGGTCTCCGAGCAAGTGCCTTTCCGAGCCTGCAAACGGAGAAAACGCACTTTCTCCTCAACTTTCGTGCATGATCTCGATCAGACGGCCCAGATCTCGCCGAGGACACTAAACGACAAGATAGTGTTTTTTTGAGAAATGTGCCCGTCTCGGGATGCGAGCCGCCATCCAACGGTTCAGATTGCGTCAGGCCGCTCGGACTGCCTACACCTCCTCCATGTCATCCGACGGATCCGGGTGCGCCACATCGCCCGGAAGATTGAACCCTCGGACGTCCCACCTATGTCTGGAGAAACCAGAAAAAGTTTTGATTCAAAGTTTTAAGGCACCGCCCTCAGCGAGCGCCCCCCAGGCCCAGGGCCTCGGTCGGTATTCCGCCGACCCACGGGTCCCGGTCGAAAGCAGATCAACACTCAGAGATCGGGAGAAACGCACCATTCCGAGCTAGTTGATTGCAACTGTGAAGGTTCGGCCTGGTAGAAGACTCTGGCAACAGAGCCTTCACAGTTGCAAACAACAAGCTCGGAATGCCCTTTGTTTCTTCCCCATCAATCTCACCGATGGTCCTGAAGTTCGAGCCATGATCTCCCCCGGGTCCGAATTTGGATCGTCACCTCTTCCACCATGATCTCCTCCGACCCCGCCACCCACCTCGGGACAGCCGGAGTCGGCAGAAGACCTTGGTAGAAGAACGACCACCCATCATCCCGGAGCGACCCATACCTCGGGCTCAGATCACAGTCATCACTACTCCTGCCTTATTCTCCCCCGACCCGGACACCCACGATGGGGGCCGTCAGGAGCAGGAGAAGAAGAAGGCAGTAGAGTGACCACTCCTCCGAACCTATCAAGGTTAAGACTCCACAAGACTGGCGTCCGCCAGAGGCAGACACCACCGAGGTCCAAAATTCAACATTGCTGCGACTGAAATAACAAGGGGAATGGAGTACTTATAGCCTACCCTCCAAGATCTAGCCATTATGATCCTCGGAAGTTGTAACGCCACGCATTAATTGAAGGAATCATCCTTAATGACCTGGGGAAGGTGGAACGCCGCACAAACCCCGGAGCACCATTAATGTCCTTGGGAACAGGATCGTCTCGAGACGGATTGCGCCACGTCGCTCGTCCTGCCGAAACCCCTGTCTCCGGTCGGATTCTGAGCAAGTGCCTTTCCGAGCTCGCAAACGGAGAAACACACTCTCTCCTCAATTTTCGTGCATGATCTCAATCAGACGGCCCAGATCTCGCTGAGGACACTAAACGACAAGATAGTGTTTTCTTGAGAAATGTGCCCGTCTTGAGATGCGCGTCGTCATCCAATGGCTCAGACTGCGCCACGTCGCTCGTCCTGCCGAAACCCCCTGTCTCCGGTCGGATGCCGAGCAAGTGCCTTTCCGAACTCGCAAATGGGGAAAATTCACTTTCTCATCAAAAATCGCGCCTGATCTCGATCAGACGGCCCAGATCTTGCCGAGGACACTAAACGACAAGATAGTGTTTTCTTGAGAAATGTGTCCGTCTCGAGATACGCATCGTCATCCAACGGTTCAGATTGCACCATGTCGTCCGGACAGCCGAAACCCCCTGCCTTCGGTCGGCTGCCGTACGAGCGCCTCTCCGAGCTTGAACTTGCCCCACGTCATCCGACCGAAGCTACGAGCACGTCGCTCAGACTGCCGAAACACCATGCCTACGGTCGGCTGCCGAGCAAGTGCCTTTCCGATCCCGTAAACGGAGAAAAAAGACACCGAGCTACTACGACCGTTGGATCTCTCAGAAATTCGTGCTTCTAATGATGAACGGTCCAGATTGCGCCACGTGCGCTAAAAGACAAGATAGCGTTTTCTTGGGAAACGCGTCACCATCCGATGGCTCAGATTGCACCACGTCGCTCGGAACGCCGAACCCCCTAGTCTCCGGTCTGCAGCCGAGCAAGTGCCATTCCGAGCTCGCAAACGGAGGAAAAATCTGCCGAGCGATGGAGACCGTCAGATCTCTCAGAAAATCACGCTCGACGATGATCAGAGGTCCAGATTGTGCCACACCATAAATCAGTATTAAAAATCGTTTTTTATTTATTTAAATCGCTTTATTTATTTAAAAATTGCGAAAATTGCTAAAAATTCGGGAAATTTAACTAAAAATTCTAGAAAATAATTGAAAATTCGGGGGTATATTTTTGGGCCCCTGAACGAACAATTATTGCCCAGAATGCACTGTTAAGGCCCCCCGAACGATTAGTAAACACATCGCAAAATTAAATAAATAATCCGAAAAAAATAGATGAAAGACGCCAAATACTCGATATGGCTAGGAAACAGCACATGGCATCAAAAATTACCTCACTACCCCCTTCAAGATCCTAAGCCCTCCTTATGGACTCCGATACAACTCCGCTAGCCACCAAAACAGTCAAACTACTCCTCAAAGGCTGATCACGCTCAGTCTTTAGGAGTGGGGGCTCGTGATATGGCTAAAAATGGGGTTAAATCGGAACCGTCCAGATTGGGCACAAATCTCGAAGCTCGGGGGTAAAAAGGTAATTTCACATACAAGCGGGTCCAAAGCGGGTTCTGAATCTCCTTCTCATAGATCCAATAACCCACGAATGGGTCCGCTCCAATTGGGCACGGGTCTCGACCCGAAGCGAGCCCAGACTAGCAAGAGACAAATCAGGGCCACTGATTTGACCAAGTCAATGGGCCTGATTTGCTCTCACCGGGAATCAAGGGGTCAGTTTCCTAAACAGACTGAGGATTTTACTCCCGGCTGTTACACAGGAAATCAGGCCCTTAAACAACTCCCCTGGCGACTATAAATACAACCCATCCTACCTCTGTTACAGGTTAATCACTTTTTCACCACTTTAAGCTCTTTCTTAATCTCTTCTGATTACTGACAAGAGCGTCGGAGGGTGCGTCGCCGGAATCAACCCCGGTGTCTCGCACTTCCTTGCAGGTTGCGCCAGGAGCAAGAAGGCTTGAGTCAACTGTTCAGATTGTTCTCGGACTCACAAATTCTATCTGTTTACCCCCACACCGAAATCAGCAGTAACAAGCATGTTGACTATCAATCTGGAAATTATCATGGTAATATTTGGTCATTAGTTCATCTATTTAATCAGGTTAACATGGTATATACATAAATCTGAAAATAAAATGCAGCAGCAGTAAAATGGTCATAACTCATGCAATATAAGTCGTAATTCAAAAATTCTGGATATTCTGGAAACTAGACACCTGGAGATACATTTCATATTCAGAAAGTTATTGATTTTGATGACAGTATCTAATCCAAAATAGCATGACAATATTCAGGTTGGCAATAAATTTCAAGGTCTCAATATATTTTTCGTGAATAAAAAAATTTAAAATGTTATGAACGATTAGTTGGGGGTTAAAAACATAAATCATAGCAAGTTACATCTATGTGAACATGGTATTAAGATGTATAATGTCCATAGTCTTACTAATCACAATCAACCAATACACCAACATCGATCATATAACAACCAACACTAGCATACAATCTACAATAGTTGTGTAATGTCATGACATGAATTACAATAACAATTCATATTCATATATTCAACAATTAATTACATGAATGCATGTAAGATCTGCATAAATCGGAGGCAAACAGACGGCATGAAGTCAAGACTACTACTTGAATTCGCTCGTGTAAATCCATAGTATCTCAACGATAGATAGCAATAGACGATATACGATAATCAATATAGATCTACTTGTAGGATTCAATAAACATTCTCGAATACGATACAATAACTATTCGAGGGAAAATGACTTACCTTTAGAATGACGTTAGATCCAACTTGTTGAGAATAACGGGATTAGGATCCCGGGAGACAAAACACGAACCACGAAAACACGAAAACACGTGCAACTACACACAAATCAGCATACAGCCAATCCCTCCACCACAACAAACACAGCAGCTCAATCCAAACACCAAACAGGAGCACAACAAATCAAGTCCTCCTCCTACTCCCCGAACAGCATACAGCGAAAACAAATCCTGAACACCAATTAGTGGAGAGAGGGAGAGACAACAGTGGGGGACAGCGACGATCGGAGACTGGCAGCACTGGCAGCGATGCACGATGAGGGCGGCTGACGGTGGGGCACTGGTGGTCGGGAAGCGATGCAGAGATGAGGACAGAGGGGACTCGATCGAAGCTTTGTTTCTTACCAAAACTTTGTTTCTTACCGAAACAGAGGAGGACGAGTTGGCAGGGTTTCGAGCTCTGGATGACGACGACAAGGGCGAGGGGGTCTTCAGTGGTTGCGGGGTGAAGGTTGCAGACGAGGGCAAGGGTATGCAGCAATGGTGATCGTCAAGGTGATGGGTTTGAGTGGAGGCAATGGTGATGGCTGGTCGGTAGGTGGGAGGTTGAGGGGATAGGACGCGACGGGGATGGGAGGTAGACGCCAGAGCGGGATGTAGGCGAACGGTGGCAAGGGGCTGGCGAGGGTGATAGTGGGTTCAAGGATGGGGAAGACGATGAGGCGAGGTCGGGACGAGGGCGAAGACACGGACTCGAGGAAGATGGCGGGGGTTTCGGAGTTGGAGGTTTGAATAGGAACGAGGGGTTGAATAGTAGGGTGGATGAGGGAATAGGTTAGGGGATTAGGGTTTGTTTTAATATAATAATAGTATTATAATAACCATATTAATGGGGAGGGATGCATGGCTGATTATTAGGGATATCAAATTTGGGGTTACATGATGGGATAGTGATTAGGAGGGATATTTGGTGATTGGCTGTTAGTGGAGATATGAGGAGGTTTTTGGTTAGTGGGTTTGTGGGTCAAGATCCAATAGGAGGTGGGTTATAAGGTTTGGGTACAAAATGGGTCAAATAGGAGGGAATTATCAACTCAACAAGGAAAAAGGAAAAATCCATGAAATTAAATTTGAATTAGGAATACAAGAAGTAAGATTCAAATAATCAAACTGAGATCAAGATAAATCATGAATAATATTAGAATGATATTATTCGGTACAATAAATGAAACAAAATGAAATTTTATTGAATTACAAAAGAGATTACATTAATGGAGATCAATAAATAAATAAAAATAATCATAAAATGAAAACAGGAGTTACATATGGACTCCAGAGTGATCCGCAGTGTGAGATATTCTCCACTACTCCGGGACAATGGAAGAAATAGGCCACAGAATGATCCACGGAGGGAATTGATCTCCAGTATTCCTGAACGAGAGCGACGTTCATGGGATATTTATGTAATAAGTGCTCCAGAATGATCTGCGGAGTGAGACATTCCCTAGTATTCCGGGACGATGGATAAAATAGGCCACAAAATGATCCACAGAGTGGGATTGGTCTCCAGTATTCCATGGGCGAGAGCCAATACTTGCAAAATGTCCGAATCTCATAGTAGTCATCGCAGTAAATTAGTTGCATATCGTGGGACCGAACTTTATCAAGTAGAGAACGAAAAGGGCTGCATCGGACCTATGTAGAGTGTGATGCATAGAATCTGATAAGTATGCATTAGTAATCATCATGTGAATTTGTGTTTTTCTTGACTTGTATTATGCATGCTTGTTTTCTGTCTTCTTACACTTGACACTTAGCCTAGCTCCACTTGATGAGTTATGCTTCATTTATTATTATTTCATGCTCCATCTGTTATTACTGTGTTAATATGTTTCGCTTGTAGATTGATGATTTTATTCCTCATACTTTCATTTAAGTTTGTATTTTCTCTTGAATATCACTCACACTGTTATGAATGACCCCTGTAGTTTTGGGGGTTAGGGTTATCTCTAGACTCATGTTTGACAGGTAGGTACCATTAGCATGGAGTTGGGAGCATGTGGTAGGTTAATAAATGTTCATGCATATCTTGTAAAATGATTGATTGTAAAGAGAGAATTGTGATTTAAAGTGTTAAAATTTCGCTGTGCTTTGTAAAAGAGTTGATGTAATAAAAAATTTTAATTTTCTTATATTTGGATGCTATGTTTGTGAATACAATTGAGGTTGATTCTGGAATTGGTACCATGTATTTCTAATTTTATTTATTAGAAATTCGGGGCACTACATTAATAGTACTACTAGTGAATCTGCAGATCATACCTACCTCAAAGGCTATGTCTGTTAGTATAGATCTTTGTATATATGAGACTTTCAATAAGTTTAGAATGATCTGTCTCATAGTTGTACCATCATTAGGTGTCAACCGTTATCATAATCATAAGGTGTTTCAAAACATACTTTCAGTCACTATATCCCCACTTTTAGAACACATTATTGATTAAATGAATTTGACTAAAGGTTATCTCTTGCCAACCGAAATTCAACCTTCTACCTAATATGGTATCCACAACACCAAGGTGTTTCATGCTGAATTCTTCAGATAGCACAATTTAAACTTCATTTATAATTGAGAGGTCACTTCCAAGAACAAGCATGTCAACAATAAACAAGTAAATAATAGTCATTATATTTGACACACCACAAAGTTAAAGACATTGATTAGAATTACTTGATTCAAATACTAGGCTCTTCAAATTATTTATCCGTCAGCTATAATACATGTTTTAAAATATACAATGATTTTATTAAATTGTAAATCTTGTTCACTAAACATATCAATGCAAAACTCATAGTACAAAACTATTAAGTACAAAACATTTCAATATAAAATATTCAGTACAAAATCTTTTAGTACAAAACTGTTTACACATCTTTTATGAATAACAAAATTTTCAATAGATGTAAGGGTAAGAAGAATACTTATTTATCTCAGTCAATCTTTTAGCTACTAAAGTGCATTAAAATTGCTACTGAGCAGTCAAAATTACCCCACTTACTATAGTTTTAGCCCCTTTCGACAAATCAACTAATTCAAAATATTATTGTATAACAACAAATTCATTTCATTATCTACTAAAGACTCTTGTTAGCTCATCTATCATTGAAGTTTTAAGTGTCAGTAAGGTTGGTTCTTAATTTTAACTGTAAATCATTTACCGTGTCTATAGGACTAGGTAATTTCATATATTTATCTTTGATGAATACATCCTCAAAAGCCTCTGCAAGTTTAGATTCTACTAACACAAATTAGATATATCCAATACTGTCCATAGAACCACAGTCTGCACTTTCTATGTACACACAATTTTTTTTTTAGGTCCTACTTTAGGCTTTCTAGAGTTATGTACTCTAACAAATGTATCACAACACATATTTACACTTTAACAAAATTATTTTTGTTTTTATGCCATAATTTACATGGTGTATTCGATTTAGAGTGTAGTAACATATTAGGAATATGATTAATAATACAACATCACTCATAGTTACACAAAGTCAAACAACGGTCAATAATATAGAATTCAACATTTCACTAAGTATTTGATTCTAACTTTTATCAATACCGTTTTGACTGTTGTAATTAGAGTGCCAAATGCAAACTTCTCTAAAATTATTATAACATATTCAACACCTTTATCAAATCTGAACCCTAGATCTAAACATTTAACTAGATTTTAATTCATTAAGAATAACAAGTGCTTCATTCTTTATATATGTAAGAAAACCCTTCAATAATCATTACAAAAGTGATTAAATACTTCTGACCAACCATCGTCTCATCTAGTCATAAAGCTACTAAGATCACAAATATCAGAATGTGTTGACTCAAAAGGTTATGTACTCCTAGAGACCATACTGAATGGTTTCTAGTGATCATAATCTGAGCACAAATTTCACATTTATCATAATTTAATGAAGTGTCATTTAGTAGAGTTATGAGTTTTAACAAGAGCAAACAATTTAATACATAGTTCACATGTCCTAGCCTATTATGCCGTGTTCAAGGACTACACAAATTAAATAATTATTATCTATTGCTTCATTTGTTAAACTCAACTTACATATGCCATTGACTATGATATGCACATTATAAAATAATAACAATATGAGTTAATAGAAAATTACTCTACCACATTTCACAAAATTATTTGTTTTCTCTTGTGGTTCTAACAATGTCCATATGCTTAAACACATTGAGCGAAGAGTACTTTCCTTTATTCGTTCTTTATCATCTTCATAGCTCTAACGAGATAATGATTAAAATTTTATAGTTCAACTTTGCACACACAGTACATTGAGTGACAAAGAGAAAAAAAACGTAACTAATGATGTCATATCCTGCATTACGAGATGCTCTCACCTAAGTTACATACATTCATTACAGAACCCATACATCAATTTTATTAGAGAAGCACATATACGATCTCACAAAACTGCAAAACGATGTGTTAGTCGTTAATCTATATTCATAGTATGACAAGACACTTAACAATCCTAAACATGCTAGTTTTTAAAGTGAGATTAATTATGATCTAAAATTCCTAATCATGTGATCAAATGCACAAAATGTTTACACATTCATCTCACGAAATACTGAAAAATTGAATTAGAGTAGATCATATTGACACTTCAAGTTAGGAGTGTTTTCCAGATTCGATGGACAAGTCTGCGTAGTGCAGACTTCTTCTACCGTGATGCAAATCCATCGTCTCCAATACACACAATTTTTAAGTAACTTGAAGTTCATACATTAATCAAATTGTTAAAGATTAGCCAATCACACAAATTATTAGCACTATTTAATTCAAACAACATTTTAATTAGAGATACGAATTTTATAGTCAGAACCTATAGTTTAACTTATCAAAATAAATATTTGATCCTTAGCTCATAGCCAAAGCAGTTATTCAAACTTGTATTTAATTAGACAATGGTTAACACAGTTTTGAACTTTAGCACTTAGCAACAACAGAATATATATATATATATATATATATATATATATATATATATATATATATATATATATATATATATATGGGAAAAAGGGGTATGAGCAACTTGCTCATTTAGTAAATGAGCAATTGATGAGGTAGCATGCATGTGATTGGAAAATTCTAAAAGTGGTTAGTTGTCCAATGTATTACATGCATGCCACATCATCAATTGCTCATTTACTAAATGAGCAAGTTGCTCATATCCCTTTTATTCTCTATATATACATCTATATTATAAAACACAAAGAAAGCTATCAAGTGGCTCTCCTTCAATACCCCAAAAAATCAAAGGCCCAGATCTAACCTCACAAAACATATTTTCCCCCCAAAAGTTTTTCCCCCAAAATTCAAATTCAAATCCCCCACCCAAAACAATTCATATATTTATTTAAATTTTTTTTTCTTTCTCTCCCTCCCTCTTCTATTCAAATTTTAAAAAAAATTAAAAATTAAAAAACTAAAAAAATTAAAAACTTTAAAAACTTTTAAAAAAATTCAAAAAAAAAACAAAAAAAATCATATAATATGTTTTTACTGGACCCCCAAAAAGTTTCTCATATAATATGTTTGCTACTTCAATTAATTTGCTCGACCTCTAAAATTATTTTATATGATCAAATAGGGTGCACCGTTCCAAAGTCGTGCCGTTGGCACGTGTCAACGGGCAAACCTAGTATATATATATATTTTCTATTATAAAAGCCACAATAAATCTGTCCAGAGCAGATCTGGACCACATATCTAATTTTCATTATATCTTAGATATAATCTGAACCATAGAAATCTCTCAAATATTTTAGATCAGGATCACTCATCTTATTCTTAGATCAAATCTGAGCCATACAAATTAATCTCTCAATTTTAATTCCTAAGAGCATCCACAGTGGTTTGCTATAATTCTCAGTTTGCCATTTTTTGAGAAAGCAAGGGCTGCAATTGTTTCTCATATTGCCATTTTTTAGCAAACCATCTATATTCGTTTCTCATATTTGAGAAACAGAATAGCAATTCTCAAATTATAGAGGACGGGATATCATATCCCGTCTGATCTATTTTGATTAGATTTTTATTAAAAAAACACCTCTCAAACGGGAGATCATATCCCATCTCAATCAGACGGGATATGATATCCCGTCTGAGGGAAATTTTTTATTCATTTTTTTTATTTTTTTTTAAATGAACGGAGGTGATTGGCCGAATAAAAAAAAAAAAAGAAAAAATGGTCAGACGGGGAATCATTCCCCGTCCAACCAAAAAGTAGGTTTAGTCAAAAAGTAGGTTTAGTTAATTAAACCTACTTATTAGTAGGTTAATTAAGGTTTTAAGTAAGTTTAGTTATTATTATATTAATTAATTTATTTAATTAATTTAGTTTAATAGTTAATAAGTAATTAACTTTTTAAATTTAATTTTAAAACGACAGACGGTATATCATATACCGTCTCTCAATTTTTTGGCAAAAATATAGCAAATCGACCACTGCAGCGATTGCTTCTATTTGCTATTACTGTAAACACCACTGTGGATGCTCTAATGCCAAACCCTACCCCAAATCTCCTCTCCCTACGGGTACCACGCCAACGTGCTTCTCTCTCTCTCTCTCTCTCCTCCTATACCATCGACGACGATGTTGCCTCATCCTCCCTTTCCCCTCACGGTTCATCTCTAGCACCAGACTCCTGACAATTTTCACCACCAAACTCTCTCTCTCACAAACGTCGGACGATGCCGAAACCCTATACTTCCATTCGAGCTCATTTGAGGCGCACATGACGAAAGTAGAAGCTAAATAAGTTTCCTTTTCTTCCTCCTCTGCTAGGGTCTACTCATCTCTTCTAGAGTTTCATTCTTTTCCCTCTCGCTTTCTCGACGAAAGTTGGAAAGTTTGGCAACGGCAGCGAAACTAGGGTTTCATTCGAGTCTTGTTGTTGGTTTCGTTTTTGGGAAATTATTTTGGGTTTGTTTTGTAGCAGTTATTTGATCGGGGAATCTACTGTTGTGCATTCCCAAATGCTGACAACCTAGGGTTTCTCGATACCTTCATTCTTTGATCTATTGTGTGAGTCCCAGAGGGGTTTTAGAATTAGGGTTATAGTTTTGCGATAGTACTGATGATTTTTGTTTTTGTTTTTATTTAAAATTTCAAGTGTTTGTGTCTGGAGCTGGACCCGGAGGCGAATGCAAAGTTTGTTGAATCTCGCAAGATTCAGCTTTTCCAATTCCCGATTGAAGGGAGCAAGGTGATTTTCTTTTTGCAAGTTTATAATAATTTGATCGATTCATCGTTAATTAGATTTTCTAAAAATAATGAGATGAGATAATTCTATTTAGAAGAGTATTGAGAAGACCATTTTCAGTATCGTTCATCTTTTACTCTATGGATCTGGGAATTCATTTTATAATTTGACTGTTAATTAGTTTGAGCATTATATGTGATTTTTAAAAAAATATTTGTTGAATTAGTTTGGTTAATGATTGGGTGTTCTTGAATATGATAGGAACAACTTGGTTTTTCCTGTTCTGTGAAATTTTTCAAAATTTGATGACACTATCATGAGATAAACTAGTGCATATACGTGAATAGATATAGTGAATAAATATATTGAAAATGAAGATGATGGTGAGAGAGATAAGAAGGTTGGTGCAATGAATAATAGTGTGCACATATGGTTATAGTTATGAATTACAATTGTTCTAATTATTTATTTTTACACCTGGTTTGCTATTTATCATCTTTTTTCTTTCTTGAGTGTTTTTTTGTCTAATCCACAAAGATTACCATCTGTTCTTCTTATTTAATATAGGCTTCAAGTCATCTACATCTACAATCTCAAAAAGTCACATTTACCCATTACCTGGACTCGACCCGGACCCGGCATTGGATCAGAACCAACCCGATCTATACGGGTCGGGTCCAAAAATAAGACCCGATGCACTTACGGGTCAGCAACCCAATTGAGAAAATCAAACAAGGTTTATATCATACCTGACCCTTCTTCTCCTTTGATTCAGAGCTGAATACCTTTTTGAACCAATTCCCTATCTTCCCCCATCCCTCCTCTATAAATTCAATACTACAATTCACAACCAATTGAAATTGCATCAAAATCGAAACTTTTCAGCTGAGAACAATAAAAATTGATAAAATTTAACATACCCATCTAACTAATTCAATTACAGACACAACGATCAAAATATATAACAGACAAAAAGCTATTTACTACTACAATTGACAACCAAATGAAATTGCATCAAGATTGAAACTTTTTAGCAACGGATAATAAAATTAACAAAACTTAAACACACACACACACACATATTTTATTATACACACACATATATTTTATGTATTTATTTATTTTTTTGAGATAGTGTAGAAAAGGAGGAAGGCGGCCGGGGTTTGGGCTTGTGGAAGCGTTGCTGGAGGAGGTGGAGGAGGTGCACTCAGGTGCATGAGTTACCGAGAGGAAACCCTTAGAAAACTTTTATTTATGTGAAATACTTTAAAAGTATGCATAAAATAATATAGCAGTTTATAGTTCATTCATGTAGCAAGCTCTGCCGTGGAGCAAATTCGATGTGTGAACCTTGATGTTTTCATTTACTGTAATGTAGAAAACAAACCAAGTTATCACTGTGCATAATATTTCGTTACTGTGAATGTTGATAATGCACATAGTCTCTATAGAACTTCAGCTTTATTAACAAAAGATAGTAATTTAAACAAATCATGTTTCTTTAGAAAATATCCATCCACATGGCTACCCAGGCATCAAATTTTCAGTTTTGAAGAGGTTGTTCCATTAAACTTCATTTGCTTATCTTTTTGTAGGTATGAATCAAGCTGGTTTTATTGAATGCATAGTTCGAGCAGTTAATTCTTGCCATCCTCATCTTCATCCTGTAAATTTTGAGAGGTATTCATTAGATGTAATTGAGCGCTATTGAAAAGTTGGGATTTTTTTTCTGAAATTTATGTTGGTTTAGGGTTCGCAGAGGAGGAAAAATAAACTGGTGCCACCGATTATATGTAAACCCGAGCTGAAGAAGTTGAAGAAGTTGCAAGAGGAGAAGGAGATGAAGTTGTTGCAAATTAAAAGTATTGAGATGTTGGAGTATGTTGCCTATTTAATTAATTTATTTTCTCTTTGATTTTTCGGGGTTCAAATTTATCAAATTATACCATGTTTTATTGTAAATACGCTTACGTGCATTTTACTATGAAATGCAGTAAAGCAAGAGCAATTGAAATTATTTGATTGTTTGTGTTGTGCATTGAGTAGTAAAATGAATGATAGGGTATTTCCATATAGCAAAATGCAACCATGTAAGCTAGATAAATTTGCCTGTTTGAACCACGATAGTGCATTTCCATATAACAAGTTGGTATTTTCATATGTTCACTGTTTATTACAAGTCACGCTATGTGGTTAATTCTCTTGTTTATCTCTTCTTTAGAAAATTAGTTGTATATTTTCTGATAATTGAGGCATTGATCTTACTCTTTAATTTTACGACAGGACAAGCCATTCTTGAGGGATGAGATTCAAAATGAGATTTGGATGTGAGGAGGACCCAGAGCAGAGGTATGTTGATCCCATTTTGCTTGTATAGGATTGTTTGTCAAATTTTAGTAATTTATCTAAAGGTGTTCATTTTGTAATTTGTAATTTGTTGTAAAAGGTTCACTGGAACTGTAGTCGGCATAGGAGAGGTTGATCCCAACAAATGGTCCGGTTCAAAGTGGCGATGTCTAAATGTATTATCACGTAGCAGTGCCACTGTGACTTGTTACTATATATTCTTGTATAGATCAAATTGATGAGCTTTTCTTTCCTCTGTATTTCAGGTAAGATGGGATGAACCATCTTCAGTTCAACGTCCTGAAAGAGTGTCACCTTGGAAAATAGAGCATGCTTCAGCTCCTCCTCTGAACCCCTTAGTGGTTTCTAGAGCCAAAAGGCCTCGTTCAATTGTCATCCCTCCGTCTCGTGAATCACCTATTACTAAAGAAGGTAGGCATACAATCTAAGGTTTAGTGACTTCTTATATATGTTGTTTTCTGAATCTTTCTTGTCTTGCAGTTGCTTGTAAATTCACTGTAAACCCCTCCCAGACGCATGGAATTTTGAGGGTCTTGCAAGGTCAAGAAATCACGACCTTAAGATACAGCTTCACCGAGAATATGAACCAGATACTGATCGTATTCCTATTATGTGGTCTTCCTCACACAATGATGAGAAAAATGATGTTTTGTACAAGGTAGATTGGATACCATAAACTGGAAGCAAATGGGTAAGCAGGAGCTCAGTTATAAGGATATGTTATCGGGATTTAGAACTCCTGTCAATCCACATGGATTCTGTTCATCTTTCTTTGAACAAACAGTTGGAGATTCAACTTCTCTGAAGGGCCAGTTTCTTGAACAAAGATGGTTTCTTGAACAAAGATGGCAAACAAAACATGGCTTCAGATACATGGTCATTAATGCCCTCAACCCCATCCTCCATTGTGGACTCAAACTTGAGGATTAGTGCTCGATTTGGTGAGATATCATTTCAGAAAGATGGAAATGGTAGATATGGTGGCTTTAGTCCTCATTCTCTTATTAGGGTTGATCAATGTTCTCCAAACTGGTTAACCCATTTGTTGCCACCTTCTCGAATGGATAGTCAACCAGCACGTTGTTCTCAAACCGCAACCTGTGGAAGCTGCCCAAATTGAGGTGTCAAAGGCCAAAGGAATTAGCAATTACAAACTCTTTGGGATTCAGATTAAGAGTGACCCCGGGGCATCTGACTCAGTAAATCAACAAGAATACTAAACCCTATTCCTCTGTACAATCGATTGAATATGTTTTATTCGAGTTTCATTTCTTCAAAATATATGAAAAGAATTTAATTTGGTAATTTTGGAAAGTAAGTGGTGAATTCAATTGGGTATTTGATCAGTTTTTGAATTGTACTTCATTATCTGATGTTGGATAGGGTGGTTTACTTCAAGAAGTGGTAGTTGAAATGCTTAATTTGTTGTTCAAGTTTGAACATCTGATACTGACCTTTGTTTTTATTTATATAAAAATAATATAATCCGTATGCATGTGAGAAATTTCCATGGAGGATTGAATTAGATTGAGGTACCAATGAGAAGTCTTGTTAATTTTTATATTTATACTTGCAAAACAATAACTTAGAAGTTGGATGGAAGGAAATTTACAATGTGATGTTGTATTATCAACAAGGCAATTTGAAACACTCTGCGTAGTGATAATATTAGATACTTGTCTTTTTTAGGTTTATGCGTATAGATATATAAATGTTTGTGTTACTGTAATGGGTCATCTACAATTGTCGAGCTGATTGATATTGTTCACAAATGTCCTTTATTGGGTGCAGTGCTTGATACTCTGTATCTCCCCAAAGATTTATTTTGATTTAGTGCCTGGGTTGAAATTTTGTAACGGAGATCATTGTAGTTATTACTATATTGAAGATTATCTTCAATAAATCTATAATTCTATGTGGAGGTCTAGAAAGATATGACAATTTAAGGTCTTGTCGATGATAATAATATAATATGTTTGTTGCGTTTTTCTTCTTTAGTGTCAAAATCTTTGCTATGGAATCTTGGATAAGGAATCATCGACATCATTTAAGTTCTTCTACGAAAGAAAATGGTGAAAATAATTAATTTGCAAGAAAGAATTGGCGCAAGAAATTTTCTAATAAAATGTTGAGTTAAATGTTTCATAGGTTTGTAACTGTGTAATGAGCTTGTATCTTATTAATTAAATTGTGCTCAACTTAACTTCATTCAGTTTATCTCAGCTAGAAATTTATTTTACTAATTTCCTTTCCAGTTAGACAATCAAATCAATATGTGGACTTGCAATATTTTATATGTTGCATGCTAACAACAATTGCTATTATATTTCTCAGTGACGAGGTTGCTATTGAAACCCCTGCTGTCGTCCTTGGTGAGGCCATGGATATCTTTACTGCTCTTCAGCTCGTGTTGAAGAACTCACTGGCTCATGATGGGCTTGTTCGTGGACTTCATGAAGCTGCAAAGGCAATCGAGAAGCATGCAGCTCAACTTTGTGTGCTCGCTGAAGATTGTGACCAGCCTGATTATGTCAAGCTGGTGAAGGCACTTTGCAGTGATCACAATGTTAAGCTGGTGACTGTTCCAAGTGCTAAGACTCCTGGCGAGTGGGCAGGGGTTAGTAAACTGCTACTCTTGTTATTATTTTGTACGAGTGTTCAGTTTAAATTTATTAATTACAGTAAAATTATTTTGTATATATCCATCTTTGCTTAAATACAAATTGTTCATCCTTTGGCCATCACATTTCTTGTTAACATATTGATTAGTTGTTATCTCTTCTGGAAATATATAAATGCCTTGTGAGCATTAACTTCAAAAGTAGAACAAATTCAGTTGCCTACATAATTTCTAATTTAGTTCGTAAAATAAAATGTATTGTATATCAAAAGCATTTTAGGTTATTCCAATTGTCATAATACAAGGCACATTAAAACTCCTTCATTGTATTTGTTATTGTTCGGGATGGCAACTGGACCGGGTCAACCGGCGACCCACCCGCGATCCGGCCTGCCAACCCGGCCTGTTAATTTGCTCCACGGGTTCGGGTCGAACCCGGTGAACAGTACCGGGTCGACCCGGGTCGCAATTTACGCGAATTGAATTCGCGAAACCCGGCCCAATTTGCGAATTGGACCCGCCAACCCGCGAGTCGACCCGCCGGTTTCGACCCGTGACGGGTCGAACGTTCGAAATTCCCGTTGCGCTGCGCCGCTGCTGATGTGCTCTGTCCCAAGACAGAGCCGTTGTGAACGGCTCTTTGAGCCGTTGCATTTATTTATTCCCCCCCCCCTTATTTAGCCTATAAATATCCCCAAAAATCTCATAAAAAATCACACCTCGCTCTCTTACTCTCTCTACTATTATACATTATTTGTAAAGAATTTTTGAACAATTATAGTATTCATCAAACAAGTGTACAAGGAGGCATAACACGATCAAATTTCGGTCGTATCGGAATCAAAATTCAACATCTTCAACGTCTTCAACTCTCTTCAACCCTCGTCAAATCTACTTCAACCTCTTCTCAACTTTTCAATTGCGGAATCGGCAAAGCGCTCCTCCATCTTTTCAATTCTATTCTTATTTTAACGGTTTTTTTTACATACGCGTATTCAACGGTGAACGGTATCAAAATATCTCTATCTCTCTTGTTAATTTTTTTTTTTGCGTTGTAGTTAAAATTATTGTTCGTTTTTTTGAACTTCTCTATCTCAACACTCTTGTTTTTTAGATTTTTTTTGTATAATTCACCGCTCCTACATTGTATATTTTTTTTTACATACTTTACTTTAGCACATTACTACATTATGTCTAGATCACGCGGTAGCGGTCGTAGCGGACAAGATTCCTCCTCCTCTTCACGTAGGCCACCAATTGTCCCAACTAGTGAGCCCGCCCAAGATTACATTGATCCTACTATGGAACAATGGGGTACACACGACATGGATGTTGTAGGTGACATACAATTAGAAGAAGAACAACAACAACAACAAATTGAAACCACACAACCCAGTAGTAGTAGGAAAAGTAGAGGAGAAACTAGCAATTGGCATAAGTTTTATGATTATATCCCGGACGAACATACTCCGGGTATAGGTTTGAAAGTGTGTAAAATATGTAGTAAAACATACAAATTTAAGAGGGGTGACGGCACCGGTACAATTAGTAGGCACATACAACATAATCATAAAGAACTTCTTGATCAAATACAAGGCTAACAAAAAATCAACCCTAGGACCGGTCAAGTAGATAGCCACCCTTATGATCCCGAACTTGTTCGTCGGGAAATGGCCCGATTAGTCATTAAGAAAGAGTTCCCATTTTCCTATTCCGAGAGTAGGAACTTGGAAAATTTTAATCAAACGGCCTTAAACCCTCATTTTAAAAGAATTCCGAGAAATACTTGCAAATCGGATTGTTTTAAAATGTATGTTGAAATGAAGGACGCGTTGATTGCAATTTTATGGAGTTTAACTTGTAGGGTTAGTTTAACTTCGGATTGTTGGACGGGTGTCAACAATATTCCAACGATGGGAATAACCTGTCATTGGATCGACAATGATTGGATTCTTCAAAAAAGAATCATATCACTTACGGCGTTGCCGTATCCCCATAGTGGCGCTGAAATAGCAAACCGTATTATAGAAATTTGTGATGTTTTTCATATTCGCGATAAAATTATGGCTATTAGTTTTGATAATGCATCTAACAACAATGCTGCAATTACTACTTTAAAATCTGTATTAAACCCTCCATCTGACAATATTTTTCATATTAGATGTGCATGTCATATTATAAATTTATGTGTTCAAGATGCATTAAGAATAGCTGATCTATATATAGTTAAAATTAGAAATTGTGTACATTTCATTGCATTAAGTCCAAGCATTTTACAAGAATGGAAAGCTTGGTGTAGGGTTAGAAATGTTCATTTTAGAAAATTTCCAAAGGATGTTAGACACCGATGGAATTCTACTTTTGATTTACTAAATGTTGTCACCGATTATAAAGCAGTTGTAAATAATTTTTGTATCGCAAAAAATATGCACAATTTTGAAATGACTCCCCCCGATTGGTTTTTTGCCGAATCTTTATTGAAATTTTTAGAACCTTTTAAATCCGCAACTTTAAAATTTTCAAAAACATATGAATCTACTTCTAGTAGCATTTTTATTGAATTAGTTAGCATGATGCAAATATTTAACGAAATGTTAAATGATCCCTATATTAGTGACATTATAATACCTACATTTCAAAAAAAATTTAAGTATTATTTTCCTTCTCCTATGTTGATTTGTGTTGCTACTGTTATGGATCCCCGTATCAAATTAGAAGGTACGAAGAATTTGATACAATTGTTTTTTGGATATTTAGAGGACAATGTAGAATTAACAATTGATTGCGCTACTTTTTTAGTTCAGTTTGAATCTACGTTAAATAACTTGTATGATTATTATGATAGACGTTTTGCTTCTAGTAGTAAAACTTCTGTAGTTAGTTCTTCTTCTGGTAGTTCTAAAGGTAAGGGTAAAAGTAGAATTGGTCATAGAACATTTAGTTTACTTGAACAAATTCAATCTAAAAAACCTAGGACTAATCAACCAAATGAATTAAATTGGTATAACCAACAGGATACTGAGCCTACTCTTTCTGCACTAGATATTTTACAATGGTGGAAAGAACATAAACGCACTTTTAGTATTCTGTCAATTATGGCTAAAGATTTGCTAACTCCTCCTGTCTCTATAGTTGCTTCTGAGAGTGCATTTTCTACAAGTGGCAGGGTTCTATCTGATTACAGGAATCGGTTGAAGCCCGAGGCGTTAGAGATGCTCGTTTGCACAGAAGACTGGCTGAAGGCTGAAGATAGGATGCAAGGGAAAGCACTATCAAGTTCCACAAGTGGGAGCAACTCGCCCGAAGAACAACAACAACAACAACAACAACAACAATAGCTTTGCTTGTTATGTCAAATTAGAAAACTTGTACTCAATTAAAATTGTATATAAAAAATATGTTATTGTATAAAACTTATTTGTGAATTGAATTCTTCATTTCGTTATAAATTGTTAAAATTGTATAACTTAAATTCATATGAATAATATTTCAAAATTTGTTGTCAATTTCACTCTTTCAATCTTATTATTATTATTACGATTTTTATTGTTTATTAGTATTATTACTTACTTAGTATTATAATTATAATTATTATTTTAATTTAAGCTACCAAAAAAATTTAAAATTATTAAACGTGCCAACCCGCGGGTCGACCCGGCCCAACCCGGGTTGAACCCTAAAGGGTTCACGGGTTGGGCGGGCCACCCAAACGAAAAAACAACCCGGCCCGGATAAGAATGCAACCCGGCCCGGCCCGTATAATTCTACATGCCAACCCTTACGGGTTGGGCCCGGCCCGGCCCACTCGACCCGTTCGCCACCCCTAGTTATTGTACTTTACTTTCCTTTAGTGTAGTTTTAGACCCTCCCATGTTATTCTCAACTTCTAAACCACCACCAATGGCCATGCTATTTGCTTGCATTCAATTCATCTGTACCCACTTGTACATAATTAGTTATCTGTGATTTGATTAGTGACTACATTATGGTGGTTTTTTGAAATTTGCAATTTAATAAATTGACAGGGCTTAAACAAAATGCATATTCAAAATAAATTATCCTTGTAGACAAGCATATAATGTTGATTCCACCATAAAGATGAATGTCAAAATCATTTGGTCCAATTCATTGTATGTTTTTTTTTTTTCTACAGCTCTTTATCTCCAACTTCATGATTCCTTTGCCTTTTTCTTTGTTCATTCTTGTTGAGAATTTAGTTTAAAAGTAATTCATTGCAAATAAACAAAATAAAAGTAATGGATGTGAAAGAAGTGAAACTATCTGACATTCTCCATTGTGCAGACGAGGATTCTTCTGAGGTTATAAATAATGAAATTATTTTTAACTATTTCGTTCAATTCTCTATATGTCTATAAATATTTTGATGACTTCAAATTTTATTTCATATTTCAAGGCAAAATACTATTATTGCAAAGTTTTGATCAAAAGCGTCAAAGACGTTAGAGATCCATGATACATTGCATGCAAAATATGTTTAACAAGTCAATGTTGAAAATGATGAAGCTTATTGTCAAAAATGTAAAAATAATAATTTCGAATATAAGCCAAGGTATACAAAACACCATATTTTTAGTTTCTCATTTTTCCATTCTTCAATCAAATTATTAAAAAAAATACAAAATAATTTTTTTTAAAAACTAAGAATAACTTGTTTCAGATATGTATACAAAATTACAATAAAAGATACAAGTGCGGAAGCAGAATTGATCACTTTATTTGATGAGGAAGCAAGATGCATCATCGGCTTGTTCCGCAAAAAACCTTGAAGATATGAAGAATAAGGTATAATATGTTATTCTCATAGTATTAAAAATAACTAAGAGTTAATTTCTTAATTCTAAATGCAGGAAAAAAATGTTGAAGAATTTGATAGAATGACCAAGAAATGAATTGGAGATGAGTATACTTTTTTGATCAAATCACAAGATGTCAAATATGGACGATCAACTACAAGAAGATTGATATGATGTAAAATTAAAAATGATGAACAAGAAATTACAAGCAATTTTAAGTTCAAAAAAGTTAAAGTCGAAAGTGATGATTGATCTTATGAAAAATACGATGATATCAGTTTAAGATTTACTAATTTGTGTTTTTTAATATGTTTTTTTAATATCAGTTTTAAGTTCAAGAAAGTTAAAGTCGAAGATGATGATTAATCTTGTAAAAAATACAATGATTATATCTTTATGTTTTACATGAAACTATTATGCATATAGTTCTCTCTTACATCGTTCAAATTTTGATCCATTTGTGCTTTGTTTTGATTGGAATTGTGCTAGAATTGATTAAACTTGGGTTCTTGAAGCTTGCTTCAAATCTGATTTCGATGAGCTTGTTGTCGTTGGAGTAATTTTGAAATTCATGGTTTGCATTTTAAAATGATTGACTTAGTCGAATTTGTAGTTTGACGAATATGGATATGCTAAATACAAGTATGTTTAGATAAAATTTTCAACATTTATGTGCACACCAAGTCACGTGCATGGTAAATTTCAACTAGTGTGTGTGTGTGTGTGTATATATATATATATATGGAAATGCTCAGTTGAAAACGCAAATATCTGTGCAAACGGCCTTAGTGGTTTTTCATGTTTTTCACAGATATTTACGTTTTCAACTGAGCATTTCCCATACATATATATATATATATATATATATATATATATATATATATATATATATATATATATATATATATATATATATATATATGGGAAATGCTCAGTTAAAAATGCAAATGTCTGTGAAAACGTGAAAACGACCCTAGGCCGTTGTTATACACAACGGCCTAGGTTATAATGCATTAAAATAAGGCCGTTGTCTCCAACAACGGCCTTAGTGGTTTTCCACGTTTTCATAGATATTTGCGTTTTCAACTGAGCATTTTTCATATATATATATATATATATGAGCAACTTGCTCATTTAATAAATGAGCAATTGATTATGTGGCATGCATGTGATACATTGGGCAACTAACCCTTTTAAGGCTTTTCCAATCACATGTATGCTACATCATCAATTGCTTATTTACTAAATAAGCAAGTTGCTCATACCCCTTTTTCCCTATATATATATATATATATATATATATATATATATATATATATATAGGGAGAGAGAGAGAGAGTAATATTCTGTTGTACATTAGGCCTCCTTGTGTACTCATGTGCACTCGGCATTCCGCATTCGTATCGACGATCCGAACCGTTCGTATTAATCTACACGTCTAAATTAGCCTAAATATGTAAAATCAAATTATTTGAAATTTATTTGCTCATCCATCATGTGACTATAAAAGAACAACGATTTTCAGCTATATAATTTTGTAACACTTAAAAGAATTGGCAAATGAATTTCAAACGATTATATTTTACATATTTAGACTAGTTTTTACGTGTAGATCAATTTAAACGGTTCGGACCCGGACCCGAACCCGTATAGATCGGATCGATTCCGGTCCAATGCCGGATCTGGGTCGGGTCTGGGTATCGGATAAATATTACAGTGCTAGGTGCAACAGTCTATCTATGCAAAATGGTATGCCTATGTCACGCTGATATCTATCCTTGATATCCGATATCTTTCGTACCTTCAGATGCATATGGTAACGGCAGTAATGCCTATGTGGCGCTGACAATTAAAATTGCGCCTTGTGTTTGAGTTATGTATCCGATGCTTGCTTGCCGACAAACGTAACATGTGTCTGAGTCAAAACTTTATTAGGTGCGTGTCCAACTTTGTCAACAATTAATATATTTAGGTACACATCGTTATGACGTTCGCTTTCCTTCAGCTGTCTGATGTTGACCTGAAGTCAGGGCCGGAACTCAGGTCCGAGGCAAACTCTCAAAATGGCTCCCCACAAACTGAAAAAAAAAATTTAAAAAAAATAAAATAAAATAAAAACATGTATGCAAAAAATTTGTACATTGTTGAAAGTAAAATATGCAAAATATATAAATTTGTTTTAAATCAACCAAATTTAAAACCTCCAATTCAATTCAAGTCTTCAAGTCTAAAGCCAAATAATTTTTAAAAAAAATTTAAAGGTTGAAATAATTATTTTTGGGACCCCTAATAACATTATTTTTTCTTTACGCGCAAAATACGTGTCTACATTTAAAAGGGAATTACAAATTTAGGACCTCTAAAATTGCAAAAACGTCGAGGGCCTGAGGCAGCCGTCTTACCCGCCTCAAGGGTGGGGCCGATCCTGCCTGAAATTAGGCGGTCCGTTACCGGAGTTTGGGTGTTTAAAATCAATTCCCATGGATGACGGCGATGGAAACAACGAAGGCGACCACAAAGCATTTACTGGATTTGCTATCTAAAATCCTAATATGGTGAATTAATTTTTCTTGGTGGTAAGCCTATTGTATGAATGTTGATGGCTAAAGCATTCATCTTACAGTTGCATGCGCGTTCATATAACATGAAAGATGGTTGAGGAATGAGCTTCTTGTGCAAGTTTTTTTTCTCAAAAAATAAATAAATATATTAATTCTTTTTCTATCAGACAAGTGCTGATACATGTAGATAAAAATTAATTGAGGACAACATCTTCTATTTTTACTTAAAAAAATAAAATTTAGGACAACTTTTTCACAAACTTGTCAAATTAATTAATGTTTATTATCTGGATTTCAAAAGCTAGCTTATTCAAGCATTCAAAAGCTAGCTAGCTCCCTGGTGGCTTTCAACTTTGAGTTTTTATTTTACCTTTAAGCCACCTTCTTTGAAGTCAACCCCCTGGCATGTTTTTGAAAAATAAATTGATTTATATAAAATAATATTTTGGACATTTATTTATTGAGCTATTTGAGTCACATTAGAGAGATGGAGAGGTGGTTGAGAAATTTATCATGTGGGGATTATTTCAATGTTTTAATTTTCTTCTACCATAATGATTTGAGTTTTTTTTTTTTTTGGATATAATAATGATTTGAGTTTTAATTTTACCTTTACAAGCCGCCTTCTTTGAAGTCAACCTCTGGCATGTTTTTGAAAAATAAATTGATTTATATAAAATAATGTTTTGGACATTTATTTATTGAGCTATTTGAGTCACATTAGAGAGATGGAGAGGTGGTTGAGAAATTTATCATGTGGGGATTATTTCAATGTTTTAATTTTCTTCTACCATAATGATTTGAGTTTTTTTTTTGATATAATAATGATTTGAGTTTTAATTTTTCCTTTACAAGCTGCCTTCTTTGAAGTCAACCTCTGGCATGTTTTTGAAAAAAAAAATTGATTTATATAAAATAATGTTTTGGACATTTATTTATTGAGCTATTTGAGTCACATTAGAGAGATGGAGAGGTGGTTGAGAAATTTATCATGTGGGGATTATTTCAATGTTTTAATTTTCTTCTACCATAATGATTTGAGTTTTTTTTTTTTTGATTTAATAATGATTTGAGTTTTAATCTTACCTTTACAAGCTGCCTTCTTTGAAGTCAACCTCTGGCATGTTTTTGAAAAATAAATTGATTTATATAAAATAATTTTTTGGACATTTATTTATTGAGCTATTTAAGTCACATTAGAGAGATGGAGAGGTGGTTGAGAAATTTATCATGTGGGGATTATTTCAATGTTTTAATTTTCTTCTACCATAATGATTTGAGTTTTTTTTTTTTTGATATAATAATGATTTGAGTTTTAATTTTACCTTTACAAGCCGCCTTCTTTGAAGTCAACCTCTGGCATGTTTTTGAAAAATAAATTGATTTATATAAAATAATGTTTTGGACATTTATTTATTGAGCTATTTGAGTCACATTAGAGAGATGGAGAGGTGGTTGAGAAATTTATCATGTGGGGATTATTTCAATGTTTTAATTTTCTTCTACCATAATGATTTGAGTTTTTTTTTTTTTGATATAATAATGATTTGAGTTTTAATTTTACCTTTACAAGCCGCCTTCTTTGAAATCAACCTCTGGCATGTTTTTGAAGAAAAAAAATTGATTTATATAAAATAATGTTTTGGACATTTATTTATTGAGCTATTTGAGTCACATTTAGAGAGATGGAGAGGTTGTTGAGAAATTTATCATGTGGGGATTATTTCAATGTTTTAATTTTCTTCTACCATAATGATTTGAGTTTTTTTTTTTTTGATATAATAATGATTTGAGTTTTAATTTTACCTTTACAAGCCGCCTTCTTTGAAGTCAACCTCTGGCATGTTTTTGAAAAAAAAATTTGATTTATATAAAATAATGTTTTTGACATTTATTTATTGATCTATTTGAGTCACATTAGAGAGATGGAGAGGTAGTTGAGAAATTTATCATGTGGGGATTATTTCAATGTTTTAATTTTCTTCTACCATAATGATTTGAGTTTTTTTTTTGATATAATAATGATTTGAGTTTTAATTTTACCTTTACAAGCCGCCTTCTTTGAAGTCAACCTCTGGCATGTTTTTGAAAAAAAAAATGATTTATATAAAATAATGTTTTGGACATTTATTTATTGAGCTATTTGAGTCACATTTAGAGAGATGGAGAGGTTGTTGAGAAATTTATCATGTGGGGATTATGTCAATGTTTTAATTTTCTTCTACCATAATGATTTGAGTTTTTTTTGTTGATATAATAATGATTTGAGTTTTAATTTTACCTTTACAAGCCGCCTTCTTTGAAGTCAACCTCTGGCATGTTTTTGAAAAAAAAAATTGATTTATATAAAATAATGTTTTGGACATTTATTTATTGAGCTATTTGAGTCACATTTAGAGAGATGGAGAGGTTGTTGAGAAATTTATCATGTGGGGATTATTTCAATGTTTTAATTTTCTTCTACCATAATGATTTGAGTTTTTTTTTTTTTGATATAATAATGATTTGAGTTTTAATTTTACCTTTACAAGCCGCCTTCTTTGAAGTCAACCTCTGGCATGTTTTTGAAAAAAAAATTGATTTATATAAAATAATGTTTTGGACATTTATTTATTGAGCTATTTGAGTCACATTTAGAGAGATGGAGAGGTTGTTGAGAAATTTATCATGTGGGGATTATTTCAATGTTTTAATTTTCTTCTACCATAATGATTTTTTCAGCGGTAGGACTAGAAAGGACTAGATACATAATTAACGGATAAAATTTTTGTTCTTATTTGAAGTAAAAATCTTTTTCTTCTAAGGGGTGTTTAGTAGATTGTAAATCCAAGTTAATTACAATTGCATTTGAAAATCAAGTTGCAATTACATTTACATGTACAAGTTCAAACTTTTCTTTCAAATTTTTTCGAGCCAATTACTGAAATATTCGATAATTTTTCATCATACCATACAATTTGTACATTTCAGTGATCGTTTTCCTCCAAATTTGGACAATACTTAGGTAATTGAGTCTGTTAGATATTATAGTCCCATATTGGTGGTAGAGTTGTTTTGATATTCGTTCACCTCCTATATATAGGTGGTATTGTACTTGGTTAAACTCAATTCAATATTCAGTATTGTCTTCATTTCTCTCTGATTTATCTTAACATGGTATCAGAGCCAATTATCCAATTTTTCCCTTCTTAAATTTTCTCTTCAAAAATTCTCAATTCCCAAGTTATACAAATTCTCCCGTTCTTCCAAAAAAAAAAAAAAAAAAAAAAAAATCGTCATCTTCATCCTCAAGTCAATCAGGCTGAGAAAGTCATCTTCATCAAGTCGTCGCGTCCAGATCTTCACCTACCGATCGTCCAGATCTTCAACTTCGACCTCCAAGCATCGTCCTCCACCTTCGACCATCATCTTCGACCCGCAACATCCTCTGTTCGTCTTCTCCATCTGTTCAGCACACTGTTCGTCCGTGCCAGCAGCATCAGCACCAGCACGAGCCAGCAGCAGCCAGGACCTTCCAGATCAGTTCGCTACCCTCACCTTCCGCTCCGCGTCAGCCCTGATTATCGACATCGTTTTAACCATCGAGTTCGTTGCAATCCGCGCAACAGCAGATAGAGGCTTGGCCGATTCAAGATCGATCGTCCTCCTCTTCCCAGTTCCCATTAGAGCGGCTGCCCTCTTTCAAGAAGTAAATAAATCCTACTCCTCTGCCGCCACTAACCCTAAGTTTGGGTTTAGTTTGTTAAGTTTTTTTTTTAATTGGATTGTTAAAAAAAAAATCAAAAATCAAAAATAAAAAATAAAAATTATTATTATTATTATTATTATTATTATTATTATTATTATTATTATTATTATTATATATATATACAGGTCCTACAACTTGATGGCATCTCAGTCTCTCCCATATATTTCCGGCTCCACTGGCTTCCCCGATGCAACCACCACACATTCCTCCTCCAGATTCAACAAGCAGCACCGCCATTTTCAGTCTTCCTCCGGCATTCTACCTTCTCCCTACATCACCCATCACCATACTCCACCTCTACTTCCGCCACCGGTAGCACCGCCCTATCCCCTACCCCGATCCAGGCACCAGCAACATCTCTCTCCACATTGTGCTCTCAGCCATAGCATCGATGATCTTATTTCTCCTCGCAGTGCTTCTTCCCTCACATCTTCGGCCATGCCCGTCACTTCGACCTTGCCGTCTCCTGCTGCTTGGGCTAATACTCAACAACGCCTCACTCAGCTGGAACTACAGCTCATGGGTCAGTCTATCAATGCTGGCTCCTCTGCTCCTGCACTTTCTGCCACTCCCGGTATGAATTCATTCTGGATTTTAGATTCTGGTGCATCACATCATCTCACTAGTAATCAGACACTATTCACAGCTTGCACAACACTTTCCTCTCACTCTCCATTCTACACATAGCTGATGGCTCACCACTTCTTATCACACACTCAGGGACAATTAACTCTCCCACTCTCACATTACCATATGTTCTCTATGCTCCTCATTTATCAATAAACTTTATTTCTATTAGTGCGTTGTGCGATAGTGGTCTTGTCGTTACTTTTGACTCTTTAGGTTGTTCTATTACTGATTCCTCCACCGGTGAAGAGTTTGGGCGCGCTAGTCGTCATGGTCGTCTATATTATCTAGATTTTCTTCGTGCACATCCATCTCTTTCTAGTTTTGCCGGTACTGTTTCCTCTGATGCTGATCTGTGGCACAGACGTTTAGGTCATATTAGCGCATCACGACTTCAGACTATAGCTCGTAGTGGTGCCCTTGGTTATCTCACTTTTAAACATTTATCTGATTGTCAGGGTTGTCATTTGGCCAAACACATTGCCCTACCCTTTAGTCACAAAAGAACTTCTGAAACCACTCATCCTTTTCAACTTGTTCATTCCGACATATGGGGACCCTCTCCCGTACCATCGTGGAAAAGCTATCTCTATTATGTTACCTTCATCGATGACTTCACTAGACATACATGGATTTTTCTTATGCGTCAGCGATCTGAGATACCTGATATTTATCGGGTCTTTACAACCATGATTCACACTTAGTTCGGTGTACGCATTAAGAATTTTCGATCGGACGGTGCACGTGAGTACACTTCTACCACTATGAGAACCATCCTTCAGTCTCACGGCACCCTGTTTCAGCAATCATGCCCTCACACACATGAGCAGAATGGTGTAGCTGAACGCAAGCATTCTCACATCCTTGAGACGGCTCGCGCTCTTCTACTCTCCTCTTCTGCTCCTCGTTCCTTCTGAGCTGAGGCTATCATGACCTATGTTAGTCTCATCAACATTACTCCCTCGTCCGCCCTAGTTGGTACGACGCCTTACGAGGCTCTTTATCATTCACTTCCCGACTACAGTATGCTCCGTACCTTTGGATGCACCTGTTACGTCCTTCTCCCTCCTAATGAGCGCACGAAGCTCTCCGCTCGTGTTGCTAAGTGCGTTCACTTAGGTCTCAGTCCTGAACACAAAGGTTATCGTTGTTTTGATCCATCCACGGGTCGTATCCATATTTCTCGATATGTCTCCTTTGTGGAAGACTCCCCTTACTACCTGCCCCCCCCGAGGATACTAGATTTCTCGATTCTCCAGTTGTTGCTAGCCCACCGACTTTATCTTCCCGCATTCCTTTTGATCCCACTCCTCTGGCTCCATTCACATCTCCTGCTGTCCTTACACCTGTTGTCCCCCCTACCGAACCTCCACCTGCATCCCCACAACAGCCAACACCCATCCCACCTACTTCCCCACTGACACATGCACCTACTCCACCGTCCTCACCCCCACACCCTGTCAGTCCACCACCTCTTCGTCAGTCTACCCGTTCCACTTTTGGTATTCCTCCGGCACGTTGTACACCTGATGCCACTGGTCCTTCTGACCAGTTTGGTTTTGCCACCCTAGCTTTCTACTCACCACAGTTTCATGCATATCTCACTGCTATACACTCTACACGTGAGCCTAGAACCTATCAAGATGCAATTCAATATCCTGAATGGAGGAAAGCCATTGCAGAGGAATTCAGTGCATTTGATCAGACTGGCACCTGGGATGTTGTTCCACTACCAGAGGGCGTTCAGCCTATTAGCTGCAAGTGGATCTTCAAGGTCAAATATCAACCTGATGGATCTATTGAGCGGCACAAGGCTCGTCTAGTAGCCCGAGGGTTTACTCAGGAGCATGACATTGACTATGATGAGACCTTTGCTCCCGTTGCACAGATGACTACTGTTCGCACCCTTCTTGCTGTTGCAGCCATCCGCCGCTGGCCGTTATACCAGATGGACGTGAATAATGCTTTTCTTCATGGTACCTTATCTGAAGTTGTTTATATGGATCCTCCTCCTGGCCTCCCTACTCCTCCTCGTCATGTTTATCGACTGCGTTGGGCTATATATGGTTTGAAGCAGGCCCCTCGAGCCTGGTTTGAGTGTTTTCGCCTTGTCATCACCAAGGCTGGTTTTAGTCAGAGTTCTCAGGACCATTCTATGTTTGTGCGGTCATCACCGCAGGGGAGAGTAATTCTACTACTATATGTTGATGATATGATCATTACTGGAGATGACTCTGCCGGCATTACATCCACCCAGAAATACCTTCACCAGCAGTTTCATATGAAAGACCTAGGTAAGCTACGTTATTTTCTGGGTTTAGAGATTGCTCATGGATCTCAGGGGATACTCATTTCTCAGCAGAAATACACATCAGATATTATTTCTGCTGCATGCCTCTCTGACAATCGATCGGCTGATAGACCCTTAGAGCTTAATGTGAAGCTTCGTCCCACAGATGGTGAGCTCCTTCCTGATCCCACTAAATACAGGCAGATTGTTGGACAGCTTGTCTATTTATACATGACCAGGCCCGATATTGCTCATGCAGTTAGTATTGTCAGTCAGTTTGTTTCTTCTCCTACATCAGTTCACTATGGTGCTCTTCTTCGGATCCTCAGATATCTTAGGGGCACTATCACTCGCTCATTATTCATGCCTTCTACATCCAAACTAGAGCTCAGTGCATATTCTGATTCAGATTGAGCAGGAGATCCGACTACCAGAAGGTCTACCACAGGTTTCTGTTTATTTCTTAGTGATTCGCTGATCTCATGGCGGAGTAAGAAACAAGCAGTTGTTGCATGTTCTTCCACCGAGGCTGAGTACAGAGCAATGACAGCGACTATTAGAGAGATTGTTCATGTTCGTTGGTTGTTATCAGATATGGGTGTTACCCTTACAGGAGCTACTCCACTTTATTGTGATAACCGGAGTGCATTGCATATTGCAAGCAACCCGGTCTTTCATGAGCGAACGAAGCATATTGAAATTGATTGTCATTATGTTCGTGAGCATTTTGAGGCAGGGACCATCTCTCTCCATTCTGTTACCTCTTCCCAGTAGACTGCAGACTTCTTCACCAAATCCTATACAGTTCACAGATTTCGACACTTAGTAGGCAAACTCACATTATTTGACCCATCATGAGTTTGAGAGGAGGTGTTAGATATTATTATAGTCCCATATTGGTGGTAGAGTTATTTTGATATTCGTTCATCTCCTATATATAGGTGGTATTGTACTTGGTTAAACTCAATTCAATATTCAGTATTGTCTTCATTTCTCTCTGATTTATCTTAACAGAGTCCATTAACTTAGGAGGGAGATTTAAAATTTGCACTTACAAATGCAAATTGGGAATTGCATTTGCAAGTAACCAAATGCCTCCTAATGTAATACATACATATACTAGCTAGTAGTATCAAATAATTCCCATCATAATAATCCCATCGTTTTCAAATTGTATAGCAAATTGGCAATACATACAAATACATAGAAACTACGTACGACGACGAATGCATTCGACATACTAGTAGTATCAGTATCAACATGCCCAGACTTGATATGAGGCCCAAGAGGTTGCTGCTGCAGGCTCCAAATTTTTGTTAGAGGTGATTAGGAGGAATTGGGGTTAGAGTTTTATCTCATAGCCGCTTAAGATATTATACCCTGCTTATCAGTATTGGAATATCACAGAGCACTACATCTAGACCAGCTTTTATATGAGATGAATTGGGTTTAGGGTATTGGGCTTTATGCCCACTCAACCCGGTCCAACAATTAAACAGATAATACGTGCTTTGCACGTGTTGCCCCATAGAACATTATACACAATAATCTTCTATTATATTGAGAATATACCTATATATCCAACAATCTCCTTCTATATTCTCAATATATTAGGCAATGCCCCGTTAAATCATTGGCTCACAAAATAATACAGTTTATATACTAAATCAATTATAACTCGAATAGTTCAAATGAGACTAAACCAAAATAATCAAATAGTTCAAAGACCATATCAAGAAGAATAGTTCACAATGACTAAACCAACTGGAGACACCTGTCATAGTTTCAAAATCAATCAAAGCAAATAAACTTCAAGAACAAAATATGAGTTTTAAGTTCATGAACACAAGAGTCTTAAACTCAACAAAAGTTTTATCAAGTAAGTGACAAATTTATTCCTTTGATAAATTAACCAAAACTATATCCTTGCAAACTGCTTTATGTTTACTCTTCCATTTTGAGTAAATCATTATTCTGAAATCTATGTTGACATATTCAACTCCTCCATCTTTACTAGCTTATTGAAAACACGAATATTAAAAAACACATCTCTAAAAATTCTAGCAATTTCATAAAGTATCTAGTTCTACTAAAGAACTTAGTACAATTCAACGATAGCTTAGCAAAATGTAACGCAAGCATCACAATCAAGTTTCTTTAACAAAATAAAGAACAATGACTATTATAGTTTCTGTACAAGAACTATAATATGTTTCATATTGGAATGATAGAACAGTCAAATCAATTATGGTTAATTCTGAATCATCAAAATTGGAATGAAACATGAATCCATAAAAGAGTTATATCATCAAAATTGGAATGATATAAAAATCATTCTAAACATCGGAAACACATCGACAAGTTTTCATGCTTTCTTTTGGAATAATAAGATGATTCTAAGTAAATTATAAAAATATATACCATCATCAAAATTGGAATGAAATTATATATTAACAGAATTTACATAGAACTTTTCAAATTATCTAAAGCATGCCAACTGCCTAAAATTGATACTTCAGTTTGAACTTCTCTATGGCTCCAGTTGGATTCTAAATCTCAAAACAACTTGAATGTTAAAGCTTTTGACTCAATAGTGTTTAACTCCATTTTCCCACAGTTTTGATAATTAGATCACTTTTAAGTCTTCTATCAAGAGCATTAGCCATACTTGTCGCAACTGTACTTTATCTATGAGAAAGTTCAACTAGGCTTCTTTCAGCCTTAATATACTCATCTTTCTATTATAGAGTGAGTTATGAGCTACAGTGCATTATAGCTTGGTAGTCGCATAACAGAATTAGAGAATTTACTTTAAACTTCTCAATGGATGATTAGCAATAAGTCATTCAATCCACTCAGCCTCTTCCCCTGCAGAGGATAACACATAGATGTCTGATTTCTTGGATGAGAACGCAATGCTTGTTTGCCTTTTAATCTCCATAATTTTTTTTTCTTTCTGCTCCTCCTAGTGTGAACACATATTCACTAGTTGTCGACTTCTACTAAATATTGAGTAGCACAAAGCAAACTCTTGAGTACCACTCAGACATCTCATTAGCCTCTTAAGGGTACTCAAATGTGTATGGAATTATTAGTGAATCTGCAGATCATACCTACCTCAAAGGCTATGTCTATTCCAGTGCAGATCTTTGTATACACGAGACTTTCAATTCTTTTAGAATGATCTACCTGTCTCATAGTTGCACCATCATTAGGTGTCAATCTTTTATCATAATCATAAGGTATTTTCAAAACACACTTTCAATTACCATATCCCCACTTTTGAAACACATTATTGATTTATCGAGCTTGACTAAGGGTTATCCCTTGCCAACCAAAACTCACCCTTTTACATAATATGGTGTCCACACCACTTAGGTGCTAAATTTATTTGGATAGCACAATTTTAACTCCATTTATAATAGAGATGTCACTTCCAATCAACAAGCATGTCAATAAAACTAAGTAAATAATAGCCATTATATTTGACACACCACAAAGTTAAAGGCACTTATCTGAATTACTTGATTCATACACTAGGCTCTTTGAGAAATTTGTCAAATTATTTATATGTTAGCTATATTACATGTTTTAAAACATACGATGATTTTACTAAATTGTAAATCTTGTTCACTAAACATATTGGTACAAAACTCTTAGTACAAAACTATTCAGTACAAAACTTTTCAATATAAAATGTTCAGTACAGAACTTTTCAGTACAAAAACTATTTAAAATCTTTTATGAACAACAAAATTTTCAAAGGATGTAAGGGCAAGAAGAATCTTTATTGTAGCAATATGACAAACATGTGAGTAGACAACAAATCAGTCTACCCCATTTATCTTAGTCAATTCTTAGCTACTAGAAGTGCATTAAAATTGCTACTGAACAATCAAAATTAAGTTTCTTCTACAAAACCCCACTTACTTACTATAGTTTTAGCTCATTTCGGCAGATCAACTAATTTAAAGTACTATTGTATGACACAAAATCATCTCATTGTCTACTAAAGACTCTTCTTAGATCATTTGTCATTTAAGTTTAAGTGTCAGTAAGACTGGTTCTTGATTCAAACTGTGAATCATTGACCGTGACAGTATGACTGATAATTTCATAGATTTATCTTTGATGAACTCATCGTCAAAGAACTTTGCAAGTCCAGATTCTACTAACCCAAATTAGATAGATCCAATACTGTCCATAGAACCACATTCTGCACTTTCTAAATATATACAAATATTTATTATAGGTCCTACTTTAGGCCTTCTGGGATCATGTACTTTAACAAATGTATCATACCACATTTTTCACTTTGACAAAATTATTTGTGTTTTTATACCGTTAATCTACAAGGTGTAAGTAACTTAGAGTGTGGTAACAAATTAGAAATATGATTGATAATGTAACATCACTCATAATTACTCAAAGTCAAACTAACAGTCAATAACATAGAATTCAACATTTCACTGAGTGTTTGATTTTAACTTTATCAATACTATTTGACAATGGTAAATATAGTGCACTAGAGATTATTCCAAATGCAAATTACTCTAAAATTATTAAACATATTCACCACATCCATCAACACTGAACCCTTGATTTTTAGCATTTAACTAGATTTTAATTTATCACAATAGCGAGTGTTACATCCTCCATATATGTATGACAAACATTCAGTAATCATCTACATAGGTGATTAAATACTTCTGACCAATTATCGTCTCATCTAGTCACAAAGCTACTGAGATCACAAATATCAGAATGTATTGACTCAAAAAGTTGTGTGCTCCTAGAGACCATACTAAATAATTTTCTAGTGATCATAATCTGAGCACAACTTTTATATTTGTTATATTTAATGGAGTGTCATTTAGCAGAGTTATGAATTTTAATAAGAACAAACAATTTAATATATAGTTCTCAAATCCTAGCCAGATATGTTATGTTCAGGAACTATACAAAATTAGAACTCTTATTATTAATTGTTTTATTTGTTAAACTCAACTTATACATGCGATTGACAATATATGCACATTATAAGAGTTAATACAAAATTACTCTACCACATGTTACAAAATTGTTTGCTTTCTCTAATGATTCTAACAATGTCTACTTGCTCAAACACAGTAAGCAGAATTTTCTTTATTCGTTCTTCATCATCTTCGAAATGCTAAATGAGATAATGACTAATATGTTATAATTCAACTTTGCACACACAGTACAATGAACGAGAAAGAACGAAACGTAACTAATAGAGTCATATCCTACATTAAGTGATGCTCTCTCCTAAGTTACAGACATTTGTTATACATCTTATACATCAAAAATTTTATTTTATTTTATTAGAGAAGCAAATATATAATCTCACACAAACTGCAAACAATGGATTTGTCAAAATATCTATATACATAGTATGATAAAGCACTTAACAACCCTAAACATGCTAGTTTTCTAACCAAGAATAACTATGATCTAAAACTCTCAATCATGTGATTAAACACACAAAATGATAATACATTCATCACATGAAAATACTAAGAAAGATTAGAGTAGATCATACCGACACTTCAAGTTAGAAGTGTTTTCCAAATTCGATGGAGAAGGCTGCGTATTGCAGACTTATCATACCGTGATGCAAATCCATCGTCTCCAATACAAAAAATTTGTAAGTAACTTTGAAGTTCCTACATTCATCAAATTGTTAAAGATTAGCCAATTAAACGAATATTAGCTCTATTTAATTCTATCAACAATTTTATTGGAGATATAGTGTTACAGTCAAAACTATAATTTATCTTATCAAAATAAATATTTGATCTTCAGCACACAGCCAAAACGTTTATTCAAATTTGTGTTTAATTAAACAATGCATAATACAGTTTTGAACTTTAGCACTTAGCAACAAAATTCAAACAAGTAATTAAATAACAATTTAAATTTGGTGAAGAACTTATCTTTAATTTAGATCTGATCTAGTCCAAATATATTTGGATCTAGTCTTAACAGCATTCTTATTGCTTTCACCAATTGCATCCACATCTCATATTGTGCTCTCTCTTTCAATTGATAAGAATCAAAGAAAATTGGAGGGTTAGATCTGATTCAGTAGTACACAACAGCTGATCACGTACTCGGCCACAAACACCAAACACCCAAGTCAAGATCCAATCAAGAAAAGAAGCAGATCAGATCTGCGGCACTGTACCAGATCCCCACTTCTGCCCCAAACACGAAACAGCGAGTGCCCAAAACACCACAGTCAAACACCTGACTCTTCTTTGCACACAGCGTGGATTTGCTCTAACCCATACACCAAACATCGATCTGAGCCAATGAAAAAATCAGATCTCCTCTGATCTGATCTGAGCGATCTTTCGGCGTGCGCGTGCTCGGGACGAAGACGAAAGAGGGGAAGACAGGGTTGGCCATTGGCTCGCAGTGGGTGCGTCAATGATCTCCAGCGAAGGCGGCGACTATTGTGGCGACGTCGGCGAAGCCAGCGGAGGCTTCACCCATAGGCGGTGGCAGACGGATCTAACGGCCGAAGCGAAACCCATCGAAGAACACTTCGAAAATCACTCACCTTCTTCTTCCCAACTCAGACAGAAAAGGAGAGGGAGGCTGGATCGTGCGGCGGTGCCTAGGTGGCGTGCGCTGGCGCTGGCGCTGGCGCGGTGGGTGCGTCGATGGCGTGCGGCGGCGCTAGTGGCTGAGTCCATCGATCAATCGAGTCTATCCTTTTTAATCTCAATAGTAATTTAATTTAATATCTTAAGATTGTTAGAGGTGATTAGGAGGAATTAGGGTTAAGGTTTTTATCTCATAGCTGCTTAAGATACTATACTCTGCTTATCAGTATTGGAATATCACAGAGCACTACCTCTAGACCAGCTTTATATGAGATGAACTGGGTTTAGGATACTGGGCTTTATGCCCACTCAAATCGGTCCAACAATTAAACAGATAAAACGTGCTTTGCACGTGTTGCCCCATAGAACATTATACACAATAATCTTCTATTATATTGAGAATATACCTATATATCCAATAATTTTGGGGCGCACCAAAATTTTCTTTTCTTTTAATGTACGTAAGCCCAATTATGAACAAAAACCGAAGATACTTATTATAATCCTTTTAGTTCGCTCAAAGAGATTGCATTTTCCTAGGATATCTAGACGTCAAATTTAATAAAGTATTTTTCTAGGATATCTAAACATTCAGTCGCTGTCAAAACTCAAACTCTGTTTGAAAATTTTCAAAAGTATGAAGAAACCTTTCGGTTTTTGTTTAGTTTGGAGAGGTTAAAGTCTATTGATGATGATACTCAGGGCTGGCCTTGAGTTCCCGGGGACCGAGGTGAACTCCCGAAATGGGCTCCCCATACAAAAAAAAAATGTATACAAAAAATTTGCATATTGTTGAAAGCAAAGTATGCAAAATATATAAATTTGTTTTAAATCACCCAAATTTAAAGTCTGAAATTCAATTCAATTCTTCAAGCCTAAACCCAAATAATTTTAAAAAAAAATTTAAAGGCTCAAATAATTATTTTTGAAATTATTTTTGGGGGGCCCTAATAATAGTATTTTTCTTTTATGCGTAAAATACATGTCTATATTTACAAGGGAATTACATATTTGGGGCCCCTAAAATTATAAAAACGCCGGGGGCCTGAGGTGGCTGCCTCATCCGCCTCAAGGGTAGGGCCGGCCCTGATGATAGTCTATTGAGCTCTTGTGTCAATCTTCAAAATTTTCTAACACATGATGGATCATATTTGCTTTTAGAACTGAAGTTGTTAAGGCGCTTATTACCAGGAGAAGCAAAAAGAGCAATTGATGTGCTGAATTATTTGGAAGAAAAAAAAGAAGGATGGGTGTTAGCCAAATGTCTACGTTACTTACCGAATTTTGATGACTTTACCAGTTATAGTTATAGTTGCATATGCATAAATGAGATTTTCCAAATTGAAGTTGGTCAAAAACTTATCTCCCGTCAACTATGTCACAGTACAGACTTAATGGCTTGAAAATGTTATCCATCGAGAAAAAAAGTGGTTGATAAAGTTGATTATGCAAACTGAATCAATACTTTCGTCTCCAAAATTGCGAGACGAGTAATATTTAAGTGACTATGTGCTGCCTTGGAGAAAGCGTTTGGTGGTGTTAGGATTTTTTTTCTTTTCTTTTTTATTATTATCATTATGAACTATCCCAAACATTATTAGTTTTTTTTTATGTATTGGTATGGAACACCAATTTTATTTTTTAGTATTTAGTTTGGAACATATATTTGATAACATTTTGTCTATAATTTTATTTCTTAAATTTGTATTGATAATACTATTGTATTGTTGTTGGTAAAGAAAAACCTTATATGAACATTAAGCGTTGAGGTCGCCATTTTTAGAGTTCGCCTCATGTATCAAAATCTCAGGTCCGGCACTGACTATCCGGATAGTAATATATGTTTAGTAATAATATGACTTGGAGATTTTTTTTTTAATAAGATTTGCCTAGTTATACCTGTGAAGATGTAAATGAATGAAAAATAGTTTAAAGTAGAAAATTAATCTACGATTATATTCCTAGCCATGCAATTAACTGTTTATTTATATACTTAGATATGAGCATATAACTATTTAGTAACTACGATATAATTCTGTATCCTCTTATATAAATATTCATGATTGCCCATATCTTCACATCTATAGACATTTTTTTAGGGATATATAGTCATTCTTAATTAATACTATAGATTAACTAGTAAAATAATTTTACTATCTTTGAGTCAGCTTTCATCCCTCTTATATTTATACCTCCACCAATCTGCTCTTTGTTCTAAAGTTATAACCAGTCAACCAACCCTCATACTTCATTCCAACTATGGGACCCACAACTGCCCTTCTGCTGATTCTTTCTCCACTGGTACTCTTCCGGCCGCAACCAACATCAGCTCTTCCCCTCTCAACTTCTGGCCGTTGGATCGTTGATGACGCCGTTGCAGGTGGCCGGAAACAGCGGGTGAAGCTTGCATGCGTGAACTGGCCATCGCATCTGGAGCCTATGGTGGCAGAGGGGCTGAACAAGAGGCCACTGAATGAAATATCAAAGAGCATCACGTCAATGGGTTTTAACTGCGTCCGGTTCACTTGGGCACTTCGCCTTGTGACTGATGAGTCCTTGGCGAATGTTACAGTTCGTCAGTCGTTTCAACAGCTAGGACTGGATGCAGCCATCACTGGCCTTGAGACGAACAACCCTAGCCTCTTGGATCAGACACTTATCCAGGCGTTCAAGGTTTGACATGCAGTTTCATTTTAGCTGTCCATTAAAGTATATATATATATATTATCTCAGTTAAGTTATCGAAGTATTTTCTCAGTTGCATCTAAAAATATCAATTGGACTGCTAGAGTAGGTATATTGAACTATATATCTATTTTGGATCCAGTTTATACGAGCACAATAGGTAAGGGGAGGGGAAAGAAATTTAATTTCAACTGATATATGAGTTCTTTAATTAGGGTTCGTTTATGAGCGGATTTTTTATTTTTGTTAATATTCCTTCATCATGTATTCCGTCTTTTCAGTCGTAGGCCCTTGGTGGCTGGCAAAGCTTCTATTTGCCTAGTATATACTATAGTAGTAACAAAATTCGTAAATTATTCGCAAACAAATCATCAGCCGAACAGATTCGCGATTTAATTGAAGGTTCATGTTTAATTCACACACTTCATGATATTTGCGAATTAACAAGTGATTCGAGAATTTAACAATTTATTTGCAAACTTTGTTACTATGTTTCATATTATGGATCTAAATATATATTTACTTAGATGATGAGTACAAAGATGCATCGATTTTGTATTTCCCAATTTTTTTCTTTTTTTTTTTTCATCCGAATTTACAGGATTTTTGGCCAAATTCTGAATATTAATTTTTGCCGAATAATTTCTGAATGACGAATTTGTGACTATGATATATACTCTTGCTCCAGCTATTTCTTCCTACAACCTTTAATATGTTCGGTCATCTTTCACTTTTCTTAAAAAAAAGGTAAATTGGTTATAGTTTTTGTTTCAGTGTTTAAACTAGCGTTACTCTGTGAAAATTGTACAGACTAAAATAATTTTAATGAACTCATAAAATTATATGGAACATTAAAAAAGTATGCGAGAATTGAGAGAAATTAATTATTCAAGTGTATAGTTAGTGAAATTTATCATAAAAAATATGCTCGTATTTTCGGCCTTTGTATACATCATGACTGGCAACAGTCAGGTCTTGGCCCGTCACATCTCAACCCTCCTCCTCCCAAATTCACACCCTATTCATATGCCTTATCCTTCATCTCCCGTGTCTCCACTGTCTTCGACTGCAGCGACATCCCCTTCTCCAATATCCTCCTCCACCTCCCCGTTCACCTCACCCTACTCTCCACCATCTACCTCCATACCAAATCTCATTCTTGGATTCGATACTATAGTCATCCCAATCTTCAACCTGTACTCTTCCCCAAATTTAAATTTCAGGATTTCAAATACACAAATTAAAAATTGAAAAGAAAATGAGGTAGTCAATTAGAGTTTCAAAAATTGGTACATACACCATACATAGATACAATTGATTTAGTTGAGCAAAATTTTCCAAAACCATTTTTTCACAAACACATTGTGTGCTACATAGGCATTTCATCGAACACTTAATGAGCAAAGTACAGTTCTAGTAATTAAGTTCCATATTTATATGTTTGGGGCTTTTATATTTTTTTTAATGAAAATGTGCGTACTGCACGTGTTAATAAATATGATGCGCACGTGTTTAGGAAGTGCGAATCCCTACTTTTGTTTTCCTTTTTCTATTTCAAAATGGAGAAAGAAAAAAGGGATAGACCTGTTAGCTTAAATATAGTATATAATATATAATTTGAGCTTATATTTGATGACATTTTTAAAAAAAACCAAAAACAATAAAAATAACGGTAAAGAGCATAATGACACTTAAAGTATTTATATTTCCAAAATAACACCCAATGCCGATATGAAATTAAGCTCTTCACGGTAGGAGATAAAATGACCAAAATACCCTGCCTATTTAGTACTTCTTCTTTCCAATCTCTCTACTTTTTCTTTTTCAGTTCTTTTCTTTCTTTATGCCATCATCTTCTTCATTACCCATCACCGATGCCTGATGCCCGAGCCCTCCTGCAGTGGTAGCCGTTGTTGCCATCATTGCTGCTCGTCGCAGCTTGTTGGTCCTGCCATTGTCGCACTATCCCTTGCCACCTTGCTACTAACTCTCATCTCATTTCGATTATCCCAATTTATGTGAACTTGAGTATTGTTCAAATAATAATTGAAGTTCTCCGAATTTAATAATAATAAAAAAAAGATTCTTTCTTCATTATATTGAGTGCTTAAATTGTTTGAGTTTACATTGGAACGATGTGTTCAAATTATTGAGATGAGGAAGAGGGTGATGTAGGCAAGTATGTTCCAAGTATCTCCAATTTATATTTTGGGTGCGATTAGATGAGAGGATGCAAGATAGGTGAGGAGTTTTATTTGAGATGAGTTCTAGCTAGCATTTAGGAGTGAATGTGAGATGGATTTTGTTGTTGGATAAAAGGTGAAGTGGGTGATACTAATGATGATATAGGGAGAAGGGGGCGTTGTCGGTGATGAGCTCGTCAATGGAGGCGAGGTGGATGAGGATTTGGTTTAATGGGTTGTTAGCGGATAATCACAAGAGTAATGCTTCATTCACTATTCACTACCAATTTTATTATCATTTTGTTCACTAGCTCTGAGAGCATCAACAGTTGTCATACATTTATGCATATTATACATATTTTCGTCCAAATCGAACTGCAGTCGTGTGGTATTTATACATATTTTATCGTTTTTGAAACAGTAGAATGATATATTTGAGAATCGTTATAACAATATGCATAATATAAAGGACGAAATATCATGTTTCGTCTGTAATATTTTATAATATTTTTAAAGGATTGGACGAAATATGATGTTTCTTTCCAAATATTTTATAATATTTTTTTGGGATCAGACGGAACATGATGTTTCGTCCGATGAAATCCCGATTTTTTTTATCGGACGAAACATGATATTTCGTCCTAAATATTTTATAATATTTTTTTGCGATCGGACGAAACATCATGTTTCGTTGATGTTTCGTCTGATGAAATTCCGAATTTTTAAAATTAAACTAAAATCTTATGCTCTTAATTAGTTAGTTAATTAGTTTAAATAGTATTTTAGTTAGATTTTTAGTTAAATAATTAGTTAATTAATTAAGTTTACTTGACTAATAACTTAATTAATTACTTAATTAAGTGGGCACACAGTAGGACGGGCGAAACATCATGTTTCCTTCCACTGTGGGTCCCACCATTTAAAAATATTTTTAAAAAATTGAAAAAGCTTAAAAAAAAAAATCCCCCTCAAAAAAATTTCGACGGATGTTTCGTCCGTTTACAACTTTGCTATATTTTATCTTTCTGCCCATTGCATTTGCAGCAAACAAGCGAATGTTATATGCATATTATGCATATATATGCATATTTTAGCTCTAACCGAATGTGGATGCTCTAATGATATGATGACTTAAAAAACTTATTCCTTTTTACTAGTAGGATTTATTTACAATTAGCTAAAAAGTTAGATTATTTGCCCATATGTTCCAATTTTTCTCTTCCTTTACTATGAAACAGCTCCAGGAGTATATTACAGAAAAGAAACACATATTAAGAATAAGTACAAGCATCAATTCTTCAAAAAAAAAAAAGTGAAACAACTGCACATTTAGTACGACTATCTATTCTTATCATCGAAATCGACTTTTTACAATCAAGGTAACAACTTTGGTACAATTAGCTCCTATTGTGTGATTCATAGTGTACATAAAGTGGGACAGATTTTCCGTCGTATGCTGACGGACTAGCACATTGATTCTGAGTCATTTGACAACATATAAATCAGTCCTAGCATTCAATCTGAACTGAATGTAAGTTTTCGGAGTTGCATCGACACTTGTCTCATTTGACAACAATTACGACCATTTGTCTCAACTAATGGCGGACCTGCATGGAGCCGAGGGTAGACGGTTACCCACAGATATATATCAAAGAAAAAAAAACAAGGGGGAGGGCCTCTATCTTTATTTTTTAGTATACAAAGTATATTTTTTCATACCCAAAAACGCATACTAGCAACAGCTTAGTTTGTTTTAAGCTTTTGCATCGATCAGGTAGGTGGCATATTCGAATCCTATCACTTGTCACTTTTTATTCTTATTTTCTAAGGGGAAAAAAAAAGCTCAAATGAGTTGTTTTATTTCTTACTTCTTTTAATAATTATTTTATTAACTTAAGTCATAATTGCAAAGTATTTTTTGGATTGAATGCAAAGCATATATATATATATATATATATATATATATATATATATATATATATATATATATTTTAAAAGGTGACCGCGCCACCGCTTCATTAATAAATTATTAACGAAACAAGTATTATAAATATATAACATCTATCTGTTCCTAGAACGGAACTACAGAAAACAATTACTCAGTTAAGCCTACCACATTAACTAGTCTCTCTCCTATCTAAACTAATAGACGAAGCCACCTGTAATTTGTTCTCCCCCTATCAGATGTGATGCATGCAAATTCTTATTGAACAATCAGATACCGACTCATCGATCACCAACCACAGTTACGACTTGCACATGCACCTTTAAGCGACGTCTAACTTGAACACCACTCCAGCACTAACTTCACTACCCCATTCGATGACACATAATCAGAACAACATACCGGAAATGACTTGCCTAATCATAATTCTGATAATGACTTGCCACTCCGTCCATTCAGTGACGACTTGTCACTTCTCTAGTCTGGAACGCTCTGCTCATTCACCACCCCAGTGGCAGACGTCCCGTTCATGACGTCGCTGATGACTAGCCCGAACACCTTCTTTGTGACGATTTGGCCACCAGCAAACATGCAACGACTTACATCACCCTCTCCATAGCAACAACCTTGCTCAAACTCCCATACTAGCGACGACTCGCACATCTACCATATCGGCGCTGGCTTGCACATCTATCACAACTGTCACAGCTCGTACATCCTCCACCATATGACAACTCGCACATCATCCCAATGATGTTGACAAAATCGGACACCGTATCGGTGAGAATTAGCAACATCACCAACGATCGTTCAATGAAGGACAAAAAGAAGCAACTCAATCTGACCTCTTACTCTCGACCAAGAGCCCAGATGAAAGCCCCCACACACGTTCATCACCTCCCAAATGTAATTTGAGTTTCGAAACTCTAAAATGAAATTCAAACTCCATCAAAATAACTCTCCCCCCCATACACTCCCTCCATCTTCCCTTAAGCATCCACCATGTCAACAAACACTGCCACCATCTTTTGCTGGCATACTTACTCCTTTCCCAATGACGTTGCCGTATTGGAACAGCCTAACCAACCCCATCGCGACACTCTCTTCTGATTGCGCCAAATCTAACCATCAACAGTAGTCGTTGTTTTCAACCATCAGACCGATGGTACAGACGATCTATACCACCAGTGAACAACACCGCCCAACAAATGTAACGCTTGCCCTCCTCCCCCCTCCCCCCCCCCCCCCCCCCCCCCCCGACTCATCTAATTTGAATTTTAAACCCTAATTTGAAATTCAAATATTCAATAACCAGCCAACCAATCAATCAATCAGTCAATCGATCAATAATCAATCATCAGTCATCAATCAATCAATTTCAACTCACTTAGCATCAAATCCAGCACCTTTCCCCTAGAACAATCCCCTGCCAAAGCCCCATCTCGACCCATACCCTCTCTCCGGCCAACCCCAACCACCCTGGCTGACCTAGCCCCGATCGTCCATCAACACGTCGGTGCTGGAGTCTGTAACCCATCTACTCCACCTAGCCTCGGCATAGGATACTGAGCACCTCCGGTAAGCTACACCTCCTCCACGTTGGAGTCTTGAAGCATCCAACCTCTCCGCCTCGACGCCGCCACAACATACCTTGACAGTGCTCCTCCATGAACTCGCCATCTCTACTGCCTCGACGTCGACTCAGGCAACTCTTCCAATCCTCCATTGTAGACCACTAGGCACATTCATAAGAACAAATCTATGCAGTTGGACCAATCAGGGCACAACATACAACCCTTCACTTCCATCCCAATCTCACCTTCATCCTCAAGCAGCCTAGCATGTCGTAGTTCGACGGCGGACGGAGGATCGGCAGGGAGGGCGACGGGAAGGCTCGCGATTGGAGGGAAGTCGCGCTTCTTGATGGGAGGGAGGACGACGGGATGGGAAGTTGCGCTACTCGATGGAGGTGGCGAGGGCATCGGAGATTACCGGGAGCAGATCGGGGTTGGCGTCTCCGTGAGCTCCACGGTATAGGAGCTCGCCAGCTCCTCCGCTAGGTCCTCGACGACGGAAGACGGTAAGGATCCTCCAACATTGCTCGATCGGAGGTGCGACGGGAGGGACGAGCAGCGGAGGAGGCTTGTGAGAAGGGATGGTCGCGGGGGAACAACGCGATGGGGGTGCGGCGACGAACCCTAGCCGCCACCCCCAATGCAAAGCATATTTTATAGAACATATTCGAACACTTTGCACCTATTTTATTTTTCTTATTTATAAACATTGTTAGATAATCCATACTTACACATAAGTGACCAATATTCTTATATAGGTTAATGCATAATCTAAAATTGTGTGAAGAATGTAAAAAATAATCATAGTACTTTTATCACTTTTACACCTACTTGTTTTCGTAATAGCATCCACTATCGTTGATCCTAAAATATGCATATATAGCGTTTAGGAAAAAGCAATTGAAGGTGAGCGCTGCAGTCGTAAAAAGCCTAATTTAGAAGACACGGAAGAGCATCTTCCGTCTAATCGTTTTTTGTGATTTTTTTTTTAGTATAATGGCATTATCGTAATTAACTTGATGGCATTTTGGTAAATATGTTTTAAAAAAATTTGGTGGAAGGATGAACTTCATCTTGTCCCACCATTTTTTTTTGTTAAATTGAAATGGCATTTTCGTAATAAAATGGATGACATTTTAGTAAATATTTGTTGAAAAATTTTGTGGGACGGTGCTTCTTCATCCGTCCCACCAGTTTTTTGTAGTTTTTTTTATAAAAATTATTAAAATAGCATTTTTGTAATGAAATGAGTGGCATTTGCGTAATTAAATGTTAGTGGACGGATGATCTTCATCCGTCCGTTCTAATATATATATATATATATATATATATATATGAGACGGAGCTTCTTTTTCCGTCTTCTATATTTAGCATTTCTCTATCTCCGCTTCTAAGTTTAGCGAATAACCGTTCACTCATATTCTAATAAATGAGTTTTAGTAAACGACTGTGGCACTCTTTTTTAACTCGATTGCTATTTTTTTGATATTTAGAAGTTGATAGTGGATGCTCTAATCATTGATAGTTTTTCACTTGTTCTGCATTATTTTTGTATTCCTTGGACAATTTTTGTTATTAATTTTCAATATTGTAGAAGGGTGGCCCTTGGACCTTTCACAGCCGATTGGTTAAGTTTGGTTAAGATAAAACCTAGTATAGTTGATGGATAGGCGGGGAGCCAGGAGTGACACTTCTATTTACTTAGGTAGTGTTCTTTTTCTCCTCTTATAAGAGATTTACCTCTTGTAAGAGGTGGTCCCCCTCTTACAAGAATTTTTTTAGTGTTCTTTTTTCATCTCTTATAAGATATTTTTTTCAAAATATCTTATAAGCCTAAAAGACTTCTAGTAGCCTCTTTCAAATTCTCATAAGACTTCTATCACTTAAAAAGTCTATATTACCCCCAAAGTCTATTATATAATTGTTACTAATTAAACTAGTTTATATATTAGTCTATAGTAGTCCGGAATATGCTATCCTAGAAAAAATGTAATCATATACGTAGTTGACTGTAATATGCTATCCTAGAAAAAGTGTGGGAATTCATTCTTCACAATCTCGAACAATTATGTTAGGGATGCTGTTGAAACACTGATTTATTTAAAGATATATATATTTACGTCCAGTAAGTACATTACTTGAGTTGTGGCTAGTTGATTTGTCCTATTATGATGTCACCATGTTCAAATCCTGCAGCCGGTCATGTTTTTTTTTTTTTTTTAATTTTAATTTTTTTAATTTTAATTTTTTTAAATTTTTTTTTAAATTTTTTATTTATTTACAGCTAAGGAAGAATTTATATTAGCCCATTGACCTTAAATTTTTTTAATCCAACTTCTTTAAAACAAATTATTATTATTTATATTTATACATACTAATTTTCATACTAATTAAAAGTCTATAGTAGCCCGAAATTATAATTGTTGATTTACACCGATTTGTGAATTTAACTTGCCATTAAACTAGTTTATATATTAGTAATCTGAACTTATCTTTTCTTGTCCTTCATCTCACTATTTTTATACTTTGGGGTAATATAGACTTTGGGGTAATATAGGCTATTGTAAGAGGTGAAAAAATAATAGAAATCTCTTGTAAGAGGTTCTTATAAGAGATTATTTTTATATAAAAAGAACACCTCAAAAAGAGGCACTTACAGTAAATTTCTTATAAGAGGTAACTTCTTATAAGAGGGAAAAAAAAAGGAACAATACCTTAGTATAGTTGATGGATAGGCGGGGGAGCCAGGAGTTGATGGATAGGTTACCGTCTAGCAGAAAAATATAGTACTCGATGTGTAAATGTACTTATTCCTGCTATTTTTCCCTTTCCACTATTTTTCTGCTTACCTTTCATCTTTTAGAAATTTAGCAACATATTATATTTCCTTTTTGATTTTTGGTAAGATAGTTTTTAAATATTTAAGCACACTTCTTTTAAAAAAAATAAAAATAAAATTGAAACTTGTAGCTGGTTTTTTAATTATTTATTTTGACTTTTGTTATTTTTAAATTTGGTAGTGGGTGTTTCAACAGCAATATACACCCTCGGCTAATCTAACTAGTATTATACACGTGCTGTGCTCGCGGAAAAAAATTGGGGGAATGAAAAGGGCAAAAAAAAAAATTACCTGCACGTGCGCTGTACAGGTTGGATTATGGACAAAGGCCTTCTCCCATTATAGTAGTAGAGATGCAGGGATTCTCATATTGTAGATATTTTGGGAAATTTTGAGAGGGGTGCAAGGTCAGTCCTGGAATTTGTAGGGCCTTGTGCGAAAAAAAAACTTTTTTTACATATACTAATAAATACTAATATTTAATATTATAATGGGAGGAGGACTTGGTGTTATTTGTAAATCTATCAATGCGTATAACGCACGTACAATTAAATTCTCCAATTTATATCTTATCTATCTATCTACTATCTCTAATCTCTAATATTATAATGGGAGAAAGCCTTAGTGTCATTTATAAATCTACCAATATGTACAATGCACGTACATAACTAAAAGGAGGTTTCAGGTTCGAGTCCTCCCTACGTCAAAATTTTTATTTTTATTTTTTAAAATTATCAAAACGTGCATTGCACGTGTAAATTACTAGTCTACTATAATAGGAGGCCTTAGTGTGTAAATCTATCACCTTAAGTGCTTCGCACGTACAACTCCAATTCTCCCATTATACTCTTTATTTATACCTTATGTGTATCGCACATTCAACTCCAACTCTTTCAATCTACTCTTTAGTAGAAGAAAAAAATTATTATTCTGACCTTCATCGCACGTGCTTTATGTTACTCTTCAAATATATCAACTTACGTGCATCGCACGTGCAATCCACCTCTCCCATTCTACTTTTTATTACTTAAAAAACAGAAATATTCAGATGTGCAACGCACGAGTTAATTATTAGTATATTATAATGAGAGAGGAGGGGCTGTAGTATTGCAAATCTATCACCTTATGTGCATTGCATGTGCATCTCCAACTCTCCAATTATATTCTTTAAAGAGTAATGCTATACCCACTATCAATTTTACTACATTTCTCTTCACTATCTTAGGTGCCACACTCCAATAGGTGGGAGAACAAAGAGTAGGTGGGAGAACTATCCCATAGGAGTAAGTCACTTAAGGTAATGAAGAGAATGGTAGTGGAATTGGTAGTGGATGAAGCATTTACTCTTCTTTAATTCTACCAACTTATGTGTACCGCACGTGAAACTCCAACTCTTTATATTACTTTTTAAAAAAATGCATTCTTCATTTTACTTTTTAAAATATATTTATTAACATTTGCCTTACACGTGCTATATTATATTACTTAAAAAAATATTTATTAAAACATGCATTGCACGTGCTAAATACTAGTTTTACTTTAGTTTGATTTCGATGTCATATATATATATATATATATATATATATATATATATATATATATATATATATATATATATATATATATATAAATCCAATTGAAAAAGATGAGTAGGATACATTCTAATTAAGTATTTTTGCACTAAAAAATAAAAGAGAACATGAGAATTAGTGATATAAAATTGTGTATAAAGGTTAAAGGAGGATTTGAAAGTTTGCTTTCTTTCTTTCTGGATTGTTGATGGAGAAGAAAGAATAGCAAAATGCATGAAGAGGAGAGTAGAATAGCTGGAGAACTAGAAAAGGTTTTTTTTGCCTTTTTTTTTAATTCCAATACAAATTAATAAAGGGATATTTTAGCAAATGTCCTCATTCAAAATGTGGAAATTAGCATATACCCCCACTATTTTTAAAAACTAAGAAATACCCCTAGTTTGGACGGAATCGTTAAAATTCCGTTAAGTTAACTTACGTGCATCACATGTGACACAGTAAAATGACCAAAATATCCCCAACAAAATTATTTTAGCAAATACCCCTATTCAAAATATAAAAAACTAGCATATACCCCCACTGTTTTAAAAAACTAAGATATACCCTCAGTTTGGAAAAGAAAAAATTTGTATATATAATTATGCCATCAGGTAAGCTCGAAAATTTTCCAAAAGTGTTATGTATAATTATGCCATCACTACTTTAAATTGAAGGATTTACAACCGAACTTGCTTCTGCAGATAAATACTTAGAAGGGAGCTACAACAATGACTAAAAAAGGAGCTACAACCGAACTATGACCCAAAGGGGAATGATTTACAATAATCTTAAATTGCTCATTTATATTCTTGTAGATTAGTAGATATGCAACCTACTGGGAAATGTGTGGAATAGTTCTATATATAGCTAGCTACAAAGCACATACACTTCTATATGGAATCTCATATGTAATATCAGCAAATTCATCTCTTAACTCTGCATAACTTGACAAATCTTCATTCCCAAACAAAAAATAGACAGTGTATTTATGCACAATATTACTTAGAACCCGCAATGCGACCAGACACCACATTCAGTGAGTCTGAGTGACTGAACGAGCTACTAAACTCGACATGCAACTTTTTAAATCAAGTAATTACAAACTACAAATCTTCACTTAACTAAATACATAACAAAAAGAAGAATCACTCCACAAATAAAACGAACAAACAACCGATCTACCGATCTTAACCCTAAACAGAAACCGCCGAAACTCAGGAAATCAATAAATGCGACCCCACAAACAACCGATCCACCAAACCAACCGCAAATCAAGCTCATACATTACACTAACAACCACTTCGATTAGATCAAGAACTTCAAGAACGAACGAGATTGAAGAAATGAGAGAGGGATTGTTACAATCTTGCGATTTGGAGATCTGAAACCGATCTCGATTATTTCGAGAAACCCTAGCTTTCTCTCTCCTCCGTTTACCAAATAAACCTACATATGAGATTCCATATAGAAGTGTATGTGCTTTGTAGCTAGCTATATATAGAACTATTCCACACATTTTCCAGTAGGTTGCATATCTACTAATCTACAAGAATATAAATAAGAATACAAATGTGCAATTTAAGATTATTGTAAGTCATTCCCCTTTGGGTCATAGTTCGGTTGTAGCTCCCCTTTTAGTCATTGGTGTAGCTCATTTCTAAGTATTTGTTTGCAGAAGCAAGTTCGGTTGTAAATCCTTCAATTTAACGTAGTGATGGCATAATTATACATAGCACTTTTGGAAAATTTTTGAGCTTACATGATGGCATAATTATACATACAAATTTTTCATTTTCCAAACTAAGGATATATCTTAGTTTTTTTAAATAGTGGGGGTATATGCTAGTTTTTATATTCTGAATAGGGGTATTTGCTAAAATAATTTTGTTGGGGATATTTTGGTCATTTTACTGTATCACATGTGATGCACGTAAGTTAACTTAACGGAATTTTAACGATTCCGTCCAAACTAGGGTATTTCTTATTTTTTAAAAATAGTGGGGGTATAAGTTAGTTTTCACATTTTGAATGAGGGCATTTGCTAAAATATCCCATTAAGAAATTTGTTATAAATAAAAAGCTAGAATAAAGATTCCTAATAAATGATGTTTATTAATAGTAAATTAGAAAGCATATTTGGCACCCAAAAAAAAATCTCTTCATCTTCTTACTCCAGTAAAGAGTCCTAATTAGTAGAATAAAAACTCCACTGCCTTGAGCCTGATTTTCTGGCCGAGGGTCGGCCCTGGATGTGAGGTATCGGTGGGGTTAATTAAACATCGGCATTAGTTTCGATATAGACTGACATTAAAACATTTATTTTGAACGTTCACAACTCACAAGGTTTGATACTGTTTGCATATTGAAAAGTAACTCAGATTATAAATTGCAGGAAGTGGTTTTAAACATGGGGAGCAATAATGTGATGGTGATATTGGACAATCACATTACTATTCCTGGGTGGTGCTGCCAGGAAGACGATGATAATGGCTTCTTTGGAGACCGGTACTTCGATCCCGATGAATGGATTAACGGGCTCACCCGAATGGCGACCATGTTCAGTGGCATCTCCAATGTTGTCGGCATGAGCCTAAGGAATGAGCTGAGAGGGAGGAGGGAACATGTCCCTAATTGGTTCAAGTTTGTATACAAGTACTTATTTTCAGGGATCAGGAGGGAACATGTCCATGATTGGTTCAAGTATGTATACAAAGTACTTATTTAATTTCATGATTACTAGTTACACCTTTATTAAATACAATTACTTATTTTCATGGTAATTACTCGTTTCATCTTTCAAACCTTTATTTAAATTTCACTTGATTTGGTACTTAGATTTAATTGCATGTTCTCATTTATTTGTGATTTTCTGATCAATTTCAAGCGACATTTCTTTTGAACTTATATTTTCTAATGCCTATGATCTTCACATCACTTCACTTCTCATTTGTTTGTAATTCTCTAAGAGATCCACAGTGGTTTTCTAAAATTGCCAATTTGTCATTTTTTAGAAAACGAAGCGCTGCAATGGTTTTTCATTTTGCCATTTTTTTGGCAAACGTTTCAAATTTATTTCTCAAATTTGAGAAACGAAATGAGAATTCTCAAATTATAAAGGACGGGGAATGATTCTCCGTCTCTCAAATTTTAATATATTTTATTATCAACAGACGGGGTATCTTATACCGTCTGGTAAATTTTATTATTATCTTTTTTTTTAAAAAAAGGGCCAGACGGGATATCATATCCCGTCGTTCCCCTTTTATTTTTTTTATTTTTTTTTAAATGAACGGCCATGATTGGCCGATTAGAAAAAAAAAATCCAAATGGTGGGACGGTACATGATGTACCGTCCATGAAATCCGAATGCTGAGTGGGTAGGTTTAGGTAGTTGTATAATTAGGTTTAGTTATTATTATATTATTTAATTTATTTAATTAATATAGTTTAATAGTTAATAAGTAATTAACTTTTTTAATTTACTTTTAAAAGTTGAGACGGTATATGATATACCGTCCCACTCAATTTTTGGCGAACAATATAGCAAACAACCACTGCAGCGATCGATCCTATTTGTTATTACTGTTGCAGCCATTTTTAACCAAATGAGAAACACCACTGTGGATGCTCTAATCAATTTCGAGCGACATGTCTTTTGGAGTTATAATGACAAGTATCTGTTAATTAAGTGCCTATGATCTTCACATCACTCCACTTAATTTATTTTTTTTAAATTAATCTTAAATATGTTAATTAAAAGTGGATCTTATAAAATATTTTTTTGGATAATTACCTACACTACTCAAAGAGCAAGAACTCAAGAAATATTCCGAAATTTCTGTCACGAGCAAATATTGATTAATAAATTTTATGGTGATCAAATTACTTATGATTAAATGTGAGAAACTCGCATGTAGTTTTAGGTAAAAGCAGACCAACCTGTAAAATTGGTCAACACACATGACCATCTAAGGTGGGTACGACGTAAATACACTGTCAGTTTTGAAGTTATGTACGATACACATATTTTGTACAAGACAAAAATACACTCATACTGAATTTTGGGTTCAATTTTAAGTTCGGGTTTCGAATTTCGGGTTTCGATTTTTGAATATCGGGTTTAAATGTGTTTTTAAACATATAAGGAGTATGAAGGGAAGAAGAAAGAAAAGAGAGAGAGAGAGATAGAAAAAGAGAGAGAAAGGAGGCGAAGATGGTGAGGAGGAAGAGATGAGATTGTTGCATCGGATTCGAATTAGATGTGTTTATTGAGTTTGAATTTAGATTTAATGGGTTTGTTAATTTAAAATTTAATAGTTTATTGAATGAGATGAAGAGAAGATAGATGAGAGATAGAGGAAATAAAGAGGGTAAGAAGAAAATATGCGAGACTGTTGGATTGTATTTGAATTTGATGAATTTATTGGGTTTGAGTTTAAATTTGATTGGTTTGTTGGGTTCCAATTTAATCAGTTTTTTTTTTTAAAATTTGAGTTTGAGAAGGTGGGATAGATGAAGAGAAGAAAGGAGAGAGAGAGAGAGAGGGAGGAGATAGGAGATAGGAGAATAGAGAGAGGAAGGGTATTGAGTTTGTGTTCGAGTTTAGTGTGGGTTCGGCATAGGTTTTGTGCGATAATGATTAGGGGTGGTATACCGTACCGTACCATACAAAAATTACTCTACCGTCTACCGTACCGGAGTACTCGGTACACAAATTTTTCTACCATTACCGTACCAAAATTTTAGTACTACCGAGTTCGGTAATACCGAAATATCGGTATGGTAATGATAGTACCATGGTAGTACCGGACATCAAGAACTCTAGGTATGTTCAATCTAGTTTTGTTGTTGGTCCCTTCTTGCTGTCACCGAGATCTGGGAGAATGTCATTGAATACTTTCAATTTCTGAAACTATGTTCTTTGCTATTTTAATTTCTGTTTCTCTCAAAACTGTTTATAACTTTATATATTTTGAATGTCTGAACTCTTCAATTGAAGAGTTCATACATTCATAATTGAAGAGTTCATACATTCATAACAGAAGAGATATACAGATTGCTACCCGTAATGCTCCTGCCAAAGGAGTAGGATTGAATAATAACAGATTGATAGATAGATCACCAGTGAGAGATAACAGAAGAAAAACCAAAAAATAACCTCATTCATATATGCATTAAGGTTATATGAATTAAACTTGACAAATTATGGCCTTAAACTTGTAATCCAGTAAATATGACAAACAATCTTTGTAAACTGCCAATACCAACTACCAAACATAGAACAAACTGAGGTAGGAAAATGGAGGGATTATAATCCTACTCCTTTTCTTCTGTTCTTCTGTTATGAATGTATGAACTCTTCAATTTCTGTTATCTCTCAAAACTGTTTGATTATTTCTGTTATCTCTCAAAACTGTTTGATCATTTCTGTTATCTCTCAAAACTGTTTATATGTTTCAATTTCTTGAAACAAAGCTTTCAGATTAACATACAACTTCACTTTTTGGTTAATTCAATAAACCTTGAGAAAATTTCATAAAATACTCATTAAAGAAAAGCACTCCTTTAGGAATCTCAAAGCAAACCAAATGGATTAATAAGTTATAGGATATATACATTTTTGTTTAACGGAAAAGCCTATGCATACAAATCACATAGTTTTATCATATAGTACCAAATATTGCTTAGCTTAATGAATATAGCTACTAACAGACTTGCATTAACTATCAAATATTGATTTCTATTGAAGGTCAAATAGACTAGTCTCTCGACTCTCCCACACGTCTTCTCATTGAATGGTAACCTCAGTTCCTTTAAAATTGAAATATAATTTGTAATTCCTAGGTTACCTTACGACCTCAATTTTGTCCAAAACAGATGTGGTTACAAATTAAAATATGGATACTGATAAGAAACTAGAACAAAAATTAACTAAAAAAGGGGACGATCAGAATCAAAATCAATACCAAAAAGTGAACGAGGAGCGATCAGTCATTCAGTCGAGCGATCAGTCGGTGCGTCGGACGTCGTGCGTGAGCCCTAGGTTCAAAGCAGAAAAAAACAAAAAAAGGGGAAGAGGAAGATCTGTTCGGTGCGTCGATGATTGGGTAATTACTAATTACTAATTTGATATCTGATTGAATTCACAATGAAGAGTTTGGAGAAGAGTAGACGACTAGGGTAGAAAAAAAACGAAATAAAGACTGGGCTGGGCCTGAAACTTTTCTGGGCCTGGGTTTTAAAATAAAAATATTAGATTAAATATATATTGAATATATTCGGTACGGTACGATATACCAACGGTATAAACATTTTGTACCAGTACCGTACCACAAAAAATTGGTATGGTACAATACCGAAAATTTGGTACGGTATTACCAAGTTTTGGTATTTTTTGGTATGGTAATGATATGGTACGGTATGGTACGGTATGGTACGGTAATATGGTATTTTTTGACACCCCTAATAATGATAGATAAGTAAAATGAGAGACGAAGTAGATGATTGAATTTTTTTTGTAAAGGATTTAAAAAAAGAAATTTAGTCCCTCAATGAATGGGTATTTGTAATTTAGTCCCCAAAGTGTAGCTATTGCAATTTAGTCTCCATTTACTCATTTAGAACTAATCATCCAACTTTAACTAAATATGCTAAATTCAACATAATTTAATTTCAAATTAGAGTAAGTTATGATTCTTGTATTAATGCAGTTGAATGTAATGAATTAAACTTTTTATGAAACAAACTTACTCTAATTATAGACTAAATTGAGTAAAGTTTTCTAAATTTAGCTAAAATAGGAGACTAAATTGATGAATGTGTTCTAATTTGGATACTAAATCGCAATTGATGTACGCCTTGGGGAGCTTAAGTGCATTTGCGATATGATTTTGGACTAAATCACAATTTCTATATGATTTGGGGGAATAAATCGCAATTTCCATGATTTGGGGACTAAAATTTCAAATATCCATTAATTAAGGAATTAAATTATAATTTTTTTTAATAAATAAGTCTTAATATTTTTACAAAAACTAACTATATAAGTGTATCATTAAGAGGGTATGTGCAATAAATATTTTTAGAGGACTTATATTTAAAAAACAATTACCAAATAATATAACATATTTTCGTTATATACAAAATATGTGCATTCCACCTAACTTAAAATCTAATAGTGGATTAAGGTCCATCTTCCATGGTTAAGTGCATTAACCAAATTTCTAGGTGATTTATTTGTTTACACGTGAGTTTCACTTTTAACCCAATTATTTAATCCTATGGTCACAATTTGGCAGTGTCTTTCTAATTTTATAGTTAGGGCATCCACAGTCGTGATTGCAAAAAAATGACAAAATACATATTTACATATAGCATATATAATTTTGCTGCAGTCGTCGAATGCTATATTTATAGCAATTTAAAATTAAAAAATATAAGATGGACTTTGGAGATTCGTCGGACGGAAAAATGCATATAAAATGAATTATTTAATATACTTTTTTCGTAGACGGATCTGGAAGATCCGTCGGAAGGGGAAAAAATAAAAAAAACGGCAGACGGACTTTGAAAATCCGTCCCAGGATTTTTAAATATTTTTTTCAAATTTTCTAATAATTAAAACAATTTTTTTAGTTGAAAAAAATAAAAATAAATGCCCCCCCCCCCCCCCCCCCCCCGACTGGACAGATCTTGGGGAGGGGGGGGGGGAATCGGAATTTTTTTTTTGCAATTTTTTAACGAAAATATTAAAAAACATGTCGGACGAACTTTCAAGTTCCGTCTGACAAATAAGAAAATAAAAAAAAATGTGGGACCGATCTTCATGATCCGTCCTGTATAATATGCATTTTTCTTATATCCGCTCTCATATATAGCCATCTACTGTTGCGAAATCGTCAAAATATGCATAAATAGCAAATGACTGCAGCATTTCATTTGCTATAAAGCATAAAGTGGATAAATAGCAAACGACTGTGGATGCTCATGTACACCTCTTTCTTATACCATATAAATTTCTATAAAAACATAATTTTTCATAACTTTCCACTGTAAATTAGCACTTATCCTTTAAATGGTTGTTAAGATCTCTTCAATTATTACTTATATAATGCATGTGCGATGCACACCTACAAAAAATATAGTCATCAAAATAAATAAATATATATCAAATAAGAAAAAAAAATAACAAAGTATTTAACCGCCAAAATAATAAACTATCTCAAAAAATTTGTTATGAAAATATTGAAAAATAATTAGCAATTAATCCATAACAATCCCATATTGCACAGTCCCTTATTTTTTTTCCTCTGTAAGTCTCTTGACGATAGTCCCTTTCTATTAACATAAGCCAAAAAAAAGTAGTGAATAATTTGTGAGAAGACACCAGGGGGGCTATGGGAATACGAAAACCCCAAAAGTAGTGAATAATTTGACGATAGTCCCTTTCTACAATTATTTTATCTGAATACGAAAACCCCAAAAGATAATAGCGATACTACTAATAGGTCAAACTTGCAATAGAAACAGAATTTACTGAAATTAAAACAAAAGGAGCAGAAAATACCTTAAATCGATAAATCGAAGCTAGGGTTGGGGTTCACGCGAGCGAGAGAGGAGCTAATTGAGATTAGGGATAGGGTTGAGCTGTGACATAGGAGTTGATAGAGATCAGGGTTAGGGCAGCAGCGGCGGCGCGAGTGAGGAGAGATGAGAATCGAGACGAAGAGGGAGATGAAAAGAAGGATCGGGAATTATCAGGAGAGAGAAATAAATGAGGCGTTTGGGTGATGTGGAGAGGAAAATTAATTTGCACGGATAGAATATGTGTTTGATGGGTTTATGTTGAGGATTTTAAATGTATGGACATTGCATAGGTTGGTAGATGGACAAATTACACTAAGGCCTTTTTCCATTATAGTAGTAGAGATAAATTATGACTTGTATAAAAATTTGAGATTTCTTAAATATCTAAACTTTAACTTTTACATAATTACAACCTCTCATAACTTATCTCATATATGCGTAAAAGGAATAGAGTAATGCTTTAGCCACTACCAATTTCACTACCATTCTCTTCACTACCTTAGGTGGCATACTCCTATTGGAGAGTTCCCCCACCTACTCTATCTTCCTCTACCTATTGGAGTGTGCCACCTAAGGTAGTGAAGAGAAATGTAGTGAAATTGGTAGTGGATGTAGCATTACTCAAAGGGATATAAGCAACTTGCTCATTTAGTAAATGAGCAATTGATGATGTGGCATGCATGTGATAGATATGACAATGAGCAATTGATGATGTGGCATGCATGTGATAGATATGACAACTAACTTTTTTAAGGATTTTCCAATGACATGTATGCCACATCATCAATTGCTTATTTACTAAATGAACAAGTTGCTCATACCCCTTTTTCCCCTCATATATATATTTTTAAAGACTACTTGTAATCATCATGAAGATATATACAACTGCATAACTATTGTTTATTCGTTACAGTAAATTAGAAAATATTCCAATTGTAATAGCTAGCTCCTAACAAAAATTTGTCATTGCACGTGTCATTTATACAGGTACATGCAGTTGGGTGCGGAGGCTGTCCACAAAGTGAACCCCAACGTCCTCGTCATCCTCTCCGGCCTCAACTTCGACACAGACCTCAGCTTCCTTGCTAGCCAAAACCTCGAACTCTCCTTCTCCAACAAGCTCGTCTACGAGGTCCACTGGTATGCCTTCACCAACACCCGTGAATGGACAACAAACAATCCTAATGACGCTTGTGGTCATCTCACTACCGACATTATGAAAAATGCCGGGTTCCTGGTCGACCGGGGAATTCCGCTGTTCATGAGTGAGTGGGGAATTGATCAACGGGAAGTGAATGAGAATGATAACAAGTATCTAGGCTGTCTAATGGCTTTTGCAGCTGAGAGAGATTTGGATTGGAGTTTGTGGGGTTTGCAAGGGAGTTATTATTTGAGAGAAGGGGCGGTGGATACAGAGGAGACGTACGGGACGTTGTCGATGGATTGGTCCAAGCCCCGGAATCCTGAGTTTTTGAAGAGGATTTCAGCACTTCAACCTCCTTTTCAAGGTAAACATTCTATTAACGAATTACCTAAGGTACCGGATGGGCACAAGAAATGTGTGATATCATTTCACATTTATCAAAATATTGATATATAGTTAGTTGTTTATGGAGTAGATTGATCTACATCCAACATTTGGGGCATGCACAAATATATCGATCTCATCATTGAAACTAGCTCATGGTGCAGGTCCTGGTCTTAACTCTCCATCCCATACAATACTCTTCCACCCATCAACTGGTATGTGCGTCGCACAAGACAATCCGAATTCCCCTCTACAATTAGGACCCTGCAGTACCAAACCCATAGGCTGGACCTACACTCCCTCCCAAAATCTGCAAATCTTCAACACCAATCTGTACTTGCAAGCTTCAGCATTTGGCCAACCACCAATGCTTGGGAACGTCGACAGGGACGATTTCAGCATGAGATGGGAGATGGTTTCAGGATCAGGAATGCAGGTGATGTCGAAACTAGCTGATAATCTCTGTTTGGACGTGGGACCTGATGGTCATTCTCTGGTGACAAATACATGCAAGTGCGCTGACAGTGATACAAGTTGTGATCCTGAGGGTCAGTGGTTCAAGATGGTTAACAGTACACGACCCTTATAGGAGATCGATTAGTAATTGGTAAGATGAAAGATCGAGGGAAAATATTTCTTTAAAGGTTGATGTAAAAAAGTGCAAAATTGTTGAAGGGGCCGGTATAGTTGTATGTTAATTCTCAGGTCTACCAGACAAGTGCTGATCCATGTAGCGGGCATTTGGTACAAGGATTTTTTTTTTGCTCCCAGAAATCAGAAATCCTGGGATTTATGTTTCCTAGTATTTATGATTCCAATGAATGTTTAAAACATGTCTGGTGGGTCTTAAACATCTCTGAAAATGTTAGTTGGAAACTTAATTTTATATGTTTGGTTGAGCTACTACATATTTCCTAGGAATATTAAAATTATTATCCAAAATACTCCTCTCATCCTCAAATAACAAAACAAACTCTATGAATTCTAAACCAACAATCCTAAGCCTCTGCAACTCCTTGTCTCTCTAAACCTTTGCAGCCTCCTCTCATACACCAAACCACATATGCGATGGTTTTAAACATATGGATTAGAGGATTCGAAAAATACCTAAGAAAAATAACTGATATCACTACAAAAAAGAAGTTAAACCCCGGCGTTTGTTTTTCCCATTCCCGGCATTTATAAACGCCGGGGTTGGTCCCACCGGCACTTCGAACGCCGCCACAAGCGCCGTGCTTTCCCCCGCGGGAGTTGCGGAACACTTTCCCCGGCGTTTTCAAACGCCGGGGTATATACCGACGTTTCCAAAATGCCGGGGTATGCAGATTTTATTTTTTAATTTTTTTTCCCTTTAAAAGACCTATCCCGGCGTTTGAAAACGCTGGGTAGGTATTTTAATTATTATTATTATTTTTTTGTAATGATTGTGTGGTATTTGTTTTTTTGGTCCATTTTATCAAATCAAATACTTGTAATTCAAATCAAAATCATTTTCCAGAATTCATTCTAATATTTTTCACAAATCTATTAATCAAACATAATAAACAATATATAAATACATCGTAACATAAATTCATTCCAATAATCAAGCATAATAACATAAATTATGTTCGGTGCAGTAGTATTACAAGCTCTTCAGCTGGTAGACACACTAGAGTAATTTACAACATAAATGACAACAATACAATAGATAGAGAGCATTATTTGTTATGAGTAAATTGAGTACGTCTCACTTTCTCTGCTTCCTCAAAGGCCTCTTTCTCAACCTACATTTCAGTTAAAAACGTTAATCAAAATGAGAAAACCCCAAGGGATTTTAATGACAAATGCGTAAAAGTGAAAAATGAGCATGCCCACCTCTCTATTTTTTGCCCAAACTTCTTCTACGACTTGTTTTGCATTACTCCGGATCATCACATATAAGAATGTTATCATAGACAGAACCAGCTTTCACCTGTATATTAAATCATGTAGCTAACTGCAATTACTTGACCATCATATTTTCACATTGAAAATTTACTATGATCTTATGTATGTATTACATGCCAAACTTCAATCCCGACATATTTCAGAGGTTTCAACACATACAGGTTCTTGATCCTCTGTAGTTCAGAGATATAAATGAGTAAGAAAAATCAGAAGCAACAAACCATGATTTTATGGCCAGTAAATATTGAAGGAAAATGCACTAAAACTCACCCTACGCTTCCATGGTCCCTTGTAAGTAGGATTAGGTACCTTCGGTGGTCTCCATATATCATCTTCATCTTCATCCCATGTATCAGGCTGATTAACAAATCAAGAAGACAATTTAAATTAATTATGAGGGTCTCTGTTGACTACTTCTTCCATAAAGAACTACAAATATTATACAGGAACATGGACTTCATAAAATTACAGATTGCTTGTTGACATTAGTATATACCTTTTTAGCTTTAGGATCAGGAATTTCCTTAGGAATCGAATCATACCCCTAAATCATATAGAGAAAGGATATAAACAAAGGATCCAGAACATATATAGTCATAAACTAATAGAATTTGAATAAGATTTTTTTGGTTATACCTCTGGCTTGACCGCATCAGGATCATCAATATATTCCCTCTCATCCCAGTCTTTGGGCTGTAAACAAAGCAAGGGTACTTATATCATCAGAGAGAGTGTGGAAATGTAAAGATTAATTAGAAGCATACAAAACTGATGTTCAACCTTCTTTGCATGGACATCCGGTGTGCTCTATCAATTGCCTGATCTTCAGTAGTAGGATTCCACCATAGGTCAAGTAGAATTATAACATGGTTAGCAGCTACCAGGTTCAACCCCAGACCTGTAGCTTTGAGAGACATAATAATGACAGTAATCTACACGATAATAAGAGTGAAGAGGTGCTATAAAACCATAAATTAAATTTAGAAGCATCCAATTCCTTTTAGTTGCATGATCTCTCAAAAAGTAAAATATGTATGTGGGGTACTTCTCCTAGTGAATGAATCGCGTATACTCTGCCAGTGAAATAGTGGTGTCTGTTGAAACAATTTAGATAGAAAATTTCTAAACAATTTTAATGGTTAACTGCGATTGATGAGCAAAATACGATCGAATTTGCCAGAACATCTTGGTATCAACTAATATTTGAAAGAATAATTGTTTGACCATGTGAACTGTGGCAGTAAAAATATAGATGAAGAGTAGCTTATAATTTCCTAAATCATCCTCCGTATGATCCTTATAATCATCTCGAAGTTCACGTATATCTGGATAAAGTATAGGTGACAGTTTTTGAGCTTGTGAAGATAAATATGTATGTATGCAAATTCCGGATGAATGTTGCTCATAAAAGAACCAAAATTGCCGAGACAACCTTATCTTCGTCTAGGATGCCCATAATCGAACAATTAAAAAGTGCTTGTACACTTAATCTTTTGACGACAACAACTCAATGCTTTTATCCCAAATCTTTGCCACAAAAAATCCTATTATCAAAAAACTCAGTTAAGAATAGCTCCACAATCAGAATAATACTTTTCAAATTCTTCTTAATTGTTTCAATTCATGTTTGTCAGGCTCACACTAGTTCATTTTGTTTCAAAAAAAGACAGATCTCACATGTTTATTTCCAAAAGAACATATCCACTAAGAACAGCCCCCCTAGGTGACACTTGAACCAAACCAGACTAATCAATCCATCTCTTAAAAAATGCAAAGAAGGAAATTAGAGAGAGAGATGCACGATATGCAAGAAATTAAGAACCACTTCCACATCAAACATAACCAGCCCCAATCCGATCAAATCGAAACCCTAATCCTAATCCTAATCCCCTATCAAATCAAATCAACCAAATACGACGCACAATCGAAATCAATCACTGAGCAGATAAACAGAAATAAACGAATCGATTCATACCTTAACGATCGAGGAACGGCGGCGGCGATGAGAGCGAACAGCGGCGGGCGGCGTTCGGTGAGCGGCGGCGGCGATGAGAGCGAATAGCGGCGGGCGGCGTTCGGTGAGCGGCAGCGGTGAGAGCAAACGGCGATCAATCGGTGCGAAATCGAAAAAAGAAAAATAGCTAAGGTTTCGGAGAGATACAGGCACGAACAGGGAAATAGAGAGAGAGGGAAGTGGAGAGCATGGGGTTTTACTTTAGACAGGAACATTTCCGGGCGTTTCGTTGGGGAATCTTTGGATCCGGCTGGCGTTTTTTACAAAGCACCGGGGAATGTCCCGGCGAAACACCCAAACACCGGGATAGTATTGCCTGGTATTCCTACATCTTTTGTAGTGTATGAAAGCTCTTTCTTTTCTTATTTTTTATTTTATTTTCTTTGTTATGTTCTAGTACATGTTTTGGAAAGAAGTGAAGCTCAAGAACTTTAGCAAGTCCATATTAATTGTGACGTAGCATATTGCAAGTAAGAAACAAATAGTGAAAAGTTTCATTTTTATGTTACATTGATGTTTTAATATTCCTCAGTTAAAAAACGTTCCAGTCTTATGCTAAGAAAATGTCATGTTTCACATGCATAAGTTTGTGATATTTCAAGGTTTCTTTTTTAAGATATAAAATACTTGTTTAGCAATTTTATAAATTGATATCAGTTTAGTGAGAATGAAAGCTTCTCATTCACCTTTGCTATGTCTAATTGCATCACTTCACATTGCTTTTGTACCCTTGATGCAAATCTGGGTCACAAAATGCAAATAATTTTAAGTGCTAACATGACTTAAAATTGAAACAAGACACAATATTTTCAGGAAATCAAAACTTTTGCTTGCCATTCCAACACCATGATTAAATTGTGTCATACAATCTACTAACTAAAATTGTCAACTTCTGAAAACTAATCAGTAACTGCAGCTGATCCTAGAATGTAATCCTAGCAGCTACAACAAGTACTTAGAAACACAAAAGTTTCAAAAGTTTTAGCTAGTAAAAAAAACATAGAAGTTCCAACAACATGATGTTCTTGTTACGGCCTTCATTGCAGCAGTATAACTTCTTGATCCACAGTACAAAACAAACCAATATTCAATATAATATCAATGAGAAGATATAAAAAGAAAATGAAAAATAACAATGAGAAATAAAAAATATGCACCTGCTCAATACTGATTTCTAGCTAATATGTCATCCACCAGCTTATTCTTATGATCATGATCTAATCTCATAAAATAGTCAACTGAAAAATTATCTTGGCATATCATACGACCAACTTGCATCCTTTGTAGTTCAGTTAACCCTTTTATCTTTATCAACTCTTCACCAAATAAGCTCATTTTATCATCACTATTAGATTCATGCTTGAAGCAAGCAGCCAAGTTATCTATAGTAGTAACTTTTCTCTCATATATAGCACTAAAGTTGTCAATGCTCCCAGCCACCAATTCAACTAACGAACTTTCAGACCTATCTCTTTTTTTACCTTTCTTACCACGAATGGACTCACTACTCTGTCCAAAATTAGTAGTAGGTTGGGTTTGAGTAACATTATCAACTATTGGATCAACTTCCTCTCGAACCTGGCTTTCGGTTTCGACATCAGCATCAACATCAATATAAGCTTCTTTGTCCATTCCTTCCACAGAAGCAACAAGGTCCTCCACACCTCCTCCGTTGGCTGCATCGTTATGGACCGAGTATATCAAAGTAAGAAAATGGTTTGTTGTAAAGCCCTTTTGGCTTTAGGATGTGTCTGCCAAGAAAAAATTATAAGCAAATATAGATTAATTGAAAAATAACATTGCATAAAAGAGAACTTGAACAAAAAAATATATTATAAATTACCTTTACCCATTCTTTATATATTTCTTTATCAACCACAATCATTTTATCTTTGTCATTCCATCCAAAGCCACTACCACCCCTTGGCCCCATCTCACGTCCCGCTTCCCAAAAAGAAGATACGGAATACGTATACGTGACTAAGTCCAGCAAATGACTTTCACCATTCATAAGCTGTCAGAATCTTTACAACGAGTACAAGTATAAACAAGAGATATACAAGAAAAATAGTCAACCACGCATGAATAACTGAATCAATATAGTCAACAAGATTACTTGGAACAAGAAGCAAAAATACTGAATTTCAAATAATCATGTCTGGAACGAAACACAAGTCTGGGACAAAAAGCCCAATACAAATATCCATGAAGGAAATTACAATTATTCAAGATAAGCAACAAGAAATAAATAGATTTAGCAAGAGCTTCAGCCATCTAGAATCTTTGATCACCCACTCCATTGGGCAGCTGATCACCATAATCTGAAATTTAACAAATTGCAGGAAAAAGAAAAGAGAAACAAAACATCCGTCAATGCAAGTTACGGGCCGCTTGTAGTGCAGGCAACAAGTACAAAAGAAAAGATAGATAAGAATAGAGTACAGCGGAAGCAAGTATTGAATAAGCATGGAATAGACATGATAATAAGGCAGGATGACTAACATAAATCAGGAACAGAATCAAGTAATATGGTGTGATAACAGGTGCATGTGACAAGTGACAGGTAATAGGTATCGTGCAAGCAGGTAAACATGTAACAGGTGTCAAGTAGCATTTACAGGAAATCATGTAACAGATATTATGTCATGTCAAGCCTTGTATTTATTTTTATCTAGGTAGCACTTCATGCATCCCAAATTTTACCACATGGTTGCTACTTACATGCAATTTGCGTTTAGATCTAGTGGTGCGTTTCTACAGGACCGTGTACTCAGGCGTCATGTAACAGGTAACAGGAACAGGTTCATAAATCAAATAGTAAACAAGTACACATAGCATTGGTATAAATACCCAAAACCCGAACCTGACCCGACCCGGACCCGGCATTTGACCGGAACCGACCCGGCCTATCTGGGTCCGGGTCCTAAAATGGGACCCGTTGTACTTTCGGGTCTGAGTCCGGGTCCTCTTATAAGAAACCTGACCCAGACTCGGACCCAGACCCGTTGAAAAAAATCCAAAAAATCAACATAAAAATAAATATTCTATCCTCATCCCTCCCCCTCCTTCCTCCTCAATTCTAAATCCTCCTCTTCAAACTCAAAATTCATGCTTTTTCTTCTCTCCTCTATTCTAAATTCTCAACTCGCCGCCTCCGCTCGCCACTTACACTCCCGCTCCTACCCGAACAGGTAGGAATATTTTAATTGGACCCAGATCCAGAATCGGACCCGGTCCTCACGGGTCCGGGTCCATTTTTTGGACCCGTGGGTAGTATTGGTATCGGGTCGGGTCCTTCACTACTCGGACCCGGTTCCCTACGGGTCCAAAAATTGGACCCAGACCCGAACTCATGAGAACCGGGTCCGGTTCCGGGTCTGGGTCCTATTAAAAAGTCCTACCTGTTTGGGTAGGAGCTGGAGTGTGAGTAGCGAGCGGAGGCGGCGAGTGGAGGATTTAGAATAGAGGAGAGAATAAAAATGCATGAGTTTTGAGTTTGGAAGAGGAAGATTTAGAATTGAAAAGGAAGAAGGGAAGGGATGAGGATAGAATATTTATTTTTATGTTAATTTTTTTTGTTTTTTTAATGGGTCTGGGTTCGGGTCTCGGTCGGGTCTCTTTTGAGCGGACCCGGACCCGAAAGTACAATGGGTCCCATTTTAGGACCTGGACCCGGATCCAGATCCGAATAGGTCGGGTCGGTTCCGGTCCAATGCCGGGTCTGGGTCGGTTCCGGTCCAATGTCGGGTCCGAGTCGGGTCCGGGTCGGATCCGAGTTTCGGGTATTTATACCAATACTACCCGTAGGGGACCGGATCCGGGTCCGGGTAGTGGAGGACCCGACCCGACCCGAACCGATACCAATTCTAGGTACACAAACCAACGAGTTCATGAATCAACAGGTAACAGGTACATGAACCAACAGGTTCATGCATCAAAGCATAAAGTACAACAGGTTCACGAATCCACGAATTTATGAATTAAACATAAAGTGCAACAGGTTCATGTATCAAGGTTCATGTATCAACATGAATCAAACATAAAAATGGGAAACACGGGCCCCTTCTGAGTACACATACCTATATTGTCCACTACTAAGGTCTTTCCCTTAACCCCGGCTTGATTACTTGTTGTTATTATCAAATAAGAATATACGTGCACCAAACAGGGCAAGAATAACATGTTATGACAAGTGGCAGGTTTAGGTCGGAAGATAAATATGCACAGGTGATAGACAACACATAAAAGGCTAGGACAATAAAAATTCTAGTTCAAGACAGTAAGATAGTACTGCACCAAATCTGAGATTCCCGTTGCCACAAACATGAAAATCTGGATCCCTCAGAAAATCTGGAAAATAGACTCTCGGCCGAATCCAGCAAATATATATAAGTCATATGATATTACACAAAACAGGACTTAAAACATAATTGTATCCAGAAAGTATGTTCAGCCAGAAATCAGAAGTTTGTATTCATAAATAGGAAAACGGCATAAAAACTTACTGAATAAATCCAAGAAAAATCTGTGGTATTCCCTAGTATGTCTAGTATTAGAAAATATAATTTCATAATATTCCAACATGGATAGTATAGTTGAATAAAATCAGAAAACAACAAGATACAACAAATTTGCAAATCTGAAACTCTGAACACAGCAGTACTAAAACAACAATAGATTACAAAGTATAAATCGAAATCCAGATCCGTCAAAAGGATGATAAAGTAGATACAGCAGGCTACATTTTATGTTTATAAAATTTTTATCAACAGCAAGTAGAATCAGGTTGAAATTAAGGTTCTTTACTGAATAACATGAAAATTCTGCAAGTATAGTAGTTGTTTGGAAGTATAGAATAGTTTGTAAAATTCATTAATTAAATCCACAAAAATTAGGAGTTAATCTCAGTCAAGTCTAATTGTACTCAGCAAAATATTGGATCAAAATATTATCTTTAACATCAGTATAAAAATAAATTACTCTACAGAATCCACATAAAACCAAATGTGGAATTTTCTACACCTCTGTAGTAAAACAACAATAACTTGCAACTCACAAATCGAAACTGAGATCTGTCAGAAATTCTGAAAAGTAGATAGAATTCTCTATAATTCATATTCACAAATAATTTTCATTTACTGACCTCAACAGGTTCTAAAATACAGAACAAAAACGGGGTAACTGCAAAAATAGAAATCTTCTTTATGCATAAAATCAACTAGTTCATACGTAACACATCCAGATCATAACAAAATGCAAAATATGGTACACTAGATGTCCAAGCAACATGGTATAGGGTGTTTAAAAAGTTTACAACGAGTTATACTACTACTAACACATCAAGCATACAAGATTCTACGACACCTCATAAATCACGAACAACATGCATGTATACATCAAGAATTTAGTATTCCTAAGTTATTTCATGTCGTGTGTGTAATGGGACAATTACGGGCTGATCAACACATAGAGACAAGATATAATAAGGGTTTTCATGAGAATAGATCTTGAAGCAACTACACTGCAGGTGGTATTTAGTACTTGTATTATATAACAAAAAGGGATACAAGTTACTTGCCTTGAAATTGACGACGGAAACGATGCAAAGAACGAGATTAATGGGAACGGTTTTCCGAGCACGAACTCAATACCAACAAATGGATCTCGAACAAGATGATCATGAACACAATCGGATGTCTAGATCCAAGAGTTGATGATGATTACGATCAGATCAGATCAGACGGCTCAGATCAAAGATCAAGAGATCAAAGATCACGATCACGATCTAGGTCAAAGGTCCAGATCTTGATGATGATCACAATGTTGATCAACGGCCCAGATTCCATGATCAAGGATCATCCCAATCAGGATCATCATGATCGGGATGATCAAAATGCATCAGACGGACATGATTGACTGAGGAGCTCACTGATGATGACGCTGCATGGTGGCGGTCGGCGGCGAGGGGCACAGGCAGGGGGCTGCTTCGAAGGGGAGGCACAGCGCAGGGTAGCTGCGCTAGCTGCTAGCATCGCTGTGGAGGTGCGTCGGAAGGGTGCTGCGGTCTGCCGTCGGAGGGTAACAGCGCACAGGGGTGCGCTGTCGTTGGGGATCGGGTCGCTGCTTTCTGTCGTCACTGCTATGCGGCTCTTGGGAGGAGGGCGGCACAGGAAGCGTCACACAGGGTCGATAAGGGGCTGGCGCTGCAGGGTCGTCGAGGTAGGGCACTGGCTGCTAGGGCGGCATGAAGCAGGGGATGCCGGAGGGAGAAATAGGGATGAGGGTGCTGAGAGGCAGGAGACAGGGCGAAGAAGCTGGCGATCGGGGGTAATCGAGGAGAAAGGTGAACGAGTGGTAGGGATGATGAATAAGGAAAAGGAGGGTTGGTGGCTGGGGGTTATACAGTAGGGGGTAGGGTTTAGGTTAAACAGTGATTATATAGGGTATTAGGAATGTGGGTTAATGGGTAGTGGGTACGGGTTACGGGTAGGATCCAATAAGAATGGGGTTTTGGGTTATAAAATCCAATAGGGAAACAACTAGGGTTTAGATTAAAAGTAAATAATTAAATCAATTATAATAAATAGTAATACAATTGTACCATGAATCAAATAGTATACATTGAGTTAATACTCAAATACTAACAAATACAGTAGGATTTTATAGTAATAATAATAATAATAACAACAACAATAACAAGGTCATATGTAAAAATAGGATTATATGAGTACTATTTGAAAATGATTGCAAATACGATTAATGGATAGAATTTAATTTTTTAATAAACAATCCAGAAACAACAACCATAATAATGATAGTTAATACTAATAACACTAATAATAATGATAATAACAGAAACAATAATAATAATAGTAAGAATAATAATAATCATAATATGTATCAAGTCATAATAATAAAAATAATAAGATTCGTATTACAATATAAAAAATTATTGAAAACTAGTTACAAATAAAATTATTGATTAAAAATAGACTTTATAACGAAAAGATTTTGAAAGCGGAAAAGAAAAATTTACAAAAAAAATCAAAAATTCCAAAAATACACAGAAAATATGTATTATCGGAAACAGGGGTTACACCCCATCATTTCACATATTGCATTATAGTGTGTCATGAGGTGCTTAACCCTTGACTCAATATGAGGTGAAGCTTTCAAAGTACGACTAGGCATCTTTTCATGCATCGTTTTCTCCAAATGCTCATTAAATCCAGGTTTGAAACCATTGTCTCATTTCCAAGCTATCCCATATCAACTAGACATTCAACCAATATTGCATCTTCTTCGGAGGTCCATACATGGTTACTACGTTTATCATTGGAATCTCCCATCTAGTAAAGAAACATATGTATAAAAGGCAATGTCCTAAACAAATAGGTAGCAAATAAGCATTGCAACAAAAAGTAGAATCTGTTATACTAATTAATAACATAGGTACCAAAACTGTCAATATTACAACCAACATAAAAAAGACATTACTACATTCTGAAAGTATCATATGTAATGAAAGACGTTACTACAAACATTTAATATTACAACTAACATTTCAATGTTAGTACACAAAAAAACAACATAACACAATCGATTTCAATGTTATCTCCATCTATTGAACATTTCTTCCGCAAGCTGATCTCTCCAAATGGACCAAGCATCCGATGTCTCTACATGAGTTATCATTTCACCTTGCAAAATATCCTCATTCTCTTCCATGTCCATCAAGTGGTGTTCTAAGAGATCTACTGCCATTTTCCTTCTAATGTGACTGTGAAACAAACAACATGCATTAATTATTATGCATTGTGTTTTAACAGGATAAAATGATTTGGCTCTTAAAATACCCCAACGTCCTTTTAACAAGCCAAAACATCTTTCTATGACATTCATAGCTGAAAAATGTTTCATGTTGAAAAACTCTTTTGGTGTTGCAGGTTGTGCACTTTGCCTCCACCCACTAATTAAGATGATATCTTTGTCCTCTATAAGGTGCAAGGAACCCTTCCCCATTCATATAGCCAGCAACACATAAATAATAATAACCTTAAAATGAATCAACTTCACTTAGAAAACTTGTTTAAAAAAAACCAATCCATTTCTAAATTAAATTGCAACTCCCAACTAAATTAAAGTACCTTTTGGCACTTGAATCCATTTCTACGATAGATTGCATCTCTAGGGATCCTAAAATCTACAGCTGATCCCTCCCTTCCAGCTAAGACATAAATAAATTGTAAATCTTGAGAACATACTCCAAGCACATTTGTTGCTATCTCATCCTTCCTCGAACGATATTTAGCCTTATCAGCTTGTAAGATATTTAATTTTATGTATGTCCCATCTAGAGCTCCTAGACAATTCTATTGATTGCAAAAGAAAAAATGTGTGGTATTAGCTTTTATTCCTTAAATAATAAAATAACAGTACCTAAATTTTCCTATTTGTAACATTACCTTGAACCATTTCCAACGTTCATCGATAGAATTTTCAGGCACAGGTTCAGGTTTCTTGAGTAAGACTGTGTGACATCTCAATACAGCATGCAATACCTTGTTGAATTGCCTACTTATTGTCTCACCAGACCTCATAAATTGCCTTTTAATTACTCTATTTTTGACATCATGAAATAAAATGTGCAAAAATATTACAACTTGCTCTTCTACACCCATGTGCTTAGTTGGTACAAGCATTCCAATAATTTTCACTAACTCACACAACTTATGAAAGGACCTTCTATCCATCCTAGTATTTTCAATACATGCTATATTACTAATATAAATTATCCTTTGAAAATTAACATCTCTCACCATAGCCCTGCTATAATAATTCCAAGTTACTATTTTCTTTCTTTGATGATCAACTAATAACACAAGCCACATTTTCATAAGGAAAAGAGCAAAATTATTTAACAACTCCATATAAATCATAAGTATGACAATGAGCCTTTTCTTTCTTGTAGAGGACAACCGTGCCATAATCTAACATGAAAAAAATAACAGATATGAAGAATAGTGTAGTGTATTATTTTGAAACCTAAAATAAAAAATGAATTTGATAAGAGCAAGGCATCGTTAAGTATCAAAGAAGTGGGTTTTAGGGGTTTCTGGAAAATGCCACTTTTGTAGAAACGACAGAGATCTGAAGGGAGTTTCTCTATTGATTGAAGCTTACCTCGATTTTGTAGAGAAGTGACAGTGTAGAGGAGAAGCAGTGGAGAGATGAAGAACTAGAGAGATGAAGCATTATGGAGATGATGAGGAGAAATAGATGAGGTTGCAGAGTGGGATCGTCACTGGAGAAACGAAGAGACACCAGAGAGGTGAGTTTTTAGGGGCATACTTATTTTTTCAAGGAACTAACATTTTTTCAAGTACTTAGAAATCTAAGAATCCCAGCCCTCCCTATGGAAAAAAATTTGTGAGAATTGTGACAAAAAAAAATTTCTAGGAATCTTAGTTTTATGAAAATTTGAATTTAAAAATTAACACACTAAATATGATAAACTAAAATTTTAAGTTAAGATTCTCAGGAAACAAAAAATAATCCCCCTACCAAACACCTGAGAAAAGATATTTGAGGACAACATTTTCTACTTTCAATTAAAAATTAAAATTGAGGACAGCTTTTTCACAAAAGTAAATATCTAATTAATAATTGCTGATTAACTTGTTTTCGAAAGCTATTATATTATTCCACCATTCAAATGGTGATAAATATCAACAAACTGAGAGTACGGTGGCTCAGCATCTAGCCTTGAAAACACTATTTTTGTTTGAGAAAGATAATTAGATAGTTTCAATGTTATCTAATTTAATCATTATTATTTGGAAATGTCTTTTTCTTCTAGAAGAAAGATTATTTCAATGTTAGAATTAGAAAGGTATAGATAATTACCAGGTGTATACTCTGTGTTCTGACTTAAAAGTTATAATCACTCAACCTTTTCCTACATTATAATATATCCCATTCATGCATGAGAATCGTGACCGTTGGTTTAAATCATGATAAAAATATATATTAAGTAGACAGGATTTAAAAATAAAAAAAGAAAATAAAAATAGAACTTCCCAGTAAAATTCAACCATTCCTTGCAGATAAGGTTGGAAGCATAAAATGAAATAGATAACAAATTAAACATAAAAAATTCACCTACCAAAGAAGTTCTTTCATGTTTAGAAACCATGCAGAGAAAGAAATATGCCTAAATATGTTTTTCCATGTTTAGCATTTTCAAAGAATAACATATGTATTGAAGGAAATATCAAATATGTAGTGGAGGAAATTTGAAAATAGTTTTTCCATTTTTTGGTAAGAAAATATAAAAATAGCTTTTGGTTTTGGGACTATTGGAAAGAAAATATTATAATTTTCTGAGCCAGTAGCTAGTCTGCCTAAAATGGTTAGTAATAAAAATTAGTATTTATTTTTCTAATTAAATGCCTATGTAAATGGATTTTTTTGGTTGTTGAAAGTTTAGCTAAACAAGGGAATATTAAAGAAACCCATGCATGCCGCCAGTTAATAACACCTTTTCCATCAGTAAATAAAATAACTATAACAAACTTTTAATTATTCTTATAGACCAGTAATCTGCACGTGCGATGCATATTTTAATTAATTTTTTTATATAGTAAATAATAAGACGTACTCTGACCTCGAGTCTGAGACTTCACTTTACTTATTCCATACTCTTTACAAATTGTCTTAGTAGCACAAACTTTTACTTTATATGAGTTACACTTTTATAAATAATTATGTCGTGGTATTATGATAACTAACAACAGTTGAGTAAATGAATCATTAATATAATCCCTATTTAAAATTGAATGATTAAGATTAGATGGTTGAATGTCTACAAATGACAATCTCAATTATCTCATTATAATATTAGAGATTAACTAGTAAATCTTTCATCTTTGGGTCAGTTTGCTAGTCATCCCTCTTATTTATACCTAGTTTAATCTGCTCTTTGTTCTCAATCCTAAACAACTCGATCAATTCCAACTATGGGACCCACATCTACCCTTGACACATTTCTTGTGCTCCTCCTGTTGATTCTTTCTCCACTAGTACTCCTTCCGCAACCAACGTCATCTCTTCCCCTCTCAACTTCTGGCCGTTGGATCGTTGATGACGCCGTTGCAGGTGGCCGGAAACAGCGGGTGAAGCTTGCATGCGTGAACTGGCCATCACATCTGGAGCCTATGGTGGCAGAGGGGCTGAACAAGAGGCCACTGAATGAAATATCAAAGAGCATCACGTCAATGGGTTTTAACTGCGTCCGGTTCACTTGGGCACTTCGCCTTGTGACTGATGAGTCCTTGGCGAATGTTACAGTTCGTCAGTCGTTTCAACAGCTAGGACTGGATGCAGCCATCAATGGCCTTGAGACGAACAACCCTAGCCTCTTGGATCAGACACTTATCCAGGCGTTCAAGGTTTGACATGCAGTTTCATTTTAGCTGTCCATCAAAATATTCGTCAACGAACCATGCATCTAAAAAATATTGATGAACACTAGAATATGTATATTGAACTCTCCATTTTGACACATATTTTAAACAAGTATAGTACTTAGTTCTTGACGCTCGTTGAAGGGATGAAAAAGACATCCACTGGCATGCGCACTTTAGCATTATACCATATCTTCAGCTAATAGGTCTCTCTCTCTTCTTTCTTCATTTTGAAATGAAGAAAGAAGAAAAAAAAATAAGAAATCACACTTATCTTAACACGTGCACACCACACTTTTTTATTTAACAAGATAAACTAAAAAAAAACCCTTCCTCTCCCAACTCCTTTGTTATTAGAGAATTTTTTCAAAAATAGTTTTGCTACTCTCACTTTTTAGAAATTTATGTGCAATATATTGTATGGGATTATATTAAAAAATTATGTGCAATATATTGTACCGGGGTTATACTAGTTTGTTTGTAAGCATCTTTTAAATAAAATACTCAAGTAGACAATGGGGCTTGCAAGGAAAATTTTGCCGCACTGCCCCACTTTTTGAAAATATTTAGCGATATGCCCTACTTCCCAAAACAATTAGCGATATGCCCTTGTTTAGGACACGTCAGCAAGAAATGTTATTGGGAAAAACGGCATAGGTTATTTCCATGCCGTTCTTCCCAATAACGGCATCTGTTTGAAAAAAAAATTGCATGCCGTTATTTGAAATAACGGCATCAGTATATTTGTCTTCCAAGTGTGAATCTTCTAAGTTTAAAAAGTTCTAAGTGTGAAAAAAAATTATAAACAATGTCGTTATCCTGAATAACGACATTCGAATGCCTGATGCCGTTATTGGAGATAACGGCATCAGTTATATATCAATATGCACTCTTGCCGTTGTTTGGAAACAAAAAGAATTGATAAAAAGTATAAAAAAAAAAAAAAAAAAAAATTATAACTGATGCCGTTATTCGGAATAACGGCATCAGTTATAATTTTTTTTTTTTTTTTACTTATTCATCAGAGAGGATGAATAATAAGTTACTTTTTCATTAAAAAAATTTATAACTGATGCCGTTATTCCAAATAATGGCATTAGTATTGAGAATGCCGTTATTTGAAATAACGGCATCTGTTATAAGGTTTTTCATACTTGCAATTTTTTCTCTAAGAGTAGACTACAAGCTCTCGAAAAACAAAACAACCTATGCCGTTATTCCAAATAACGGCATGCAATTTTTTGTCCAAACAGATGCCGTTATTGGGAATAACGGCATGGAAATAACCTATGCCGTTTTTCTCAATAACGTTTCTTGCTGAAGTGTCCTAAACAAGGGCATATCGCTAATTGTTTTGGGAAGTGGGGCATATCGCTAAATATTTTCAAAAAGTAGGGCAGTGCGGCAAAATCTTTGCTTGCAAGACCCTTATTTCCTTAATACCAGTATAAACTCGTCATTGTTGTTTCCTCTTCCCCATTTTTTATCAATCGATCTAATCATTTAAAAAAAATAAATTTGGAAATTTAATTTAATTTTATTTTATTAAGTTATGGGCAGAAATTATCTCACAATTAAATTAAAATTGAGAAAGTACAGACAAGGTGGACACATATATTTTACGTGGAAAACTCCTAAATGAGACGGGTCAAAACCATGGATAAGTGTAGTGGAATTTCGCTTTTGAACGTAGGGATTAGAGTACTTTCTCTCTAAATATAATGAAAACAATTTCACTCTAACTTATAATAGGAGAAACAACTGTCTCACAATTTGAGAAAAATACAACAAAGTATACACATTAACTCTAAGGAGACACAATTTTATCTCTCTTGATAACACTCTTGCACTAGTCTATTTTATCTCTAAGAAGACACAATTCTATCTCTCTTGAGAATCTTGTTTGCTGGTCCCAAGTCCTGCATGTCAACCTCCCTAGCCAACTATGTCTTCAATTCTTAGATTCGATCTTTGTTGGGGCCTGCTACCAACATGTCATCCACATACATTAATAGTAGGATAATGTAATCATCCCTACCATTAAAACCTTTTATAGTACGTACAATGGTCTGAACTGAGTTTGTTGTATCTAAGGCTAATAATGAAGGAATCAAACTTCTTGTACCAATACCTCGGTGCCTATTTGAGACCGTACAGAGATTTGTTTAACCTGCAAACCAAGTTCTCCTTGCCGGTTTTAGCAAAAACTTCTGGCTGGAGCATATAAATTTCTTCTTCAAGATCTTCATGAAGAAAAGCAGTCTTCACATCTAACTACTTTAGATTATGGTTAAACGTAGCACACATCGCCAAGACTACTCTGATCATCGTAAGTCGAAGCACAGGTGAAAATATCTCATTGAAGTCAATACATTCTTTCTAAGCATATCCTTTTACCACAAATCTTGCATGATACCTCTCTAGTTGGTCATTACCATCGCGTTTGGTCTTGTAGACTCATTTGTTGTCGATGACCTTTTTTCTTTCTTGTGGTAGTGTAACAAGATCCCACATCCTTTTCTTGTATAGAGCTTCAATTTCTTCTTGCATTGTTCTCATCCACAGGGATACATCTGAGCCTTTAATTGCCTCATGATATGATGATGACTCTCCATCTTTTGTTGAAAGACAGTATGCAACATTGCTCTCTGTAACATATTCCGAGTGCCCGGCTGGTGGCTTCTCTCATGAGTTGACCGACGAACTTGTGAAGCCTCGGACTCGATTGGTTCTTGTATCTCGTGCTCTGGTGCTGCGTCAAAAGAAACATAATCTTCATTTGACTTATCTTCCACCTGAACTGTAGTAGTCTCTGGATTCTCCTTTGACGTGATATCGCTTCCATCTTTCTTATGCAGCTGATCTTCTATAAAAATCACATCCCTGTTGACAACAACCTTATGGGCAGTGAGATCCCACAGGCGATACCCCTTCACACCATTAGTATATCCGAAGAACATGTACTTCCTAGATTTCAGATCTAGCTTCATTCTTTCTTAGGCATTATACATCATGTACGCAGGATATCTGAATCAGTGTAAAGTAGAGTAATCTGCCGGCTTGCCAGTCCACATCTCCATCGGTGTCTTCAGCTCAATTTTCGTTGATGACGACCAATTTATCACATAACATGCGGTTTTGGCTGCTTTTGTCCAAAAAGAGTTTGGTTGAGCAGCAGTCCGCAACATAGCTCTCATCCTTTTTGCAAGAGTCCTATTCATCCGCTCTGCCACACCATTTTATTGAGGTGTGTATAGAATTGTGAACTATCTTGTGATACCTTCTCGCTTACAAAGTGCAAGAAACTCGCCGTCTGTATACTCCCTTCCATTATCTGTCCTCAAACACCTGATTTTTTTTTCGAATTCAAGTTCCATCTGCGCTTTGAAGTCATTGAACACTGGAAACACATCTGACTTCTTCTTGATTAGATACACCCATAATCTCCTAGAGTAATCATCAATGAAAGACACAAAGTACTTTGCTCCTCCTAGGGACATTTTCGGTGATTCCCAAATATCAGAATGAATCAAGTCTAGAATGCATTTACCCCTGACTTCAGAATTTCTGAACTGCAATCTATATTTCTTACTTGTAACGCAATACTCACAAAAAGGTAGATTCACCAATTTGAGCCCTGGAAGAAACTTTCGGTCGGGGAGAATCTTCAAATCGTGTTCAGACATATGGCTTAGTTTGAGATGTCATATCATCGTCGACTCTTCTTCCTTGCTGGTCGATGCGAAACACGCATTAGCGTCCTGTAGTGTTTCTCCACTAAGCATGAATAGATTTGCTATGATCTTTTCTACCTTCATGACCACAAGTGTGCCTCTGACAATTTTATGACCTCATTTTAAACATGGGTCTTCCATCCAATGCTATCTATTTGTCTCAAAGACAATAGATTCTTTCTCAAACCCTTCACGTGTCGTATATCCTGAATGGTGCGAACTATACCATCAAACATTTTTAGCTTGATAGTACCAATACTAGCGATTTCCAAAGCATGATCATCACCCATGTGTACAGAACCTCTTGAGATTGGTTCATATGTGTGGAACCACTCTCTTCGAGAAGTCATGTGTCACGTTGCTCCTGAGTCTAGTTACCAGATGTCAGAGAACTGCTTTCTATTTCTAACCACTGTTGTTGCCCCGCTGTATAGAACTTCACCGTCATACCGAGTACTCGCCACATTCCTTTGAGCATTTGATGACTCAGGATCTCCACTCATCTTATTATACCAACAATCCTTCTTAAAGTGTCATTTCTTACCACAGTTGTGGCACTTGTAGGTCTTTTTACTTTTTTATTCCGATCTACCATGATTCTAACTCTCACTGGGACCACATTCCGTTGATCACTCTCTCACCATCATCAAAGCTTCCACTTCCTGCGAACTTCCATGTCTGTCTCCTTGTTTTTCTGCCTGGTTTCTTCTTCCAAAACAGTAGCTATAACTTCGTCGAAGACTAGATAGTTCGTCATGATAATGTTCGTCAAGTTGATGATGAGTTAATCATACGAGACAGGTAGACTTTGAAGTAGAAGCTCCGCACATTCAGTTGTCTCTATTTTGCAACTCACTAATGTAAGTTGCAAAAATAGAGTATTTAGAGTGTTGATGTAGTCAGTCACCGATGTCGATTATGCCATTCGAAGAGTTTACAATCTCCTCTTTAAGAAGATCTTACAGTCTTGTCAGAGTTTCCCAAATATCTTTTGCCGTCTTCTTTTCCGCTATACTGGATAACACTCCATTGACTAGTGCCAAGTGCAAATCAGTAATTGCATTGTCGTCCATCTCGTTCCACTTGTTGTTATCGGTGATCTTTGCGGACCTATCTCCAATTGCTGTCAAACAATTGTCCTTCCTCAAAATTACCTTGATCTTCATTTTCCACAACAAGAAATTACTCCCGCAACCAAAGCTCTGATACCATTATTAGAAAAGTTATGGGCAGAAGCTATCTCACAACTAAAATAAAATTGAGAAAGTGAAGACAAGGTGGACATAAATAATTTACGTGGGAAACCCCCAATGAGACGAGGTAAAAATCACGGGCAAGTGTAGTTGGATTTCACTTTTAAAAGTATGGATTACAGTACATTATTCCTAAATATAATGAGAGAACAATTTTACTCGCTTATAATATGAGAAATAATTCTCTTTCAATTTGAGGAAAATATAACAAAGTATACAAATATTATTAATAAGACACAATTTTATCTCTCTTAAGAAAACTCTTTTAATACTCTATTTTTCTTTATTAATCCATTTTCCTTTCTTCCTCACTTCTCACTGTTCAAACCCTTTCCCAAACCTCATTTTATAGTCAGGCAAGAACAGATGTCACCATCTACCTTCCCTTGTTTTCTTTACTTCCCATTATATTTGTCAAAAGTGTGGGGGCACCGAACCCACTATATTGGCCTTGTTTTTCCTCTTTTAGTTGGTGTGGTGGTGGTGGGGCCCATATCCCCCCACCACAAAACACACTTTCCTGACATTTTTCAATAAATTTCGTTCGTAATGTTTGGTAATAGATTTTTCTTAAATTTTACATCATATATTTTTTTTTAATTAAATTTTGGCAGCAATTTATTTATAATCTTAAGGGTGTGCCCAAGATTTTTCTTAAAATAATGCTAGAGAGAAGCATATATGTACTTTCTAGTATAATGGAAGGGTGAGTGTTGATGCATTGTACTTATTCCTATTAGGTTACTCCGCGTGCAAATGCATTTATTCCTGCTATGTGCTCTTTCATACTTTTTTGTCTCAGTGTTTACCTTTTTAAAGTTTTGACAACAGATTGTATTCTCTTTTCAGTATGACAGCATATTCTTTACAAATCTGGCATTAGATTCTTTTTTTCTTTTACAATTAAATCCAATAATAATAACTTATTTATTTTAATAATTTTGGTAGACCCTGTGTCAGCAACAAGACACCCTTTGTAATGTAAATTCTCAAATTTTGAGTAGATTTTTGAAACTTTTGATGATGATGATGTTAATATGTAGTTTTTCCCTTAGTCTTAAAGGTTGACAGCTTTTCCATCTGTACTACAAAGTACTTGATATTTGCATATTTGCATATACTAATAGCATCTACAAACATTGTAGGCAGTGGTGTCAAATATGGGGAGCAACAATGTAATGGTGATATTGGACAATCACATAACCGTTCCTGGGTGGTGTTGCAAAGAGGATGATGGAAATGGCTTCTTTGGGGATCAGTACTTCAGCCAGGACGAATGGATTAACGGGCTCACACAAATGGCGACCATCTTCAATGGCATCTCCAATGTTGTTGGCATGAGCCTAAGGAATGAGCTCAGAGGGAGTAGGGAAAACGTCCCTGATTGGTTCAAGTATGTATATATATAATTACCTACATTCATGTCAATTCCCTCTTTAATTAATCTTTACTAGTATTATACACGTGCTTTGCACGTGGGAATTTTTTTCTTAGGGAGAATGAAAAGGGAAAAAAAATTACATGATTTGCACGTGGGGAAATTTTTTTTTGGAAGGGGGAATGAAAAGGGGAAAAAAAAAAAAAATTACCAACACGTGCGTTGAACGGGTTGGGTTAAGGACTAAGGCCTTCTCCCATTATAGTAGTAGAGATTTTCTTTCAGTTAATACTTAATACCTGAATTCATTTCTGTGCTTTTTTGATCAAGCAACATTTCTTTTGGAGTTATTGTAGCAATATCTATTAGGTGTTTATGATCTTCACAACATCTATACTTGATGCCTTTATTTTATTTGAAAAAAAAAATTGATCTGAAAAATAAAAGTGGGTTACTAAAATAATTTTTTTGTCCTTTACACTATTCTAAAAGCTAAACATGGGTTGTAATTTTATTTTTGTCATATATATGTTTTTGCTTACCCAAAAAAAAGACATACAAAAAATCCAAAATTTTGATTTAAAAGATATTATATTATTTCTATATCTTATACTTATAGAAGTGAAAGTCTACCCCCTCATTCTTTTCTTTATTTTAAAATAGAAAAAAGAGAGGAAAAGTAGGGATTCCTATTTAACTAACACGTGTGCTATGCACGATTTTATTAAAAAAATTAAAACAACATAAAAATCTCAATCCCTTAAACACAGTCTCTTCTCTTCTCCCCCCCCCCCCCCCCCCCCTAACTGCCTCCCCCTCAGTAACTTTAGTAATATTCAACTGTATAATACTATGGTTTTGCAGTGATTCTCTAAACCATCTGCTTATGTGAGGGTGATAATGAATATTTCAGTTATTACAGTATGAATGATATTCATAAGTTTCTCCAAATTCTCTCATATTTTTGGGAGTTCTATATAATTTTACGAGTCCCTCAAAACTATTTTAGGTTGTGCAATTTGCACAGGGTAACACTAGTATGATTTTTTTCCCATACTGACCTATTTTTTAAAAAAATTTCTAAACCGAGCCACTCGCTATTTCAGATAGAGAGTTTAGTCAAAAACAACTCGCTATCGGAGATAGCGAGTGTTGGCTTTGGGTTTTTTGGTTTCTTCCTTGACCAAGACTCGCTGTTTGAGTTTATTTTAACCAAATTCGTTGTTTGAGACAGCGAGTATTGATTGGGGCTTTCTTAAACCCCAGGCTTGCTATTTCTTTTCTCCCTCTATCTCTTTCTCTCAACTCTCCCTTTTAGATAACCCATAAACCCTAGCCCCCAAATCCGATCTTTGATAATCATGAATTCATGATTTTGCGGAAAAGGGTGAAGTGGAATTGGTGATGGAGTTGAGTTGTCTTTGAATTGGTGATGGTTTGAGTTGTATGTTGTGTTTATATGAATATAAAGGTCAGACTGCAACTGTAGTTTGTCTTGAAAATATTTGGCCTAAATTCGCTATCTCAGAAATCGAGTGTGGTTCAAACTTCCTCGCTTTCTGAGAAAACGAGTTTGGGGGCTGGATAATTCTAAGAGCATCAGACTCAAGACTCGCTATCTCAGATAGCGAGTCTTGAGTCTGATGCTCTTAGCAATATCCATCCTCCAAACTTGCTTTCTTAGATAGTTCAAAATGATGTTGAAACAAATGGAAATTATCATAGTTCAAAATGAAACACATACAAACTACTAGAAAGTCTACATCACATAATAAAACAAATTCAAACTACTATAAAGTCTACAAAATAAAGACAAACACATACAAACACATCGGAATTTTACATGGTTGAACTGTTTTGAGATCCTCTAGCACTACATCGCCGCATATTGTGTCCATGCAACCCACATTTCGAACATTTCATTCCCGTGCCCATGCTAGACCTATCCCTTACATCCATGTCGTTGCGAATTCTCGTAGTTCTCGGTGAGTCTGGGTTGAGAAAGTTAAAAATTTCAATAAACACTCGCTATCTCAAACAGCGAGTTTGGTTAAAACAAGCTCGCTGTTTGAAACAACGAGTCTTGCTCAAGGAAGAAATCAAAAAACCCAAAACCAACACTCGCTATCTCAAATAGCAAGTTTATTTTGACTAAACTCGCTATTTGAGATAGCGAGTGGGTCAGTTTGGGAAAAACTTTTAAAAAGTGAGTCACTTTGGGAATTGCTTCCACTAGTATATCAATTGTCTTCTATCAAGAAAAAATTCAGACCATTGTATTTAGGTTATACCCTTAACTGGGGACGCTTATAAACTCGCGTAACTTTTTTTTCTAGAAATAATAACATATCATTCCAAATACAATTATATTAATAATTATCTCACATGATTGATTCATGCATAAATTTTAAAGAGAAAAATAGAAGTGCGGATCAATTACATTTTAATAGTGGATCAATCATAAAGAAATGCAAATGAATTTTTAATAAATGATTACGTTGTAGCCTGATCTAGAATCTGAGATCTCACTTTACCTATTTCGAACTCTCTTCTCATATTTTTAAAGATTACTTGTAATGAAGATAATTGCATTTGCTTAACTATTAATTACTTAATAAAACATTTCCCAATTGTCAAAATTGTGGTGGCTCATCGCATGAACATGTACGTTGCACCGTGTCATCTATACAGGTACATGCAAATGGGTGCAGAGGCTGTCCACAGAGTGAACCCCAGCGTCCTCGTCATCCTCTCCGGCCTCAAATTCGACACAGACCTAAGCTTCCTTGCTACCCAAAACCTCGAACTCTCCTTCTCCAACAAGCTCGTCCACGAGGTCCACTGGTACAGCTTTTCGGACCCCATCGAATGGACAAACAACAACTCCAATGACGCTTGTGGACTTATCACCGCGAATGTTACGGAGAATGCCGGGTTCATCATCGACCGGGGGATTCCGCTGTTCATGAGTGAGTGGGGAATTGATCAACGGGAAGTGAATGAGAATGATAACAAGTATCTAGGCTGTCTAATGGCTTTTGCAGCTGAGAGGGATTTGGATTGGAGTTTGTGGGGTTTGCAAGGGAGTTATTATTTGAGAGAAGGGGCGGTGGATACAGAGGAGACGTATGGGGCGTTGTCTATGGATTGGTCCAAGCTCCGGAATCCTGAGTTTTTGAAGAGGATTTCAGCACTTCAATCTCCTTTTCAAGGTAAACAGGAAAAAAAAACTTAATCATTTTGATTTTCTGATATACATTGCAACTGCTCCATAACTCTAGAAAAGATTAAAGAGGGTTTTATACTTAATTCTCACAAATTTACTGTTGACTTCTTAATTGGCTTCTCAAGAGCATCCATAGTCGTTTGCTATTCTCATTGCTAAAAATAGCATTTAGCAAAAGCAATCGGAGTAGTTGGCTGCAGTGGGCAAAAAAAAAAGTCAACAAAAAAAGTCAAACCATTCCAAACGGATCATCATCATCCGTTTGGATGGTTTTGGCTTTTTTTTTTTGAATTTTTTTGTGTTTTATATTATAAAAAAATCAAAAGGTACTAAAAAAATAAAAAAAAAAAAGTCAGAAATTGATCCAAACGGATCATCTTCATCCGTTTGCTCAGTTCGGATTTTTTTTTTTTAAATCAAAGAAAATAAAGAACGGATGATCATCATCCGTCCAAGGCCATAAACGGAGTATCATCATCCGTCTTCTATATTTAGCAATCTTCTATCCAGACTTCTAACTTTAGCAACTTACTGTACATTCCTATTCTAACTTTTGAGTTTTTAGCAAACCACTGCACGTCGGTTTTCTAAATGGATTTTTAAATTTTGAGTATTTAGCAAACCACTGTGGATGCTCTAATACGTACTTAAATTGGGGGTTTTCGAGGATTTTGCTTTTTTCTTTTTTAGGGGGCAGTGAAACTGTGAAAGGTTGAGTTTGGGAATTTGCTAGGTGAGCGGCTGTTGCGAGGCAAGCGGAGGGCGGCGACAAGGAGGGAGTTTGGGAGAGGAAGAGATTGGGTTTTGAATCTTTTGATTTTGTTTATTTATTAAAAATATATGCAATTTGCACGTGTTAAGTTAGATGGGAATTCTTATTTTTGCTCTTTCTCTGTTTCAAAATAGAAAAAAGACAGAGAAGATAGACCTATTAGTATAATATATAGTTATAATTATAATTTGCAAGATATATGCCTCAAGCTCGAAATATTTTTTTAGAAAAAATATAACTTTATGCATCAAAGACTTATTCTCAGAACCAATTACTCTTAGACCTCATTAGTTTTTTATAAATACTAGTACTTTTCACGTGCATCTGATAAAGAGTTTGAGTTAAACGTGCGATATACGGAAGTCTACAGTAATTAGCATGTGTAATGAATATCTTAATTTTTTAAAAAATGGAGCGGAACGGGCGATGCACGTATTTTTTAAAAATTAAGAAGGAAAAACTTTGATGTGTACGTCCGAAGCACGTGTTGAAAAATAGATTTGAAGTTGCACGTGCGATGCAAATGTTTGTTTGGTGACAAAATTGGAGTCTCTTTTGAGACCCAAAAAATATTTAAAATTGTTTATTTGAAACAAACTCTTCCATTAAATGGTTAGTAGATATATTATATTATAGATAGACTATATATGCCCGTGGCACGTGCCTACGGCACGTATTCGGAACTACATATAAATTTTGATACTGTTTGTTCTGGGTTTACCAAATTTGATACTACATGCTCTGTTTGTGTTTGTTATGAGCTTGCAAAATTTGATACTTCAGACTGCATGTAAATTATAGGGAACCAACTAATCTCAATTCTGATCCTCCACTCTGAGAAACTGAGATCCAAGCCCAGAACCTACGACTAACTTTCCATTACCTTGGAATTGCGACAAACTATTTATGATATTCACTGATGGCCTCCAAGGAACAATTTTATGAAGTCCGACAATCCTTACATACAAAATGGTAGGGAATCAGAGCGAATTCATAATTTTCTCAAGTACTCAAAGAAGAGAAAAATATCCATCATAAAGCTAAAGTTAACATGAGTCAGAGAGAAACCATTACATTTAGGATAACCTTTACCAATAAGTTCGCAAACAGACAATATCCAAAGTTAAAAATTAAAAAAAAATTAAAAAAAATTAAATGATACTTCAGTTTGATAGATACAGCCCAGCCCAGTCCAATCCAACACCATGTTGGATAATAGTAAGTAAGACAGTGTAGCCTTTAAGATGTATGGGTTGGTTTGAGGTGACCAACTGACCATCAACAATTTGTAAAATAGATAAGATGATTATTGATCACAATCAGGCAAGAGCCTTCGTATATATAGGCAAAGTGTACAACTCATGCATACACACCCACATATATAACCATACATACACCCAATATCTAACTCATTCAACAACTTACAATGACATTTAGGCCTTAGCCAACAAAATTTGGAGTAGTTTACTTATGATTAACCATCATGTGGTACTTTCATTAGGCAAACATTGTAAATAAACTTATCTAAGTAATTACTCCAAATACAGTTACTTATATCATCTCCCAAAATGCTAAATATTACAATTATTACAACTATTACATCCTCCGCCAAAATTATTACAACTATTTATAACATAGATCTTATTTATAACCCATTAAGATCAAGCAATAAACCACCACCCCATGATGAAGTCAGTAATCCGGTTTGATCTGTGGACATTAAGATTGCAAAGAAGGTGCCTTCAATTCCTAGTGGGCAAAGCTTTGCTCTTAGTACTAACATAGGCATCCTCTGATTCGCCCAATCATTTGAGAGACACTCTCATCCTCCACAGCAAAGATGTGATCAGGTTTTCCAAACGGAGAGAATGAAGCTAATTGTTCCTTGCAAGTCATAAAGTAAGAAATGAATTGATGGTATATATAGAAAGTTAATTGTCAAAATTAAAAGTTGTACCTGAGAGAAAGATGGGCCAAATTTTGTGTCATCAGTATACCAATAAAACATTGCTTCTTGGATGTTTAAACTGAATGCAAGCGATGTCTACATGAATACACATGGCCTCCACACTTGAGGGTATTTCATTGTTGTCCACATTGTGCGATTGGCTTGAGATACATTACGATGAACCTGATTTGAGTAATGGAAGGCAGGGATATAATGTGAGATGATCTTTTAATTTTGATCTTTTAATTTTGAAGCCTTAATTAAGGTGATTATAGTTATAATTTGCAATAAATAAGCATTTATCATCTCTGATTACATTTGGGGAATTTTTTGTGTTGCTTTATCTAGTAATTTCAGCTAATTGATTTTTGTTTGTGTTTTATGGTTTTTGGGTTTGTATAACTATACCTATTGTTTTTGGCAATTTTAGATTATTTAGTAGTTGCTTTTGAATTTTCCTGAGCCTTCCATTATGGAATATATAATCTACTCTCTTCTTAGTTCCATTAGTCATATAAAGATGTCATTTTTTGGGCTGTCTATTTGGTTAGAAAAGTTGAAAACAGTGAATGTAGAAAAAAAATGGGCAACTTCATTTAGAAGTCTGGTTTAGCTCTACCCTGTACTAATTACTTCATTTAGGAAACATCATTGAGTTTATTCCAACTAAAAACACCAATGCAGCAGGTATGCTCAATAATCCTAGCACCTCCTTTTGAACATAAATAGGTGTTAAGTTGTTTTAATCTCCTTAGTTAAGACTGTGATCTTTAATTCTTTAGCCTCGCCATCTTTCATTTATGCATTGAACCTACAACTCTTATTAATTAGCTTATCCCAAAATCTAACCTTAGATCCAAATGCGTGCAACAGAAAACTACTCATGGAGAAACCTACATCACTCTAGAAATGTTCCGCAATGGCCAAATTTTTACATAACTGAAATGTACCTTTAACTTTTTCAATCCCTATTCACTCACCAAAGAAACCAAAAAAGATATTGTCAAACTCAACATTGTTTTAAACATTATAATCAGCTCAAACTAAAGAGCAATCGCTATAAAAGACTAATAAATCAATTAACCATGTTTAAATGACAAAATAGCTTAGAGTAAGTATCAGGAGGTATTTGACATACATCTAGGTATTTTAACTTTCTGTTTCGCATTTACTTCAAAGTTTAGGTACAGCAAGATAGCTAAACTCCAAATTCCAGTAATCCAGAGTTAATCTAAACTGCACTCCACACTAATAAGTGACAATAAATCAATTAGAATAAAATTTCTGTGTTTCTAACTCTAATCTGTTTAGAGTTCACTGTGGAGACAAAATGCCTCCAGTTTTAAGATATTAAAAGACCAAAAGCTACCCAAACTATAATCCACCTTCAATTTTTCCTTACCTCCACCCTAACTCTCTTTTTTTCCTCCTCACCTCAACTTAGCATCCAAACACATATGAAAAGATGAAATTCTCCATGAATCTAAAGGTACCCAAATGACGTCCAAACCACTCACCTTCGGCTCGAAAACAAATCAACTAAAGCTACACAAACTAAAGACCAGTTACAATAAATCAATCAACTATTTAAGATGCAAAATTATGCTAACAAAACTAAAGCTATATAAAACTATCTAACAATGCTCTAGTTATCTTAACCTTGACATATTTACCTCAATTTTATAAACAACTATATTATAAGAACATGTACTACCAACATGCCAAATTAAAGTTTCAGAAATTTCCAGTATAAACAACTACACCAAATATTGCATGCGACGCGAAGGTAAAAATTGAAGTGAAAAGAGAAGCACATGCACTCAATACCTCGGGCATCTAGGAGGAGGCCAGAGTTGCTATTCTTTTCTCATTCAGCTGGTATGTAAGGATGATGCAAGCCTTTTCTTGTAAACTATCTGGTAACCTTCATAAAGGTGCTACGTTTCTACAGGAAATGAAGTGAAAAGAGAAGCACATGCACTCAATACCTCGGGAATCTTTTTGCGAAAGATCACAGCAGTAAAGATGTACCTAGATCAAAGAACAAAGACAAACAATAGATGAAATGCTTATTGGTATTGTAGAACATAAACAAAGGATTATTTCATTAAAAATTTCTCTATATTGATATAACCTCCAAAAAAACTCGATATTCTGTAAAATTTAAGTGATGTAAAATAAATCTACCAAAGAGAACAAACTCCTATCAGGTAAGCTTGTTTTGGTCACTTTTGTGTGTATTTGACACTTCATGATGCTCATATCAGAGTATAAATTTTTGTGAAGGCTGTGCTAGGTAGTTACAAACATTTTTGTGTAGAAAGAGCTCTCTACAAAAATATGTATTTGTGAAGGACGCCTAGTTAGTAGTTACACACAATTTTAGATAGTCATTTTGGCACCAACATTATTGTAGAAAGAGCTCTCTGTATAGAGAGCCAACTTATGCCTATCTCCAGAAAAATAGCAGCATCAAACGAAACAATGACAATTTCACCATGGAGCTTTTCAATAGGAAATTTCCTAAGGGTTTGTACATGCAGAAGTAACTTCTCACTGGTATCATAGTTTTTTTCCCTAAGCATCATGAGAAGTGCATAGATTTGTAAAAAATCAAATAGGTCGCAATGCTATGAATATTTATCTGACTAAAAGGATATCGTAAGGTTTATTCGGACTGTAAGGTATGTTGCCATGGAATTTTACTTAATGAAGGTAACAAACATTCTTTTTCCTTATGTTAATTGATGATTTTTCCTTTATAAGTGGCTGAAATGTGTTACTCATTTTTTTTCATTATTAGTTTCAAACCAGAAATTTTAAATGAAGACAAATATTAGCTCCAAACCAAAAATTTGGCATTCAATCAATTTACTAAAGTGTGCTTTATTAATATAATACCTCGATAGATATGCCGAAACCTCCACTCTATCCCGTTCAAATCCTTGGCAACCAGCTCCTACGATGGCCTCTGCTGCTTATAAACCTACACCACATATTCCTCGAGTAGTAGTAGTAACCGAACAATCTTAACTCTGAAACCATCAAGTTTAACTAACCCATAAGAACATGAGAATGAGCATCAAAATCATATCTCAAACCATCAAGTTTAACTAACCCATAACTAACCATCATGATGAGTAGTGATGGGTTTTTTCCGTCCAATCTATACACTTGATAGTTTTCTGCTAGAACAGTGACCTTTATTTGCATCATACGTGCTTATGAAGTAGCTGTATAAAAATTAAGCAAGCAGTTGAATCTGAAATTTAAATGAAAAGTTGGATGTAAGGCTAAGCTAAGCAATTCACAAATCTGCTACCATCTAAATATCTAATCCAGATATCAAAATCTAATCAAAATCTGAATTAACTCAGTCAATCAAGAATTTTGATCAATCAATCAAAGAGCTCATACACCCAAATTCTTCAAAGGAGGTGGAGCTTCGAAGGAGTAAAAAATTTCAATCAATCAAGAATTCATGATCGATATCATATCCCATACACCCAAATTCAACTTTAATCTTCTAGATCTCAAATTCAATGAAATTCATATTAATTTACTAAGGTGAACTTACAGTGGGGGTGGGTTGACGGAGCTTCGAGTGCGGGTGGCGCTGAGGTGGAGGTTGGGTTGACGGAGCTGACGGAGCTTCGAAGGAGGTGGAGCTTCGAGAGGAGGTGGGGGTTTCGATGAGGCGGGCTGACAGCAACAATAGTCATCCATTAGTGTTTCTAAAACTTTGACTGTGCTCCTACACACGTACATATCAAGTTATTGCACATGCATCAAAAAGTGATTTTTTAAATAATGTGAATTCATTATTTCTCTTCAAAAGCCTTACTGATCAAGCTGTCAAAAATCCATGGTCACGCTCCATCTTCGAAGACTTATCCCTGCAGATATAAAAAAAAGCAAAATCAATCCAGTGTATAAAATTGAAAAATATTCAACAAAAGGTAACCAGCAAAAGTCACAGATCCACTCAAACTTTGTTATACCAGGGAACCTCTTGAACAAAATCAAATAGTTTAGACTTCTCTCCCCTTCTACAAACAGATCTCACAATTTGAGTCAAAAAACAATAAATCCGGGAAGAAATGAAATACAAAATGTTCGGAACGACTTCAAATTTGCCTAGTTAAAATGAAATAAAAAATGAAATAGTGTAGGATCTTAATAAGAGAAAATATAAAGAAATGCCTAGCTAAACATTATTGAAGAAACAACTTCAAATTTATTTGCTTTCTTTATAAGGTCAACTTGGATTGATCTTAACATGTTTTAACTTATTACTTTTAGTCGAAATCAGGCTCAAGAGGACATAATGCTAGCAAGGGAAGACAAATGACAACACTTTGTTTCTCAATTATACATAAAACAACATATGGGATTTAGGGTTAAAATTCTAGGATCAAATCAACGGGTAATAATATTTTTCCAAGTTAGATAGAATTCTTTGGATAGAGTTAATATATATCTTGAGTTGATTATAACTTTTTCAAAATCTTTCATGTAAAGACATCATGTTCAAGCTCAATCTTTGACAAATTAAGCTGCCTAAAACTTGGAATAACGGTAGATATTTGGCACTCACCTTCATGTAGACATCGATATCTGGATCTGGCTTAATGTTTGCTTCCTTCTCCCGTTTTGACAATTCAGTCAGCATATCTACAATTCAACACAATTTGACATTAAGTTTTGTACATAATATCTGTGATATTTTCACCTGATTGTCTACCTCTCTAACTTCGTGAATTCGCTTACCATATCGAGTTCCAACACCTTGGCATCTTGCAGAGAAATCCAAAGTTTCTCTCACCGTCATCTCTCCGATATGAACATCATGCTGACCTATATAAGCCGAGGTTGTTTGAGGGACGAACTCATTCAGCTCATGGCCATTGTAACTAACCCTCCCTTCTACCTGATTAAACAGTTGCAAAATCCTTCGTATGAATTATCATTTCAACTGGGTAAGTTTGAAATTTCCAGCCAAAGCCAATAAGAAAGTAGTCTTCTTTTTTTATGTTTTAAATACCTTTAGTGTCGAATCGAGCTTTCCAGCCAAAGCCAATAAGAAAGTAGTCTTCCCAGACCCTGGAGGGCCTAGAAGCAAAGTCATTCTGCACACAACATACAACAATGTTCAAATTTAGTGAACTTATATTTTCTCCAAAAATTTAATATTTTTACAAAAAGTTCTATCTAGGATTTGCTTCTTTGAAATTTAATGTAACAATTTCATTCGAATTCCGCTTCTATGCTCACCTGCAAGGCCTGATAATTCCACTGATACCATGAATGACCGAAATTGGCCTCTTCCCACTTGGTAAAATGTGAAGGGAACTCAAAAACCTCTGAAACAATCAATTTTGGTTTAGATATTCAGATCAAAACATTCACCGATCAAAACTTAACATGCTATAGTAATAAAAAAAACCCTCTTACAGTGAGCTTGTTAAAGAAAAAGTTGAGGAAGGTCGGAAATCCCCTGTCACCAATATAAGCCTCTACATCTATGTTCAAATTCTCATATCTCACTTCAATCGTCGGGTTATCAATTCCAATACTGTAAAAAACAAACACAGAATTAACCCAAATTCTCAATCAAACACGAACCAATTTAAAAAGAAAGAAAAAAAAAAATCAAGAACCAATATTCATACCGTTCCATTCTGTTCCTAAGCTTAAGAAAAAGTGGGTCGGATCGATGAGAGAGAGGGAGAGAGAGCAAGGGTGCAGACTTAAGTATACCTGAGATGTAGAGATGGTGAAATTTGTGATGGTGGTTGGCGATCGAAACAGGGAGGGGTTTGGCGCTGGGGGGTCGCGACTGGAGGAAACAAGGAGGGGATTGGCGAGCGGAAAGGAGGAGCAGGGGATTTGCGTCGTCGGGGTCGGCTGGGTGGGGTCGCGATTGGCGGCGAGCGGAAAGGAGGAAACATGGAGGGGGTTGGCGCTGGGGAGTCGCGATTGGAGGTGGGGGGGTCGCGACGGGAGGTTGGGGGGGCGCGAAAGAGGCGTCGGGGTCGGCTGGGTGGGGTCGCGATTGGCGGCGAGCGGAAAAGAGGAAACATGGAGGGGGTTGGCACTGGGGAGTCGCAATTGGAGGTGGGGGGGGTCGCGATAGGAGGTTGGGGGGCGCGGAAGAGGCGTCGGAGGTGAGGGGCGCTGAAGAGGCGCCGGAGGTGGGGGCGCTGAAGAGAGAGAGGTAAGAGAGAGGGAGACAGTGAGAGAGAGAGACAGATGAGAAAGACAGTGTGAGAAAGAGAGAGGGTAGGGGGTATTTTGGGAAATAGAGAGGGAGATTGTGTGGGTTTTGAAATTTTTGGGTTTGAAATTTTGGGCGGGAAAATATGTTTTGTGAGAGTAGATCTGGTCCATTGATTTTGGGATAGATTGAATGTGAGCCACTTGATAGCTTTCTTTGTGTTTTATTATATAGATAGATGGATAATAATTTATACATATGATGCATATTTAATATACAAAAAAATAAGTAAAAAACCTAACACAGTAAGGACTCAAACTTGAAACTTCCATCATATTAGTTATGCAAATGCGATGCACATATTGGTAGATTGACAAATAACACTAAGGCCTTCTCCCATTATAATATTAGAGATTAGAGATTAGAGATTTGTTTCAAAAATAAGTTTTTAGGACGTAACCAATGTTGACTAAAATATGCTACTTAATTTTTATGTAGTTCTTCTTACTGATGTAAAAGATGACAATAAAAAAAAGGAAAAGTGAGACTCATACCTGTAGGAGAAAACTTTTTTATATAGAGTAGTTGTATTCGCATGGTAGAATTTTATATGGACCGGTAGAATTTTATATGGACGATGCATATTGTTTATTAAATTTATAACGCCATAAATTTCTTGTATGCAAAAAAAATAAAGTCATTAGTAGGTTTCTTTATCATGCATCCAATGATGTCAATTTGTTGTATCATTGAAAAAAGTTCATTTTGCTATAAATTAAAACATCGATAAACGATTTCCAAGCAACTTGAAGATTTATGGGCATGTGAACAGTGTGGATCGTCGATAGGGAACTCCAACAAGTAGTTATAAATACTTTGTAGGAGTAAATCACCTACTACAAGTATGAGGGTTCATTTTCTCATAAAATGACTATCAGTACTATTATTAAGGCAAGTAATATGCATGTGTGATGCACGCCAATTTTTTTCTTAAACTCATACTCTTCACAAATTATTCCTAATGGCAACAACTTTTATTTTATTTGAATGACACTTTTGTAAATAATTATGTCGCAAATAAATTTGAACTTTGAGGGTATCATGGTAAATGGAAATGATTGGATAAATGGATGATTAATATAACTTCCACTTAAAATTATGTGGTTGAGATTAGATTAAGTTCGATTGTAAACAAATTACACATCTCCAACAACTCTTGAGTTGTAGTAGTAAAGATAAAGATGTTTGACAAGACAAATATTTGGACTTGCTTCTGTTACAACTGACTTTCATCCATAGTCACTGTAATTTTTTCCTTCTGCTCCCCTCTCCCATCTTCCCCGCCTCAATACTCCCGACCTCCTCCGTCACCATCCTGTCCATCACTCCCTAGAGGGTAAGAAGAATATTCATGGGGATTTCGGTGCTTATGGATATGTAATGTGACGCCAACCAATAGCTCATATTTGATTATATTTGGCCAATTTTCGGCAAATTTTGGGAAAAGGGTTCATATTTGATTCCTCTCCACTTTCCTCTTTTTGTTTCAAATCTATTTTCTTCAAGTTATTGCATATTTCGTCACCAGAAGATGGAGTTCTTTCCGGTGTGGGATATGTTTCATGCCATTGGTGTCATGGAAGGCCGGAATTAGGTTGTTTAGCTTAAGCTCAAAAGATGGTGGGTGACTCATGGCCGATGATCATGATAAATTTACACATTTTACTTGTAGGAGTGGTAATGAGATGATATGTAATGCTAACAAATGAGGTTGGGCTCTCGGTTGGTCTTGGTGGAGTTGGAAGTGTCCCTATCACCTCCTCCTTCAAGTGGTATTTCAGTTAGGGCATTAATTCCTCCGAAGTAGGGGTGTATCAATGTATCTCATTGTCGACACGACCAAAATGGAAGGGTGTCGAATCTATGGATATTGGATATCTTTGTGTAGCTTTTTCATTCTGCATTGGAAATGCCATTGTTGATCATTGTTTGAGTTGAACTATGGTCATGAATGTGTTAGGATTGTGTCCTCAAATACACATAGGCATTGAGTACTTGAAGTTGGAGAAGAAGAGGAGAAGAAAAAGACAGCAAGAGAAGATAGGAGCAAGTAGAAGAATGAAGCTGGAGAGGGTTGCAGTCGACCGACCGGGAGTGCGGTCAACCGGTCCTGGTTGAAAGAAGTTCTTTGAGTGTACATGGTTTAACAGATAGTATGACAGTCGACCGACTAGGACTTTAGGAGTGGACTCAACACGTTGCGGTAGACCGACCGGGTGTGCAATCGACCGTCAGCGGTGCTGTATGTTATTTGCCCTGATGGGATTCAGGCCCAATAAGCTGAATTTGTATTTATCTTTTAGGGTTTACTTGGAGCTATATATATGGCTATATACTCTAGGGTTTGTATCAATGGAATCGATGAGATCAAGAGGTGAGCAGTTATCATTGTTCAACTTCAAGAGGAGATTGTGCCAAGTGTTTCAAAGGTGAGAGAGAAAGAGAGAGATTGAGAGTTGTAATCTCTTTGTAATCTTTGTATTTCTTGGGGAATAAGAAGTATTTGTTATCTCTGCATATTGATTGTGTTTTAGTGAGATCTTGCATATATTGTGGTAGCTTATTCTTGGTTCATCTAGTTCTTGGTAAGTTTCAATTGCTTGTGTTGTGTTTCTGCTATTAGCACTACGAGTTGTTAGTAGATTCTGCAACAAGTTGTATCAAAGTACTAGGTTCGAGATGGCCGATAGCAAGTCGTAAATCGGGAGGTTCGATCGGAGTAGCTTCGCGATGTGGAAGATTTAGATGATAGCGTATCTTCGTCGAAAAGATCTAGATGGTCCGTTATTTGATGAGAAGCAGAAAAGTAGAGACAAGGATGCGAAGGTCTTGGCGGAGTAGAATTGTTTGGATCAGAAGGCGTTATGGCAGATTTATGTGGGACTGAGTGGGAAGACGTTATTTCATATTTCGAAGGCAAAAACAACAAAGGAGGTTATGGAGACTCTCACGGATATGTTTAAGAAACCGTCAGCATCTAATCAAATTCTTTATTTGAAGAAATTGGTTAATATGAAGTTGAGGAAGGGGGTTCAATAGCAGAACATGTGAACAATTACTGTATGGTTTACAACCAGAAGGAAGCTTCAGGATAAAATTTTCAGAGAGGGGACAATCATTGTTACTTCTATATACTTTGCCATATAGTTATGGTACAGTGAAATAGACTATTACAAGCACTATGACAGATTCGATGACTCTACAGGATGTGGTGAGTAGCATTCTGAACGAGGAGGTGAGAAACATAAATTTTCCATCATCTTCTAGAGATTCTGTAATGTCAGTTGAGACAAGACGTGGAAGATCTAAGAGCATTTGAAGAAGAAAGGGCCAAAGTAGTTCATCTAAGAGTGGGTCTGATGACAGCGATGGAGAACATGAACCTGAGTGTTGGTATTGTCACTAGAGGGGTTACAAGATGCACAATTGTAAGACCTATATGAAGAAGAAGCAGGAAAAACTGAAGAGAGATAACCCAAAGGAAGCTCAAGTGGTGCTTGTTGAAGAGTTATGCTTATCAGCTCGGGAGGAGTTAGGAACTCAAGATTGATGTACTGATTCAGGAGCTTTTTTTGTCATTACACTCTGTGGAGAAAGGTGTTTGATGACTACAAGGAGGGTTTTTTGTGAGATATGATCGTGGAAAATGGTCACAGATATCTTGTACGTGGGGTTGGTACTGTTCGTGTGAAATCCAATGATGATCAGAATATTGTCTTGCGGGAGACAAGGCATGTTCCAGACTTGAAAGAAAATCTTATCTTGATTGGAAGGCTAGACAAAAATGGTATGTCTACAACAGTTGGTAGTGGGAGTGGCGTATAGCTGCAGGTTCAAGGGTGGTTGCAAAAGGAAAGCTTTAGGGAATGCGGTATTTGCTTAGAGACGTAAGACACATTTCTCATGTAGTTGACTTTCATCTAGAATCGAGTAGTAAGTTGTGTGGAGTGCAACTAAATTATTTCAGTTGTGGAGGGGAGGTTACTAATTTAGTGAGAGTTGTTGGCCTTGGAAGTGATCCTAGAGAGCAAGACATTGTTGCGGTGAGGGTATTTTGCGATATGACAGACGAAGCTTCAAGTCGCTCTTGTGAGGTAGAGAGCAATGGTATTGATATGCGGGGTGATGTCGATGAGGGTAATCGAAATGGGGTTGTAGGGGTTGAACAGTCTGCGGATATTGTGTAGGTGTGTCCATAGAGACTTCTAGCGCAGATGATGCATTGAGAGGCTTTGAACCATGTCCGGTGTTAATGGAGATTCTGCAAGTTAGGAAGTCTTGTAACACAGAATCTGACCCATGGGGTTGTTTCTCTGGTATTCTTGCTCTATGTGATTGATGGAGCACATCCTTCATGAGGCGATGAAGGGTGGTTGGTGCACTCCACGTGGTAGAGTGGCGGAGGTGCTCTTCATGAGAGTGGGGAGTACTTGGATCTTCCATGAAAGTGGGAAAGTAGCAGAGATGATGCGAGGCAAAGATTACAATATTTTTGAAGCGTTGTGTATTTGGTCCAAGTTAAGATTGTTAGGATTGTGACCTGAAATACACATAGGCACTGAGTACTTGAAGTTGGAGATAAAGAGGAAAAGACAAAAACAACAAGATAAGACAACAATAAGTACAAGAATGAAGCTGGAGGGGGTTGCGGTCGACCGACCGGGAGTGCAGTCGATCGGTCCTGGCTGAAAGGAGTTCTTCGAGTGTACATGGTTCAACAGAGAGTGGGAAAGTCGACTGTGCAGTCGATCAACCAAGGCTTCAGGAATGGACTCGACACGTTATGGTTGACCGACCGGGTGAGCGATCGACCGTCAACGATACTGTGTGTTATTTGGGCTGACAGGATTTAGGCCCAATAAGCTAGATTTGTGTTTATCTTTTAGGGTTTACTTAGGAGCTATATATGGCTATAGACTATAGGGTTTGTATCGATGGAATCGATGAGATTAAGAGGTGAACCATTATTATTGTTCAACTTCAAGAGGGAGATTGTGCCGAGTGTTTCAAAGATGAGAGAGAGAGATTGGGAGTTGTAATCTCTTTGTAAACTTTGTATTTCTTGGAGAATACGAAGTATTGGTTATCTCTGCATATTGATTGTGTTCTTGTGAGATCTTGCATAAATTATGATGGCTTGTTCTTGGTTCATTTAGTTCTTAAGAAGTTTCTATTGCGTGTGGCATATTTCTGTTATTAGCACTACGAGTTGTTAGTAGATTTTACAATAGAACGTGGTTGTTTGTGCCATAGCATGAAAACTGATATGGTAATTGAAGTGGGTTTTCTTTGTGAGTTTCAATTTTGTATGCAAATAAGCACTACAAACGAACCTGAAATCCAATTCCCAGTGTTTAAAAACGGCACGCTTGATGGCCCCGGCGCTTCACAAAATGCTGCTGCAAGCACCAGGTTTGCTCCCGCCGAGGATGAAAAAAAACCTTTCCCGGTGTTTTCAAACATCGAGGTTATGTTTTTGGCATTCCCAGCGTTTGGAAACACCGGCACAGAGTAATATTCATTTTTTTTTACTTTAAAAAAATCCTATCCCAACGTTTTAAAATGCCGGATAGGTCATTTATGATTTTTCTTTTGGTAGGGGGTTTAATAGTTGGATTGTTGTTATTGATTTTATCAAATCAAAATACCTTCAATTCAATTCACAATTTTCTACAAATTCATGAATCAAATAACAATATAAAACTTTTTAGAACACAAATTTATTCTGATAATTAAACAATTCAATCCAAATTATCCAAAAAATTAATTAATTCCAATAATTACATAGATGTACAAGTGCTTAAGAGCATAAAATCACAAGATAGAAAACTAATCTAACTGAGGAAAGTTGCATCCACCTTCACTTGGAGATATTGAATCAAACTATTGTATTCAAAGGACAGGATAAAAGTGTTCGCAGACGATCCCATTTACCCTTTTGAAAGGAGGCTCGTACCTTTTGCGTGCGGGCGATTCGGGCATCACCTTGTGGAGGGGCGGCGGATTCCCGCTAAGGACAGCCCCAAAACAAGACAAGGAGCTCACCACTTAGAATAGAAGAACCCCAACTGGAGTCATCCCAACTCTCGGATCGGAGATGTTAATGGGACGGGAATCGAAGTGGGGGACCTCTCTACGGCCCCCACGATGTTAGGAAATTGAAGTTCTTGTTAAGTCTTTGACATAATCAACACAAACCACCAAGAAAAAACTAGATCACACCAATCACACAAAGCACACAAGAATTGTCCCGGTTGGAACTTTCACCTTAATCTAGGGAAGAAAGAACCGAGATATTATTCAACTAGAAAAGATACAAGAATATTATAATTCTCACCTCGACCATCTCTCAAGCCTAATTGAAACTTGGTTGCTGCTTACAATGAAGAAACTCTCTCACCCTCTCAGAAGAAATACTCTCTTCTTCTATTTGGCACTCAATAAAATCATATGGATCTATGAACCGTTACAATTATTTATATAGATCTAGAGAAAACCCTAGGTTGATATCTTGTTATAATAGCCATTGGATATTACATAAGAAATAACCCTACGATAAGAGCCACACGATCTAACTTGAAAAGCAAATTGGGCTTCTCACGAATCTGCCAGACTCAAGCTCAAAATCCATCAGCACCGCGAACGGTCGACCGCACCAACAAGACGGTCGACTGTCCTCCTTGCAGGAGGACACTATACAGGGGTCGGTCGACCGCACCTGAGTTGCAGTCGACCGCAACCTCCCTCTGTTGCTGCCGCTCACTATTTCCTTCTTACCTCCACTCCGTTTCTAATCATCGCTATCCCTCTATCGTCTTATCGTCTTCTTATCCAACATCGTATGCAAGACATAAACTCAACACACGATTCCCAGTAGTAAGTCGTATCACGCGTACAAATCCTTATTAATAAGTCAAAACAGTCCTCATGGGAAAATTCATTAGTCTACCAGCCGAGATCTCTAGCAGGCTATCAGTTCCAAGCTTTTCATCAGAGTTATGTGAGTAATGTGATCAGTTATGAAACAATGATAACCCGAGAATGAGTACCCCTGCATAATAATAACTTGGTGTTAGTTATGCATGCCAACCACTCTGTAGCTTTGTTTTTTATCTATTATGGCCTATTGGCCCAAATTAAAAGCATAAGAGTGATCAATACACCTCTAGGTTAGCAGAAAACTAGCAATAGGACAAAGGTCCAACCTTAATTACAAACCATCCATAACTAGACTTGCAACATATGACATATTAGCATCAAAAGCATGAGTTGAGAACCACAATTTAGTTTTCATGAGATATAACCAAGTGGAAGTGAAATATTATAAATGACAATAACAGAGAATCATTGTTGTGATATTTCAATATCATTGTCCATTTGGAAGGGGAGTTTGAATGTAAAGGAGGCCATCTAGTAGATACTACCTTTCCAATAGAATCATATATGCCCTTGCATTGTTTCTTCTATACCCGAAAGAACTTGCGTACAATCAACTAATAAATAAAATAACCAGTTTGTAAGTCACTAAGTTGTAACATATATTTCGGTTGTCTTAGTTGTTTAGTTTTGTATTATTAACTTTGGTATATAGGGTATATGATACTGCAAGAGCGGTAAGAGATCCACCGTTACGAATTATTGAAGTGATTTACGAGTACATAGAGAAGATCATGCATGAGATATAATAAGTATATGTCTAACAGCATCATGTGATCTGCCTAGAAATCAAAATGATTTAACTAATTTCTACTGAACAATGAGACTTTATTAGCAGAAGAAAATAGAAGGAACTATTTGTAGAGCCAACCATAGATATGGACCTAAACAGGCAACTACAGACACATTGCACATGGTGTGGGTTGTAAAGTCGTTGCTTCATAGCTACATTTCCTTTCTAAAACAATGAGTGGATTACAGCATCTCATACATCCAAATTTGGCTAGATTGCTTATATTGTCTAAGTTTAGGTAACAAGATGATTGAATGCATGCTTGATATTGAGTACATGAGTGGTGATCATGTAAACACCTTGACTTCATTGACTTGAAAATGATGAATTTATGCATTGTAAGTGATAGAATTCAATACCTGTCCATAATAGATAGTGACATTGACTCCCATAGAACAACATGTAGTTAATTAACTCTGTATCAATGACAACAATTTGAAAGCAAATTGAAACTTATTTGCAGAATTAATATACTTACCTCTGCAATTCTTCGTTTCATGAAATCATTGGCCAGATTACTGAAGACAACACCACCTTGTGCTCCCCAACTGTAACAAATAACAGGTTAATCATGTCTTAAATCAGGTATATGCCTGGTTACTGATACGATATCAAAGTGTAGTGTTGACTGTGTTACTGAAATATTACCTTACGTTCTTCGGAATGATCTTTAGCTTTTGTCTAATGGGACCATTCATGAAGTCAGATATATCACCATTGGAAGAAGAAGAATCCTTAGAGCTCAGATACCTCAAATATGTAGGGACATCAAAACCAAGCGAGAGAATTAAAGGAAGAGACCACTTGTAAATAGCAGAAATTAAAATAACAAAAACATAATAACTACTAGTAAAAGTAGTAGAAAATAAAATAAGAAAAATCTAATGACTAACTTAAATTAGAAGTCCCAATAAACTACTAAGAAACTAACAAAATTATTGAAAGGGTGACAAGAATTAAAATGGGAACAAATTGTCTCCATTTCTTTTTTTGATCATAAAAGGTTGGCCAAGGCCCCCCCGTGTTTCATTAAAAAGTCTTTAATAAAACCACAAAACAAGTAGCAGACAATGATGTTCATGTCACCCACATGCGGACCATGATGCTCATTCTCTGACCAAAAAATGAATCTCCCCATAAACCGGGTACAGACCCACTGATGTACCCCAACCGTACATGCAAAAAAGCCACTTGAACCCAAAATAAACCAAAATACATCCGACCAAAGTACAATCCCCAAAATACAAACAACAACTGAATGCCCCCCTCCCCCCCCCCCCCCCCCCCCCCCCCCCCCCCTAAAGAAGAAGTGAGTGAAGTTTCTTCATCCCCAAATTGTCTCCATTTCATTTATAAGAAACCAACCAAAAAAAGGTTTCAAAATAGCAAATTTATTTATAATGTTTTACCTTCTATTTATACATTATTCAAAATTAAAATAAAAGCAATTGCTAGTAGATTTGACCTTTGTCACACTAAATACAAATGCAAGTAAGAGTTCATGAAAGTTCATGGATGGCCAATAAAATATCAGGTCTGAAACGAGAATATAACAAAAAAATCTTCATGGAAGCTGCAAATTATAGTTTCAACTTCAAAATATAACAATCATATTTTAGAATATTTCAAAATATATAAAATCATATTTGGGTCAATATTACTGTCCTAAATAAACACTGAAGTATGTGAGCTGCATCATCACAATGATATTGGGCTTCAATGTTATCAGAGACAGCAGATGACTGCCCATTTTAACTCAACATCAATTTGGGCTTATTTTAAGAACATAATGAACATAATTAGCAACATCAGTTTAACTCCACATCAGTTTGCGCTTATTTTAACTCAACATCAGTTTGCGCTTCATTTTCACTCATTCAAATCAAGCTTGATAGCTTGTTCAAGCTTGTTTATTTAACTTAACAAACATGCATGAGCAAACTTACAAATTATTAACAACATTCACTAATTAACGCTAGAATTAACAACATTCACTAATTTATCACAATCCACATAATAATAATAATAACAAAATTTATCATAATACACAGGCACTCTAAAATTAACACTAAAATTAACCCTAAAAGTTAACATTAAAATAATCTCACTCATTCAAATCAAGATCGATTTTTTTGAGTAAGTGGGAGAAAGAGGGAGAGGGAGGAAAAGGAAATTGGTTGACTTAGGGTTGGAAATTTTGGGGATTTTATATTAGGATACCCCGGCGTTTTGAAATGTCAGGGTTTCCCAAAGATCCGTTGGCACTTTATAAACGCCCGGGATACCCGGCAAAACTACCGAATGCTGGGGTAGTTTCGCCTGGTTATCCTTGTTCTTTTGTAGTGAGGTGATGAATTAGTTGATCGATGTTAGTGCAGCCAAATGAGATAGGGAAATAAACCGAGTCAAATTGGTCGATGTTTATGCAAGCAAGGAGGCTAGGGTACCAAGTCGGGTAAATATTGCTGTACCTAAGGACGTCAGGACATTGAATCGGGCTAAATAGGTCGATGTTGGTGAAGCCAAGGAGGGATTCGGTACAAAACTGAGGCAAATTGATCATTGTTAGTTCAACCAAAGAGGGCTAGGACATTATGTCGGGCCGAATTGTTATCAGGCTTGGGCAGCTTATTATGTGGCACTGTACTGTCTTCATAGCATTGCTTAGAATTTTTTTTTCCGTTCTGTTGCACTCCTCTGGGAATCACATCCTTGATCCTTCTATTCCTCCTACTTTTATAAAAAAAATTGAATGTTTTCCCTCCTTTTTTTCTTTCTAAATTAATATAAACTCTCATAAAAAATATATGTGTGCAAGTTAAAAAGATTTCAACACTGCTAAGGTCATTATTGTCTGTATATATACATTATTGTCTATGTTATTGTCTTGGCTAAACTAATTTTAGTGCTCCTTAACTAATTAGCTAAGGTACCAGATGAATGGGAGAAATGTGTCATATGATACAGTAGAATTAACGCTCACAATCTGGGACCAATATCCTCTTTAGTAGTAGCCATTATTTACCTTTTTGTAAATCATTTCAGATTCATCAAAAAAATTACAGATGGTTCAATCATTGAGTAGACTCTCCGCCACAATACTGGAGAAGATCCATATCCAGATCCAAACTTTGGTGCACAAATATATCTCATCATTGAAACTCATGGTGCAGGTTGTGGTCTCAACTCTCCATCACATACAGTTCTCTTCCACCCATCGACCGGCATGTGTGTTGCAAAAGACAACCCGAATTCCACTCTACAATTAGGACCCTGCAACAAACCCACAGGCTGGACCTACACTCCCTCCCAAAATCTCCAACTCTTCAGCACCAATCTCTACCTACAAGCCTCATCATCTGGCCAACCGCTAAAGCTTGTGAATGCCAACAATGATGATTTGAGCATGAAATGGGAGACGATTTCAAGATCAGGAATGCAGGTGTCGTCAAAAGTAGCTGATAATCTCTGTTTGGATGTGGGATCTGATGGCCATTCTCTGGTGACAAATGCATGCAAGTGCCTTGATAATGACAGCAGTTGTGATCCTGAGGGTCAGTGGTTCAAGATGGTTAACAGTACAAGACCCTTGTAGGAAATTAGTAATTGGAGGAAAATTGTTTCTTTTGTGATACGAAAAGTGGAAAATTTTGAAGGAGGGTAATTGTTGGAGTTTGATTCAAAACTAACCTTCACTTTTGAATTGTATGGGGTAGGAGTAAGGACCAAGTAAATAGGAGTGGGCTTCTCCCAAATTCTAGTATTTTTTGTTTCTCTTCTTCAGCCTATTTAAAGCTTGTATCCGATTAAATAAAATACAGAGCATTGATAAAAAAATAACTGAGCACGATCTCCCTTGCTATTGTGTTGCTACTCTCTGCTATTTGGTCTTTTGCTTTATGTTTGAGTTTAACATATTGGTATCAGAGTTTGGGTTCGTTTGAAGCTGGGAGCAAATCTTCATTGTAGGAAGCTTACTACCGTTGCATTTGAAGGTTTGACGCATGATACTCTAGTAAGTTATTTTGTTTTGGAGAAAAGGTACATTTATTTTTTGTACACCTGTTGTTTGTTTGAAGTTTTTTTGGGTTTAAAAATGAATATTGGAAATGGCCTCAATCTTTCACAAACTTTGATTCCTGTCTTTAATGGTGAAAATTATGGTTTTTGGAGTATCAAGATGAGAACTCTTTTCATTTCACAAGATCTTTGGGAGCTTGTTGAGAATGGTTTTGCAGAGACGGATAAGGCAGCAGAAATGAAGGATCTTCGTAAAAAAGATGCGAAGGCCCTACTCATATTGCAACAAGCGGTGAATGACTCCATCTTTCCAAGAATTGCTAATGCTCTGAAGTCAAACAATGCATGGAGAATTTTGAAGCAACAATATGAAGGTGATGGCAAGGTAAAGTCTGTCAAATTACAAACTCTTAGAAGTGATTTTGAAAATCTTTGTATGAAAGATACTGACACAATTGACGATTATTGTACCAAAGCTTCTACTATTGTTAATCAGTTAAGAACTCTTGGCGAAGAACTTAATGATAACAAAGTAGTAGAGATGGTTTTGAGAACTCTTGTTCCTAAATTTGATCAACTGCAATAGAGGAATCAAAGGATTTATCTACTTATTCTTTTAGTGCACTAACAAGTTCTCTTCTAGCCCATGAACAAAGATTAAACAGGACTGCAGAAAAGAGCGCTGAAAGTGCATTTCATACAAGAGTTGAAAACACAATCAAGCCTACAGGAACACATCAAGGAAGAGGATTTGGAAGAGGTGTCTATCGAGGACATAACAAAGGTAGAGGCAGAGGAAGATCTGAATGGAACAGTGATAGAGGCAATCAAGGACGATCTGATTGGAACAATCAAAGAGGAGGCAACAATGATAGGGGCAATCATCACCAAAGCCACAAGGAAAAACAATGTCATTTTTGCAAAAGGTTTGGGCACACTGAAGCTTATTGTTATGCCAAAGCCAAACAACAAGTGAACTACACAGAAAAGAGAGGTGATGAAGGTAAAGAAGATGGTAATCTCTTTATGACTTGTTTTAATTCTGAAAGAAATAGAAGTAATGTTTGGTTTCTAGATAGTGGATGTAGCAACCATATGATAGGGGACAAAAAACTCTTTTGTGATTTGGATGAATCTGTCAAGACACAAGTTAGGCTGGAAAATAATGCAGTTATGCAAATTGAAGGTAAAGGAACGGTTGCAGTAAAAACAAAGTCAGGTATGGAAAAAATAATCAATGATGTTTTTTATATTCCTAGCCTTGCCCATAATTTAATAAGTGTTGGTCAATTGATTGCAAAGGGTTATTCAATTACTTTCAAAGATAATATATGCTTGATTATGTCTAAAAATTCAGATATAACTACGTTAAAGATTCATATGGCTGAGAACAAAATGTTTCCTCTTGAAATTTCATGTCTTGATGATTATGCTTTAGTCTCTAATGTGAAGAATGAATCTCTGTTATGGCATTTGCGTTATGGACATTTATATTTCAATGGATTAAAGTTGTTAAGTCAAAAACAGATGGTTCTAGGCTTACAAGGAATTGAATGTGTTAATAATGTTTGTGAAGGTTGTGTTTATGGAAAACAACATCGTTCATCTTTTCCTGTCGTAAAATCATGGAGATCTACTAAGCCTTTAGAACTTATTCATGCTGACATTTGTGGTCCAATGCAGACTTTATCATTAAATAAGAAAAGATATTTTTTGCTCCTTATTGATGATTTTTCTCGAATGAGTTGGGTATATTTTTTAACAAAAAAGTCTGAAGCATTTGCTAAGTTTCAAGAGTTCAAGGCATTAGTTGAAAATCAAAGTGGACATGCTATAAAAATCCTCAGAACTGATAGAGGGGGAGAATTTTTATCAACTGAGTTTAACATTTTTTGTAAGAAAAATGGTATATGCAGGCAACTTACAGTGAAGTACACACCTGAACAAAATGGAGTCGCCGAGAGAAAGAACAGAACCATTGTAGAGATGGCTCGGAGCATGATGAAAGAAAAGAGTCTTCCTAATGATTTTTGGGCGGAAGCTGTAGCAACTTCAGTATATCTTCTAAATCGCTCGCCAACAAAAGCTGTACAAAATATGACACCATATGAAGCATGGTTTGGAAGAAAACCAGGAGTAAGTCATCTCAAGGTATTTGGTTGTATTGCTTATGCATTTGTTCACCCTCAAATTCGTAAAAAGTTAGATGATAAAAGTGAAAATGCATTCTTCTTGGCTATAGTAGTAAATCAAAAGCTTATCGATTATATAATCCGATAACCAAGAAGTTGATTATTAGTAGAGATGTGATATTTGATGAAAATGCTAGTTGGATGTGGAATGATAGCCAACAGGTTCAGAAGATTGGTGAAGGGCAAAACTCATCCATACCACATCCTTGAAATGAAGAAGTTGTGACTCAACCAACATCTTCGACATCGATCGCATCTCCATCAGCAAGTGCTTCTCCTATAAATAGAAGTCCTCCAACATCTTCGACATCGATCGCATCTACATCTGCAGCTCCAACAAGTACTTCTCCTATAAATAGAAGTTCTCCACCTTTTGATGAAGAAAGTCCTCCAAGAAAGGTAAAATCCTTGTCAGAGATTTATGCATCATGTCAATTTGCTTTAATGGTTGCAGAGCCAATTTGCTATGAAGAAGCATATGGAAAAGAAGAATGGGAGACTTCCATGAAAGAAGAAATTACCGCAATTGAAAAGAACCAAACATGGGAGTTCATAGATTTGCCCCCTGGAAAAGATGCAATCGGGGTAAAATGGGTGTACAAGATAAAATTTGACGGAGAAGGTAATGTTAAAAGGTATAAAGCACGTTTAGTTGCTAAAGGGTATGTGCAAGTCTACGGTGTAGATTTTTATGAAACTTTTTCACCTGTTGCTCGTTTAGAAACTGTTAGACTAATTTTAGCTTTTGCAGCTCAAAAAAGATGGGATGTTTTTCAATTTGATGTTAAATCTGCATTTCTAAATGGATATTTGAATGAGGATGTCTATGTGGAGCAGCCACAAGGATTTGTGGTCAAAGGAATGGAGGAGAAAGTCTATAAACTCAAGAAGGCACTATACGGACTGAAACAAGCACCACGGGCATGGTATAGTCGTCTTGACTCTTATCTTCTTAAACATGGATTTCATAGAAGTGATAATGAACCTACACTATATGTGAAGACACAAGGTAAAGATAAAATACTTATTGTTTGTGTATATGTGGATGACATAATCTACACGGGTTCTTCTCTATCTCTTATTGAAAACTTTAGGACCATTATGATGACTGAATTTGAAATGTCAGATCTTGGATTATTGCAATATTTTCTTGGTCTTCAGGTCCAACAAACATCAGATGGTATTTTTATTTCTCAAGAGAGGTATGCTTTCAACCTTCTCAATAAAATTCAGATGCAAAATTGTAAAGGATGTTCAACCCCAATGAATGCAAATGAGAAGCTGGTTCTAGAAGATGGCACAGAGAAAGCTGATGAAAAATACTTTAGAGGGCTTGTTGGTGGATTAATGTTCTTAACTCATTCTCGTCCTGACATTGTGTTTGCAGTAAGTCTGATATCAAGGTTCATGCATAATCCTTCCAAACATCATCTTGGAGCAGCAAAATGTATTCTCCGCTACGTTCGAGCAACCACGAACTATGGGATCTGGTATCATCCTTCCTCTCATTTTAATTTAGTTGGTTTTACTGACAGTGATTGGGCAGGTTCCTTAGACGACCGGAAGAGTACAAGTGGATTCATTTTCAACCTTGGTTCGGGTGCGGTTTCATGGATGTCAAAGAAGCAAGAAAGTACCGCCTTATCGTCTTCAGAAGCTGAGTATGTTGCTGCGACATCTACTGTCTGTCAAGCTATGTGGATGAGAAGAATCATGGAGGATTTGTTCGAGATTCAGACATCTCCAACACTTGTATACTGCGACAACAAGGCGGCAATATGTATGGCAAAGAATCCGTCCTTCCATGGCAGAACAAAGCATATTGAGCTCCGTTACCATTTCATACGTGAAGCTGTTACAAAAGGAGTCGTTGAACTGAAGTTCTGTCCTACAAATGATCAAATTGCCGATGGATTTACTAAAGCACTATCTTACGAGAAATTTTTCAAATTCAGAAAGCTTCTTGGTGTAGTAGATTTTGAATCAAGGGGGAGTGTTGGAGTTTGATTCAAAACTAACGTTCACTTTTGAATTGTATGGTTATGCTTATTGGTAGGAGTAAGGACCAAGTAAATAGGAGTGGGCTTCTCCCAAATTCTAGTATTTTTTGTTTCTCTTCTTCAGCCTATTTAAAGCTTGTATCCGATTAAATAAAATACAGAGCATTGATAAAAAAATAACTGAGCACATTCTCCCTTGCTATTGTGTTGCTACTCTCTGCTATTTGGTCTTTTGCTTTATGTTTGAGTTTAACAGTAATTTAAGCAGGGGAGAATTAATCAAATAAAATTAGTTTTTCTGTGCTAGATTTGTAAAGATAATGAACACAAACAAGGCAACAGGTTTGGCATTATGATAAGTGGGTGACACACTCACTTACCAATATCTATATATCAAAAAAAAAAAAAAAATGAACACAAAAGAAAACACACAGATTGTATGGTAACCTACTTAAGGTTGCATAGGAATTAATGCTTACTAGTATAAGTGCAGATGGAATGTTTGAAGCCAATTGTAAGTGAATCCAATTATATGCATGTTCTAGTGGATGAATTTTCATTGCACGTGAAATGAATTTGTGGCAAAAATTTTGGAGAAGATTAGGTACATTGCATATGCAAATGATTCTAAGTCGTGATGAAGTAGGAAAGATGGAGGTTTAGTGTTGAACGTGAAGTCAAGTTATTAACATATATATTCTAAAACCTATCAAACAAGTGAATATCGATATAAGAAATGAGAAATCTCATTCTGTGACAACATTTTTGCGAGAGACATAACGTTTATTAATTGAATTATAACAGCTTATTGCAGCATTCAAATAATAATGAAACTTAACATTTTTCAACCTTATAAATTATTTACAAACTGAGAGTACAATGCATCAGCACAACGTCCTCAAAGGACTAATTTTATGTCCCATAATCTACTCTCACCTGAAGCCTGAGAGATTAATGATGGACAAGCCATTACTGGAGTCATAGCTGAACACTTCCTCCTCCTTGTCGACTTCAATGCGCAATGCGCTTTGACTCTAAGATGCTCTAAACCTGCCTGGCCCTTTCTGATATATATAACACAGTCATAATTCAGTATACTTTTGAGACTTTCAATCGCTCCTCCAGAATTGTACATATCAATCAATCCACGAGGTGCAGAATAAATTTTATGATCATTTTTTTTGTTGTTGACAAAATAGATTGAGTCCTTATGGACTCCAGCCAAGAAAATCAAAAAATATATATATAATAAAAAGTACAGGTATATAGTTGGAGCAATCACAAAAACGTGACCAAGAAGATTACTTGCTCACAACCACAAAGAAAGATATAAGAAGTAGGATACAATTAAGTATCAGGAATACAAAGTCAGAAGGCCTAGGAGATAGTAACTGAAAGCATATTATTAACGACTCTAACGATGGACCAAAACTCCGAAGTTGTGGTAAGGGTGAGGGTTTTAATATTTATATTCTAACACATATAACAAAAGAGCTTTAGTAGGTGCCACCTGTTGGAAATCGGTTCCATCGTATTCTACTCATCAAGACGTATAAAATGATGTACTCACATGTCCAAAACGGATTTCAAATGAATGAAATATTCGCCTCCGAAGTTAGCTTGTTAAAATGAAGAATTGAACTTTTGCTTGATATGTGACATTGAAAATTAGTCTCATATCGGAAAGGAGCAAAAAGCAAATGAAGTTATAAGTTAAAAACTGAGCCAAAGGGTTGTGCCCTTAGGGGTACGAATATTTTCTCCGGAGGGAGAACACACCCAACATGGGCGTTGGTGTGAAACATACGCGAGCGCCCGCCCGGACCGGCAGGACCGGACCCGGACTTGGATTTGGACTTGGAACAGTAAACTTATTTTTTTCAAAAACCAGTTCTGATTTTGTATACGGGCAGTTGCAACTGTCATGATAGTTTTTGTCTGAACAGTTGCAAAAACCGCCAAGGATTTAGGGCTATAAATAGGACTGGATTCTGATCAAATCCAAGCCCAATTTACATCATCCCGACCACCCTGTATCACTGCAAAATATCACAAAACCCACTGTCACTTCCTTTCTCGCTCGAGTCTCCATTATTGTAGTGTAAGTTAGTGGAGTTCTGACTGTTGTATCTTGAAAGACGATTGCCGAATAACCTGTATACACCGTAGCAGTGGCAAAATAAACATCTTAAGGACATTGTTTTCAACAAGCCTCAGTCTGTCTATTTCTTTTCACCATATTCAAGGTCGGAATTGAAGACTTGGAACAGTAAACTTATTTTTTCAAAAACTAGTTCTGATTTTGTATACTGGCAGTTGCAACTGTCATGACAGTTTTTGTCTGAACAGTTGCAAAAACCACCAAAGGTTTAGGGTTATATAAATAGGACTGGATTCTGATCAAATCCGAGCCCAATTCACATCATCCCTACCACCCTGTATCAATGCAGATATCACAAAACCCGCTGTCACTTCCTTTCTCGCTCGAGTCTCCATTATTCTAGTGTAAGTTAGTAGAGTTCTGACTGTTGTATCTTAGGAGACGATTGCCGAATAACCTGTATACACCATAGCAATGGAAAAATAAACATCTTAAGGACATTATTTTCAACAAGCCTCGGTCTCTCTATTCTTCACCATATTCAAGGTCGGAATTGAAGATAACTTATCTTCTTTCTGTGCTTTGCGTACAGTGATATACGCTATTTGTGAAACAATGCCTTTAATTTTTGATTATCAAGGTTCAAATTGAAGATATCATATCTTCCTTTTGTTCTTTGTTGATAGTGAATTATACTGTTTGCGTGACAGTATTATTATTATATTTGTACAGCTGATATCCGGGGAGGATCCCAATCAGGGTCATTCTCATTATTATATACTCTATTGCTAACGTATGATAACATATAATATTCATCGCTCAGCTTTACATTTAAGTTCGAGTAGGAATTTAATTCGTTGTTATTAATTTTTCCATTAAAAAAAATTAATCTTGTCTACTTAAGGTATAACACCACCCTCTTCCCCTCCGCCTGCCACCCTCTCCTTTTCTCACCTCTGATCGGACAGTCAGTTTTCTCAAGGGACTTCAAAAATCTTAACTAATAGCTTTGAGATTACAATTAAAGTCGGTTTTCTCAAGGGACTTCAAAATTTGTTGAGTGTAATGTACCATAGGCATTCCATAAAAGTTATGACCTTAAATAGTATATATTTTTCCTATCTTGTTATACTTTGATGAAATTGGCCATGCTCATTGCTGACAAAGTTTCCATACTGCACCAATGGCATTGGTTAGAACATTTTTATATGTCAGTGTGGTAGTAGATGTACTCTGGCCAATTTTCTAATGTATCTAATATCTAATGACTAACAGCCAACGCAACTTTCTGACATTTTATTATGTATTTTTTAATCTGTCATCTCTGTTATGTGTGGGAGTCATGAAAACTCCCACGGTTATCATCTCTGTTATGTGTGGAAGACAAGTGTTGGACAAATTTGTAAAATGTAGGACATGGGACACGGTTATCATATTATATAGCATAAGATTATCTATCACAATGATGCATATAATTAACTCAACTGATATCCAATAATATAATTTTGAACTACATATTCAGAGTAGAAGATCTTAGTCCATGAAATATGTAATAATGCTGCACTGGCCTACATCCCTAATGTTACGCCCCACTTCCCAAAACACGGGAATACGGGCGCGAGACTAAGACCTAGAGAATGATGCGAACACACCATTCATGAGCTGTACGAATAAACTCAACAATAAGATAATAAAACAATCCACGCAGGCTTGTAAATCACAATTTGATAATGAAAGTTACAGATATATTCCATAATATAACCAACAACTGGAAAATACAAATAATTACTGGTCAAACAAGTCCGGATTACATTAAAGAGTTGCAAAAAAATAAAACACAAACTAAAGATAACATGATAACAATAAACTAGAACACTTGGTAAGCGACACCTTCTGGTAGCTCTCCATTTGAGCCTACAAGTATATTATAACAAAAAGAAAAGAAAAGGGAAATAAGAAGAAGCCCTTTAATACAAGTTATGGGCCGCAAGGGGGTACAAGCTAAGGGAAACATGTATAAAACAAAACAAAAGAAAAGCAGGAAAAGAGCAAGGAATCGAGAGTCATGAAATAGAGGGAATGCAATTTGTAAACATGGTATGAACAAGGCAATACGAAACAAGTGACATATAAAACAAGAAATCAAGTAAATAAGTATCGAGTCAACATGAACATGTAACATGTAGTTGGATCATACAAATGCACGTGTTAATCTTATGTCTAATGATTGATTCTATCTAGGTAGTACTTCATGCATCCATACTTTTACTACATGGTTGCTCAGTCAATACAATTTCATTTAGATTTAGTGGTGGATTTTATAGGTCACGTACTCGAAAAAATATGTACATTCAATATTGTATCGAGATACGTACAAACTTGTAACGTGGAACATGTAGAGTGTAAAATTGTCATTCGCAATCTTGCAACTTGTAACTTGCAACTTGCATCGGGAAACCACGAGCTCCCGTCCGAGTACGCTCTTCTATATTGCCCACTAGTTAAATCTTTCCCTTATACCCCGGCTTGTTACTTTTATTTCAATTTAACCGGATCATAATGCAATGAGGATGATGTCAAGATGTGGACAGGGAACGTCAAGGAATTGTACATGAAATATGTTCTTAAGTCATGAGATGCAAAACATGTATTTCTAATGTCATATTTGGGTCTAATTTATTATTACATATATGGGTCCATAATATTTTGGGGTTATACAAATCAATGATACAACTACAAGGTGATTGATTACATGTATAAAACATAATCAAGATTTAAAAGATATTATAATAACATTCAAACTACTATCATGGGTAAAATTATCATTCACACTAACATGTATAATCCCTAAAAGTACATATATTTGTATTTATTTGTGTTCGTGTCATGCATATGATAACAAAGTATTCACGATCACATGTGAATACAGGATCGACGGATTAGGCATAGAAACGGGTATCAATTCGACTTATGAATGCGAATTGGAGTCAAAATCATATACTTGCGGTATTTTTGCAAAGGGGCTTGTACTAGAAAAAATAAATTTGTACAAGAGATACTTGCCTTTTTGACGATTCAAGAAAGAATAATCGGCGAGCTCCAAAAGTTATGTGCGAAATACGTGCAAGAGAGTCCAAGCAAACAAATCAGCAACTCAGCAAAACTCCACAGCGGATCAGATCCAAACACGGAACAGCAACTCTTGGATCGCGCCACACACAAAAGCAAACAGCGACAGAATTTCCCACCACACAAACAGCGAACAGCAATCCTGGGATTTGCTGTGCGCCGGACACCAAACAGGGAAATCTCCCAATCAGCTCCTGCCTCCTTCTTCAACAGCGAGAAAGAGAGAGAGCGCGCAAATGGGCGGCGACGACTGGATGGTGCGGCGACTGAGTGACGGGCGACGGCAAGTCGAGGGACGGCACTGCGGTGGTCTGTAATGGTGACGACTGGGCGGGATGTGAGCGGCACGCCGATGGGTTCTTCGATAATGGTGAGCGAGTTCGATGGCAAGAGAAGGTGGCGGAGAAAGGAGGAGAGGGAGACGAGGACGGCGCAGGGAAGCTGCGAACGGCAGGAGGAATGTAGGCAATGCTGAGGAGGAGAATAGCGGAGAGCGGAGGTGAGCTCGGCGATGGGGGAAGAAGGCGGTGGATGGTGAAATCCGCGGAGCTCGAGGGGAGCTCGAGAACTCCGACGGCAATGGTGGAGAGCAACGGTGCGAGCGGCGAGGTTCGAGCGACGTCGACGCTGTGGTCGGGAAGCGACGGCAGCGTTGACAGCGGCGGCTTCGACTAAGAGCTCTGTTTTGCTTCCGAAACAGAGGAGGACGTGAATGGTGGAGCTTCGGGGTCTTCGACGGTGGCGATGAGTGCTGCGATGGGTCTTCGGGGTTGCAGGGAGGTTGTAGACAGGGAGAGAATTGGTTTGCGGTGATGGTTTCGGAGTTTGGGCGGTTTGGGAAGCAGGGAGAGAGCGGAAGAGATGAAGAGGGCTGCGACTGGTGGGTTTTGTTTTGTTTGTTTGGTTTTGATCAAGGAAGGAGAGAGAGATATATTATAGTAAATGTATGGGAATAATATTAAAACAAGGAGTAGAGTGATTTTAGGGGAGGGGGTTACAGGATCACAATGAATAGGCTGATTCTGAGGGGAAGATTAAAAGGTAATTAGGATTGTTAGAAACAGCCATATAATGCAGAGGGATTATAGGGCTGAAAATTAGGGGGTCAAATTTCAAACCTTTAGGGAATTGTTGATCTGGTCAACAATGGGGAGTTTTTGGATTTGGGTTAGTAGTTCAAGACCCAATAGAGGATTGGCTTGGTCTATGGCTCAAAACAATTCAATTATTTAAATATAGAATTGGGCTCAAAATAAATAATTAGACCATTGGGTTTAATTTAAATTACTGGGCTTATAATAAAAATTGGGTTCCAAAACATTCCAAATATTAAAATAGTTGAATAATAAAATATTGGGCTTCACAAAATAGTTTGAATAACATATTAAATTAAAAAGAGAATAGTTTAATTTAAAATACGGGAAAATATTTGAAAATACAAATTAACGGGAACAGGGATTACAAATCCTACCCACCTTACAACAAAATTTCGTTCTCAAAATTTGCGCATGCGGTATATAGGACGGGGCAAGTGTAACACCCAAAAGATGGAGATGCAGGAAACAATGAAAAGAAATGAGTGGGCTAAGATAATACTAAGGTTGAGTGTAAGAGTACAATAAAAAATGTGCATGTACAAGAAAGTATGCAGAAATATGCGATGCAAGGAAAGAAAAGACAAGAAGATGACGAAATAACAACTACAGTATACCTTCGATAATAACTTCAGCTGCCTCTGCTTCTTCTGCAATCAAGCTGTAGGCTTGCCCTCTCCCAGGAGCTGCGGGCCTTTGACCATAGTCTTGTCGTTGTGGTGGGGGCGGTGGTCCTTGAACTGGTGCTCTCTGCTGGATCGGCCCTCCACCAACGGTACCATTTCTTGCTTGTGGACAATCCCGGAGTACATGGTCACGAGATCCACAAGCGAAGCATTGGTGATTCGCAAACCGGCAGTCTTTACGTATGTGACCGGCTTTCTGGCAATAGTCATATATCACATCCCTCCTCGGAGCAGCAGGTGGGTAAGGCATTGAACTTGTAGCAGCAGGGGCTGGCCTCCGAATTGGTCCACCAACAGATCTAGCAGCAACGGGGTTCGAGACAGAACGCTGCATAGCACGCTTTCTCGTACTTGTCTGTTCCTGGCTTCTAGCTGCCTCCAGGATGTCGGCATAGGATCGGAGTCGTAATGCAGCTAGGCAATCCTGAATATCGATATCCAAGCCTAACATGAATCGGCGACCCTTATCCTCATCGTTTGCCACCATGGAAGTGGCAAAACGGCTCATTCAGGTGAATTCCGTAGCATACACGTCTATGGTCCGATTCCCCTGATTCAAGACAGTGTTTAAGCTAAACGTTGATATATATGAAATAACAACGAAGAATTTGCATAGTAAACACTATCTGACGAACCTGAGTGAGCGCGACGAATTGCCGCTCCATTTCATTCCTTGTTACATCGGGAAAGAATTTCGTAAGAAAGCTTTCCCTGAAGGTGGTCCAGGTGATAGGGCGCACAAGTCTTTCCATCTCAGCTCGCCACCAGATGTGAACGAGGTCAACCAGCTGGATGCTCACAACATCCACATGGTCAGCGTCTGCTATTTGTGCTGCAATTAATAGTTATTCAGTCCGGATAAGCCATTGCTCGGCTTCAAGCGGACCTTCTGTGCCCGAGAACTTGTCTGGTCGTAGCCTCATGAAGTCTGCCACACTGCCAAGTCTTGGTTGCAGCACTTTGGGCGCAGGTACTCTAGGCTCCCTGTTGGTAGCTTCCAAAGTTACCCTCATCAGTTCTGCATGCTCCCGCTGCATCTGCATCATCTGCTGCATCATCAGCTCATTTTGCTCACGATGCATCTGTATCACTTGAGCAATAGTAGGCCCTTCTGGCTGGCCGGAAGAAGAAGCACCTCTCCTAAGCATTTCCATAATTTGTGCGATGGTGGGCTCATCAGGCTGATCATCTCCAGCACTGGAAAAAAGAGTACCCGTCCTAGCCATGGTCTGCAATAAAATTAAACAATTAGTATCCAGTTTATATGTTGGTTATTTCATTATCCATGAGATCAACGTGGTGTACATATTGTTGAGTTAACCTGATTGAGTCAAGTCTGTCTAATGTATTAGTCGACTAACACATTAGCCCAAACTTGAGCTCTGATACCACTAAAAACCATGTCACGCCCCGCTTCCCAAAATACGGGAATACAGGCGCGAGACTAAGGCCCAGCGAATGATGCGAACACACCATTCATGAGCTGTACGAGTAAACTCAATAACAAGATAATAAAACAATCCACGCTGCCATGTAAATCACAATTTGATGATGAAAGTTACAGACATATTCCATAATATAACCAATAACTGGAAAATACAAATAATTACTGGTCAAACAAGCCCGGATTACATTAAAGAGTGGCAAAAAAATAAAACACAAACTAAAGATAACATGATAACAATAAACTAGAACACTTGGTAAGCGACACCTTCTGGTAACTCTCCATTTGGGCCTGCAAGTATATTATAACAAAAAGAAAAGAAAAGGGAAACAAGAAGAAGCCCGTTAATACAAGTTATGGGCCGCAAGGGGGGTACAAGCTAAGGAAAACGTGTATAAAACAAAACAAAAGAAAAGCAGGAAAAGAGCAAGGAATCGAGAGTCATGAAATAGGGGGAATGCAATATGTAAACATGGTATGAACAAGGCAATACGGAACAAGTGACATATAAAACAAGAAATCAAGTAAACAAGTATCGAGTCAACATGAACATGTAACATGTAGTTGGATCATACAAATACATGTGTTAATCTTATGTCTAATGATTGTATCTATCTAGGTAGCACTTCATGCATCCATACTTTTACTACATGGTTGCTACAGTCAATACAATTTCGTTTAGATTTAGTGGTGGGTTTTATAGGTCACGTACTCGGAAAAATATGTACATTCAATATTGTATCGAGATACGTGCAAACTTGTAATGTGGAATATGTAGAGTGTAAACTTGTAACGTGAACATGTAAACTTGTTATTCGCAATCTTGCAACTTGTAACTTGCAACTTGCATCGGGAAACCACGAGCTCCCGTCCGAGTACGCTCTTCTATATTGCCCACTACTTAAATCTTTCCCTTATACCCCGGCTTGTTACTTTTATTTCAATTTAACAGGATCATAATGCAATGAGGACGATGTCAAGATGTGGACAGGGAACGTCAATGAATTGAGCATGAAATATGTTCTTAAGTCATGAGATGCAAAACATGTAGTTCTAATGTCATATTTGGGTTTAATTTATTATTACATATATGGGTCTAATTTATTATTACATATATGGGTCCATAATATTTTGGGGTTATACAAATCAATGATACAACTACAAGGTGATTGATTACATGTATAAAACATAATCAAGATTTAAAAGATATTATAATAACATTCAAACTACTATCATGGGTAAAATTATCATTCACACTAACATGTATAATCCCTAAAAGTACATATATTTGTATTTATTTGTGTTCGTGTCATGCATATGATAACAAAGTATTCACGATCACATGTGAATACAGGATCGACGGATTAGGCATAGAAATGGGTATCAATTCGACCTTTGAATGCGAATTGGAGTCAAAATAATATACTTACGGTATTTTTGCAAAGGGGCTTGTACTAGAACAAATAAATTTGTACAAGCGATACTTGCCTTTTTGACGATTCAAGAAAGAATAACCGGCGAGCTCCAAAAGTTATGTGCAAAATACGTGCAAGAGAGTCCAAGCAAACAAATCAGCAACTCAGCAAAACTCCACAGCGGATCAGATCCAAACACGGAACAGCAACTCTTGGATCGCGCCACACACAAAAGCAAACAGCGACAGAATTTCCCACCACACAAACAGCGAACAGCAATCCTGGGATTTGCTGTGCGCCTGACACCAAACAGGGAAATCTCCCAATCAGCTCCCGCCTCCTTCTTCAACAGTGAGAAAGAGAGAGAGAGCGCGAATGGGCGACGACGACTGGATGGTGCGGCGACTGAGTGACGGGCGACGGCAAGTCGAGGGACGGCACTGCGGTGGTCTGTAATGGTGACGACTGGGCGGGATGTGAGCGGCACGCCGATGGGTTCTTCGATAATGGTGAGCGAGTTCGATGGCAAGAGAAGGTGGCGGAGAAAGGAGGAGAGGGAGACGAGGACGGCGCAGGGAAGCTGCGAACGGCGGGAGGAATGTAGGCAATGCTGAGGAGGAGAATAGCGGAAAGCGGAGGTGAGCTCGGCGACGGGGGAAGAAGGCGGAGGATGGCGAAATCCGCGGAGCTCGAGGGGAGCTCGAGAACTCCGACGGTAATGGTGGAGAGCAACAGTGCGAGCGGCGAGGTTCGAGCGACGTCGACGCTGCGGTCGGGAAGCGACGACAGCGTTGACAGCGGCGGCTTCGACTAAGAGCTCTGTTTTGCTTCCGAAACAGAGGAGGACGTGAATGGTGGAGCTTCGGGGTCTTCGACGGTGGCGACGAGTGCGATGGGTCTTCGGGGTTGCTAGGAGGTTGTAGACGGGGAGAGAATTGGTTTGCGGTGATGGTTTCGGAGTTTGGGCGGTTTGGGAAGCAGGGAGAGAGCGGAAGAGATGAAGAGGGCTGCGACTGGTGGGTTTTGTTTTGTTTGTTTGGTTTTGATCAGGGAAGGAGAGAGAGATATTATATTATAGTAAATGTATGGGAATAATATTAAAACAAGGAGTAGAGTGATTTTAGAGGAGGGGGTTACGGGATCACAATGAATAGGCTGATTCTGAGGGGAAGATTAAAAGGTAAGTAGGATTGTTATAAACAGCCATATAATGCAGAGGGATTATAGGGCTGAAAATTAGGGGTTCAAATTTCAAACCTTTAGGGAATTGTTGATATGGTCAATAATAGGGAGTTTTTGGGTTTGGGCTAGTAGTTCAAGACCCAATAGAAGATGAGCTTGGTCTATGGCTCAAAACAATTCAATTATTTAAATATAAAATTGGGCTCAAAATAAATAATTAGACCATTGGGTTTAATTTAAATTACTGGGCTTATAATAAAAATTGGGTTCCAAAACATTCCAAATATTAAAATAGTTGAATAATCAAATATTGGGCTTCACAAAATAGTTTGAATAACATATTAAATTAAAAAGAGAATAGTTTAATTTAAAATACGGAAAAATATTTGAAAATACAAATTAACGGGAACAGGGGTTACACCTAATTTTTTGGGTTTGGCGTCCAACATATACGATATAGTATAAAATTTAGATCATGCATGAGAATTGTCCAACACTTGTCCAAGGAGTGTCCATGAAGTGTCTGTATAGAGGATCTCCGTATCTCCGTACGACATAAACTGACTTTCTGGTTAGGAATCAAATCTTGTAAATCAATCAAGTGAAATTGGTATCATTAGTTGTTGTATTAAAATCATGACTTTTATTGTTGTAAAATGTATATGGTTGGATACTTGGGTTATTTCCTACCAAATGAGAGTTTAAAAGTTTCCTTCGATGTTGCGATACATATTTTCTAACACTATTAGCTCTCATTTTTGTTTTCGTAGGAAACTGGGTTCTAAATTTTTGTATACTTCAAGAATCTCCTTAATTCTCTGTTCTGTATGCATGAATGATTAATTTGTTGGTTGATTGGGTATCTAAATTTTTTAAGTTCTGCACTTTAATTTTGTTTTTTTAGCTGAGCAGATATTCTCTACACACTGACAAACTTACCTAGAGAACTGAATTTTATCGAGCATACGAGCGATATTGGATAGAAAGAGTATGCTGACAATCCTTATGTTTTCTAATAAGAGTTTGTTTTCATTTCTTCTGCTTATGAGGTACCATCCTGCTAATAGTGATTCCTTGATATCCACTTAGGTTCCAGAGGGCGAGACCTGTGATCATAGATCCTGGGTTGTACAGCTTCCAGAAATCTGATGTCTTTTGGGTTACAGAGAAAAGGAGTGCACCAACAGCATTCAAGCTCTTTACAGGTGGAATATCTTTATGGAACATTTGTTACGCATTTACAGTTCTAGGAATCTAATCTTTCTTCATACGGTTACGATCATTAAACATCTGTTATGCATATGAGATTATAGACGAAATTGCGGGGTCTTTCTCGGTCACGATCACAATCAGAAGACGAGCTGATAGCTGGATTCATACGGTTACCACAGTCTACGGTCCTTATGAGTCCTCTCAAAGGAATATGTTCTGGGACGAGCTTAGGAGTATTAGAGGAAGGTGCAGGGGTCCGTGGGTGGTGGGAGGTGATTTCAACATAACAATATTTCAACACGAGCATCTTGGTAGAGGAGCGTCAAGGGGAGACAGGGAGCAGTTCAATGTGTTAATCAATAATTTTGATTTAGTGGAGATCGATCCCACGAATAGGAAATACACCTGGTCGAATTTACAAGTAGCACCAACAATGGCAAAATTAGACAGAATTTTAGTGTCCACTGAATGGGAAAACAAATTCCCATTAGCCAGAGCCAAAGCAATGATCAGATTCACCTCAGATCACACCCCGCTAGCCTTGGTTAGCGGAGAAGGCGAAAGAAAGAACAGACAACAGTTTATATTTAAGAAGTCATGGACGATGTGTGAAGGAACACAGAGGATTATTAAGGAGTGCTGGAACGCGCCTACAACGTCGGATTCAGCGGTGGACTGTTGGATTCAAAAGATCAGGAGATTAAGAACAAAGCTGAAGCAGTGGGCCAGTTCAGACTAAAAGAAGAATTAGGGGAGAGGATAGAGCAACTAGAACTTATATAGGAGGAAAGAGACTTAATAGAGGCCAAACTAGACGAGCTCTACAGGAATAGACAAGATATTCTTCAAATAGGAAAGATGGAGGAACATTACTGGATGCAACGTTCCAGAGTTCAGTGGTTGAAGGAAGGAGACGCTAATACTAAATTTTTTCATAGGATTGCCAACGGAAGAAGGCGTAACAACCACATTTCTGGACTAAAGGTGGATGGAGTGTGGTGCGAGAACGAGGATAGAATCACGCTGCACATCAACGAGAAATACAAGGAGTTGTTGGGCAAAAGAAGAGAACATAGGTGTTCGTTGAATCAAAACATGTGGATGGTTTCAAGGATCAACGGTTGTGATAGCATTGAAAACAATTTTAGCGAAAAAGAAGTTGTATCTGCTATCAACAGTCTGGGGCAGGATAAGGCGCCTGGTCCGAACGGATTTCCGTTATTCTTCTACAAGCTATATTGGAAAATCATCAAAGGGGACTTCATGCGTATCATCCAAGACTTTTATAAGGGGGACGCAGATTTAGAAAGATTAAATTATGCGAATATTGTTCTCATCCCCAAGGAACCAGAGGTCAAAGAGGTTGGAGACTTGAGACCCATTAGTTTACTCAACGGACCCTTTAAGATCATATCCAAGGTCTTGGCTAATAGACTGGGGCCACTTCTAAAGGATATCTTTGGGGAATCACAGAGCGGCTTCATTAAAGGTAGGGACATTATGGATAGCATTGCCTCTGCTCATGAAGCTGTTTTCAAAGAATGCAAAGATAAAACGGATGGCTTTCTTTTTAAAGTGGATTTTAAAAAGGCATATCACTCGATTGAATGGAGTTCGGTGGACGAGGCATTGCTCCTGAAAGGATTTGGAGAAAGGTGGAGGAAATGGATATACCAGTGCATCAGAGGAGGTAAATCGTTCCTTATCATTAACGGGACACAGGGCAAAGAAATCAGATGCAAGAGGGGGCTTAGACAATGGGATCCATTGTCATCGCTGTTATTTGCAATTGTAGCAGATGGGCTTGCGGAGATGATAGCTAACGGCAGAAAGGAGAGAGCTAATTTCGGCATTAACATCAAAGGATTCACAGAACCGATCTCTATCCTTCAGTATGCTGATGATACGTTATTGTTTGGATTGGCCTCGAAGGAGGATATCAAAGCGATGGGATCAGTCTTGAAGTGCTTTGAGGCATGGTCTGGAATGCAGGTTAACTTCAATAAGAGTTGTGTCATCCAGCTTAGCAACAAATGTTCCGTTCCCATTTCATCGATCCAACAAATGCTAGGATGCAATAGGTGAGAGTTCCCTCTGATTTACCTAGGGATCCCGATCAGGCCGGTGAGACTGACCAGGGAAGATTGGCAACCCTTTATTGATAGGATCGAGAAAAGGATAGCCGGTTGGAAGGGGAGACTCTTAACTCTGGGGGGCAGGATCACCTTGCTTAATTCAGTCATCAACAGCATTCCTATATATCTCATGTCTATTTACGAATTACCGGTATGGGTAATTAACAAGATGGACAAATGTAGAAGGAGAATCCTGTGGAATGTTGCAAACGAGGGAGGTAAAGGGATCCATCTTATCAGTTGAGGGAGGGTTTGCAAAAGGAAAGAGTTTGGTGGTTTGGGGATCATAAATCTTAGAGATATGAACAATGTGCTTCTAAGTAAGTGGTGGGGGAAGTTGGCAAATCGACGTAATAATTGGTGGTGTAAGTCCCTTACTAATTATCGTGCAAGGAAGAAGTTCAGATATGGGGGTAAAGACATTCACAGTAGGAAATCATTCTTTTGGAAAGGGGTATATAGGACGGGCGACGTATATCACAGTAACACTCTTTGTAGCGTTAAGGATGGCAAGAATACAAGATTTTGGAAAAACAAGTGGTGTGGTAACAACTCGCTTATGGGGCTGTTTCCCAAAGCGGCAGAGGCAGTTCTAAACAGTGACACCCTTGTGTACGATGTTTGGAAGAACAATAAAATGAGGTTAGAAGTCAAGGATTCCCTTGATCAGGAATCAATTTGCCAACTTCAACTGGTCAACAATTTCATCCGTATAGAAGGAAACTACACCCAACAGTCGGAAGACGAGAGATGGTGGACGTTGGAGGTAAATCGCAAGTTTTCGGTATCCTCATTATACAAATGCCTGAATGACGGAGGAATAAGAAACGAGGTAGCGGATGTCATATGGGGTATCAACGCACCTTCCAAAGTGAAGGTTTTTTTATGGTTAGTGGAGAATGACGCGATTCTTTCGAAGGTTAACTTGAGGAAGCGGGGAATCACAGACGACGTGATATGTATTAGATGTCTAACCCAAGAGGAAGATACCATTCACATTATGTTCAACTGCCACAGAGCTAGATGGGTCTGGGGGGAAGTGGGTCACATGTTCGGTGTTTTACACTGTCTAGGTTCTAGTGCTGAGGTCTGGGGGGACATTAGATCGACTAGGATTAGAAAGGAAGTAAGATTAAACTGGGAATTGGCTGTCACTTCAATTATGTGGAACTTGTGGCTAGATCGAAATGATTATTGTTTCAATAGCGTTAATCATAGTCTTTCCTCTTTGATGCAAAAAATTCACTTCTGTTGTTATGAATGGGCAGGGCTCCTCAGATCCAGGAAGAAGATGCGCTTGGGAGAAGATCAGGAGTAGTTCTCAAGCAGGGGTTACTACCTTACAACGATTGAACCATCACAGCTTTTGGTTTTGTTGATGTATTCTGATTTAGATGTATTTTTCTCTTTGCTCGAGCGGTAGCCTCTTTTTCTTTTGATGTTGATCGCCTTCGGGCACTTTATGTAACTGCTTTGACTGTTTCGTTAATTACTCTTTAATGAAGCGATGATCTTAGTCATCTTTAAAATAAAAAAAATAAAAAAATAATTAATTAAAAAAAATCTCTCTTCATTAAGAAACTGATCTTTATGCAGAGGATGCAGTTGACTTCTTTGATAATAATAATATGAAATGCTGATGAACCTTACGTATTTTTGACACTCAGATTTAGATGAATAAGATGCCTTCACTGCCTGGAGATAACTGTGTGGACCGTCCTCTGTTTGGAGGTGCCATTGCGAGTTGCTTTCCTCTTCGGTTCCAGGTTAGCTTCATTTATCCTTTTATAGAAATACTTTTGGCCTTTTTAGTCAAGAATGCATTAAAGTTTAAACTAATGGGTGAATTTGATATCCGGATGTGAGCGACATTCGAGAAGTCCATGATCATCAGGTTGATAAAAAATTTTCATTGCAAGCTGTCATCCCCCGCCCACCCCCCCAATGGATGCACTGTTGATGTTTCTGCTATACTAACTAAACTATCACCATATATCACCAGGAGGTATTTGCAGATCCTAGTCGTGATGTGAGCATTATTTTCGAACTGTTAGATTTTAAACATGATGTTGAAGACAATATTCAAATTCGATGTGGTATCTAGCTTGTGTTTTGCAATATTCTGAGGCCTATTTCGATGTGGGGTATCTTTATATATTTTGTTTGTGCCTCGTGTATGTGTATGTGTATGTGCTTCATCTGATACCAGTGCTTCATACATAACAACAGATTAGCCTATGGTGGCATGCTGGAACAATTTTAGTGTAGCTCTTAAGGTAGTGCATCTCCTCAGGATTTGTATCTTAGAATTACCTGATGTTCTTTAATATTGGTTTGAGAAATTCTTGCAAACTTTCAAGTTTATAATTGACTTATTTATAATTCAAGTTTGTGATTAAATTGGTTAAATTGGTTGATTAAATATTCATGTTGATTAAATTGGTTGTATTGAATGGGATTGAGGATATCTATGTTGTTTTATAACATATATATGAAATTTTATTTCATATAGGGTAAATTTTTTATTAAAAATGTTTTAAAATTAAAAAAAATTAAAAAAAAAACCTATCTATCCTGGCGTTTTTAGACACAAACGCCGGGATAGGATGCTTTTCAAAAAAAAAAAAATGATAACTGTCCCGGCATTTTTGGTCAAAACCGCCGGGATAGATTAACTTTTCCTTTTTCCATGACAAAAGCTCTATACCGGTGTTTTTTCAATTAAACGCCGGAATATATATAAGCTATAGCGGCGGACAAAAACGCCGAGATAGGCTGCTTTTTCAAAAATAAAAAATAAAATTAACCTGTCGTGGCATTTTTTGGTCAAAATTGCCGGGATAGATTAACTTTTCCTTTTTCCATGACGAAAGCTCTATACCGGCGTTTTTTCAATTAAACGCCGGGACAGACCCTATATCTGTCCCGACACTCGCTATAGCGGTGTTTCTGGCAACGTTTTCAGAAACGCCGCTACGGTCTGTCCTCGTTGTCTATAAACGCCGAGATAACCCCCAAAAAATGCCGGAAAGCCTGTGCGGTTTGTAGTGACATAATAATCACATAAAATACAATGTTGATCCAGAACCTAGTTTTTCTTATTCAAATTCTCAACTGTAAGAATCTTATTCTGAATCACAAGTCAAGCTAAAATTCTAAGCCTTTAAAGGAGCATGGTTCTTCGAAGCACATTTGTAAAAAAAGGGAGATATCACTCCTCCAGAGTTTAGAAATGTATAAATGTATAGAAAGATTTCACAGTGAAAGTACCAGTAGTGGACCATTTCTATTGAATATCTTCTCTAGCATTCCATTGATAAGAATCTAAAAGAACCATTAAGCTAATATAATTACAAAAGAGAGGGCCAGCCAAAACCATAACCCCCATCAACTTTTTTTTTGTTTGTGAAAAAGGCCTGTTAAATGACTGTAAAGCCACAAAAAATAGATAATTACCTTGATTGGTGCAACAGTAAAGATTTCGCATTGGATAGTACTCAATGAGATATCTTGGTAGCTCAAGTGTGATACTCGACGGGCATCCTGAAACCATATGTGACCTGAGATTTGTATACAGAGTTTACTTTTTTATGAACTAATTGGAACCGGCAGCACAACTATGACAAATGACTGAGGTAAATCTAAAGGATAAAATAGTTAAACTTGTTAAAATGTAGTAAGTACTAATATGTATATTCTGTTTTCTAATCTATAGGAAACAGATTCTCCAAATCTCTCATCCCTCAATCTTCTCTCAATCTCCTTTTTTTCCTTCAAGAATGTAATCCTTATATATAGATGTATACAGTAAAGAATAAAAAACAACAAGAATAACAATCATTTTTTCCCAAATCTGTTTTCTTCATGGTATCAGGGCCTAACAAGATCTAGGCTAGTTGAAGAAGAAGAAGAGACGGAGGCGATCGGATCTGATGCCTCCATCCCGATCCAATCCCGACCAAACCCCGATCCCCGAACCTCCTCGTCGACCCGATCCTCGCTGCCATCGAGCCCGTCGCCAACCTTCGTCAATACCGATCCCTCAGCTCCCGTCATCCGCTTCCGTCTCCGATCTTCCCCATCCTCCGGCCACCCCTCGTCACCCAGCCCCTCTCCAGTCGTCGCGTCACATCCCGGCGCTGCCCCCATCTATGCCCAGGCGCCCAAACCCCAATCCCGACCTCCCCCCTGTCTCCTCTTCCGTTTCGATCGAAAGCGACCAAAACCCCACCCCGACCTCCTTTCCTCTCTCCTCGACAACTTCGCGCCACCGGCACTGTAGCGCCGCCTGAGCGTTACCGCCGCTGCCCTCGACGTTGCTCATCGACGTCAGCTGCCACTGTCCAGATCTCTTCCATTACTGACATTACTGCTCTCTCTCTCTCTCTCTCTCTTTTGCTGTTTTGTGAGGAGGAAGGATTGATTTGGGCTTGGTGTTTGGTGTTCTGTGAATGAAGGATCTTGATATTGTGTTTGGCATTTAGATCTTGTGTTTGGCATTTGGATCTCGGTGTTTGGTGTTTTTGATCCGCTGTAGAGTTGTTGTTTGGGTGTTGGATTGTTGTTGCTTTGCTGTTTGTTGAAAACTTGGAACTGTTCTTGGCCAAGTTGTACCGTTTGCAATTGGCTGCTGAAGATCAGATCCGTTGTTTTTCTTGTGCCGCTACCATGAGACAAACTGATGGAGCTGAGAAGAGTATTGGACTCGCCTCTACATTAGTTACAGCTACAGGTAATGATGGTAAGGTATTTGATATTTCTGCTTCTGTTATGAATAGTGCATGGATAATTGATTCGATTACTACCGACCATATGACTTTTGATTCTAGACAAGTTCAAAATTTTTAACCATCCACTAAATCAACTGTGTCCACTGCCAATGGTGATCCCGCCACTATTACTGGCGAGGGTACCATACATCTCACAAACAACCTAACCTTAGATACTGTCCTAGTTGTGCCATCGTTGAATTTTAACCTATTATCTGTTGCTCAAATAACTACTATCTTATATTGTATTGTAGTCTTTTGGCCTTCACATTGTGTGTTTAAGGATATTTAGACTCGCAAGACGATTGGTTATGGGGTTAGACACGGGAAGCTCTATTACCGGGATTTTGAATCTGAAAGTTAAAGCAAGTTAACTCAAGCTCTAAGTGTGGAAGGATCCGAAGATGACAAGAAAAAATCAGATATTTGGCTATGGTATCAACGTCTAGGGCATGCTTCTTTCGGTTATTTGAAGAAGTTATTTCCAAGTTTATTTTTGAAGTTAGATATATCTGCCTTTCGGTGTGATGTATGTGAACTTGCAAAAGGTCACCATGTCTCTTTTCCTCCAAGTCTAAGTAGAAGCTCCCTTCCATTTATGATGATTCATTCTGATGTTTGGGGTCCATCCAAAACCACTATATTTGGAGGAGCCAAATGGTTTGACATTTATTGATGACTGTACCCGTATGACCTAGATATGTTTCATGAAGTCGAAAAGTGAAGTTGGTGGCTTGTTTCAAAAATTTCACAAGCATGTTATGATTCAGTATAAATCACAGATTCAAGTTCTTAGGAGTGATAATGGCGGAGAATACCTGAGTTCGAATCTGCAATAATATTTGGTGGAACACGGAATTGTTCACCAGACTACATGCTCATATACACCTCAACAGAATAGGGTTGCAGAAAGAAAAAATAGACACTTGCTCGAGGTGGTCCATGCGTCTCTCATCCGTGAAAATATGCCACTCATTTATTGGGGAGAAGCCTTTGCTTCTGCTGCATATTTAATCAACCGAGTTCCCTCTAGTATCCTATCAGAACTTGATAGACTAAAGATTTGTTTAGGAAGAGTAGTAAGATCATTGACTATAGTCTAGAACCCGTGACACCTTATTGAGTAGTTACAACATTATTCCTGCAGACACTAGAGTGTGAGTTTCAGTCTATAGAGATTTAAATGTAAGTGATTTACATTTGTGTTGTGCTATACACTGATGTTTTCTCTTTCTTTTGGATGACTGGAGTCGTGAATGAAGTTGTTATTGAACTTGCATTCAATTTCATTCATGATGTTCTCCTCGTATACATTAATATGAGAGTGTATGCGAGCACATTTTCCCCTGGGTATCAGAGTGGCGCAGTGGAAGCGTGGTTGGCTTGGACCGTCATTCATGATACCTTACACACTTCCCTCTCAAATTATTTTTATAGATCATTATCATTGTACTTTCTCCATATTCAATATATAAATTTTTAATAAATATTTCTTATGTTATTAAATCAATTAAATATTTAATATTTATCTATCTACCTTAGTCTTGATATTTTAAACTTGTTTTTCGAACTTAAAATTTCGTCTTTCATGTATTTACGTCACTTTATGTTTACCCGTTTATATCTACTATTACTTTACGTATTTTGTCAAGTTTTTAAATTGCCGTTTATTAAATTAATATTGAAACCACTATTTTCTTCATTTATTATTTTGGATTTTTCTTATGAAATTTTCTTATGAGCACTCATTTTATAAGATTTGATTTCTGTGATACTATATTATCTTATCCTATATGTTTTTAACCAGATTGAAATTTTTACCTATATGAATATGACCTACCATTTTGTTTTATTGTCTACATTCGGTACTATTATTATTGCATATTTGTTTTGACATATTTGTTTTCACTATTAATTGCTACTCATTATAATTTTATACTTCTTTAATATAATGCATATACTCACTATTTATACATTTTCTTTTCTCAAATTTTAAACTGTCTTTACATTCTTAGTATTACATATATTTTTCCAATGATTTTTATGTATGCCATATATTTCAATTATACATATCATTTTACCCTCATCTAATTACTACATTAATATTTTTGCATATACTTGTTTATGTCTATTGTCCTAAATTGCTATACTACATAATTATTGTTTTCAATTGTGCTTTCATCTCATGTTTGTGCTTTACACTATTTTGTCTTAATGTTATAAATTATTTTTATTACTACAAATTTTTGTAGATATATCTATTTTAATGTTTTTGCCGTCATAATTTCCAAATTCATTTACAACTTTTTCATTCCCTTATATATCTCTGATTTCAAAATATAACGCCCAATATCCAAAGATTACAATCTTTTCGTCTCCCATTTTGGTGCAACCTGGTATTGAGAAGGCAAGTCTACAGTTGGATACCAACGAGACGAACCTATACCAGAAGGAGATTGCCTACTTTAATAAATCCTATTTTGTTTTCTATAATATTTACTTATCCTTATTCTATTTTAGTACTAGCTAATAAAATTATGCAATCTGGCATTATATTATTTAAACTAATTTCTATCATACTTGTGTAATTATTGTTTAATATCAACTATCTCCTTCCCAATATTTCAAATCTTTTCATACCACTTTATAATAATCTATTTTGCCACAAACCTAGTGTCTACCCACCTAACAAAATAAAATTTGTATTTATACTTTTCTTCAATTTATAAGTTATTTCTATATGATTAGTTTTCGCACTACTTCAATAATGTGATATTACTTTTACCACTATGATGTTTTATTTTACTCCAACAAACCATTTGTAATTTTAATGTCGTATTATTGGTTGTCTCACCCTAAAAATTTTACGCCTATAAAAATTTGTATGTTGGTCTACTTGACAATTCAAAGGTATTTCAATGTATGTCTTCTATTTTAAATTTTTAAATTTTTAAATTTGTATGTATAATTATTATAATTACCTTACAAACTATTTTATTAATTGGTATACAAAGTCATTTTATGTTCAACTAAGCCTCATTCCCATTTATTTTTCCAAACTCTTATTCAATGGCCTTGTTTTAAATTGCTAATTCGATTTCGTTATACAGTTTGTGAATTTTATACCGTTTATTACTTTGATAAAATTTTCCAAATTACCTATTGACCATGTTTTCTTCGCCACATTGTTTTCCGAACTATTTCGAAATTAATGACTTAATTGACTTTTCCCTTTTATCTAATGCTTACCTAGAAACATTTTGGAACTTCTTTCAATCCATCCTATCTTTATGGTTATATTTATTTCCGTATGTGAGTTTTCTCGTTTCGTTCTTATAAAATTTTGATACTCACGGTTTTCTTATAAAGAGTTGTCCTGTTTTCTTTGTTGCATATTTTTAGACTACATTTATTTTCTTATTGTTTGCAGTTTTCTACATGCAAAAATGATATTTTATTTGGCGTATACAAATTACAAACCTTATCCTAGCTAGTTCCGGGGACGGAACTACTCTATGGGGGGGAGAGTGTAACACCCCGCAAAATTGGAAATGATAATTTTGCCCCTGGGTGTTACGCACGTATATTTTGTAATGTGTTTCACTACATATTTTGGATTCGTACTATTTAACCATTTTCCGTATTGATTTCAGTCAACTAAAATATAATATTTCAATCCCTGAGATTTACGTGCTTTTTACGTGTTTTTGATGCACGTGTCTCCACCGCTACGTACAATACTTTCTATGTGTTTAAATTATTTATTTTATGTATTCAAATCTATTATATAAAACGGAAATTTATCTTTTTTAACTTTGATTAAAATGATTTTGTACGTGAAATGCACGTGTTTTCCACGTGTAGTGATTTCATCATGATACGTATATAATTAGTAATTATTCTTATTATATTTTAATATTTTTCCGTTGTTAAAATTCGATTTCGCATTTTGATATTTTACGTGCGACGCACTTGTTTTCGGTAAACGTACTTGTCGCCGCTAATTTTGGTGTGGGGACAAACAGATAGAATTTGTGGATTCTTAGAAAAACTGAATAGTAAACCTGTATACCTGTACCGCCGGGGTTTGATCGTCGTTCCCACCGTGCACCTGCAAAAAGTGCGAGACACCGGGGTTGTTCCCGGCGACGCACCCTCCGACGCTCAAGTCAGTAATCTGGAAGACTATGAAAGAGCGCAAAAACTGGTGAAAGATTGATTACCTCTTAATGGAGATGGGTGGGGGATATTTATAGGCGTCTTAGGGAACATATTAGGAATGTGATCCTTGTGATCTGATAAGGAATATTCTCCTTGTAATCCGATTAGGAATGTAATCCCTAATCCCGGTGAAAGGATAGATATGAATCAGGGCCGTTGATTATTAATCAGAAACCCTAACTCTATCCTGCTGGACCGGGTTTGTTGCGGGTTGAAACCCGCACCCAGTCGTGGTGGATCCGTTCGTGGGTTATTGGATCTGTGAGAAGGAGACCCAGTACCCGCTTCGGACCCGTTTGTAGGTGAAATTACTGTTTTACCCCTGGGCTTCAGGATTCGTGTCCGATTTGGACGGTCTCGATTAAACCCTTATTTTTAGCCACATCACAAGCCCCCCACTCCTAAAGGCTGAGGGCGATCAGTCTTTGAGGAGTAGTTTGACTGTTTCAGTGGCTAGTGGAGTTGTATCGGAGCCCGAATAGGTGATTTTGAATCCTGAAGTGGGTGGTAAGGTAACTTCTTCTTTTTTGAAGCCATATAATGTTCCGAAGTCGTGTTGAGTTTCTATTTATCTTTTCGGGCTATTTATTTAATTTTGCGACGTGTTGGCTAATCGTTCGGGGGTCTTAGCAGTATATTCTAGGCAATAATTGTTCACTCGGGGGCTCAAAAATATCCCCCCAAATTTTTAATTATTTCCTAGAATTTTTAGCTAATTTTTCCGAATTTTTAGCAATTTTTCGCAATTTTTAAATAAATAAAACGATTTAAATAAATAAAAATCGATTTTTAAATACTAATTTATGACGTGGCGAAGTCTGGGCCATCGATCAGAGTGGAGGGAAAATTTCCGAGTAATTAGACGGTCTCTATTCCTCGGCAGGCTTTTTCGCCGTATACGAGGGTCGGCTCCTCGGCACTTCGGCTCGGAGGATCAACGCTTCGGCTCGGTGGGCTAGCTCCTCGGCTCGGAGGCTTGGTTCTTCGGCTCGGCCTATCCGAGGTACGTAATACCATCTGGGCCGTTCATCTCAGCGTGGATCCCCAAAAAATGCTATCTTGTCGTTTAGTGGACGTGGCAGCATCTGGGCTGTTCATCATGACGAGCGTGCTTTTTTACAAGATCCAACGGCTGATATGGGTCGGCGAGTTTTTTTGCCATATACGAGGGTCGGTTCCTCGTCATCTCGGCTTGGAGTTATATTTTGAGGAGTGTGAGGGTCGGTTCCTCGTCTCTTCGGTTCGGAGGATTAGACCCTCAGCTCGGAAGCTTGGTTCCTCGTCTCCTCGGTTCGGAGGATTGTACCTTCGGCTCGGAGGCTTGTTTCTTCGGCTCGGACCCTCCGAGGTACGTGGCACCATCTGGGCCGTTCATCTCAGCGTGGATCCCCAAAAAACACTATCTTGTCGTTTAGTGGACGTGGCAGCATCTGGGCCGTCCGTCATGACGAGCGCGCTTTTTTACAAGATCCGACGGCTGACATGGGTCGGCGAGTTTTTTCGCCATATACGAGGGTCGGTTCCTCGTCATCTCGGTTCGGAGTCTCAGCGCTGTTGGTCGAGGCGCTGAGTTGGCTACTCTGCAGGAAGCGTCTCTTGATGGTTATACCTTTCCGAGCCCAGTAGCTCGGCTGCTCGACTGAGCTGTTCTGTAGCTCGGTCGGGCAGGCCGATGGCAGGCAGTTCGGAAGGTACACGTGGCCGGATCTGGTCCGTCCATCATGGCGCGAATCACGAGGATGGGGTTCAGATCACGAGAAAACGTTATCTTGTCGTTTTGTGGGCGTGGAGCAATCTGAACTGTCCATCAGATTTTGACGCGAATTTTGGAGAGATCCGACGGAGACTTCGCCTCGGAAGGATTTTTTCTCCATATACAAGGGTCGGTTCCTCGTCTTCTCGGCTCGAAGTTTAAGAGGAGCGGGCCGAGGTGCTGTGTTGGATATTTTGAAGGAAGCGTTTCTTACTGGTACCATTTTTTCGAGCCCAGTAGCTCGGCTGTTCGGCAAAGCTGTTCGGTAGCTCGGTTGAGCAGACCGATGGCAGGCAGTTCGGAAGGTACACGTGGCCGGATCTGGTCCGTCCATCATGGCGCGAATCACGAGGATGGGGTTCAGATCACGAGAAAACGTTATCTTGTCATTTTGTGGGCGTGGAGCAATCTGAACCATCCATCAGGTTTTGACGCGAATTTTGGAGAGATCCGACGGTGACTTCGCCTCGGAAGGATTTTTCTCCATATACGAGGGTCGGTTCCTCGTCTTCTCGGCTCGGAGTTTAAGAGGAGCGGGCCGAGGCGCTGTGTTGGATATTTTGAAGGAAGCGTTTCTTACTGGTACCACTTTTCCGAGCCCAGTAGCTCGGCTGCTCGGCCAAGCTGTTCGATAGCTCGGTCGGGCAGGCCGATGGCAGGCAATTCGGAAGGTACACGTGGGCGGATCTGGTCCGTCCATCATGGTGCGAATCACGAGGATGCGATTCAGATCACGAGTAAACGTTATCTTGTCATTTTGTGAGCGTGGAGCAATCTGAACCATCCATCAGGTTTTGACGCGAATTTTGGAGAGATCCGACGGTGACTTCGCTTCGGAAGGATTTTTCTCCATATACGAGGGTCGGTTCCTCGTCATCTCGGTTCGGAGTCTCAGCGCTGTTGGCCGAGGCGCTGAGTTGGCTACTTTGAAGGTACTCAGTAGCTCGGTTGCTTAGCCAGGCTGTTCGATAGCTCGGCTTGGCGGACCGGTGGCCAAGTCGTGGACTTGAGCGATTTGTGGAGCCTTTTTGTTTTTCGAAACGTCGCAACTCTCCGCTTGGCGCTTTGGCTTAGTGGGCTTTTCACGTTTCCCAAGAAGGCCCAACACTTTTGGGGTTATAAGTTTTCACTCTCCCACCCCCAAGCTCATTTCTTACTTTTTACTCCCAATACTTCACTTTTGTTCTCTAAGTTCTCTGCTAGCGGCAACTTTTGTTCCAAGGCGGTGACGTTAGCTGTCGCGTGGGCCAGGCGATTTCCGGCGAGCAAATTCCGACCGTGAACGTCACTTCAAAGGTCAGTCTACTAGCCTTAACTTTTTTTCTAGAGATGTCACGAGTGAACTCGGGGAGTGGGGCCTCATCCTCGGACGATGATGGTGCCGAGGAGAGGAGAAGGGCGGAGATCCGGAGGAAAGGTAAGCAGGTCGTCGAACCGTCCGCGACCGAGGCGAGGAAGGAAAAGAAGAAGAAGAGGAGGGTGGCGGCCCAATCCGTGGTGGTCGAGGAGATTGTGGAGCATCCGAAGCAGGCCCCCGAGATGGGACGATATCCCTCTGTTCTGTCTGGGCATTCGGGGGTAAGGCAGTACGAGGGCGACCTCCTGGAGAAAGCGATCTATGGAAAGTCAAAAGTCCTCGAGGAACCTAACCCGGCCCTTCCCACCGAAGCCGACGAGCTCATTTCGGTGTTATCCGAGAGGAATCTCCTTCGGATCAGAAAGGGATTCGCCATCCCTCTGGAATACAAGCTGATGATCCCCGGCCCCGGGATGCGAGCGAATTCCAAGCTGGCATCGTCGAATATGTGCATGTTCGACTTCGACTCCTTGAATGCCGGACTTCGTTTTCCGCTGCATCCCTTCATCCTCCAAATCCTCGGTTGGTTCTGCCTCGCGCCGACCCAATTCATGCCGAACACATGGCGTCACGTGAATGCCTTCTTGCTTCAGTGCCGCAAAGCTGAAGTAGAGCCGGACCTGACAGTCTTCCGAGGCCTGTACCGGATAAACCGGATGCACAAGACGGAGCACCGGTACTACTTGGGGCCGAGGAAGGGTGTTCGGATCATAGAGAATCCGGACTCAATTAAGGGTTGGAAAGAGAAGTATTTTATATTAAGGGGGGAGCCAATATTGCAAATTCCGACCCGGTGGAAACCGGAGGTGCCGAAATTTGCGAGGGCTGACCCTGTACTGTCTGCTGCCGAGGAGGATGTGGCGCGGAAGATCATGGCCCTCCCCTTGCTGAGTTGGAGGGAGTTGACGAGGAGGTGCTGTTCGGGTCCAGCCTTAGCCCCATCGACCCGAGTATGCTCCTGACATCTCATATATTTTTTTTGTTTTTCTTCCAAGTGTTTAGCTCGTCTTGCTGACAGTTTTTACTTCGTTTGGTGCAGAATCAATGAAGATCGACTTCAACGCCATGATGGCCGATAGGTCCAAATTGGCCGGGGGTAGGAAGAGGAAGAGGGCGACTGCGGCTGCCTCGTCGACTCCGCAGCCGCAGGCTGCCTCGACAACCACCCCGCCTCCTACTACCGAGGCACCTTTGGAGGTGGTTGTTGCCGAGGAGCCATTGGCGCCTGAAGCCTCGGCCCCTGTTGACGGGGCCTTCGATGTTAACGCGGTGCTGTCGCTCAAGGCTCCGCCGCTGACTAGAGCTGCTGAGGAGATCCTGACCGAGCAGCACAAGCAGTTGTTTGTGCCGAACTGGCGGGTGAAGAACCACGACGGGTTCCTCGGTAACTCGCAGATGTCGGTGCAGGTCGTTAAGCACCTGGCGACCCCGAAGGACAGAGCCGCACTAAAGGCGGGGACGGTCGGCGACGACACCTACGAGGTGGCTCGGTCGCTTGTGTCGGTAAGTTTCTCATTGCGAATTCCTTCAAGTTTACTGCTCGGCTTGTATATTGCGCTCACCGTTGTCTTTGCAGGATACTTGTCACTTTGGCCATCTCCTCGAGACGTTCGCCGAGCAGGAGAAGGAGTTGAGGGCCGCCAGCGACAAAGACCGGTCGGCGAAGGTCAAGGCGGTCCGGGAACTCGAGGCCGAGCAAAGGCGAGCCGAGGCTTTGGAAGTCCGGGTGGCCGACCTTGTTGCCGACCTGGAGAGAGCCAAGGGGCGCCTCGACGCGGAGTCTGCCAAGGTCGCAAAGGCTGCCGAGGAGTTGGCTGCGGCGGTGAAGTCCTTGGCCGAAGAGAAGGAAGAGAAGGAGGCCTTGGCGGCGAAGATTAGGGCTGAGGTGGAGAAGGAGGCCGAGGCCGAGGCGAAGAAGCACATGGCCAAGAACATGGAGATGTCTTATCAGAGGGCACTCGACCATGTTCAAGAACGGGTCCCCGGCTTCGAGCGGGTCGGCTACCGACTGTGGCCAGGGTCGCCCTCAGGCGGCGAGGAGGAGGGAGTCGAAGGCGACGAGGTCGAAGGTGAGGATGAGGAGGAGGAGGCCGACCCTCCTGTGGCGAACGCCCAAGTCGAGGGGAGGATTGAGGGGCCACCTGGCGACGCGCCCGTGGTCGAAGCGGCGACGCAGGTGGACCCCTGATCCCCTCGTAAAATTTACTGTAATTTTTTGTTTTGCTTTTTCTTTCAAACAGTGTAACGCCTTTTGCGGACTGGCCACCGCTTTTGATGAATGAAAAGTGTTGCTTTTTGAATTTGGACTTCTGTCTAAGTGTTTGGTTCGGCCATATAGTACTTCAATGTTGCTTCTTTTTCATTTCAGATTGCCGAGCATACTCTCATCACCGCGGCGGCTCAGCGCCGCGTAGAGCTATTTCAGCAGTCCCGGGAGGACCGTCTCGAGGGCAAGGTTCATCTGACGAGGAGGATACTTTATAATGTAGAGAAGAGGAACAGTGGCTGTTGGTCGAGCTGCACCATTTGCGGATAGTCGAGGCCGAACTATCTGCCAAGGAGGAAGAGTTGGTTCGGATTTCGGCCGAACGAGATGACTTCGCAAGGAAAGTAGAACAGTTGCAAAGGGTGACGGTCGACAAGAGCATCGAGGTGACCCATTTGCATCGCGTTATATCCGACAGTGCGGAGTATCCTGGTTCGGCGAAACTTCCTCGATTCAAAGTCATTGTGAATTACGACACGCTGAAGGACCGGATCGTTGAACTGGAGGAAGAGGTTGCTCGGCTCAAGCCTCAGCCGGTGAGGGCTAACGTCCAGACCACCTCATGCATCCGCGAAGAGATTGAACGAGGGATTTCGTTCTATCAAGCCGCGAGCCGAACCCCCATCATAGGTAGGTCAGCAGCCGATGCCCAAAGTAGGGTGGCGGTGTCTTCAAGTGGTGCTTCGGTTGGAGCGACTGTCAGGGTCAGCGGCGAGGGGGCATCTCGATTCGTCGGTCTAGAGACGAGTTCGGAGGTCAAGAAGCGCCGACCCAAGGTGTCGCTGAACCGGAGTGTCCCCCTTCCGCGGAGGCAGTAAATGGGTTGTCTTGTCTTCGGACTTCCGAACCGTGTTTTGTTGTAACCTTTTTGTAAATTTATCCAAGTTATATTAATAAAATTGGAGTTGATTTATCCGAACTGTCCGTTGCTGGCTTCTTGTTGTGCTGTAATTGCGTTAGCTAGGGTAGGCTCGAAATGAACCGCGAGGCGAGTGTTTGCTTCATCGAGCATCTTGGCCTCGAAACTCACTCTTTTGCCGCGGTCCTGAATCTTGCTCGGCACCATCAGGCGCGGCTCGTTGAGGCGGCCGAGGTATAGTTGTTTTGAAGCTGCGGCGGCCGTTCGAGCGTCGTTCTGAAGAGATGGAACCAGTTCCCTAACAGCATTAATGGTGCTCCGGGATCCGTGGGGGCGTTCCACCTTCCCAAGGGCGTTGAGAGTGGCGCCCTTTAATAAATACGCGGCGCTGCAGTTCCCTAGGCGTCTGTTGGACTTTCGAGGGTCATAATGACGCCCTTGGGGGATGTCTATAAGTACCCCAGCCCCTTGCAGTTTCAGTCATTGCAGTCTAGAGCTCTAGTGGCATCGATGGCGTCTGCCCTTGGGCGGATGCCAGCCTTGTGAAAAATTTTCGCCTCGAGAGGTTCGAAAGGGTGGTCACCCTACTGCCTTGTTCTTCTCTCGTTCCTGATGGCCCCGATGTGAGAGTCAGGGTCGGGGGAGGACAAGGCAGAAGAGTTGGCAACCGTAGTCCAAACCCGAGGGAGAGATTCTTCGGGAGGATGGGTCGCCGTTCTTCAACCGTGATCTTCTCCCGATTCTGACGACTCCGATGTGGAGGTCAGGATCGGGGGAGATCACGGTAGAAGAGGTGGTGACCGAAGTCCGGAACCGAGTGGGAGATCGCTTCGGGAGGATAGGTGGTCGCTCTTCCACCATAATCTTCTCCTGACTCTGACGGCTCCGATGTGGGAGATCGCTTCGGGAGGATAGGTGGTCGCTCTTCCACCATGATCTTCTCCTGACTCTGACGGCTCCGATGTGGGTGTCAGGGTCAGGGGAGATCATGGTGGATGAGGTGATGACCAAAGTCCGGAATCCGAGGGGAAGGTCCCCTAAAACCTTAATCCGAGCTTTTTGGAGGCTAGGTCCTTGCTTGGTATAGGTTGGCGGTGCTTATACGGCTCGATGGCCGAAGCGATCGCGGCTGAAGGTCGATTCGGACTGTCTGTCACTCAGCATTTGGCACCGAGCGAAGTAAGGTGATCACGACCGTCGGATGGTTGCACGAATCTTGAGGCGGGTCCGGTTCCCAAGAAAATGCTATCTTGTCGTTTTGCGGACACGTGGCGTGATCAGGTCCGTTCATCATACCCCAGCGCGTATTTTGAGACGATCTGATGGTAGTTTCGCCTCGGAGGGTTTTTTCGCCATATACGAGGGTCGGTCCCTTGTCCGCTCGGCTCGATTGCCGTTGTGTAGCTTCCGAGCCGTGGTTACGGTTTTTGCTTCTTTCGTGCAGGTACGTCACAGTGGCTCGGTAGAAGTACAAATGCTCCGAGGCTTTGCCACATGGCTTGATCCTGATGGCTGATCATTATCAGGGTGCGGATCTCGAGAAGGGATACGCAAGTCCCAAGAAAACGCTATCTTGTCGTTTTGCGGACATGTGGCGCAATCAGATCCGTTCATCACATTCTAGCGCACGTTTTGAGGAAATCTACTGGCGACTTTGCCTCGGGAGGTTTTTTCGCCATATACGAGGGTCGGTACCTCGTCCGCTCGGCTCAATGGTCGTGGGGGCATCTACACCCGGCTCGCTTGAGGACGAGCCGGCGATGTAAAGTCGAGCCATAGGACCCCGACCATTGTTAGATTAGTTCAAGGGTTGTGGAAGCAATTCCGAATGGCGAACTACTTCTAGCTTGCTTAGGAGCGAACTTGCGAAGCAGAGTCGAGCCACGTGTTGGACTCCGAACCATTCAACGGCTGTAGGAGCAATTCCGAACGGCAATCTACTTCTGACTCGCCTACGGACGAGCCGGGGAAGTAAAGTCGAGCCGAGTGTTGGACTCCGAACCATCGTTAGTTCAAGGGTTGTGGGAGCAATTCCGAATGGCGAACGACTTCTAGCTTGCTTAGGAGCGAACTTGCGAAGCAGAGTCGAGCCACGTGTTGGACTCCGAACCATTCAACGGTTGTAGGAGCAATTCCGAACGGCGATCTCCTTCTGGCTCGCCTATGGACGAGCCGGGGAAGTAAAGTCGAGCCGAGTGTTGGACTCCGAACCATCGTTAGTTCAAGGGTTGTGGGAGCAATTCCGAATGGCGAACTACTTCTAGCTCGCATGGGAGCGAACTTGCGAACCAGAGTCGAGCCACGTGTTGGACTCCGAACCATTCAAAGGCTGTAGGAGCAATTCCGAACGGCGATCTACTTCTGGCTCGCCTACGGACGAGCCGGGGAAGTAAAGTCGAGCCGAGTGTTGGACTCCAAACCATCGTTAGATTAGTTCAAGGGTTGTGGGAGCAATTCCGAATGGCGAACTACTTCTAGCTCGCATGGGAGCGAACTTGTGAAGCAGAGTCGAGCCACGTGTTGGACTTCGAACCATTCAACGGCTGTAGGAACAATTCCGAACGGCGATCTACTTCTGGCTCGCCTACGGACGAGCCGGGGAAGTAAAGTCGAGCCGAGTGTTGGACTCCGAACCATCGTTAGATTAGTTCAAGAGTTGTGGGAGCAATTCCGAATGGCGAACTACTTCTAGCTCGCTTAGGAGCGAACTTGCGAACCAGAGTCGAGCCACGTGTTGGACTCCGAACCATTCAAAGGCTGTAGGAGCAATTCCGAACGGCGATCTACTTCTGGCTCGCCTACGGACGAGCCGGGGAAGTAAAGTCGAGCCGAGTGTTGGACTCCGAACCATCGTTAGATTGAAGAGTTAAAAGCAGAGAGATATAACAGTAGCAAAAATATGAAAGAACTTTATTTATTAATATCCAATGATCGGCTGCTTCTAAAGTTGCTAGCCATTATTAAAAGAAAAAATAAAAGAACATTACTACAAGTAACAGGAAAGGAACAGTTCGACATCTCGAATTACTTAGAGAGGCGTTGTTGCTTTCTCTTGGTATTTTAAGAGATGGTCGGCATTCCAAGTCCTGGGAATCTCCCTGCCTTCGAGATCTTCTAGTCTGTATGTGCCGGGGCGGACTTCTTTAGAAATCTTGTAAGGTCCCTCCCAGTTCGGGGCCAATTTGCTTTTCTGACTAGGGAACGAGATGGCCAACTTTCGGAGGACCAGGTCCCCCTCTTTGAGGTCCGTCGGGTAGACTCTTTTGTTGTATGCTTGCTCAACCCTTCTTCGGTAAGCTTGTTGGCGTATGGCAGCTCTCTCTCAGAATTCGTCTATCAGATCTAGACTTGCTCTGAGCTCCCTAGCGTTCTGCTCTTCCTCATAAGCTATCAGACGAGGAGAGGGTAACCCGACTTCTAGGGGGATGATGGCCTCGGACCAATAGGTGAGATTGAACGGGCTTTCGCCTGTTGGGGTCCGCTTCGTGGTGCGGTAATTCCAGAGCACGTTGGGCAGCTGATCGACCCACAAGCCTTTGGAACACTTGTCTAACCTCTTCTTAATGCCTGAAAAGATCTGTCGGTTGGCGTTTTCGGCCTGGCCATTTGACTGAGGATGAGAGACTGAGGAGAACCGGTGTTGTATGGCAAGGTCTTCACATAAAGCTCGGAAGGCAGCCCCCGTGAATTGCGTTCCATTGTCCGTAATCAGAACCCTGGGAACGCCGAATCGGCAGATCACACTTTTCCAGAAGAATTGAACGACCATATGTTCGGTGATCGTGGCCAGGGGCTCGGCCTCTATCCATTTCGAGAAATAGTCGACTGCCACGACCAGGAACTTAAGCTGTCCGGGGGCTGGTGGAAACGGCCCTAGTAAATCCATCCCCCACATTGCGAAGGGAATCAGACTTGATAGGGAGGTGAGTGGTGTTTGTGGAAGGCGTCGGATGTCGGAATGCTTCTGACAGAAGCTGCATTGTCGAACGTGTCGTTCGGCGTCCCGTAGGAGAGTGGGCCAGAAATACCCGTAGTTCAATACTTTGCGTGCCAGGGCTCTGGAGCCAGAATGGGCCCCGCCAATGCCCTCATGAAGTTCTTGCAGGGTGTAGTCGGCTTGCCCGGGGGAGAGGCACCTCAGGTAGGGCCGACCGTCCACCTGGGTGAAGGAGCGTTTATACAGGATGCCTCCGATTAGCGTGTAACGCTCGGCTCGGGCTCTAACTCTTCTTGCTTCCTTCGGGTCCTCGGGGAGGAGTCCGTCCCTTAAGAATTCGATGAGTGGTCTCATCTAGTTGTCTTCGAGGAGGACAGGCAATGTTTCAACGGAGTCAGGTGTTTCGTCCTCTATGCTCGACTTCAGGAGGACTTCTATCAAAACCGTCTGCTCGAGGCCTTGAAGGGAAGAGGATGCTAATTTGGATAGGGCGTCGGCCTGAGCATTTTCTTCTCGGGGGATCCTTTGGATGAGGGCCTCTTCGAACAGTGCCATAAGGCTTTTAACTTTGGCCAAGTACTTAGCCATCCTGTCATCGCGGGCTTCATACTCGCCAAGGACCTGATTGACGACCAGTTGGGAGTCGCTGAAGATCCGTAGGCGTTGTGCCCCAGCATTTCGGGCCATTCCAATACCGGCTATTAGCGCCTCGTATTCGGCTTCATTGTTCGAGGCTTTGAAGTTTATACGGAGGGAGTATTGGAGGATGAAGTCGTCCGGGCCGGCCAGAATGACCCCTGCCCCACTTCCCTCGTTGCAAGAGGATCCGTCAACATAAACCGACCACACTGGTGGTCCCTTCACCGCTTGGTTGGACTCAGGGATAGTGCTTTCCACAATGAATTCGGCTAGCGCCTGAGCCTTGATCGCGGTCCGAGGCTGATAAGTTATATCGTGTTGACTCAGCTCGATAGACCATTTCATCAGTCATCCCGAAGTCTCGGGCTTATGGAGGACCTGCTTCAGCGGCTGGTCGGTAAGAACGACCACCGAATGAAACTGAAAATACGGGCGGAGCTTTCTCGCGGCCATCACTAGGGCATAGGCCATTTTCTCTATCCTCGGGTATCGGAGCTCAGCATCCCGGAGCACTTTGCTGACGTAGTAGATGGGCTTCTGAGCCCGGTCTTCTTCTCTGACTAAGACTGCACTGAGCGTCTTCTCGGAGGCTGCCAGGTAGAGGTAGAGCGGTTCGCCAGGTATTGGTTTGCTGAGAAGAGGTGGATTGACGAGGTAAGCTTTGAGCTGTTCGAAGGAGTCTTGTTGCTGCTGCCCCCACTCAAATCCTTTAGCCCCCCTAAGGGCTTTGAAGAACGGGAGGCACTTCTCCCCGGACTTCGACAGAAAGCGCCCTATGGCGGCTAGGCGACCAGTCAACTTCTGAACTTCTTTGACATTTCTTGGGGGGGCCATGTCCAATATGGCCTTGATCTTCTTCGGGTTTGCTTCTATTCCTCGTTGGCTAACCATGAAGCCGAGGAACTTCCCTGATGAGACGCCGAACGCACACTTGTTCGGGTTAAGTCTCATATTGTGCTTTCTCAAAATGTCAAATGCTTCTTGGAGGTCGGTCACGTGATCAACACCTCGGATGCTTTTTACAAGCATGTCTTCAACGTACACTTCCATGTTCTGGCCGATCTGGGCCTAGAAAATCTTGTTGACGAGGCGTTGGTATGTTGCACCTGCATTCTTGAGGCCGAACGGCATAACTCTGTAGCAATAGAGGCCTTGGTCGGTCACAAAAGATGTCTTCGGGATATCCGGAGGAAACATTCTTATCTGATTGTAACCTGAGAAGGCATCCATGAAGCTGAGGAGCTCATGTCCCGAGGTTGCGTCAATCAGAGTGTTAATACTCGGTAGAGGGAAGGGGTCTTTGGGGCAAGCCCTGTTGAGGTCGGTGAAATCAATACAAATCCTCCAAGTCCCATTAGACTTTTTCACCATCACCACATTCGATAACCACACAGGATAGTTCACCTCCTGTATGAACCGGGCCTTCAAGAGCTTGTCCACTTTTTCTTTAATAGAGAGCTGACGCTCGGGGGCGAACTTACGCCTCTTCTGCTGAACCGGTTTGGACCCCGGATCTACGCTTAGGCGGTGGACTAAAAGCTCTTCGGAGATACCGGGCATATCTGCTGCTGACCAAGCGAAGAGGTCTTGGTTGCTTCGGATGCATTGTGTGATATCTGAGTACAGGGCGGATGGGAGAGTCTTGCTGACAAAGAACTTGCGGGTCGGATCCTGCTCAGAGAAGAGCACTTCCTCCAACTCGTCCACCGGCTCAGACGTTGGTCAGGCAGCTTCTTGGGGGATTTCCAAAGTCTCTAGGGACAGGACGGGTCCGAGGGTAGAAGTCATATAGCACTTGCGGGCTTGCTCTTGATTGCCCCTTACCTCTCCCACTCCGGCCCGAGTGGGAAACTTCATTTTGAGGTGATAGGCAGAGGGAACGGCCTCCAAAGCTGCTAAGCCGGGTCTGCCTAGGATGATATTGTATGCTGCGGAACGTCCATGACCATGAAATCCATCACCTCCGTACGGGTAGTAGGAGTTTTGCCAGCTGTTACATCGAGGGTGATCACCCCTTCAATAGTCACCGGCACTCCCGTGAACCCATGGAGCGTGTAGCCTGCGGGCTTGAGTCTGTCTCGGGAGAATTTGAGGCCTTTAAACGCGGCGAGGAAGAGGATGTTAACGGAACTGCCGTTGTCCACTAGGATCCTCTCCACCTTGAAGTTTGCCATGTGGAGACTGATGACGAGTGCGTCACAGTGCGGGGTGCGAACTCCTTCAAGATCTTCGTCGGAGAATGTGACAGGCACTCCGAGGCCCTTGGGAGGAGGGGTGGTCTGAACTGAATTGACTTCTCTTATAAAAGCCTTCCGGGAGGAGTTTGAGGAGCCCCCCATTGGGCCCCCATGAATGAGGTGGAGGACTCGCTCTTCTTCCAAATCGGGCGTCTCTTCTCGTTCCGGACGTTTGTTAGCCCCCCGAGGCGGGGGAGGAAGTTCAGCTCGGTCCTTCCTTATGAACCTGTTCAGCTGCCCTCTCTGGATAAGGGCTTCTATTTCATTCTTCAAGGCGCGACAATCATTAGTGTCATGCCCATGGTCCCGGTGATAACGGCACCATTTCTCTTTATCTCTTCTTTTGGCAGGGGTGTTCATCCTCGGAGCAGGAGGTATGATCCCTTCCTTTTCGACTTCCATCAGAATGGTTGAGACGTTAGTAGTGAGGGGAGTGAACTTTTCGAATCTGGGGGAAGGTCGGCGCTGGCCGGCATTATCCTTCTGGAGCTTCTTCGCCCCTTCCTCTTCTGTTCCCTTTCTCTTAAACCCGGAGGAAGACCCCTCCCAGTTGGGTCACTGCTCGGCCTCTTCGGCCCGGATGTACTTTTCACTACGAAGGAGGAGGTCGGAAAAGTTCTGTGGAGGCTTTTTGGCGAGGGAGGAGCGGAGGTTGGAATTGAGGACATTAGATTGAAATGCTGCCTCAACGATCGACTGGTCAAGGGATGCTATGGATCTGGCTTCAGCTGTGAACCTCTTTACATAGTCTCTCAATTTCTCCCCCTTCTTCTGGTGGAGGTGCAATAGGGAGATGCTGGTCTTCTCAGCCCTACGGCTGCTTACGAAATGGGTGATGAAAAGGGTCTCGAACTGCTCGAAAGAGAATATTGAGGCGGGGGCAAGGCGAGAGTACCATTCTCGAGCTGGGCCCTTGAGAGTTGCGGAGAAGGTTTTGCAGAGGAGAGCATCGGAAGCTTGATGGAGGAGCATCAAGGTCTTAAAGCTTTCGATGTGGTTAACGGGGTCGGTCTCCCCGGTGTAAGTCTCAAATTAGGGAGGTTTGAAGCCGAACGGCACAGGTGCATCCACTATAGTTCAGGAGAAAGGGGGTCGGCTAGGACGTAGGGTCCTCCCCCTAAGCTCTTCTTCTCGGTCTATCTGACCCAGGCGCCTCTCTACCTCATGAAGACGGCGGTACATGGTGTCGTCCCTCCGACGAAAATCAGCCAAGCCTCTAGACTCATCTTTGTATGAGGGAGAGCGAGGGCTACGGCGATGGTAACTTCGGGAGGGACGAGGACTTGGGGTGCGCCGGGAGTTGCTAGGAGCAGGACGAGGAGATGGGGACCGTCGGCGAGGGCTTCAGACCGAAGGAGGAGATGGTGATCGTCGGCGAGGACTTCGGACTGGAGGAGGAGATGGGGCCTTTGGCTCATTAAGGTTCCGACGGAGGTTGAGAGCCTACAGGACAGTTGCTTGGAACTGCTGGAACTCGGCACGGGTGATGGGTGCCTCATTGTTCCTAGGCTGTTGTCGACCACCGGGGGAGTATGGTCTTCTTCTGTGATGCTCGGGTGACTCTCTCCGTCCCCTCCTGGCAGGGGACCTCTTATGTTCTCGGTGGCGAGGAGACCGCTCACCCGGACGGTGTTGGTGGGAGGTTCCCTCTCGGGCCCGCTTTTCATCCAGGTGGCGGCGTAGATCATCATCTTTCTGGCGATTTAGGACGGTGTTGTGTTGTCCGGAGGCTCGGGGATGATAATAGGCCATGGAGTCCGAAGAGGCATTGTGGATGGAGAAGTGGTCCTGGTGAAGAGGCTGTTTCTGAGGGTAAGGACCCTTTGGAGGCGGCTGATTAGGAGGAGGAAGGTCCTGTTGGAGCGGGTCTTCCACTGTAGGGGGAAGTTGCCCTTGTTGCTGAGCGGGATTAGGGGGGACTTCTTGCTGCTGATCAGGGTTGGGTCCTCGGTTGGACTCCCTTGATCTGACTTTCCTAGGAGGCATGGCTGGAGAAGATCTGTTCACCGGGAAGAGGAGAGGTTTCTATTCGTTAGTTTCCCACAGACGGCGCCAATCTGGCGCCGCTAATTTTGGTGTGGGGGCAAACAGATAGAATTTGTGGATTCTTAGGGAAACTGAATAGTAAACCTGTATACCTGTTCCGCCGGGGTTTGATCGCCGTTCCCACCGTGCACCTGCAAAAAGTGCGAGACACCGGGGTTGTTCCCGGCGACGCACCCTCCGACGCTCAAGTCAGTAATCTGGAAGACTATGAAAGAGTGCAAAAACTGGTGAAAGATTGATTACCTCTTAATGAAGATGGGTGGGGGGTATTTATAGGCGTCTTAGGAAACAGATTAGGAATGTGATCCCTGTAATCTGATAAGGAATATTCTCCTTGTAATTAGATTAGGAATGTAATCCCTAATCCCAGTGAAAGGATAGATATGAATCAGGGCCATTGATTATTAATCAGAAACCCTAACTCTATCCTGCTGGACCGGGTTTGTTGCGGGTTGAAACCCGCACCCAGTCGTGGTGGATCCGTTCGTGGGTTATTGGATCTGTGAGAAGGAGACCCAGTACCCGCTTCGGACCCGTTTGTAGGTGAAATTATTGTTTTACCCCTGGGCTTCAGGATTCGTGTCCGATTTGGACGGTCTCGATTAAACCCTTATTTTTAGCCACATCAGTACTTAAGCACATTTGTTTTCAAAATAAATTTCGGAGGGTGTAACACTCCGTAATTTAGAAATTAAATATAATAGATATATATATATGTCTTCAAAAGAGTATGTTAAAAAGAGTATGTTGGCTGTATATGGATTTGAATTGTATATGGATTTGAATGTATTAAATATGGTATGGTGAAGGTGGGCCCACGGTGAGCATGCATAGCACATTTGTGTGCAAGTGTGCATTCACAAACACATGAAGTATAAGCAGCAACTGGGTTGTTTAAGTGTGCTTGACTTTAGTCAAGGTTCATGACGTGGCGATTTCAAATGGGTCCACCCGATTGTAATATTGGGTATTGTCTTCGGGAGTGTGTGTACACAGGAAGTTTTCGGTTTTGATTAGTGGGGAGAAGTGAGAGGCCGGTTTGAATGTGAAGGGGTTTTGGGAGTTGGGTTTTTGAAGAGGTGGGGGAGATGAAAAGTGAGGAGTTTTTGGGAGTTAGGAGAGTTATGTACATGAAGAGTTGGAAAATTAAAAATAGAATTTATTAGGTTGTGTGATTATGCAAATTGAACCCTCTACATATCCAATAAATAGCACCATACCCCTTTTTTCATTTCACACATCAAAAAAAAAAAAATAGAATCAAAGTAATAGAAAGAAAAGAAAAGAAAGAAAGGAAAAAAAAAAAGAGAAGAGAGTTTTGTGCTTGGAGGCCATTGCTAGGAGGAGAAGAGCTAGGAATCCTTGAAGCTAGAAGTGGTGATCATTCTTTCAATCGTTCAAGCTTCAATCAAGGTGGGTGATCCTATACTTTCTAATTGTAGGGATTGCATACTAAATGAGTAGTAAAAATTTGATGTGATAATTAGAAGATAATTCATATTTTTATGTGTGCCAAATTGTAGAAAATTTGTTATTGATCGAGAAACTAATCGTTATCACGTTGTTTGGAAATGAAAAAAAAATGACGAGTATTTGCCATATGCATGTGTGAAACTGAAGTAAGACGCACACGCTTTGCTATCTGTAACACAACCATATAATATTTGGAATTCGGTGCACTTGGCCATGTGGTCATTATTTGGTCTTATTTAGGATTTTATTAGACTGATGTGATCATTCTCATTATTTGGTCTTATTTGGGATTTTCTATAATCTTATTCTATTTTCATGATGTAACTTTATACCAAGTTACAGTCTAGAATAAAGTTATGGTATACGGGTATCATGTAGTAGTAAAAATTTGATGTGATAATTAGAAGATAATTCATATTTTTATGTGTGCCAAATTGTAGAAAATTTGTTATTGATCGAGAAACTAATCGTTATCACGTTGTTTGGAAATGAAAAAAAAAATGACGAGTATTTGCCATATGCATGTGTGAAACTGAAGTAAGACGCACACGCTTTGCTATTGGTAACACAACCATATAATATTTGGAATTCGGTGCACTTGGCCCTGTGGTCATTATTTGGTCTTATTTAGGATTTTATTAGACTGATGTGATCATTCTCATTATTTGGTCTTATTTGGGATTTTCTATAATCTTATTCTATTTTCATGATGTAACTTTATACCAAGTTACAGTCTAGAATAAAGTTATGGTATACGGGTATCATGTAGACATGTTCATGATGATCCTCTGCTAACTTCTCCTTAAAAAATTATATGGGTGTAATTCCCGTATTTGTACTACTTATGGTAATTAGCCACTTACAAATACATTTTTTTTTTCATTCCTCCAAATCCGGGTATCAAGTTATTTGGTATACATAGATTTTTTTAAATTGTTGTAAGAGAATACAATTTTTTTTAGTTTGATTAAAATGAAGAAGTACAATTCATATAAATAAAGAGAAGAAATAGATTTCATATTTAGATAGATTATCAAAAATGAAATTTAGACATGCGAAAGTAGGACTGCTTAAATGAGGAGGTTTGTGATGTTAGCTTGGATAGGAGCAGGGGAGATAACGTTGGTAAGCTATATGTGATCAGGGTAATAATTGAGGTTTTAACATGGATAGTGTGAAAACACCTTTATTATTTATTCCAAAATTTGTGGGCATATGTAATTTCTATTATACAGCATGCATCTTAATGAATGCGAACTCTTGCAATCATGAGCACCAGTATTTGTTTGACTGGAGATGCAATTACATATCACTGTATTCTTCATTGTAAGGCCTTTCTAATTGTATCTTTAGCTAAATCCTATATCTTTGACTGATGTTGCCTTGCACTAATTAGTTTAACGACAGTAACAGAGCATTGTCTTATATTTATGGATGATTTACATGTATGCTTTTTCTCCCTTCATTTCTTGTAAGACAGCCACAAAAAGAAGTATTATTTACTATGAATAATTAGATCATGAATAGTGGCAAGACTAAGAAATGATTACTTTGTGGATAAGTGTTAAGACAAAATTGTGATCTTTTGTGAATGAATTGAAAGATGAAATTATTTAGGTTTAAGAGATGATTATGAAAGGGTGTGAATACCCATGCTTCTTGTACATGAAAGTTTATGATTTAGAGTTAGTAAGACCTCGATACCGGCATTATTGAAAGAAATATTTGAGATATGACTTGGAGATATGGCCATGGGGCTATCTCGCATTTGTTGATTAAGTCCGCTAGGAGGTAAAACTAATTCCTTGAATGGAAATTATTCATGTCTTGAACTTAAGAAAATTTAGGCACTTAAGGGGAGATGTAGTAAACTTAGGGAAACGTAAGTGGGGTGCTCTATATAGTCGGCGGTGGACTCTAAGACTATAGACCCAGTTGGTGGACTGAGGTTGCCCTGTGGGAGACGGATTATTATATTTTAATCCGGGACTATGAGGACGGGTCAGCGGTGGACTCCAGGATCTTGAGTAGTCGGACGGATGGGTTTTTGTGTTTACCGTCTCCAATGTATATATATATACTGAGCTAGAGGGTCACATACGGGACGATTCGCACGATGTGGAATCTGTTATAACAGCCGGCGGTGGACTCCAAGGCTGGGATTCAAATTCGTGGAATAGTCTGAACTTTGTTTTGCTACCGGGTAGTTTTCATGGCGAGGGATCGAGCCCTTTATTGTGGAGAACGTAGGCACTTGCCCTCGGACCTATGTAGTATGGGATGCATAGAATCTGAACAAGTGTGCATTAGTGTCATCCTAGTGTAGAATGGTATGCATTAGGCATTAAGACATGACATACACTTATGTTTAGAACAATCACTTTTGACACTTTACTTGTTCATTCAATCTTTTTGTGATTTGTTAAAGTATGAGATCGTTATACTATTCCCGGCATAGAGAGGATAGCCGTGTATAACATTTCGTCAGTTGTAAGTGACTGACGTGCCCACAGATTGACATGCAGGTAATGAACTATTCATGGAGTTATAAAGTGGATATGCTGTTGCTGTTTAGAAGTTAAAGATGTTGCAAATGATGTTAAAGTTATACAAGTTGTATTTCATTGTTGTAATCTTTTATTCTTCCGCTGTGTAAAGGAACTCTGATGTATTGTGAATGAAAAGTTTTAAATTCCTTGTAAAATTATATGAAGTGAAGTAAAGATCCCGTGAAATCTCGAATTTATCCTTATTTAAAATTCGGGGTGTTACAGATGGTATCAGAGCATGCTTCACAAGTAGTACAAGTTTATAAGGAACGATAAAAAGTGACGATAAATTTGGGAACAAGCCAAAAGAGTCCTTCTGTCAACCGGGTGTAAACAACCCTAAGCGACACGGTATTTAAGCGTCTTCGGACCACCACTAGCTGGGAACCGACTCTTACGGCTAACCCAAGTAAATCAGAACTTGATAGACTAAAGATTTGTTTAGGAAGAGTAGTAAGATCATTAACTATAGTTTAGAACCCGTGACACTTTATTGAGTAGTTACAATATTATTCCTGCAGACACTAGAGTGTGAGTTTCAGTCTATAGAGATTTAAATGTAAGTGATTTACATTTGTGTTGCTCTATGCACTGATATTTTCTTTTCTTTTGGATGGCTGGAGTCGTGAATGCAGTAGTTATTGACTTTCATTCATGATGTTTTTCTCGTATACATTGATATGAGAGTGTATGCGAGCACATTTTCCCCTGGGTATCAGAGTGGCGCAGTGGAAGCGTGGTAGCTTGGACCGTCATTCATGATACCTTACACACTTCCCTCTCAAATTATTTTGTAGATTTTTATCATGGTACTTTCTCCGTAGTCAATATTTTTCAAATAAAAATTTTCTTATGTTATTAAATGATTTGAATATTTATTATTTATCTATCTTCCTTAGTCTTGATATTTTAAACTTGTTTTTTTTTCAAACTTAAAATTTCATCTTTCATGTATTTATGTCACTTCATGTTTACCCGTCTATGTCTACTATTACTTTACGTATTTTTTCAAGTTTTAAATTGCCATTTATTAAATTAATATTTCAACAATTATTTTCTTCATTATTTTGGATTTTTCTTATGAAATTTTCTTATGTGCACTCATTTCATATGATTTGATTTCTGTGATACTATATTATCTTATCCTATATGTTTTTAACAAGATTGAAATTTTCTACCTATATAAATGTGACCTACTATTGTTTTATTTGTTTACATTCGGTACTATTATTGCATATTTGTTTTGATAAATTCATTTTTCTATTAATCGCTATTCATTACTTTTATAGTTTTATGTTTCTTTAATATAATGCATATACTCACTATTTATACATTATCTTTTCGCAAATTTTAACTGTCCTTACACTCTTAGTTATTACTTATATTTTTCCAATGATTTCTATATATATCATATATTTCAATATTATACATATCATTTTACCCTCGTCTAATTACATTAATACTTTTGCATATACTTGTTTATGTCTATTATCCTAATTTGCTATACTATATAATTATTGTTTTCAATTGTGTTTTCATCTCGTGTATGTGCTTTACACTATTTTGTCTTAATGTTATAAATTAATTTCATCACTACAAAATTTTGTATATTCAAAAGTATTTTGACGTATGCCTTCTAATTTTTTAAATTGTATGTATAATTATTATAATTACCTTACAAACTATTTTATTAAATGATATACAAAGTCATTTTATGTTTTCAACCAAGTCCCATTCCCATTTATTTTTCCGAAATCTTATTCAATGGTCATGTTTTAAATTGCAAATCTTGCGAATTTTCTACCGTTTATTACATTGATAAATTTTTCTAAATTACCTATTGACCATGTTTTCTTCGCCACATTATTTTCCGAACTATTTCGAAGGTAACGACTTAATTGACTTTACCCTTTTATCTAATAGCTTACCTAATACTATTTGTGTATGAAAATTTCTCTCAAACTATTCTATCCCTTGTCATGTTTCATTGCTTATGTCATTTTCCTAATTTTCTTGTTCTGTCTTGTAACATTTGAATATTCAAAATTTTCCTATATAGAGTTGTCTTGTTTTTCTCATTGCATATTTTAAAGTTTGCAGTTTCCTAAATACAAGAATAATATTTTCTTTGGCGTGTACAAAATACAATCTTTACCCTAGCGAGTTTCGGGGACGAACTACTCTAAGGGGGGGAGAGTGTAACACCCCGCAAAATTGGAAATTACAATTTTGTCCCTGGGTGTTACGCACGTATATTTTGTAATGTGTTTCACTACATATTTTGGATTCGTACTATTTATACATTTTCCGTATTGATTTCAGTCAACTAAAATATAATATTTCAATCCCTGGGATTTACGTGCTTTTTACGTGTTTTGATGCACGTGTTTCCACCACTACGTATAATATTTTCTATAGGTTTAAATTATTTATTTTTATGTATTTAAATCTATTTTATAAAACGAAAATTTATTTTCCCCTTGTTTTGATTAAAATGCAATTTTCGATTTTCTGCACGTATAATGCACGTGCTTTCTACGTGTAATGATTTCATCATGAAATACATAAAATTAGTAAATATGTTTTTCTTATATTGTTTTCGATTATATTTTATTAATTTTTCATTGACAAAACCTATTTCGCATTTTGATATTTTACGTACGACGCACGTATTTATGGTAAACGTATTCGAGCATATTTATTTTTTCAGAGTGTGTGGAACATCCCATAAATTTTGAAAATATAGTATATATATATATATATATATATATATATATATATATATATATATATATATATATATATATATATATATATATAAGTTGATAGTAAAAAGTGTTGTTTGTTGGTGTATTAATAATGAATGGCTATGCATGGATAATAATATGTAGAAATATGGAATGAATTTGTATAAGGGGGCCCACGGAGTGCAACAACAGCAACATTGCTGTTGTGGGCTTCTTCATGAGACTTGGGAACATACATGGTGATATGTGATTGATAAATAGTAAATGGGAATTGGGGCCCACCCTGGGGTGAGTGAGCAACAGCATTAGATGTGGTTGGTACTGCTCATGGGGTGGTCCGGTTGAGTAGTAGGAAGGAGTTAGGGTTTTTGAGTAATGAGTGAGTTAATGTGAGAGAGGTGGTGAGTTGAAGAGTTGGGGATTTTTGAGAGTTAGGAAAATGAAAGGTTAAAAAATTAATTTTAGTAATTTATTAGGTTGTGTAATTGTGCAAATTGAACCCTAGCAAAATCCTATAAATAGCACCCTCCATTCCTCATTCTTTTCACACCAAAAACAAAAGAAAAATAAGAGAGAAGAGAGTTTTGTGCTTGGAGGCCATTGCTAGGAGGAGAAGAGCTAGGAATCCTTGAAGCTAAAAGTGGTGATCATTCTTTCAATCGTTCAAGCTTCAATCAAGGTGGGTGTTCTCTACTTTCTAATTATAGAGAATGTGCATGCTAATAAGAAAATAAATGAGTAGTGTGGAATTTGATTTGATAAAGTAGAACAAACCTATGCATTGTATGTAATAAAAAAAATGCTATGTTTAGCAAATTAATCAACAATTATGTTAGTTGGTAATGAGCAAAAATAATAACGGATCATTTTGCCATGAACTAGAATACGTATGTGATTATATGTTGAGAATTCCTCTTTGATAAACAAATAAATTTTTGTAAAGTGAAATTTGATACTATGGGACTCATTTGATTGTTCATAAAAGATCTAATGTGCTATTTTGATTAAATTGAGTAAATACAAATTCATGCTTATTAATAGGGAGAAATAAACTATAGTCTAAAATATGAATTTTTTCAATAAGTTACAGATTAGAAAATTCAGTTTATAAATATATATGCCAGTCTAACAAAAAAAAATTGGATTAAATAAAGAATCGAGTTTGTAAGAAATAATCGGCTAACAGAGAGTTTAAACAAAAGTCGATGAGGTGATTTAATATTGTTAGGCACACGTGGTCCCTGTGAAAGCGGCACCACTTATCACTGTTTCTTTTCTTGCCAGGGGTATTCATTCTAGGGGGAGCGCAGTATGGTCCTTCCTTGTCCACCTCCATAAGAACTGCAGTTATGCTAGCATTGAGGGGGATGAACTTCTCAAAACGAGGAGCTGGGCAGCATTGGCCATTGTCGTCCCTCTGGAGTTTCTGTGACCCTTCTTCGCTTGCATTCTTCCGTTTGTTCCCAGAAGATGATTCCTCAAGAGTGGGGGGGTTGAGAGCCTCTTCCACTCGGATGTACTTCTCACTCTTAAGCAGGAGTTCTGAGAAGTCCCGAGGAGGCTTCTTGATAAGGGACGCCTTGAGGTCGACGTTAGTGACGTTGTGCCCAAATGCCACTGAGGCTACTGATTGGTTAAGGGAGGCAATAGATCGGGCTTCGGTGGTGAAGCGCCGAACGTAATCTCTTAGGCGTTCACCCTTTTTTTGGTTGAGGGCCACCAAAGATACACTTGTTTTCTCGGCCCGGCGGATACTCACGAAATGAGTAAGGAAGAGCCCTTCGAACTGATCGAATGAGAAGATGGAGGCCGGAGCGAATCAAGAGTACCATTCTCTCGCAGGACCCTTCACCGTGGCAGGAAAAGGTCTTGCAAAGGAGTGTATGTGAAGCCTGGTGGATCATCATGAGAGTTTTAAAACTCTCGATGTGGTCGGCGGGGTCCGACTCCCCATTGTATGACTCAAAGTTAGTGGGCTTGAAGTTTTGTGGGACCGGGGCTTCCATGATGGCTCGGGAGAACGGAGGCCTGCTCGGGCAGAAATTCCTTGCCCGTTGTTCCACTTCTCTGTCAAGTCGACCAAGGCGTCTCTCCATCTTGTGGAGACGGTGGTAGACCGAGTCTTCCCTTCGGTCATATCCTGTCGAGTCCCTAGACTCTGTCCTATGCGAAAGGGGATTAGGAGTGCGGTGGTGACGGCTTGGGGCAGGTTGAGGACTAGGTGCCCGTTGCTCGTGGTTGGGAGCAACGTTGAGGGCCCGCAGAACGGTCTCTTGAAAATCTTGAAACCCTGCCCTTGTGACTGGTGCCTCTCCAGCTTGGCGGTCCCTATGTGTGGCTCGGTTTGCTAGAGTATGACTTCTCCACCGATGGCGTTGAGGGGACTCTCTTCGCCTCCTTGGGGGAGGGGATCTTCTGGTCCTCGGTCTGCGGGGGGTCCGAACTCTCGAGACCTCTGGGTGCTCAGGTTGATGGACTCCTCCAAGGACTCGCCATCCATTCAAGTGAGTTCGGGGGTCGACCCCCATTTGGTGGTTGACAATCACTTGATGGAGATCCCACTCGGGAGGGCTTTGAGAATCTATAAAGTCAACTGGAGGATTGTGGACCGCAACATGGTCCTGAGGAGGATGCTGCTTTGGACGACTCCGACGAGAGCCCCCCTGGGCAGCCCCTCGAGACCCTGGAGGGGCCTGTTGAGGAGGAGACTGTTGAGGAAGAACACCTTGAGCTGGAGGAGGAGGAGGAAGAAAATGAGTGGTTCTTCGGCTGGAGACCGTTGCCTTCCCCTTCTCTTTTGGATGTGTAACGCCCCGAATTCCAAAATACACTGAATTCAAGATTCCACAGGATCTTTACACTTCATTTAGTACAACTTTACAAGGAATTTAAAACTTTTCACTTTACATCAGAGTTTACATGAAACTTTACACTTTACATTGCACAGCGGAAGTAAATTTACAACATTTAAATAAATGTACAACAACATTTAATAATCTTTAGGCATCTGTTCCTCTTTAATCTTTATCATTTCATTTACCCTGCATACAAAACTGTGGGTACGTCAGTTTATTCAACTGGGAGAAAGGATATGCTATTACTGTGGGTACCCTAAACAAATCTTTAGTCTATCAAGTTCTGATTGAATGATAATTAGATGGTGACATGGGGGGCTTTGATTTCGGAAACAAAGTAAATGGTATGGAATGGAGATAGTACCATATCGGAAGAAAACTATATTAAAATAATATATAAATAATATTGCCAAGGATCAAGAGTCACCTAATCGGTTAACCAACTTTTGAGAGGCAGCCTGTGGTGGGCAGTTGTACTACATAGTATCTAATTTGTCTTCTAAATTGTATAAATTGTCTGAACTAGGGGCAGGGGCGTTACAAATGGTATCAGAGCCGACTTTCGACACCGAGTGTGGGTAAGAGTGGGTGAGATGTATGCCTGAGAGGGAGCGGGGTTGTGGCCAGGACGCCCGGTAAATCCACGGAGGTGGGCTAGGGGTCTGGACAACACGCAGAATCAGGGTACTCCACTCCACATCGGCTAGAAAGTAGATCCTGCACTAGATTGTGCATGCCCGTGCTCAGCGAGGACGCTGATTTTAGAAGGGGGGGTGTGTGTAACACCCCGTAAATTTTCAAAGAGATATATATAAGTATATATATATTATATATGATAAGTATATAGTATTGGTTGTTTGTGTAAGTTGATATGCATGGATATTAATGCATGCATGCTTTGAATGGCTGTTTACATGGTAATATAATGAATGACCTGATTGAATGATAATTAGATGGTGACATGGGGGGCTTTGATTTCGGAAACAAAGTAAATGGTATGGAATGGAGATAGTACTATATCGGAAGAAAACTATATTAAAATAATATATAAATAATATGTAACACCTCGAATTTTTAAAATATCGAAAATGTCTATTTTTATATATTTTGAGTGGTGAAAATTATTTTTGGTATATTTTATTTAAATATTGATATCGGTATGGATATTTGTGGTAGATGGATATTATTGATATATTAGGAGTCGTGAGTGGAGATTTTATGTGAATAAATATTGTTTATTTTATTTTATAATTTTGGAGGACTATTATGAGATAATTTTTATGTGTCCTTTTTGTATTGGTCGTATTATTAAAGAGTGGAGTGGGGTTTATTTGAAATATATTGGAGATTGAGGGTATATGTGTAAATATACCTTATTAATTATTATAATTATTATTATTATTTATTTTCTAAAAACACCCCCCCCCCCCATTCCCTTTCTTCTTCTTCCGTTCTTTTTCTTTTTTTTCCCCGATCGAAACCAGGAGCAAACGAACCCATCTCGGCCGATGGTTCCCCGGCCAATTCCCCCCCCCCCCCCCCCCCCCCCCCCCCCCCCGTTTTCTTCGTCTTCTTCAAATTAATTCGGAGGGTAGGCTAATTGAAGGGTGCTCTAGCTCATGGCGGAGTCGATTTGGAGAAAAGAATTAGTGAAGGTATATCCCTTTGAATTTATTTGTGTATTTTTATGTGCTTTTAATTTATTTTGCTTAGTAATGGAATATGAAGTTGGTTAGTAGTTTATTTTGATGTTAGGATTAAGAAATGGGGAAATTATTGAGGAATTTGTAAGTTGCTAATAAATTAGGGTTTTGGGTTTGTAAAAGAGAATTATAGATGTGAGAAATTTCTCCTTTATAGTAGTAGAATTTTAGTAGAACCATTAGAGTAATTTGGGGGTGATTTTAGTAATTTCATGGGGATAAAATTCCGTAGTAATTCGAATGTTACGTGCAATGCACGTGTGTATTCTAGTCGTTCAATGAACGCTTGTGTGATGTTTGGAATAGGGTTATTGGCCTTTGTGATTGATTTGGATGATTTGAGTCTTAATTGCGTTGGAATTTGATAATAGGAAATATTGGCGACTTTGGATGCGGGATGGCGAGATGGTGCTTCGAGTCTTCACTGACTATTATGTGAGTATGAATGTATTTATGCATTTGTTATTTTAAGCAAATTTTAGTATGATCTGAATGATTGATATGAATTCCGGAATAAGGTGTATGTGTAAAGGAAAATTAGTGTTCGGTGTTGGTATGCAATATGACGATGAAATACTCGTCTCGTGCATTGATATAAATTTACAGACGATAAATTAGTTATATATATGGGGGTGAGTTATATGTATATAAGGATGTCGGTATATGGTGGATTGATGTGGTTTTAAATATTAAGGGTGATGGTAATGTATTGTGTATATATATCTATGTGTATATGGTGTTGTGATGTGTTAACCTACTGGGCTTATGCAAACGTGTGGGAATGAGATAATAAATAGTATGGTATATTCATGATGTGTGAGGTAATGATCAAATAAATAATACAGTACCATTGTGATGTGCAATATTATGATGTGATGATTTTATATATTAATTGCAGTGATATTTTCTTTTGTGTGATGCATTGAAAGGGTAAGTGAGATGGTGATCATTGTTTATGAGAATAAGTTTAAATAAAAGATGAGATGTTATGATGATAAAGGGTGATGTTAATATGAAAAGTAAATGTTAATAACAATAATTTCGGTTGGCTTGAACAGATACCTCCGGATAGACCGGAGAGAGATATGATACCTCAGGTGGGACCTGAGAGAGAGTTGATACCCCAGGATGGACCTGGGAGTGTAGATACCTCCGGATAGACCGGAGAGAGATATGATACCTCAGGTGAGACCTGAGAGAGATATGATACCCCAGGATGGACCTGGGAGTGTAGATACCTCCGGATAGACCGGAGAGAGATATGATACCTCAGGTGGGACCTGAGAGAGATATGATACCCCAGGATGGACCTGGGAGTGTAGATACCTCCGGATAGACCGGAGAGAGAGTTGATACCCCAGGATGGACCTGGGAGTGCAGATACCACCGGATAGACCGGAGAGAGATATGATACCTCAGGGTTGACCAGAGAGAGAGTTGATACCCCAGGATGGACCTGGGAGTGCAGATACCTCCGGATAGATCGTTGAGAGATATGATACCTCAGGGTTGACCTGAGAGAGAGTTGATACCCCAGGATGGACCTGGGAGTGTAGATAACTCCGGATAGACCGGAGAGAGATATGATACCTCAGGTGGGACCTGAGAGAGAGTTGATTCCCCAGGATGGACCTGGGAGAGCAGATACCTCCGGATAGACCAGAGAGAGAATTGATACTTCAGGCTAGATCTGAGATACAATGAATATGATATGAAATGTGAATGAGAAAGAGAATAAAGTATTTGGTGTAAGATGAAATGAAATAATGAAGTAAGTGTATTATGAGTTGAGAATAAAGAATAAATAAGTGTTAATAATAAATGGGGTAGTAAAGAAAGGGAATAGTGTAATGGGAATTGTGTGTGGGAAAGAAAGTGAATAGTGAAATGTGAATTGTGGATGAGAAAGAAAATAGTTGTGAATGAAGTAAATGTGAAAGTGAACGTGTTATGAGTTAGTGTATGGAAAGAAATGATAAATGCAACATGTGATTAATTTAAAATGATAATAACAGAGGAGACAGGTGTTCTTATGAATAATACGAAGTAATTGCATTATGTGCGTGATTATTAAGGTGAAAAACAGTGTTGTATGAGTTGTACCTTGGAATTGTGTCAAGGAACTACCTGCCTGCTATTTCTGTGGAAATAGTGGGAACTACCTGCCTTGGCTCAATTCGCAGGGTGAGTTGGTATGAAAGTGGTAATGATTGATGGAAATGAGAAATAAAGCATAGTGAAGATGAAAGTAAGTTAGTCATAAATTAACTTGAATAATAGCTAAATGATATAACGGGATGAGAATGAGTGATATAACATATTTTTGATGTGATAAGAATGAGTATTTAATAAGTGATATGTTCATGATGTGATGAAATGTGAGTAAATCGCATGGGCAATGAGATGTGGTATTATGAGAATAGATGCATATGTTTACGATGTGATACTTATTATAACGCAATAAAATAAATACCTGTATTATGAGATTGGATATGAAAATGGTTATTAAAGAAAGTATGTTGTGATATGAGTTTGTGTACCTTGGAAGTGTGTCGGGGAACTACTCGCCTGCTATTTCCGTGAAAATGGTGGGAACTACCTGCCTCGGCACAACTTCCAGGATGAATGTGTGTGTTGATGACATAATATAAGTAAATGAAATGCAAGGCTAAATAGAGTTGGAGAAATGATGTAATAACATCATGTAGTTATATTAATATAAATAGTAAGATGCTGATATGACGATAAGTGTGGAAAGATGAATATGCGTATTATGCGAATGTAAGATAAGTGTATATATATATATATATATATATATATATATATATATATATATATATATATATATATATATATACGAGGTTGATGTGAAGTGTATTATGAAATGTGGGAAGTTATGGATAATTAAATAGTTGAATGCAGGTTTGGCAGAGTATTTGATATGTCATTGTATTGACGATGTTGTTGTATTCAAGATTCAGGTTGCCTTATTTTAATTTGGCATTCGTAAGTTTAATTTATTTTCTTTATACTATTTTAATTTGTTATTTGATTAATAACTATACTCACACCAGAAATGGCTAACCCCTTAGTGTTTGGGGGGTTAGGGGAGTCTGAGGACTACCCTAGATCCCCCACTGTTGCAGGTTCTCATCAGTGCAGAGGTGAGGCGTGGATTGGTAGTATAACTTTTTATTTTAAAAATTTGTATTATTTAGTTATTGGAATAGTGAAATTTATGATTTAAATTGTATTATGGGTGTATAAGCATGTATATGATGATGATGAGTATAGTGTGAGGTGGTGTGGTATGTTTGTGACCCGTACCCACCTCGTTGTGGAGTACCGGGCTCTGTGGTAGGTTTTACAAGGGTTTTTCTAAAAATTTACCTTGTTTTTCAAAGAAATTTATAGTTTTTAATTGATATTTGATAATCCGTTATGAGTTTGGCCCCCAGAGCATTATATATTATTGCCTGTGTGTATCTGCTCATTTTGGCCTGGGGAGCCCATGAAATATTATGTTGATTGTGAGCTACGGAATTTTGAGCAGAATTCCGTAAGCTTTTTGTGTTTCGGGGCAAAATTTACAGGGCAGACTCTGTCAAAATTTTTCCTGAAATATAACTTTCTTAGTTTATGATTAAAGCGATATAGAAATTGAAAGAATTGAATTTGGAGACTTAGTTTTCAAAAAAAATTTGGGGTGTTACATAATATTGCCAAGGATCAAGAGTCACCTAATCGGTTAACCAACTTTTGAGAGGCAGCCTGTGGTGGGCAGTTGTACTACATAGTATCTAATTTGTCTTCTAAATTGTATAAATTGTCTGAGCTAGGGGCAGGGGCGTTACATATACTGATGCTGATTGGGCAGGATCTATAATTGATAGGCACTCCACTTCAGGATATTTCACATTTGTTGGAGAAAATCTAGTTACATGGAGAAGTAAGAAGCAAAATGTTGTTGCACGCTCTAGTGTAGAGGCTGAGTATCGCGGAGTAGCTCTACATATAGCAGAAGCTTTATGGTTGAAACTCTTGTTGCAGGACTTAGGCTGTGGTCCGAATGAACCTATGAAGGTGTATTGTGACAGTCAAGCAGCATGTGATATTGCCGCCAATCCAGTTCAACATGATAGGACGAAACATGTAGAAGTGGATAGATTCTTCATCAAGGAGAAATTGGATGAGAAAGTCATTGAGATATCTAAAGTAAAGTCAGACGATCAGCTCACAGATATCCTGACCAAGGCTGTTTCGAGTCGGCTCTTCTTGAAATTTGTTGACAAATTGGGCATGATCAATATCTATACACCAACTTGAGGAGGAGTGTTGAAATGTAGTAAGTACTAATATGTATATTCTGTTTCCTAATCTATAGGAAACAAATTTCTCAAATCTCTCATCCCTCAATCTTCTTTCATTCTCCTTTCTTCTCCTTCAAGAATGTAATCCTTATATATAGATGTATGCAGTAAAGAATAAAAAAACAACATGAATAAGAATCATTCTTCCCCAAATCTGTTTTCTTCAAAACTATGTTTATTTTACTCTAATTAATGGAATCGAAAGAATAAGAAAAAAATAACTGCAATGGTTCAAATTATGAAAGAAATGGATTCGACCGGAAAAAAAAATGAAAGAATGGATGGCATGGTGAATGTGCCGTTAATTCCATTATCTCAATATTATTATTTTTTGATAAAAGATGGACGGATCCATCGTTTCATTAACGAACGAGTAAGGAAACAAAGTAGTACAGGTCCTAAATATTACATAACAGTAACTAAGAGAAAAGCAACAACATAAGCAAACTAAAACATCCAGACCCCGATTCCAGACCAAAAGCCGAAGCGGCCCTGAAGCCAAAAACCCCCAAAATGTCACCAGCGCTACCCCTCACTCTTGATGCAGCATGAGGTGACGCTACCACCCCCAACCTGACTACTCTCCTTCAGCGATCCTGGATCTCTTCGCCGCCTCCTGAGCACCTGCCCAATCATGGATCAGTAGAAAAATTTTATGCATGGAGTGAGGAAATTTGTACGAAGCATTGCGAAAAACTACATCATTTCTTTCTAGCCACAAATTCCAAATTAAAGCTGCAATTGCTATATCCCAAGCCCTTCTATCTTCTAATTTAATGAATGCCTCTCTAAATGACCCCCAAATTTCTGTGGTAGAATTAGGAACTTGACTACACCCAAAACCCCTGCTAACAATCTCCCAGGTAAGTCTAGCTCTAGGAAAACTAAAAAGAATGTGATTGACGTCTTCTTCTGCAGCGGAGCACCTCCCACAAGTCGTGTCAATCGGCATTCCTCTCTTCCTAAGGTTTGCTTTCGATAGAATCGCGTTTTTATTTGCCAGCCAGCAGAAAACTTTGATTCTGAACGGGACATGGGCCCCCAATATGATCGCTTGAGCTGGACATCTTATTCCTCCGTCGTTGATCCATTTATACATGGATGAGACCGAGAAAAGTTTAGAGTTTTCTCTGTCCCATCATCTCTCATCATCTGACCTATTACCCTGGCTCTCTTCCTGGAGAATAAGTCTGTTCATCGCTTCGAATTGTGCCAAGCTTTCCGGGCTAATATTCTGGGACACTCTAGAGTTGAGTTTCCCCCTCTTCCGCACGTCAGCAACTGATAGATCTAAGTTAAGAGTTGCTTCCGCAGCCTTTGGAAATTGGTTTTGAAAGGTAGTCTGCTCACACCATTTGTCTTTCCAGAACCTGGTGTTCAACCCCTTTCCTACTTTACATCTTGTGTTGGAATAGAACATCTCTCCTTGCTTCGCTATTCCTTTCCAAATTATTGATATTTAGCTGCCGGGCTTTTTTCTCCGTATCTAAATTTGAGTCTCTTCTGGAATTGTGCAAAAGAGTAACTCCACCATCCTTTGTGATTATTGATTATCTCAATATTATTCTTAATGAAAGTTGAAGAATCCAGCAGTCCTAAAATTAACAACAATTTTAAGAAAAAGAGCTAGATGGAAAAAGACAATAATTTTGTGCACTACAAAAGATTCTATTTCTTTCTTATCATGAGTTGCCTAGTAATGCAGTGGAAAATGTCTAACAATTTAAACAAGCTATCTTCTACTTAATTAATGTTCCTGACTAGTACATAAGTTCAACCCTAATGAATTTTATGTTTAGTGTTTCAACCCAAATACTATCTGTTTTTTTTTTAAAGAAAATGGTGACGACGGTCACCGCTTCGTTAAACCCAAATACTATCTGTTAGTTTGTGAAGGGCATGGCTCCGGCTGTCAGTTTGTTAGAGCATCCACAATGGTTTCTTATATTTGACAAATTACCATTTTATAGGAAATAAATGCCTGCAATGGTTTTCTATTTTGCCATTTTTTGGCAAACCTGCTATACTCGTTTCTCATATATGAGAAACAAAATAGCGATTCTCAAATTATGAAGAACGGTATAACATATACCGTCCCTCTTATTTTAATATATTTTTATCGAGTCGGACGGTATAACATATATCGTCCCGATATATATATATATATATATATATATATATATATATATATATATATAAAATGGGTCGGACGGTATAACATATACCGTCCTTTCCTTAATTCATTTTGATTGGATTTTTTTTTTAAAAAAAAACTCCTAAGACGGGATATGTTATCCCGTCTGACATCGGACAGGAGAACATATACCGTCCTGTAAATAATTTTTTTTTATTTAATTTTTTAAAAATTGAAATGAACGGCCGAGATTTCGTTAGATTGAAAAAATAATAATAATAAAAAATTTAAAAAAAAAACTTCTCGGGACGGTACATGTTGTACCATCCTTGAATTGGGGGATAGGATTAGTAGGTAGGTTAGTTTAATAAATTAGTTTTAGTTAGTTTTTAATTAGGTTTAGGTATTATTATATTATTTATTTTATTTAATTAATATATTTTAATAGTTAATGAGTAATTAAATTATTTTATAATTTTTTTTAAATCGAGAGACGGTACAACATGTACCGCCCCTCTCATTTTATTTTTTTAAAAATCGCGACGGTAAATGTTATACCGTCCCACGCATTTTTTTTTTAAAATGAGAAACATATAGTAAACAACCACTGCAGCTCTTATCGCTATTTGCTACTACTGTAGCTGTCAATTTTTACAAAATGAGAAACACCATTGTGAATGCTCTTAGATTGGTATAGAACTGTATATTCTTTTTTTATTAGAGCCAGATTTGGACCTAATCAGATAATTAATTGGAAACATATATGTGGGGGGGAAAAAAAAAAACACGACCTATGCATGGATTACATGTTATGCTGTAAAAGAATACTGGTTTAAAAACCTTGAGCACATGTATATCTACAGTATATTAATATAGAGACCAAGTAGATGCCATGCCAGTGAATAACAGCTCCCTCTGTGTCTAGGCCATTCTTGAGTTCGACGATGATCTGATCTCCGGCCTTTGCCCTTTGCCCTTATAGTCGGCCCTGGAAACTCCCCGTTTATCACCATCACCATGTTCTCTTGGCAGTCTGGTGTATCTTTTGTATTTCGATTCCTTATAGAGATTCTCTGTTTTCTCAAATTGGTTTTGTTTTAGATTTATTTGGATTTCCTATTAAAGGCAATTTATAATCATTAATTGTATTTGTAACTATTTCAAAATGTTTTTTATAGTGTAATACAAAACATGTTTTGTTATGCGGTCTTATTATTATTTTATTATTATTATAATAATAATTATTATTATTATTATTTATCATTTTAAAGTCCAAACCAAGTATATTATTAATATATGATTATTCTAATTATTTATGAAAAGTTGAATCTTAATCTAATTGTGTTCTTTCAATTAATTTTTATCTTCCGTTGAACCCTAAAAATTTTCTGTGCATCCTATTCTTATTTTCTGCATATTTATTACTCTTTTCATCTAGTACTTTCTCATAATCCTACTCCAAATCTACCCACCCATTGACCCGCATCCAAAACCCGTTAACCTTCACCTAACCCTATATATACCCTATTAACCCCCCCACCTCCCCTCTCCTAACCCTAATTACTATTCAAACCTAATTACCCCTCTTAATCACAGCAGCCGCCCTAAACCCCCGATACCCACTGTTCACCCATCTCCTTCCTTGCTTGCGCTGAAACCCTGCATCCGTCAATCGCCTTCAACTCCCCTGCTCATTGCAATCATCCATTGTCGAAGCCAACCCACCACCCATCACCTCGACTTCCTCGTCAGCCTCCTCATCTCCCTCGCCCTGACCTCGATGCCCGTGCCCCTGAACCCATCGACCTTACCTTCCCCTATTCTCACCGCTGCTCCTTCCCGTCGCTGCACCCGAAGCCACCGTCGCCTCCTCTCCTTGCCACCATCAGCACTGAGCGCATACCCCATCCCCGCTCATCTCCTCGACCACCGCTCCCCGAGCCTCTCCTTCACCATAGTCCACCGTCGAGAACCGCCTCCTCCATCGCCAGCACACAAGCGACACCGAAGCCCCGCTGCCGTTCTTGCTGGTGCCGCTCTGCCGTGTTCTTGCAAAACACGTGCTTTGCACGTGTTATTGTTGCTGCATTGTACGTGCTTTTGCCGCTCCGTCTCTTGCACGTGTTGCCATTTACGTGCTTTGCACGTGTTGTCATGTATGTAGCTTACACGTGTGTTGCTGCTGTTGGATTTCCCATATCATCTTCATTATATTCGGAATAATCGCCAATAAGGCAAGCTCTCTTGAACCCTCTTGTTGTTTATAGTTGAAGAATTAATTTTTGATCACCGCAAGTAACTCGTTATTTTTTCGTCATGTCTTTGTCGGCTTGTTACCCGTCAAACAGCCTATTACGAATTCATCGGCGAAACCAAGTAGTAGTCCTCTTTTCGTGTCTGTTTCCATGACTCAAACCCACGTCCCGTTGCATTCCATCATGTGCATACACTACACAAATATAATTAGTATCATGTTATATAGTAGGTTGATTTGAATGCTATCGTTGAGTTCGATTTTGCTCGTAGAATTAAATACAATGATTGAGATGATATTGTCCTGTTAATAGTGGAATTTCATCCCAATAATCAAGTAGAATTTTTCGTAAATTAATTGCCATGGAATTGTATATTTGCATATTTAACTAGTTGACGATTAACATGAATTTACTTGTTGGCCTGCTGCCCAGTTGATATTGCAGTGAAGTTTTGAACCACTTGCAGTGTGAATTTGATAAAACCTTGTGAATAACTTCTGTAGCCCCATGAATCTTCTTTCCAAGAATTTTGACGGATCTGGAATCCGATCTGTAACTTGTAAGATATCATACTTTTAATATTGTTGGGTCACAGATTTTCAGATCGCTGTCTACAAGAATATTGGCATGAATTATTGAATAAAATAAATGTTAATGGTAAAATTTAGACTTGATATTAATCTGGATATGACTATACATGATTAGGAGTCACCCTAAATTTTTGTAGAAGTATTTGATAATTTTTCTGACTTAATATATTTATACAAACATGATTCTAGATTGCTGCCTGCATGCTAGTTCAGTAAAGAACCACATTTTTTAACTGATTCTATTTGTCATTGATTAAAACTTATTGAATGAGAATTGTAGCTCTCTGTGTATGGAATCCAGATCATCTGACGGTTTTGCAATTCAATTTACGGATTGCAAATATTCATATTTTAGTTCTGTAACGTCTGCATTTCAGATTACAGGCTGAAAAACACATTATCATGTTTAACTAGTAGAAACAGTAAGTTAAATTAATAGTTAAGACCTGAGACTTGTTTTGCTGTCGGTAATCACTGTTAGGAATTTGATTATGAATTTATATAATATTTTAATAGATTTATGAACGACTTTCACATACAAGAATTTGACCACAAACATGATGCCTGAACATAAAATGAGTAAAGATTATAATTTTACACCTAGTTTCTGTATCTATGATATGTCGTATGTATATGCGTTGGAACTGACAGGGAGTCTAGTTTTTAGAACTCCTGACGGATCTTGATTTGCTTGCCTATAGTAACGGGAAAACCTGTTCTTGTACAACAAGATCTTGCTGTCTAGAATTTGTATTTTCCTGCATGTAAGTATGATATACTATTTCTTGCATTTCATAAGTTATATCCTGCATCCTGCATTGCATGTCACTTGATATCTTCTTGACCTTGTCCTAGTACCCGTCCTCATTGTTGCATGTACATGTGTAATTACTGTAAAAAGAATAACAAGCAGGGGTAATAAGGGAAAAACCTAGTAGTGGACAATATAAGAGAGTATACTCGGAAGGTGGCCCGTGTTTCCCGTGTTACACGTTACCGACCAAGTTTACCGACCAAGTTAAACAAGTTACTGACCAAGTTACCGACCAAGTTTAATAGTCATAAGAAGACCCGAGTACATAACCCAATAGAATCCACCATTAGAGTCTAATCGTTAACTTAATTGTATGCACCCGACCTGTGGTATGAGACGCGGGGTTGCGTGCATTAGTTACGATTTATAAAAGAATACTAGACATAAGATTCACACTGAGCACGTGCATGGTTCACAAGTTACGTATCTTTGATTACTATTTACATGCTTCTTGTTAGTCGTTTACATACTACACTTGTTACTTATTCCATACTTGATTATCTGCTATCTTGTTCACATTGTTTATTCCTTGTCATGCCTTGTCACCCCCCGCTTTTCAAAAAGAGAATACGGAATACGGATACGTGACTAAGTCCAGCGAATGGCATGCACCATTCATAAGCTGTCAGGATCTTTACAACAAGCACAAGTATAAACAAGAGAGATACATAGTCAACCACGTATGTATAACTGAATTAATATAGTCAACAAGATTACTTGAAAAAAAACAAGAATACCGAATTTCAAATAATCATGTCTGGAACAAAACACAAGTCTGGGACAAAATGCCCAATCCAAATAATCCAAGTAGCAATACATTTATTCAAAATAAGCAACAGAAAATAATAATAACAAGAACTCCAGTAACTAGAATCTCAGTATACCTACTCCATCGGGCAACTGATCACCAAAGTCTGCAATTTAACAAATTGCAGGAAAAATGATTGAAAAACAAAACGGACGTCAATGCAAGTTACGAGCCGCTTGTAGTGCAGGCACAAGTACAAGAAAAAATAAACAAATATAGAGTAACAGCGGAAACAATTGTAGCATGGAATAGACATGGCAACAAAATAGAACAACTAGCATGAATCATAAACAGAATAAAGTAACATAATGTGCTAACAGGGTACGGGTAATATGTAACAGATGTCAAGTATCATGCAGGTAAGTAAACAGGTAAATAGGTAATGTGTACAGGTAAGCATGTAACAGGTGTCATGTTATGTCAAGTCTTATATTTATTTCTATCTAGGTAGCACTTCATGCGTCCCAGATTTTTACTACATGGTTGCTACATACATGCAATTTACGTTTAGATTTAGTGGTGGGTTTCTATAGGGCCGTGTACTCAGGCGTCATGTAACAGGTAACAGATATGAATCACGTAATTGTGAAATCGCGACAACAGGAACATGCATGAATCATGTAGTCATGAAACATGACAACATATAACCATATATTAGTAACAGGCATGAATCATCACGAATCATGGCATCATATACTCAGGTAGTAATAACAGGCATGAATCATGTAATCATGAAACATGGCAACATACCAACATATAATCAGATGATAATAACAGGCATGAATCTTGTAATCATGAAACATGACAACAAGTAATGGGAAACACTGGCTCCCTTCTGAGTACACATACTTATATTATTCACTACTGAGGTCTTTCTCTTAACCCCAGCTTGGTTATTTGTTATTATTATCAAAGAAGGCATATACGTGTCACAAAATAGAGCAAGAATAACATGGCATAAACAGGTAACAGGTTCAGGTTGGAAAATAAATATGTACAGGTAAAAGACAACTCATAAAAGATTAGGACAACGAAAATTCTAGTTCAGGACAGCAAGACAGTACTGCACCAAATCTGGGATTCCCGTTGCCACAAATATGCAATCCTGGATCCGTCAAAAAATCTGGAAAATAGAATCTCGGCCGAATCTAAAAAATATATATAAGTCATATAGTATTTCACTAAAACAGGACTCAAAACAGAATTGTATCTAGAAAACATGTTCAGCCAGAAATCAAAAGTTTGTATTTATAAACAGGAAAACGGCATAAAAACTTACTGATTAAATCCAAGAAAAATCTGGGGTATTTCCTAGTATGTCTAGTATCCGCAAATATAATTTCATAATTTTCCAACATAGATAGTATAGTCAAATAAAATCAGAAAACAACAAGATACAGCAAATTTGTAAATCTGAAATCATAAACACAACAGTACTAAAACAGCAATGCATTACCAAATATAAATCGAAATCCAGATCCGTCAAAAGAGTGATAAAATAGATACCGGAGGATACAATTCATATTCACAAAGTTTTTATAAACAGCAAATAGAATCAGATCGAAATTTAGGCTCTTTACTGAACAATATAAAAATTTTGCAAATATATATAGTAGTTGTTTGCAAGCATAGAATGATTTGTAAAAGTCATCAATTAAATTCACAAAAATTAGGGGTTAATCCCAATCAGGTCTAGTTGTACTCAGCAAAATATTGGATCAAAATATTATCTTTAACATCAGTATAAAAATAAATAATTATACCGAATTCATATAAAACAGAATCTGGAATTTTCTACACATCTGCAGTAAAACAGCAATAACTTGCAACTCACCAATCGAAACTGAGATCTGTCAGAAATTCTGGAAAGTAGACAGAATTTTCTATAATTCATTTTCACAATTAATTTTCATTTACTGACCTTAATAAGGTCTAAACTACTGAACAAAATAAGGTCACAATCAAAAATAAAAATCTTCTTCATGCATAAAATCAACTAGATCATATGAAACACATCCAAATCACAATGAAATGCGAAATATGGTATACTAGATGTCCAGAAAACATGGTATAGGGTGTTTAACAAGTCTACAACGAGTTATACTACTACTAACACATCAAGCATACAAGATCATACAACACTTCATAAATCACGAACACGTGCATGTATACATCAAGAATCTATTATATCTAAGTTATTTCATGTCGTGTGTGTACGAGACAACTACGGATGGATCAACACATAGAGACAAGATCTAACAAGGGTATTCATAAGAATATATCTTGAAGCAACTGCACTACAGGCGGTATTCAGTACGTGTATTATACAACAAAAGGAATACAAGTTACTTGCCTTAGAGTCGACGGCGGAAACGAAGCAAAGAGTGAGAATAACGGGAACGGATTCCTGAGCACGAACCACGATCACGGAAACGTGCAAACACGGAAACAAAGCAAAGAACGAGAATATAGTGACTGTACTCAGAAATGTGGGCCTCGTTCCCAAAATATCGTTATCGTCATTGTGCAAGAAATTACGTCAATGGCCAGTGTTATCATTATTGTGCAAGAAATTGCTGTAATAGTCAGTGTTATCATTATTATGCAAGAAATTGCTGCAATAGCCAGTGTTATATCGTGCCGAGTACATGACCTATAGAATCTACCACTTTAGTCTAAACGAAATTGATTATATGCATCGAACCTGTAGTTATAAAAGATTGTCATCGCATTGTCATTGCATATTTTCATCGTGAATGAACAGTGTTATCGTTATTGTTACCATTATTGTTATCGTTTATTGTCATCGTTATCAATCATCGTCATTGCACATTGCATCATTATCATTTTGACATTGTTCATTGTCATCGACTCTATTGTTTATTGAATTCATTGTTATATCGTAAATGTCATTATTTCATTGCTTTCTCTACTTGTTGTCCGAGACTTTCTCTAAGGACGTATTATTCTCTCTTTTTAGATGAACAATTTATAGGTAATCAAGGAAAATTTCCTGATGGATTAGGAGAACAACAATGGTGAAGGAATCGATTTGCATCGTTGCTTAAATAATTATTGTTTCGTTTTGAAGTCTTAAATAATTTGAACATGGTTACATCTTGTATTGTGGTCTTTTGACCCAAATGTTGTTATTGTTGTTTCTAGTGTTGGATTGTTATTATATTTGGTTATTTCATACTTAAATTCCAAGTATTGTTATTCATGTGATTACTCTTTTAATGCATGGTTGTATTACTTCCTGTTTATATTGTTGAGTTGAATCGATAACAGCTTATGAATGACGCAAGTCATTTGCTGGGCCAACATCAGGTGCTTGCATTCCGTATTTTGGGAAGCGGAGCGTGACAAGGTTTTTACTGGTATCAGAGCTAGGTTTGACTCTAACTAGTTTTGGGTTGGACCGTGATTAGTTTGGGTTTAACCGGTTTGACTCAACAATATGTACAACATGTGAATCACATGGATAATTGATAACCAACATATATCTGGATTCTAATCTTTTTGATCCCTTCAGATTCAGTTCACTTATTTCATATTTTCTTCATCCCTTGCAGTTGCCCTCTTTGATTGATTCCTTATTGGGTATAATTTCATTCTTTTGTACCCATATTCTTTTGATTCAGTGTCATCCATTATTTCTAATTCTGTTCGGTTCACCGATCGGCATCGTTGGATCTTCAACGACATGTTAGAAGCTTGGATCATCACCAGGAGAGGAAGCATCATCTTTTGCTCCAAGATATGCATGCAGAGTCCCAAGATCTCAGGAAGTGTTCAGAATCTGAAGTTGTGAGGAGTTCGAACTTCATGCTAGAGATATGCCGGTTGGATGTGTCAAGGATATGGTGAGCCACGAGGCAGACTGCTGGAGTTAATGGATGCTGATGACAGAGTCTTCCCGATCAGAGTAGCGTAGAGGAAGCGTGGTAAACCCATAACCCACAGGCTCAGGATTCTCTTGTTGTTTCTCCTTCCTTGCATTGTTTGCTTCCTTTCATTACTTGCATTCATCCTCATCCGTTGACTCCTTGATTGGTTCCCTGCCTATTCTCTCTTCGATTTTAGTTTTACCTACTCCTTCATCTTCTTGTTTCGTCATCTCACAAGTCTTGTGTTGTTTCTTTCCTTCTGAAACCGTTTACTTCCTTCTCATACATTACATTGTCATCATGCATCAATTCATTATTCAACATCATTTTAGATCACTTTATTCTTATCCATGTTCTTTCCCATTTTTGTGTTGCCACAATTTGTCTCTTTCCCTTTAATTCCAAGTTTTGTTATCTCCCAAGTTTGCTTTTGCTTTGTCCTATATACCGCCTAAGCAAATTTTGAGAACGAAATTTTGTTGTAAGGTGGGTAGGATTGTAACCCCCGTTCCCGTAAATACGTATTTCATGAATATTTCCTATATTTTGATTATTTTTTTTTTTAGGAAAAGGTAGAATCTGGCCACCCTGTTTCATTAATAAGAAATTAATAAAACAATACTCAGGGTACTGAGCTTACAGCAAAATCCTAGAAATAAAATAAAATAGAAAAACATACTCCACCCTGACCATGGGGGGTGGGACAAAAGACAGAACATAAAATATCCACAAAGTAATACATCATTCCCCCCAACAAGCCCTGGGGTGGTGGGTATCAAAGTCCATCATAGCTCGTGCTGGGTCTCATGCTGAACCTCAATCAATCGTCGGGCCAATTTCATCCTTGTCGTCGTCGAACTCATGCACCTGGAATACAGTCGCAATCCTGCCCCTGGGACCTACTGCTGCCACATTGGCCCAAAATGAAATTAGATGCATAATATGAGTCAGATTTCCAGAAATACTATTGCAAGTTCCACGAAAGTATAGATTATTTCTGTCTAGCCAGAGAACCCAGGTCATTGCGGCAATTGTGATATACCACGCCTCTCTCATACCACCTCTCTCCGACGCGAATTCGGTCCCTACCCACAGGTCCTCGTATGTAGTAGGGTCTTGAGATGTCCCTAGTGCACTGAGGACCTCTGCGATGACCGCTTTGCTCCTAGAACAGTGGAGGAAAAGATGGTCTCTAGTTTCCAGGGTAGATTGGCAGAACCCACAGTGAGAATCCACATTTAGTTGGCACTTAGTTAGATTTTCTCTAGTCAGGATCGCATCGTTTAGCACTAACCATAGGAAGACTTTGGTTTTTTAGCGGTGCCTTCGTTTTCTAGACAATGATCGATCACTTTGGTGAACATCCCTAAAGTGGATGCGATTGTACAAGGAGCGAACCGTAAACTTGCCGTTTTTCTCCAAATCCCAGGTTTTCTTGTCGGGCCCCTGAGTACAGCCAATGCCAGCATTGGAGATGTAGGTCTGAAGTTCCGTCAGTCTGTGCTGGGAGCCTATGTTAAGCGGTTGTTTGAAGGCTGGATTCCATGCGCCTCTTTTCCAGGCTGCTGCCACCGTGCAATGTGATTGTGTTGCTTGCTCGTATAAGTCTGGAAACATGGATCTGAGTGTGTGATCAGCACACCACTTATCCTACCAAAATCTAGTAAGTCTGCTGTTACCTATGACTGAGTTAACACAGCTGTTGAAAGGTTCGTAAGCCTTAGTGACACCTTTCCAGAAGCATGATACTCTAGGGCCTATCCTGAAGCCTAGATTTCTAGTTCCATTCCCATGCATGTATCCCTGAACAAACTGTTTCCACTCTTCTCTATTAGGGTGGAAAACTTTCCACCACCATTTACCCAGTAGAGCTAGATTCATGTCTCGAAGGTCAATTATACCCAGACCTCCATTAATCTTTTTCATACATGCCTTCTCCCATCTAATGAGGTGGTATCCACCTCGGTCTGGGTCCGCCCCTTTCCATGAGAAACGCTTTCTCGTCCGGTCAATTCTTTGTATTACCCATCGTGGCATCTCAAAGAAAGAGAGATAATAGGTAGGGAGGTTTGAGAGTACTGCATTAATGAGTGTGACTCTCCCTCCCAAAGAGAGGGTTTTCCCATTCCATCCTGCTAGCTGTTTCTCGACCCTATCAATGATGGGTAGCCAATCTGCCTTTTTAAGTTTCTCGGGTCTTAGCGGTAGTCCAAGGTATTGAATGGGGAACCTCTCGATGGAGCAGTTGAGGATTGTGGCATGATCCAGCGTCTCTTCTGGACTCAGAGCTATTGGAATTAGCGTGCTTTTGTGGAAATTAACTCTAAGCCCCGACTAAGCCTCGAAGCAATATAGAATTCCTTTGAAGACGGTAGTCTCCCCCAGGTTTCCATTGCCGAATAGGAGGGTGTCGTCCGCGTATTAGAGTATAGAGCATCCTTGGTGTTGTACCCCTTTAGCCACAGGTACAACCAAGCCTACTCTACTACATTTGGTCATCATGGATCTTAGAACGTCTGCCACGATGGTAAAGAGTAGGGGTGATAGCGGATCTCCTTGTCTGAGCCCCCGTTTGCAGGAGAATGGGTGACCTGCCGTCCCATTTATCAGAATCGCCGTCTTGCTAGTGGTAAGACACGTGTGGATCCATCTGATTCATCTGTCTCCGAATCCTCGTCTAGCAAGTGCTTCCAGTAAACAGTCTCATTCCACGAAATCATAGGCTTTCTCAAAATCCAGCTTCAGGAGGTAGCTCTTAGCATTGGAGGCGTGGCACTGATGGATAGTCTCTTCCGCTGTAGCGATGCTTTCCTGAATACACCTTCCCTTAATGAAGCCCGTCTGGTCCTGACTAATAAGATCGTCCATTACCTTCCCCAGTCTGTTAGCCAGAGTCTTGGTAATGATCTTAACCGAACAGTTAAGGAGGCTTATTGGGCGGAAGTCTCCGACCCGTCGTGACTCTTCTTGCTTAGGGATCAGCTCCACCTCCGCGTAGTTGAATCTCCCCAACTTGAGTTTATGCTCATAGAAGTCCTCGAACAGCTTCAGCAGGTCACCTTTTATTTCTTTCCAGAATATCTGATAGAACATGATCGGGAAACCATCTGGACATGGGGCTTTATCTTTACCCAATTGTTGGACTGCCTTCCAGACATCCTTTTCGGTGAAGGGTTCTTCGATGGATTGTAGCCTAGGAGCTGAAGTGCCTGTTCGGTCATGCCAGATTTCATGTTGGAGAGGGGTTCTGAAGCCCGCTTTGTGCCCAAAGAGGCGCCTATAGTGGGCTTGGAAAGCCAGATTAATAGCATCCTCACCTTGTATTATTCCAAACTCCGAATTGATTGAGTGGATGAGGTTAGTTCTACGTCGGGCACTGGCAACTCGGTGAAAAAATGCTGTATTTGCGTCTCCCTCTTTGAGCCACGCAATTCTCAATCATTGTTGCCATCTAATTTCCACAATCCTGTAGAGCTGGTCAATTTCCTGTCGGAGTTGGAGCAATCAATTCCTTTCTTCCTGTGTAAGATCCCTAGCCTCTTCCGTCTTCTCAAGTTCCTCAATTCCTTCGAGAAGGGACTCCTTTGCTCTCCATATTCGTGCAAATCTGGATCGGTTCCACTTCCTCAGTTTGCCCCTGAGCCTGCTAATTTTCTCACACCAATTAGCAGTCGCCTCAGTGCCCTTGGTCGGGCGAGGCCAACTCTCATTAACCATATGGTGGAATCCTTGGATTTCTAACCAAGCCTTCTAAAATCGAAATTTTGATGGTTTTCTGGGCTGATCCTCCCCCGAAGATAAGAAAATAGGCATGTGATCAGAGGTTGGTTTAGGGAGAGACTTGGCTGATGATAGAGGGAATTTGGTCTCCCATTCCGTGGAGATCAAGATCCTATCTAATTTAGCTAGAATGGGCGTCGCCTGCATGTTTGACTAGGTAAAAAGCCTATCCGCGATGGGGATGTCGATCAGTTCCTGGTCTGTGATGACCTCGTTAAATGCTTCTCTGTTTAGGTCACTGGAACCTCTTCCTCTGTGTTCCGAGGCGAATCTTGTGATGTTAAAATCTCCATCCACCACCCATGGGTGTGGCCAGTGTGCTTGGATAGCACGAAGTTCCGTCCAGAATGTCGTTCTCTCGGCAGACGTATGTGGTCCGTACACCACCGTGACCGATTGAACCCACCGGTCGGACTTACGCTATAGCAATACCGATAAGGAGAATTGCCCATGGAGTTCGTCAACACAACAGAAGAGGTTGGGGTTAAACCCTAGGGCGATGCCCCCGGACGCCCCGACTGATGGTAACATCCTCCATTCGGAGATTCAGCTACCCCCTACTCTACTGAGTCTGGACATGTGAGACAGTTTGGTCTCTTGGAGACCTACAATGTTAGCCCTAAATCTGGCTACAACTTCCTTAACCATTTCTCGTTTACCCCGCCCACCAAGGCCTCTAACATTCCAGAATAGGGCCTCCATTAACTACTATTAGGGGGGTACATGACTCGTTTTAGCATTCGAGTCCGAAATAAGACTAACCCTATCAGTCTCCCAACCTCTAATTTGATTAAGGAATCGCGTGTTTCTGTTAATATCGTTAACTGCAAGATCACAGGTTTCGGCTAGATAGAAAATTTTAGTATCGGTCATGAAATTAAAAACTGAAGCTAGGAAAGAGCCTGTACCTCCGACGCTTGTCTTAGCCACTTTAGCGGCTGCTGCAATCTCTAAATAGTCATCTAAGCACTCCTCCGTAGCCTTCTTGTGACCCCTGAGACCTGTATCACCTTGGAACGAACTTGTAACCGTTGCTTGCGATAGGGGGAAAGTGCAGGGTACCAAATCTAGTGATAAACTCGTGAGCTCTTCCGCCTCTTCGTCTGAGTCTAATGACTCTCCCTCTGAGTAGACACAGTCATCCTCGAGGTTAAGCCTATCCTCTTGGTCATCTTCATATAAGTAGAGAGTTTGAGTTGCCAACTGTATCGTGGGCTCTCCTGAGTTGGACCCCTCAATGGGCCCACAGCTTGTCATCTTTATGTTCGGAGTATTGGGGACACTCGTGACAGACCCCTCAATAGGCCCGTTGGTCGCCCCCCGCCATTGTTCACTGTACAAGACTGTAGTACTCGGTTCAGATACAATAAATTGTTCTTTGGACCCCTCTTTGGGCCCACCACCTTCTATAAAAAGGTCCCCCTTTTGAAAATCCTTTTGAAAACCCACCGGCCCACGCAATGTTTGTTCTCCTCTGCGAGACATGTGACCGCCCATCTCGATAACTCCTTCCGCAGTCAGCTGCACTGGGGCACATGTCCCTTGCGCAGCGTCCCTCTCGCCACGTGTCTCACTCATGTTGGTGGGCGATGCGGTCGAGGAGACAGGTGTGGAAGCCGAGGGGTTTTTGTTGTGGAGGGAGACTTCGCTTCCTCTTTCATCTCTTTTGCCTCTACCAACTCTCATTTCCATTTTCGTATTTCGTTGAGCTTTTCCCATGGTCTCCCTCAGATCTGAGACTCTGTGAAGGCATCGTCCTTTGCTTGGCTTCTTCCCCAAAGGGGTAAGCTCCTCTCTAGGCTCACGACCCACGGCCACCCACTCTTGCTCAGCTACGCTGCGATTTCTCCTGTTGTTAGCGCAGTCTGTCTCCACTCCACCTTTGCCTATTTTGACGAGCAACTCTTTACTTGTCTTCATCCCCAAAGTAGTCCCTGCACTCCGGTGTTCTTGATCCACCGCTTCCCTTTTTTTCTTTTTCTGGTGTCGTACTGCACTTTGGTACCCACTCCATGGCTACAGGCACTGCCTCGCATACCGACTTCTGTCCTAAAGCTAGGTCCTTTCTCTCTTTTGGAGGGCTACCTTGCTCTTTTCCAGCACCTTTAGTCCCTATGAAGCGTAGGTTACCATTTTGGGGTTTCTTTTGAGTCTCTTTTCGTTGGTTGGCCTCTGCATGCACTGGTCTACCCAATTCTGCAAATGATTGTGGTTTGGACTTGTTGCCATCTGGGTCGTTTGATCTGTTGGTCGCTCCACATCGGCGACCACCTTTGGTCAGAGATTCTGTTCGAGGTTCTGATCCCTCCTCCCTCTGTTCATAGCACCGCTCCTTGCTTCTCGCCTCTTTGAGGAGCTCTCTATGCGCTCTTTCCACCTCGTGGGCCCCATCAATGGTCAATCCCCAGTGTGGTGAAGCAACTTGTTTGTACGAGCGTCCGTCTCTGAGAGCAGTTGATGGGTTGGGGGACATGATGGCCGAACTCTCTTCCTCTGGTGCTGCTCGCTTGTCGAGCACAGAGCGAATAAGGTACGAGTCAACAAAAGAGTAGACTTTGGTGAAGCGAGGCATCAACGAGATGTCCACGCTTCGGATTAGGATTCTTGCCGACACTATTTTGGAGCGACGAACCGTCTTCTCGTCGATCTCCTCAATTGATCCAAATTCTGTGACTATCTCTTGCAGTGCCTCCTTTTTCTGAAAGTGGAACGACACATTATGTATCCAAATCCAAAATAGCTCACCTTGGGGGAGCTCCGCTCCGAAACTTGGTGTCCAGGCGAAGAATTCCACTTTGAAGTGGCGAAGTCCACAATGCCCATGTCCGTTACCTTCTCCCACCTTCTCAGTCGATGGGAACGATACTAAGAATTGAAGGTGACACAATTTCTTAACCACCCAGTCTCTGTGAGCCTTCATAGGCCATTTATTGTTCAAAGCTTGGAGTAGGTGGGTCTCGGAGGGACATCCTGGTCTTACTCTGGCCACAGCACACTACTGCCGGAGCCATTTTTCCTCATTCATAATTGTGCCGAGACTGTTTGCCAGTCGGATCACTGTAGGGCTTTCAGGCGTTCTGCCTCGACTCCCGGGGCGTTCATCGTCATTGTGTGTTTCGACCACATTGGTGCAAACGTATGAAAGGTGACCCCATTTCATGCATTTGAGGCAGCGAACTTCCTTGGTGCAATCTTTACGGTAGTGTCCTAGTTCGCCGCAGTTAAAACAAGGTACTGGTTTTCGTTTGCCTCTCCGTTGCCTTTTACTGGTGTTGATTTGAGGGGGGAGTAACACTCTGTCTTCTATTTGATTTGTTGGCAACTACCACCCATTGCTCCCTATCTGCATTTGCGTTTAAGGCCATGGAAACCGCATTTGGTGGGACCCCATCTTGGGCCTGCACCACGCAGGATTTTTGTGGCATTTTAGGCAGCACTTGTGGTGGTGGGGCAGGGTTGGGGTTGGGTTCCATCACTGGTGCTTGGACGTAGGAACTAGCCCCCGCAGGGAGGCAGTAGGGAGGGGAGGCATTGACTTGTGGGTGCCGTGAATGTTGTGGGTAAGAATACTTTCTTTGATAGTGATGAGTAGAATGATGATACCTCTTGTGACTCACGTACTGGCCTTCGTTGAGACGATGTAGGCCCCATTGGTGGTCACTCTTATGCTCGCCTGAGCTAGTAGGAGGACCCCCTCTGTGGGCCCATCCTCTTGCCGAAGTGCTTGAGTGGTGGTGACGATGATGACCAAAGTCATAGTTCCCCCGTTGTTTGTGTGCATCCTATGCACGCATGGGGCGTAGCTCAGGTCTGAGTCTCTGTCTCTCTTCCTCCTCCCTGTAGCTTTGAGGGTTCTGGGGTTAGGGTGGGGGATTGTGATTGTGGTTGCATCTGTTTTTGTTGTTGGGATGGTTGCAGAGGTTAGGAGTGCTGCTCGTGACGAAGTGGAAGTGTAGCTCTGGCGATGATGACCACTATCAACTCTCACTCGCTGCTTGTGTGCTTCCTGTGCATGCGTGGGGTGTTGTGATGGTCTGAGCCTCCTATTCTCTTCCTCCGTCATTGGTACCAGTGGGTTCTGGGGTGGGGGTGGAGAGGTTGCTGTGGGGGTTGCGGAGGAGGCGGGGTTCTGGTGGGGGTTTTGGTGTAGATCTGAGGGGGGGAAAGGTGTAACATCTCGAAGGGAGGGGGATTGAGGGTCACTTGGTCGTTGTTGGGGGACCTCCACAGTAGGCTCACCGCCACAACGCTCAAGCTCACCGCCACAAAGCTCCAGAAGGGTGAGCTCCATCACAGAATATGGGTTTAGTTGAAGTAATGACAAGGAGGGAAGGAGAAGTTCTTAGAAAGGAGAGGGTTGGGAGAGGTTGCCGTCAGCAGCTTCCTGGTGAGGGAGGAGGAAGGAGGGAGAGGAGGATAAATGAAAGCCACATTATAAATCTATTTTGATTAGTTATAAATCTTTTTTTATTAGTTATAAATCTATTTTGCGCTAAACTCGTTTTGGATCTTTTACTAAGTATTTTATAATCGACAATTATATTCACTTTGAATAACGATATATTTTCTATTCTTAATTGATCAACTATTTATATTTTATATTATTCATGTTTGGATTTTAATGAACTTGTTAATCTCAAATTCTATTTTGATGCATATCATTATTAGTATTATTATTATTATTATTATTTTTTATTATTATTGCTATTATTATTATTATTATTATTATTATTATTATTATTATTATTATTATTATTATTATTATTATTATTATTATTATTATTATTATTATTATTATTATCGGTAGTACTATTATTACTACTATCATTATTATTATTTTTAGTATTTTCATTGTTGTTATTTTTATTAATATTTGTTGTTATTGTTATTAGTATTATTATTATTTTTATTCTTATTATTATTAATATTTTTTATTGTCATGATTCTTCTTATTATTATTTTTGTAAAGTCCAATGTCAGTACTATTATTATTATTATTATTGTTAAAGCCCATCGATTTTGACCTATATTGTATTATTTAATTATTTAATTTGAAGTCCGATCCAAACCCATCTCCTATTGGATTCTAACCCAAATCCTAGTCTACCCTAAACCCGTTAACCCAAATAATCATCAACAGCCAAATTCCTACATTCTCTCCTATTCACTGCCTAATAACTACCTCACTATCTCTTTGACCCTAATAATCAGCCTATTGATTCCCCCATATCTCATTAATTGATTCCGTAACCCCCACATACCACTAACTCCTCCTTTTATTATAATATTATAATATATTTTATTCAACCCCCCTCCCCGTATCTATCTCTCTTTTCTTAAAAATAGCTAAATCAAATCATGAAACAGTAACCCTTCATCTTCTTCTCGTCTACTGTGCCAACCCCCTCCCGAAACCCTCCTCTGTCATCCCCATCGAGCCTCCAGCCTCGACCTCCCACCAACCCTTGTCCGCCTCCATCCTTATCCCATCGTCACCCCGACGCTGCCATTGCCGCTCCATCTTCAGTCGCTTAACCACCGCAGTCATCGACCTCATCCTCCTATATTCCTCGACCTCCTCCTTCCTTCCGCTCGACTCCGCCGCAACCGCCCCTGTCTCAACCCATCCATCCTCACCTCCTACCGCCTACGTCTTCCTCTGTATTTTTCCCGAACCCATCGGCATCTCATCATCATCGCCCTGCCAATGCCATCGCCACCCGTTAACTACTCCTCCTCATCGACCCCCGAGCACCGACACCTTCCCCGTCGAGCCGCAACTGCACCCCCGGTTGCCTACCCCCCAGTCGGCCGCTGCCGCACTGCCATCGAGCCGTCACAGCGACCACCACAGCCGATGCTGCCATTGTCGACCTCACTGCTGTTGTCATTCGACCTTGTTGTCATCACTTTTCTGTCGCTATGTTGCTGCTTCCCCTCACGAGCCCGTGTTCGCATGTGCTGCATTCGCTGGTTGCGAGTGGTCAAGATCGTCGTTTGCTGTCTGCCATATTTCTTTTGCTGTGTGTTGCTTTGCGAGTACACGTGCCTTTGTGGTGTTCTTGTGTTCACGTAATTTGCATGTGTCGCCCAGAATCCTAATCCCATTATTCTCAATATTTTTGGATCTAACATCGTTGTTAAAGGCAAGTCATCTCACCCTCGAATTATATTGTATCGTATTCGAGATTATTTATTGAATCCCGCAAGTAGATCTATATTGATTATCGTATATCTATTATTGTTATCTATCATTGGGATACTACGGATTTACACATGCGAATCTAAGTAGTAGTCTTGACTACGTGTCGTCTTTTGCCTCCGATTTATAGAGATCTTGCATGCATTCATGTAGATAATTATCAAACACATGAATAGGAATTATTATTGAAATTCATGACATGACATTACACAACTATTGTAGATCTTGTACTAGTGTTGATTGTTCATATGAATGATGTTGGTGTATTAGTTGACTGTGATTAGTAAGGTTATGGACATTACACATCTTAATACCATGTTCACATAGATATAACTTGCTGTGATTTATGTTGTCAACCCCAAACTCATTGTTCATAACATCTTAATTATTTTATTCATGAACAATATATTGAGACCCTGAAATTTACTGTCAACCTGAATATTGTCATGCTGCTTCGACCTAGATAATGTCATAAAAATCAATAACTTCCTTAATATGAAATGTAGCCTCAGGTGTCTAGTTTCCAGAACATCCAGAGTTTTTGAATTCTGACTTATATTGCATGAGTTATGACCATTTTACTATTGCTGCATTGTATTTCCAGATTTATACATATACCATGTCAAGCCGATGAATTAAATGAACTAATGATCAAATATTACCATGATAAATTCCAGATTGATAGTTAACATGCTTAGGGTAATGAAAATTATTTTTACTGATTTTAAAAATGAATATTTACTGCTTTTACAACTGAAACTAGTTAACATTAATAACCAGCCAAAACCTGTAACCTGTAAAGAACACTATAATTCACCTAGCTACTGTTGTCGGATTTTAGACTTTTAATATGCGTTGGAACCGGATAGGAGTCTAGTTTCTATAACTTCTGACGGATCCACATTTGCTATTCTATATCAGCGATAAATTCAATTTTAGTACTTCAACCTATTGCTGTCTAGAATTGAGTTTTCATGTTTGATAATATATAATTGAATCTATAATATTGTATATGGTGCATTTAATTGTATAGATTATATTGCATGATCTTAAGGATGTATTGTCATTATTCTAGTGTCCCTTATTAATCGCCTTATCGTTTTCCTATTGATATTTCTGTCCCTATTGTTCCCTATTAGTATTGCATGTTAATTAAATAAAAAATGTTAATCAAGCCGGGGTTAAGGGTTGACTAGAGTAGTTGATAATATAGTGACTATACTCGAAAATGTGGGACTCGTTCCCAAAATATTATTATCGTTATTGTGCAAGAAATTGCGTCACTAGCCAGTGTTATCATTATTGTGCAAGAAATTGTTGCAATAGCCAGTGTTATCGTTATTGTTATCGTTATTGTGCAAGAAATTGCTGCAATAGCCAGTATTATATCGTGCCGAGTACATGACCTATAGAATCTACCACCTTAGTCTAAACGAAAATGATTGTATGCATCGAACCTGTAGTTATGGGATGCAGTAGTACGTGCATTAGTTGGGATTAAAATGAATAATAGACTTAAGATTGTCATCGCATCATCATTGCATACTGTCATCGTGATTGAACAGTGTTATTGTTATTGTTTACCGTTATTGTTATCGTTTATTGTCATCGTTATCAATCATCTTCATTACACATTGCATTGTTATCATTTTGACATTGTTCATTGTCGTCGACTCTATTGTTTATTGAATTCATTGATATATCATAAATGTCATTGTTTCATTGCTTTCTCTACTTGTTGTCCACGACTTGCTCTAAGAACATACTATTCTCGCTTTTAGATGAACAGCTTATAGGTAATCAAGAAAAAAGGCCTGATGGATTAAGAGAACAACAATGGTGAAGAAATCGATTTGCATTGTCGCTTAAATAATTATTGTTTCGTTTTGAAGTCTTAAATAATTTGAACATTGTTACTTCTTGTATTGTGGGCTTTTGACCCGAATATTGTTATTGTTGTTTCCAGTGTTGGATTGTTATTATATTTGGTTATTTCATGCTTAAATTCCAAGTATTGTTATTCATGTGATTACTCCTTTAATGCACGCGTGGTTGTATTACTTCCTGTTTATATTGTTGAGTTGAATGGATAACAGCTTATGAATGACGCAAATCATTCACTGGGCCAACATCACGTGCTTGCATTCCGTATTTTGGGAAGCAGGGCGTGACATGAACTCTCTTGTTGTTTCGAGTTCAATAATTAAGTTTTGATTTCCGCAAGTAGTTCGTTATTTGTTCGTCATGTCTTTTTCTGCTTGTTACCCGTCAAAGAGCCTATTCGGATTCATTGGTGAAACCAAGTAGTAGTCCTCTTTCCGTTTCTGTTTCCTTGACTCAAACCTACGTCTCGCTGCATTACATCTTATGCATACACTACACGAGTATAATTAGAATCATGTTATACAGTAGGTTGATTTGAATGCTTTCGTTGAGTTTGATTTTGCTCGTAGAATTAAATACCATGATTGAGATGATATTGTCCTGATAATAGTGGGATTTCATCCTAATAATCAAGTAGAATATTCCGTAAATTAATTGCCATGGAATTGTATACTTGCATATTTAAATAGTTGACAATTAACATGAATTTGCTTGTTGGCATGCTGCCTAGTTGATATTGCATTGAAGTTTTGAACCACTTGCTGTGTGAATTTGATAAAACCTTGTGAATAGCACCTGTAGCCCCATGAATCTACTTTCCAAGAATTTTGATGGATCTAGAATCCGATCTGTAACTTGTAAGATATCATACTTTTAACTGTTGGTTCACAGATTTCCAGATCGCTGTCTACAAGAATATTGGCATGAATTATTGAATAAAATAAATGTTAATGGTAAAATTTAGACTTGATATTAATATGGATATGACTAGACATGATTAGGAGTCATCCTAAATTTTTGTAGAAGTATTTGATAATTTTCCTGACTTAATATATTTATGCAAACATGGTTATAGATTGCTACCTGCATGCTAGTTCAGTAAAGAACCACATTTTTGACCTGATTCTATTTGTCATTGATTAAAACTTATTGAATGAAATTTGTAGCTCTCTGTGTTTGGAATCCAGATCATCTAACGGTTTTGCAATTCAATTTACGGATTGCAAGATGTTCAGATTTTCATGCTGTAACGTCTGCATTTCAAATTACATGATGAAAAACGCATTATCATATTCAACTAGTAGAAACAGTAAGTTAAAAATAAATAATTAAGACCTGAGACTTGTTTTTCTATCACTGATCACTATTAGGAATTTGATTATGAATTTATATGATATTTTAATAGATTTATGATCGACCTTCACATACAAGAATTTGACCATAATTGTTGCCTGAACATGAAATCAGTAAAGATAATAATTTTACACCTAGTTTCTGTATCTATGATATATCGTGTGTATATGCGTTGGAACCAGCAGGGAGTCTAGTTTCTAGAACTCCTGACGGATCTTGATTTTCTTGATTGTTGCAATGGGAAAATTTATTTTTGTACAGCAGGGTCTTGCTGTCCAGAATTTATATTTTCCTGCATGTAAGTATGATATACTATTTCTGGCATTTCATAAGTTATATCCTACATCCTGCATTGCATGTCACTTGATATCTTCTTGACCTTGTCCTAGTACTCGCCCTCGTTGTTGCATGTACATGTGTAATTGTTATTAAAAGAATAACAAGCCGGGGTAATAAGGGAAAGACCTAGTAGTGGACAATATAGGAGAGTGTACTCGGAAGAGGACTCGTGTTTCTCGTGTTACACATTACCGACCAAGTTACCGACCAAGTTTTATAGTCATGAGAAGACCCGAGTATATGACTCAATAGAATCCACTATTAGAGTATAAACGTTAACTTGATTGTATGTACCCGACTTGTGGTATGGGATGCAGGATTGCGTGCAATAGTTAGGATTTATAAAAGAATGCTAGACATAAGATTCACACTGAGCACGTGTATGATCCCTGTTCACAAGTTACCTGATCTTTGATTACTGTTTACATGCTTTTTGTTACTCGTTCACCTGCTACACTTATTACTTGTTCCATACTTGATTATCTGATTTCTTGTTCACGTTGCTTATTCCTTGTCATGCATGTTCTCTTGTTCCCTGCTTGTTGCTACTTGTTGTCCAGTACTTACTCTAACGGACATGTTTCCATAACTCTAGATGTCAAATTTGCAGGTTCAAAAGATGAATTAGTTGAAGGGCTTTGTGAACAGATGTTCTAGATAATGAAGCTGGATTCTTTTGTTTAGCATACATTTAGTTCTTGTTTTGAACTTTTATTATCACTATTGCTATTTGTTTTATGCATTGTTTACGAACGTTTTGTCCCGAAGTTTATTTCAGATGTTGGATATTAATTTGTGAATTTATCTCATGGATCTTTTTGAAGTTTATTCATGGTTTATGTGATTATATTTTTCATGCGTTGTTGTGATTATTTATTGTAGTGCTGAGTTGATCGTTACAGCTTCTGAATGACGTATTATGTCATTCGCTGGGTCATAATTGCGTGCATGTGTTCTCGTATTCTAGGATACGGGACGTGACAGTACCACTAGTAGTAATTTTAGTTGTTGGTACTACAGCCATTGCAATTTGTAACACATTAAATAATGTGATGCATATCAACAGGAGATTATCAAATTTTATTGTCATTCTAGCTAGCATATTGGAAGAAAGAGCAAGAAGAAGGAAAAGGAAAGAAGAGATCGAGGAGCTTTTGAGTTAGTGGGAGGTGCAAACACTACTAACATATTTTAAGCATGCATAAAAGCATAATGCATGGACAAAAGCCAGTAGGGAGCTAGCGAACAGCAATATAAAAACCAATTTGACAAGTAAATATAAAATAAGAAATAGTCTGTAAATATTTACTCTCCTATAAGAACGACATTCATATATCATTCTATTGACAACGACCTGAAAGCCTATATATACTAGTATATCTCACGTTCCCGATGCACGTTTTGATAAAGATTTGGAGTTAAACGTGTAATACATGTAAGTCAACAGTAATTAGCACGTCCGATGAATGACTTAATTTTTAAAAAATGGAACTAAACGTGTGATACACGTATTTTTTAAAAATTAAGAAGGAAAAACTTTAAGGTGTACATGTGATGCACGTGTTGAAAATTAGATTTGGAGTTGCACGCGCGATGCACATGTTTGTTTTGGTGACAAAAGCGTTGTTTCTTTTTGTGACAAAAAAATATTTAAAATTATTTATTTGTGACAAACCCTTCCATTAAATAGTAAGTAAATATATTATATTATATATAGATAGATGGATAATAATTTACACATGTGATGCATATTTAATATAAAATAATTTAAAGTAAAAAATCTGACATAGGAAGGACTCGAAGCTGAGACCTCCTTCATATTAGTTATGCATGTACGATGCAAGTGTTGGTAGATTGATAAATGACATTAAGGTCTTCTCCCATTATAATATTATAGATTGTGTAGTTCGCTCCATGTACAATCGCATCCATTTTAGGGGATGTATCCCAAAATGGTCTGTTGTCATCTGAAAAACGAAAGCCCCGCTAAAAATCAAAGTTTTCTTATGGTTGGTACTAAATGATGCAATCCTGACTAGAGAAAACCTCGCTAAGCGCCAACCGAATGTGGATTCTCAATGCGGGTTCTGCCACACTGCCCTGGAGACTAGAGATCATCTTCTTCTTCAGTGTCCTAGGAGCAAAGCGGTACTCGTAGAGGTACTCGGCGCCCTAGGGACATCTCAATACCCTAGTACATACGAGGACCTGTGGGTAGGTCCAAAGTTCGCAACGGAGAGGGGTACTATGAGAGAAGCATGGTATATCGCGATCGCCGCAATGACCTGGGTTCTCTGGCTAGACAGAAATAATTTTTACTTTCGTAGAACTTGCAATAGTATTTCTGACAATTTGACTCACATTATGCATTTTATTTCATTTTGGGCTAATGTGGCAGCAGTAGGTCCCAGGGGAAGGATCGCGAGTTTATTCCAGGTACAGGACTTTGATGACGAGGAGATCGAGATCGGACCGACGATCGATTGATAGCCAGCACGGTCTTCATTGATACCCACCACCCCAGGATTTGTTTGGGGGTATGATGTATTTCCTTACGGCTACTCTATGTTTTTCTTTTGTCCCACCCCCCATGTTCGGGGTGGAGTTTATGTTCTTTTGTTTTGTTTGTAGGATTTTGTGTAGGCTCAGTATTTTGAATTTGTTTTATTAATCACTTATTAATGAAACAGGGTGGTCAGATTTCACCTTTCCTTCACAAAAAAAAAATATTAGAGATGGTGTAGCTTTTTTAGTTTGTGGACAACAACCACCTCAACCCTTTATTTGTAGCTTACTTTTTTGGCCAACAATGATCTTATGCCCAGATCTGGAGCAATCGTTTGCGTGAAGATTAGCCGTTGGCTTTTCTACTGTACGTAGTCGCTTGGAGAACTTCATATGGTTGTAAGTTTGCAACTTTGTAACTTTGTTTAATTAGATTATTTGACCTAACTAAAATAACTCTTGCAAAAAGCTTGATTCATACAACTGGTTTATTTTGCTATCATCGATCTATCCATATAATTACATTGCATTCATCTTAATAAAAAAAAATTATTATTACATTTTATAAACTATTAGATAATTGGGAGGGCCCTTGTGGATTGGCCCAGCGAATAAATTTTATGTGTGTAAAGGATGGAATTCTTTTTTAATAAATTTTGTAGGGGAGTTAAAGATGATTTTGGATAATACTGAAGTAAAATATAATTACCTACAAACTAAAATAATTATCGGCCTAGTCATTCCCATAGTCTCACGACCACCCGGTATTTTTCCACTGCCCTACTAGAGTGCTTAGGCACTCTTGGGATCATAGACAATCAATTTATATAAATCTCTACTACTCTCATATCCAATGTGGGAGTAAATCTCTTACACTCATTCTAGTTCATAAATTTTAAAGATAAATTTCACTAAACTATATTCATGTTTCACTAAGTTGCAGATAACTATACCCATAACCTTTTTTTGGTGGATGAGTGTACTCCATCAACATTTTTGGTGGGTGTACTTCGTCAATTTTTTATATCACGTGATACTATGTGACGCTTTTGGACTGCTTTTTGGATGATTTCTTCCTAATATGCCCCTGGATGCTATCATTGTTTAATTATGTTATTTTTCATAATTAAATGTGCTTATTACCCCATCTCCCTATTTAAAAAGTAGAAATGCGATAAATAGAAGGTGAAGAGTTGTTTCGAGTAAGTATATTTTAATTATTTTAAAAAATAGAAAGACAGTCATGTTGTAAGGGGGAGAGAGTGAGGATATTTAGACCGGTCAAAGCAGAGACATACTGTTAAAAATTGAGCATTTAGTGTTGAAGCAGTTTACCCAAAAAAGTTTATGCGTATAGTACATTGAACCGCCCAAAAAAAGATACGGGTATAGTATTCCGTAAATTGGTGAAACATATGTATAGTTTATTGAAATTTACCCATTTTTTTGAATTGCATGCTATGCTAGCCCACCAATTCTATGCCCATTATAATTCCTATAATTCCCACAAGCATATGAACAATTCCCATTTTTTAACACCTTTCAGCTGAAACAAAATATCACAAACTCAATGGCGTTTGTCTTTGCGAATAAAATTGGTCGTCTCCAAAAGGCATTGTATTGGACTTAGTGGAGAAGTCCAAGGGTCCAAACCAAGCGATAGCCGAGAAAGTCAGCAGAAGCTCCCATGAAGGCAACCCGACTTCAAGGGTATCTAGAACTCCACTTAGCACCATTTTCCATTATACTACAAACTATCTATTACCAATTTACCATCACCATTGGCGTGTTGGGTTTATGTCTTACATACTATGCTCAATGTAAAGAGAAGACGGTGAAGCGAGAAGAGGTTCGAAGCGAATGTGGGGATGAAAGGAGCAACAGCAGCATACTACAATTGACTCATTGAATTTGCAGTCGACTGCAAGGGGGTTTGAGATGCTCTCTGACTTGAGAGCAGTCGACCGCAAACGGTAGACAATAGCAGTTTGGGCCGATCTTGGTGATTTGTTTTGAGCCCAACTTCCTTTCCAAGTTAGATCGTACGACTCTTATCGTGTGGCTTTCTCTTCATGGTACATCAGGATGGTTATTCTATCAAGATTATAACGTAGAGTTTCTCTAGATCTCTATAAATCAATGTAATGGCTTCCATTGAGAGGTAATACTTCATCTAAAAATATTCCATTGTAAACGGTAGAGTATCTTCTGGTGAGGCTAGAGAGATAGATAGGTTCTTCGTAAGAGTGAATGTAACTCTTGTATCTTCTTTAGTTGAATAATTTCTCTATTATTTCTCCCTCAAATAGGTTCGTCCGAACCAGGACAAAATTGTATGTGTTTGGTTTGGTCTACTTGCTTAGTTGATTCGTTGTAATTGGTTATCGCTTCTCTACAACCCTTCCCCTCTGCACTTAATTCCCTAACAACTAGTATTAAAGCAAAGGTTGCTGGAGTTCCTTGATGAAGATGACAGATCATAGTTTTACGAAGATCAAGCCGTTCGACGGTAAGATCTATTTTAATCTCTGAAAGGTGGACATGTACGACGTATTGGTTCAAAATGGCTTGTATCTTGCCCTAGAAAGAGAAAATGAAAGCCATATGACATGAAGCAGGATAAGTGGGATGAGATTTATTTAAAAGCCTTGAATTTAATCCTGCTGTCACGGGCGAACGAAGTCAGGTGCAACTTCCTTGAGGAGAAAAGCGTGGCGAGTCTATGGGAGAGACTCGAAACTAATTACTGGGGATCGATCGTCGTTACTGGATCGGATGTACTGGAAGAGAAACATGTTTCATTTCTCATTGATAGAAAGTACCGGTCTTCACAATCATTTAGGGGAATTCAATAAGGTGTCATCTGAATTGAGGGCAATAAACACAAATTATCTAAACTTGATATATTTATTGCCACATTTATACGAGCATTTGATAACCACCATGCTACATGGGGAAACTGTCAAGGAGAAGCTTTAGGTAGCCGATGTGATTAAGGGCCTGAAGGAGGATGCACTTAGAAGGATACTCAGAAATCAGGGTCTACTTCTTCAGGTTGTTTGATAGTTGTTGGAACTTCAATTGGAATGGATAGTGCGCTTAAGGGTGTGGTCTGTTGCTACCATTGCAGATATATTGGGTATTACAAAAGGGATTTTTGCAAGTGGTTAAATCAAAAGGGTGCCAACACAACCAGTGTCGTTGAATCAAGTGATCACTTATACTGTCTTCTTGTTTCAAGTTCTACAGATGTGGATTCGGGATGGTTTCTTGATTCGGGTAATTCTTCACATATTTGTTCTGAGAGGGAGATATTTTCTACTTACAAGTCTACAACATGTCATTGTGTGATAACGGAGACTAGTAAGATTTGTGACATAGTGGGTGAGGAAACAATTGAGATGAAGATACCAGATAGCAAGGGGTTCACATTGGAGAAGGTCATGCTGAAATTAAATATGATATCCTAGAGACTCTGAAATCACCGAAGCGAGATCATGACATTCGAATATCGTCGGGATGTGAAGGATGCCTCGGGGTAGGTGGAGTTCGTGCGAAGGGTGACTTTGTGTTGATGCCTACTAAGGTATGCTTTTAAGAAGGCATACAATTGCAGAAATAACAGGTTGAGGTAAATTTAACTAGCAGAAGAAGCCACTGAATTGTGTTGTTTGCAAGAGGAGAAAGGGAATATTTTAGAGGAAAATAATACACAGGTGTTGAAGCATGAGTTCGCAATCCAATGTGAAGATTGTTGGATCTATATCTTGCATACTAGGTTCAATGTGAAGAGAAGATGGTGAAGCGAGAAAAGGTTCGAAGCGAATGTGGTGGTGATGGAAGAAGCAGCAACAGCAGCAGTAGACTGCAGTCGACCGCAAGGGGGTTTGAGTTGCTCGCTAACTTGAGAACAGTCGACCGCAAGGAAAGGACAACAGTAGTTTGGGCCAATCTTGGTGTTCTGTTTTGAGCTCAACTTTCTCTCTAAGTTAGATCATACGGCTCTTATCGTGTGGCTCTATCTTCAGGGCATATCGGACGATTATTGTATCAAGACTACAACCTAGAGTTTCTCTATATCTCTATATATTAATGTAATGACCTCCATTAAGATGTAGTACTTCATCTTAGAGTTTTCCATTGTTTACACTAAGTATCTTCTAGTGAGGCTTGAGAAATAGATAGATTATTTGTGAAAGTGATTATAACTCTTGAATCTTTTCTAGTTGAATAATATCTTGGTTATTTCTCCCCTAGATTAGGTTCGTCTGAAACGGGATAAATTTGTGTGTTGTATGTGTTTGGTTTGGTCTACTTGCTTGGTTGATTCGTTGTGATCGGTTATCGCTTCTCTACAACCCCTCTCCGCTGCGCTTAATTCCCTGACATGGGCGTTTGCTAACTTCTGGTATTTCTCCCATCACTGTGGTACCAGTTTTTGGTGAAATGGGGTTCAAATTATAGGCTGTTTTGCTTGGAAAACTTGCAGACCATCTTCTTGCTTTGGTTGAAATTGAACAGTTGGATGTTTTGATTAATGAAATGAAATGACTGAAGAAGTGGGTCTAATCTCAGACAGTGTTGAGTTGGAAGGGTGGGGATCGTGATTGAGACTGCGTGGAAAAATGATGAACTAGTACTGTATCTGAAGGAATGTTCATGGTTTTGACATGCTCTGTTTGAGGAGGAGGTCCATGCATTCGGATCGAGTGATCAGATAAAACTACAAATATATCATTTCTTCACTCCATACAATATGATAATTCTCATTGTTTTCAAGAAATAATGATAAAAATTAAGACAGATGCATGTACGAGACGTAACAGTAATATCCCCACAGAACATAGTTATAATATCAATCACTTCAGAAAAAGATTAAAAACACTATCTAATTGTAATAGTAAAGATATATAAATGAACCGAAATAGCCTTAGGTGGAAATCAAATAAGATTACAATTCTAGCAATGAAGAATAATATATGAATGAGTGGAAGTAAGGAGTTAAGTAGTTAACCTGCAAGAGTGGGTTCCCTGGATTGTAAGCTATAATAATTGTTGCTGTTTAAAGAATATCAGCATAATAAGTAGCTTTGTGGCGCAGTTCTCAATGGAGGATTAACTGTTTCTATATGCTTCCATATGAGAAACCAAATGAGGTTATTGCAGCATCCAAATAACAATGAAACTTGACATTGTCAACCTTACAAATTATATAGGCTGGGTATAGCGCATCAGCAAAATGCCGTCAGAAGAATATTTTTATGTCCCATAGCCTATTCTCACCTGATGACTCTGAGAGATTGATAATCAACAAGCTATTCCTGGAGTCATAGCTGAACTCTTCCACCTTGTCGCCAACTTCAGTACGCTTTGGCCTCGTGTTAGAATACGCTCCAAACCTGCCTGGCCCTTTGCTTCCAATATTTATAACACATTCAGACGAACTCATTATACTTTCGAGACTCTCAATGGCTCCACCAGAATTATACATATCAATCAATCCAAGAGGCGCAAAATGAATTTTCTGATCATAAGCCTAACAAAACCATAATCCCTATCAAATAAGATTTTTGAAAACGGAATTGTTTTATGACTAATAAAAGCTGCAATATGAGTTAATTACCTTGATTGGTGATATAGTAAAGATTTCGCAGTGGATGGTACTCAATGAAACATCTAGGCAGCTCAAGTGTGGCACACGAGAAAGGTCTCCTGAAAGTTATACATGATCTGAGATTTATGCACTTAAATTATTTGGTATTTGCTGTATTTTATGACATCGAACAAACAGCACACCTTTCACAGATAAAAAGTTAAATCTAGTGGAGAAAAAGTGTTAAATATGCTTTTCTAAATTTAAAGAACTTTCAATCCAAAGAAAAAACATAATTATCATAGTTTCAATTTTCAGAGAATTGAAGACATGAATTATTAAGATCTAGCTAGCTTAATGAAGGTTGAAGTTCCAGCAGTCCTAATATAACATCTCCTTTTTTTTCTTTCTAAAAGAGTAGATGACTGAAATAGTAATTGTTTTGCACTACTAAAAGGTTCTATATCTTTCTAATCCTTGGTTCCATAGTATGCTGAGTCAAGTTAAGAATGTACATCGATTTGAACAGGATATTCTCTACTTAGATTCTGACTTGTACAACAGTCCAACCTAATGACTTCTGTGTTTAGCAGTTCGACATATTTTCTCACAACCCGATTTTTCAGTTATGGATCCTGGATTAATTAGCCACGGATGGAGGTAGGGGAGAACCCCTTCCCTAACCTAGACCCTTGTCAAATATAGTTCAATCTGAAAGATAACCTGCAGTTTTCTCGTAGTGAAATTTTAAAGAGAAGTGATCGCATGCCACTCCAAATGCAACTCTTTTCACATGATTGGTGCATGCATAATTTTTTAAGGGAAATTATAAGTGTAGTTAGTTGGGAGTCTTCTTATTTCCTTCTTACTCCATATCTTAAGGTTCACTAATAAATTGTATAGATGAGAAAATAGAACTGACGAAATGAGAAGTGGAGGAAGTGAAATTGTAAGGTAAAATAAGTTAGCTTAATTAAGTCAGTTATGTTTAAAACATTGACTAATTAGCGAGTATATTTATTGAAGGAAGGATATTTGGAGTGAAAACAAGAAGTGATAGAGAATAAAAATTAAGCAAGGGTGCTTGGTAACTGTTAAAGTAGTCTTAGTTTAGTCTCATATCTGAAGTAGACTTATATTACTTTATGTACTCTCCATATATAGGAACCAGTGTATTCAGTTATAAGCATTCAATAAAGTATTCTTTTCTGTCTCTATACTATACTTCAACATAGTATCGGAGCCCGAAAAGTTTACATAAAAATTTCCCACAAAAATTAGGTTTTTATTTCTCTCTATCAAAAAAATAATATAATAAAAATAATAAATAATAAATAATAAAAAGAAATCACTAATGAAGAAATTAGTGAAGAATGTGAAATAGAAATTCAGACAGAATTTATAAATTTAGAACATTTATATTATACCTTAATTAGTGAACAAGATATAAAACACTTAATATCAAAAATAGAAAAATTATAAATATTAGAAGAATATATATTAAAATATTGGGAAAAAGATAGAATACTAAGTAAGTTAAATATAATAAATCCATAATACAAAATTAGAACTTCAAAGATAAACGCAACAAATCAAAGATATGGAAGAATTTAAAATGCAAATTTCAGAACTTCTTAAGTTAGGAGTAATAAGAAGATCTGAAAGTCCTCATAGATCAGTCGCCTTCATAGTAAGAAAACATAACGAGATAGTTATGGGTAAAAGTAGAATGGTAATAAATTATAAAAGACTAAATGATAATATAGTAGATGATGGATATGATATCCCAGATAAAACTAGACTAATCAACCAGATTCAAGGATGCACCATATTTAGCAAGTTTGATTTAAAATCTGGCTTTTGGCATATCAAAATGCATCCTGGTAGTATAGATAGGACAGCTTTCACTTGTCCAGAAGGTCATTTTGAATGGCTTGTTATGTCATTTGGCCTTAAGAACGCACCATCTATTTTTCAGAGAAAAATGGATGACATATTGGTTAAACATAAGAAGTTTGTTGTAGCCTGCATAGATGATACTCTAGTATTCAGTAAAACTAGACATGAACATAGAAGACATTTACAGATAGTGATTTCATAATTTATTAATCATGGTTTAATTGTAAGTAAAAAGAAAATGGAGTTGTTTAAACCTCAAATAGAATTTCTTGGGGTAATCATAGGCCAAGGAAAAATAAAATTACAACCTCACATAGCTCAGCAGACTTCTCAGATAATTTAGAAGATTTAAAACAGATTCAGCAATTTCCAGGACTTGTAAATTATGCCAGACCTTTTATTAAAGACTTAGGTAAGATTTTCGGTCCTTTATATGCAAAGACATCACAAAAAGGACAGAGGCATTTTAACCAGAAAATTTTGCTGTACAGACCCACTTTATGAGAATATTTGGCGCCCTGACCCACTTCCGAAAACAATTAGCGATATGACCCAGTCTTGGACACGTCAGCATAAACCGTTATTGGAAATAACGGCATAAGTTATTTACATGCCGTTATTTCCAATAACGGCATCTATTTTACATATTTTTTTCCATGCCGTTATTTGGAATAACGGCATCCGTATATTTCTCTTACAAGTGTGAATCTTCTAACTTTAAAAAATTCTAAGTGTGAAAAAACTTATAAATAATGTCGTTATCCCCAATAACGACATTCGAATGACTGATGCCTCAGTTATATATAAATGCACTCTTGCCGTTGTTTGGAAACAGAGAGAATGAATAATAAGTTAATTTTTTTTTTAAATTAACTTATTCGTCAGAGGGGATGAATAATAAGTTACCTTTTTATAAAAAAAAAATTATAACTGATGTCGTTATTCCAAATAACTACATCAGTATTGAGAATGCCGTTATTTGAAATAACTGCATCTGTTATAAGGTTTTCACAATTGCAATTTTTTCTCTAAATGGAGACTATAAACTGTCGAAAAACAAAATAACCTATGCCGTTACTCCAAATAATGGCATGACACTTTTTTTAAATATAGCGGTCGTTATTGGAAATAACGGCACGTAAATAACCTATGCCGTTATTTCCAATAACGGTTTATGCTGCCGTGTCCAAAACTGGGTCAGATCGCTAATTGTTTTCGAAAGTGGATCAGAGCGCCAAATATTTTCAAAAAGTGGGTCAGTACGGCAAAATTCTTTTTTAACCAAGAAGAAATTAAGTTAATCCAACATAATAAAAAATTTAATAAAAGAATTGCCTGAATTAGGATTACCGTTAGATTCTGATTATCTGATCATAGAAATGGACGGTTGTAATACTGGGTGGGGGAACTACCCTTATTGCTAAACCAAATAAGTATTGAGACAAAGATACTGAACGGATATGTAGATATGCCACTGGCAAATACAAAAAGAATGGTAACATAAGCAGTATTGATACGGAACTATTAGCCATTTCTTATGCACTAGACAGTTTCGAATTATTCATCATTTCTAAAAAAGAAATTACCCTACGAACAGATTGTGAGGCCATTGTGTCCTTTCACAACAAGATGAATTTAGACACTAAATGAAGCTCACGGCAATGCTGGTTAAATTTTATTGACCGTTGTTCTACCTTGGGCACCTGTATTAATTTTGCCCATATCAAAGGCACCCATAATACTCTTCCTGATAGCCTCGGTCGCCTCCTCCATCAGAATGCGCTTGAAAGCAAGGTGGACACCGACCATGACACTGACCTAATAGATCTAAGTAATACACCCATAACATTTAATGTCACCTCTTTTGATCAAGACTTACTAGAATTAATCTTTTTTCTAGAACATTGTTCTATAGATGAGTTTAAAACAACAATAAATCTGGTACCTATAGATGAGTTTAAAACAACAATAAATTTGGTACCAGATACAACCACGCTATCTGAATTGTTAGAATATTTTTTGGAAAAACGAAGATTATGCTAAACTAATGAGTCATAAACTACGAGAGATATATTACAAGTCTATGTTTGTACGACCAAGAATAAAACCAATGAAGATAACACAAGTATTGACCTAGTACACCTTGAGAAATCCAATTATCTTTTTTATGAAATATTGTTCTATTGAGACATTTATAACTACGCTTAGAACATTAAATGATACAAATATTCTGTATAACTTATTAGAAATTTTTTGGGAAGACGAAGACCAGGTTAGAGACATATTTATAAATAGAAGAATAAGAAAAATCCATTATAAACAATCACAAAAACGAAAGACTTATGAGTTAATGAATATCAACCTCCCAGAAGAATTTTCTTTATTGCAATTTCTTTAGATATGCTCTATAGAACCATTTAACAAGAGCATAAGTAGAATAACAGATAGAAATTTTCTATATGAATTAGCACAAGTATTTGATCTCTATACTCAAGAAGGGCATATAAGAATACTACTTATAGCTCGTAGAATAAAAGAACTAACACCTAGAAGAATTTCTTTAAAAACACTAACTAATCCAGACCTTGTTCATAGATTCATGCAGATGGCTAGACCACCGCCGCAGCTTGGTATTGCCCAAGGAAGAAATATGCATGTTGAAATGGCTAAAAATAGGACTAAATCGGGACCGTTCAAATCGGGCACGAATCTTAAAGCTCTCAGGGGTAAAATGGTAATTTCACCTACAAACAGGTCCGAAATGGGAACTGGGTCTCTTCTTCAAAGCCCAGCAACCCATGAACGGATCTGTTCTGTTAGATACGGGTCCCAACCCGTTACAAACCAATTCAGAAAGATAAAGAGGGATTCAGATTCGTAATTATCCCTGAGAGGTGGTTTTAACCACTTCTATCCATCTACACCGGGAAGTAGAGATTTGTTCTTATCTCGAAACAGATCCCTAAGGGGCAGTGTTCTAAATGGCGGCCGCCTCGGACGCCTAGGCGGCGCCTAGGCGCTCAGATGGAGGAGAACGAACCGCCTTTGCCATAGGCGGTGGTGTAGGCGGTCAGAGGCGATTAGGCGGCCGTTTCGTTGAGTAGACGTCCGTGGCGCCGATTAGGCGTCCGCCTAATGTCCAACGCCTAGGCATTTTCTATTTTTTAAAATTTTAAATACTATTAAATAACACAAAAAAGAGAACAACTATTGATCTATTAATCTGTTATATACTATGTATGGATCTTTAATAGTAGTGAAATTGTTTTTACTTTTTTTAGTATTATTGGTGATATATTGTACATATTACACCTATTACACATATTAAAATAGCACATATTACACATATTACACATATTGGCATATTGCACATATTACAATTGGACAATTATTTTTTTAATTGCATATATTACACATTAATTGCACAAGAAAGCTTTTTTTTAATGCAAAAACACCCTTTAATTATACATATTACACAAGAACATGATTAAATATTTACAATTGAATTGCATAATTATACTTATGATTGAAGAATGGGGGCAGAAATTAACTAAATCGTCAAAATAAATTCAACCGCCTAGGCGCTGCCTAGGCGCCGCTTAGGCACCCTAGGCGCTAGGCGCCCCTTGACCGAACCGCCACCGCCTAACGCCGTTTACAACCTTGCTAAGGGGACTATAAATACCCCTCTCCCCCCACCGTTACATGGTAATCAATCTTTGTCTACCTAAAGCTCTTTCTTAATCTTCCTGGTTATTGACAAAAGCGTCAGAGGGTTCGTCGCCGGGATCCATCCCAGTGTATTGAACTTTGTGCAGCTTCACGGCAGCGGCAAAGAACGAGTCAACACATAGGCGGAGTCAACAAGTTCGCTTTACTGTTTTCCTCAAAGAACTTACAAATTCGCATGTTTGCTCCCACACCCGAAATCAGCAGCAACAAATTGGCGCCGTCTGTAGGAAACAGAAGCAGCGATCCAGTCCTCTCTCCTCAGCCAAACTAGTTTCGAGCCATGCCTCCCAAGAAGGGGAAGACCACAGTCTCTAACCGCAGAGACACTCCCGCACCTTCTCCTCCTCCAGTACTTGAGGTTCCCCCTCAACCCACTCAACAAGTCCAGCAGCCTGGACATCCTCTTCATCAACCCGTCCAACAACCACAGCCTGGACGGCCTCTTCCTCAACAACCTCAGCCCCAGCCGGCTCCTTAATGGCCACAAGAGGCTACCGGGGGGCCCTCCCACCGGAGTCGACAGGGGCAACATCCTCATCGTGACCATGTGTCAGTACACAACCCCTCGTCCGACTCCATGGCCTCGCACAGTCCCCTTACGACAAAGGATCTCCGGAACATCATCATCCACGGGCAGTATGGGGAAGATCTCCGGACCCGCCTAGATGAAAGGCGGACCCATGATGGGATACCCCGCCGAGAGCATCACAGAGGTCCAACGATCCGGTCCCCTAGAGCCCGGTCCCCCCGTAGGATGGATCGCAGAAGGTCCAACTATCCCAGGAGGCAAATGGAGTCGCCCCAGCGCCATCGAAGGAGAAACCGCTCTCCGGTCGGCCGACCTGCGCCTCAGGACCACCGAGAGCAGGAGGCCCCCGTCACGAGGGCAGAGTTCCAGCAATTCCAAGAGGCAGTCTTGAGGGCCCTCAATGTTGCCCCCGACCACGGTCAACGGGCGCCCAGTCCTCAGCCTGCCCAGGACCGTAGGCGCCATACGCCCAGTCCTCAAGCGTCCCCGAGCTATCGTCGTCGCACTCCCAGTCCCCTTCAGCACGAGGACGAATCTTGGGCCTCAGCAAGGCATGATCGGAGGAAAGATTCGGTCTACCGCCGTCTCCACGAGATGAAGAGGCGCCTTGGCCAATTGGACAGAGAGGAGGAGCAACGGGCGAGGAATTTCCGACCCAGCAGACCCCCATTCTCTCGGACTATAATGGAGGCACCGGTCCCAGATAACTTCAAGCCTCCTCACTTTGAATCATACAACAGGGAGTCCGACCCGGCTGACCACATTGAGAGTCTTAAAACTCTCATGATGATACATCAGGCGTCAGATGCCCTCCTCTACAAGACTTTCCTGGCCACTCTAAAGGGGCCTGCAAGGGAATGGTACTCCCGTCTAGCCCCGGCCTCCATCTTCTCCTTCGACCAGCTCGAAGGCCTCTTCCTGACTCACTTCGTGAGCAGCCGACGAGCTGAAAAGACGAGCACCTCTCTGTTGTTGCTTCATCAAAGGAAAGGCGAGCGGCTGAGAGACTATGTCAAATGTTTCACCGCGGAAGCCAGATCCATCGCCTCCCTGGACCAGTCCGTTGCCTCCACCGCCTTCCAATCCAATGTCGCTAACGACAGTTTCCGAGCGTCCCTCGCCAAGAAGTCCCCTCGGGATTTCTCATCACTCCTGCTTAGGTTTGAGAAATACATCCAAGCGGAAGAAGCCCTCTCCCGCCCTGCTTTTGAAGGACCGTCCTCCGGAAACAAACGGAAGGGCGCTGAAGGAGCTAAGAAGCTCCAGAAGGACAACAGAGGCCAGCGTTGCCCTCCTCTCCGCTTCGAGAAGTTCACTCCGCTCAACGCGAGTGTCTCGGCCATCCTGATGGAGGTTGGGAAAGAGGGTCTCCTCCCGCCCCTTACAAAGATGAACACCCCGGGGAAGAAGAGGAACCGGGACAAGTGGTGCCGCTTCCACAGGGACCACGGCCACGACACGGATGATTGTCTGGCCCTGAAAGACAAAATCGAGGCCCTCATTCAGAGAGGGCAGCTCTCTAGGTTCGTGAGGAAGGACGGAGCCAATCCTCTGCTCCCCAGGGGGGCTAATAAGCGACCCGAGCGGCACGCGGAGACCCCGGACTCCGAGCCCGAGGCCATCCTGCATCTCATCCATGGAGGCCCAATAGGGGGAGATTCCAACTCCTCCCGAAAAGCCTTCGTTCGGAAAGTAAATTCTATGCAGAATCGTCCTCCCCCCAAGGGTCTAGGGGTCCCGGTCACTTTCTCAGATAGAGACCTAGAGGGCGTCCGAACCCCCCATTGTGATGCGTTGGTCATAAACCTCCACATGGCCAACTTTGACGTGCGTCATGTCCTAGTAGACAACGGCAGTTCGGTCAACATTCTCTTCCTGGAAGCCTTCCATGGGCTCAAGCTATCCAGGGATCGGCTCAAACCCGCAGGCTACACTCTGCACGGGTTCACGGGAGTGCCAGTGACGATCGAGGGTGTCATAACTCTCGACGTAACCGCTGGCAAAACTCCCACTACTCGAACCGAGCCGATAGACTTCATGGTGGTAGATGTGAAAGCCGCCTACAATGTCATCCTAGGCCGACCAGGCCTAGCTGCTCTGCAGGCCATACCCTCGGCTTACCACATGAAGATAAAATTCCCCACCACAGCGAGCTAGGAGAAGTCAAAGGAAGCAGGAGGCAGCCCGCAAGTGCTACATGACCTCGGTGGGAGGACCTGTCCTCTCCCTCGAAGCTCTTGAACTCCCCCAAGGGAGTAGCCCACCTATATCAGAGCCGGTCGATGAGCTAGAAGATGTGGCCTTTACAGAAGGAGATCCAATCCGCAGATTTTTGATTAGCAAAGTCCTCCCCACCATTCGCTCCGACATTATCCAGTGCGTAGGGGGAAATCAAGACCTTTTTGCCTGGACTGCAGTTGTTATGCCGGTAATCTCCGAGGAGCTCCCCATGCACCACCTTAGTGTCGCCTCGGGGGCCAGACCCGTTCAGCAGAAGCGACGCAAATTCGCCCCCAAGCGCCAGCAAGCTATCAAGGAGGAGGTTGAGAAACTCCTGAGGACTCGGTTCATACAGAAGGTCAACTATCCGGAGTGGCTCTCCAATGTCGTGATGGTCAAGAAGGCCAACGGAAGCTAGAGGATCTGCATCGACTTCACGAATTTAAACAAAGCCTGCCCCAAAAATCCGTTTCTCCTCCCGAGCATCGACACCTTGATTGATGCAACCTCGGGCCATGAACTCTTAAGCTTCATGGATGCGTTCTCTGGGTACAATCAGATAAGAATGTTCCCTCCCGACATCGTGAAGACCTCCTTCGTCACCGATCACCGATCAGGGCCTCTATCGTATGTCATAACTTAGATACTTAAAGAAGAAATATTCAGACAACACAAGACAACCCACTACAAGTTGACACGTAAAAAGCAGCACTCAAAATCCACTACCAAAAGTAGACGCACTCAGAACCCACTACAAAAAAGGCACACTTAGAAAAGCCTTGGATATCCTGCCTCCACGTAGCACCGAAGAAGACTTCCTCTTGCCTACAAAAAGACTCATTCTCCTCACTTCAGGATCATCCAATCTCCACTACAACCTTCCATCCTTCTGAATTCTCTCGTCCTTATGTACTATCTCCCTTTCTATCTCTAAATAAGTTGTATGATTAAAAGGAACAAGCTCCTTAGAGCTTGAACTACTCCCTCTATAAGTTTCCTATTCTTTAAGGGGATTCCCGAAAGGGAAAATCCTAAGCTATATATCGTTTATGTCCCCCTATGAAAAATAAGTTTTTAAATTAAGCATGTTTTCCTTCTATTTGCCTTTTCTTCATGTATAGATAAAATCCTTCAGATATGCATGTCATAATAGCATAGGCGGGCCCTAGGATGAACCTATAACCACTAGTGACCCTATAGACTAAGGAAGGCCAAGTTGAGGTAAGGTCGTGAAGTATGCCATAAGGGGGAAATGGTTAAGTTTGGCTGAAAAGTCGAACAGAGCTTAGCTCACCTTGATATGTCATAGCTGGGTTTAAAATTAAAAAAAAAGTAATAGGGACAGAAAAATATACATATGCAAGGCGTAAGTACCAAGTAGGGGTTTTGCAATTCTGAAAAATTCATCCTATTTATACTATAATTTTGATTACATCACTCACACTTCCAGTTTCGAACGGTGACGTATCAGATTACGTAAGAACAACACAAGATTTATTTGATATATTAAGTAACAAAGATAACGTATAAGAAATATATCTAGCCCTAGAAGAATATTTTCCTGATAGTAATAGTAGGAATCTGAGACCTTCTAACAGAAGAAGAATTTAATTAGACCCAAAAAATGCATCTTCTTCCTCTCTTCTTCCTTGTCTCTTCCTCCAAACCCAAACCCTAACACTAACACTCTCTGCCCCGTCGATGCCCTCCTTCCCCACATCTCCATTGAACCAGAAAACCTACACCCACCTTCATCCATCATCCTCCTCTCTACTACGGCCTCCCACCTCCTCTGCTCCCGAAACCTGAGCCACCTTATTTCCCCACATTTCCACTAAACCCGAAACCCTACACCCACCTTCATCCATCGTCCTCCTTTCTTCTCCAGCCGCCCCCTCCTCCGCTCCCAAAACCCTACACCCGCCACCCCTTGAATCCGAAACCCGAAACCCGACAGCCTCTCCCCTTACTGTAGCAAAAAGAAGGTCAAATGCCTTGTGATGCGCGTTGTTTTGTAATGCGTGTCGACCCTTAGTTTGGTGTGCACAAAACGTGCTAACTTGTACTAATAAGTTTGAATTTAATGTGTCAGATTTTTAGGATCAATTAACACCAAAAAGAGATTCAAGAGAGATTCACAAATATACAACCAAGGAAAGTAATAAAAGTAGATTGCATATACGGGCAAAAGAGGAAGTTATTCAAAAGGAGTTCTCAATTAATTGGTCTCCAAGCAATCTATCAATACTGGATTTTTAGTAATATTTTTGTGAGATATTTATTGTAAACGATTGATTAAAGATTGATTAGTTTATGGTAAAAAAACAAAGTGGATTCAATTTATACAGCCCAGAACCGGTTGACCGTACCTAATGCTGGTCGACCGTTGCAGTCGACCGCAACTTCAGTTCATTAAGAAAGCGGTCGACCTTTCATCTCTCTAGCTACGCCAGAGAGCTGAACGGTCAACCGCACACTTTTACCGGTCGACCGCAACTTAGGCTGTATACCTTTTTAGGAATGTATCGTTTCTACTTTTGATCGACACACATCCTCTTCTACTTAAGAGAACGAATCCATTGTGTCTTCTCTACCTATTACTACTAAGAAAAATACTTTGAACTAATCTCTTGATAATCAATCCGAGTGAGAGCGTTAAATTGGTTGTATTCTTTAGTCAAGATCTTAAGCGATCTTGAGTTTTTCTTTTCTTTTCCTTTCCACTTCGGTGAGATTAACGGGACTTGGATTAGAAGTCCTGTGGGTGTAATAGGTCTCTCGGCCAGAATCCAAGAATCACAACTTGCAGATATTTTTACAAAACCTTTAGATGAAAAATGTTTTTACTTCTCAAGAGGGGCATTAAATGTTATCGATTTTTCATCCTAAAATTTTTGTTCGAGTCGGTCGACTGTACGGTCGACCGGCTCATCCTCTGTGGCCTCTGTTGGTTTTTCGGTCGACCTTGCAGTCGACCGGTTTGCGCTCTGGAAATTTTCTTTTGAAAAACCACAGGTGGCGGTCGACTGTGCGGTCGACCGGTATCTCTCTGGATAGTTTTTGCAAAAATCGTGTTTTGCGGTCGACCGTAAGGTCGACCGGCTCTCTCTAGTCTTGTTTTTCGAAATTTTATAAAATCAATGATTCCTCTCTCAATTTCTTGATTTCTTTGTTGCTTTCATGTGTATTGGGGAGAACCTCAAATCTATGATATTATATAGAGCTCTCACTGTACATCAAAGAATCTCGTTATCAACGGTATCATGTAAGAAGATTCTCTTCCATGTTTTTCTAAGTTGTATTCCTTGTAATATCCTCGAATGTGTCTCTTCATTATTTCAATTGATGATTGGTTTTACGAACTTTCCAAGGATTATTTTACTTATGTCTCGTATATCCATCCCCTTTTGGTGTGTTCCAAAAAGGGGGAGAATGTTTTTAGAATATTCCAAACGATTTTCACAACGTTTTTCAAATCAATTCATGGTTAATACTCTCATCTCTCTTCCCTACCATATATTTGTTCTTTAAGTTCTGTATTACAGATGGCGTTGTATTCAGGGGGTATTTACTCTCTATTTATGAAAATCTGTATTACAGGATGTACTAAATTCAGGGAGAGTATTTTATATGCTTCGTTTTAAGTTTCAAACATTCATTCATGTTTTGTTCACACCAAAAGGGGGAGATTGTTGACCCTTAGTTTGGTGTGTACAAAACGTGCTAACTTGTACTAATAAGTTTGAATTTAGTGTGTCAGATTTTCAGGATCAATTAACACCAAAAAGAGATTCAAGAGAGATTCACAAATATACAAACAAGGAAAGTAATAAAAGACGATTGCATATACGGGCAAAAGAGGAAGTTATTCAAAAGGAGTTCTCAATTAATTGGTCTCCAAGCAATCTATCAAGACTGGATTTTTAGTAATATTTTTGTGAGATATTTATTGTAAACGATTGATTATAGATTGATTAGTTTATGGTAAGAAAACAAAGTGGATTCAATTTATACAGCCAAGAACCGGTTGACCGTACCTAATGCCGGTCGACCGTTGCAGTCGACCGCAACTTCAGTTGATTAAGAAAGCGGTCGACCTTTCATCTCTCTAGCTACACCAGAGAGCTGAACAGTCGACCGCACTTTTATCGGTCGACCGCAACTTAGGTTGTATACCTTTTTAGGAATGTATCGTTTCTACTTTTGATCGATACACTTCCTCTTCTACTTAAGAGAATGAATCCACTGTGTCTTCTCTACCTATTGCTACTGAGAAAAATACTTTGAACTAATCTCTTGATAATCAATCCGAGTGAGAGCGTTAAATTGGTTGTATTCTTTAGTCAAAATCTTAAGCGATCTTAAGTTTTTCTTTTCTTTTCCTTTCCACTTCGATGAGATTAACGGGACTTGGATTAGAAGTCCTGTGGGTGTAATAGGACTCTCGGCCAGAATCCAAGAATCACTGTACTGAGGGTTTCGAGTATAGTGGAACGCTTGTGGCGGAGAATTGCTACAAGTAAGTGGTGTGGACGTAGACCTGGGGGTCGAACCACGTTATATCGTTGCGTCATATGTGTTTGCGTTTCTTGTCCCTCTTGCATTTACTACTTTATTTCTTTAATTTTTTTAATTCCGCACGATCACCCTATTCACCCCCCTAAGGGTGATTCACAATGCGTGCTAATTTTTTATGTCCTCTCCAATCACCATCTCTCATTTTCACCTGATTTCTCCTTCAGATCTAATCTAGAGCAAGTATCTTGCTCCTATGGTGTACCGCCCCGAGTTCCACACACTGGAAGCTGTGACACTTACCCAGAATCTTTACTTCAATGAGTACGCAACACAAAAATCACAGGAAATTAAAAACTTACATTGCACAAGGAACTGTATCCTACACTTAGATGCTTTCCGCAGCTCGAGTCCCCTGCTCCACGATCAGCGATCCTGCAATTAGCAAACTGTGGGCACGTCAGTTGAATACAACTGACGCAACGCGGATGAAAACCACAATCTCCAAAATCCTCAACAATCAATATTTGATGCAGAAGGAAACTGTGAAAGTCAAACCACAAGTGTCGGTATATGTCATGATCTAGATTTTAATGCACAACTCATATGCACACCATTCTCTTAATCTAATGCAAACTTGATTTGGAAACATATGCATCCCATACTACATACTCCCCACATCGAGTTCGTATTCTCCAGATGATAGAGTTCAATCCCTCGCCACGCATCCTACTCTTGTATTCCTTCCTATTTCTGACATTCATCTAGTGACTGGTAGAGTCTGCAGCACATGCGGTCCATTTCCGCTCCTGCAGTCGGATCGTGGTCCTTCTCCACTCTGAACGGCAGTGATCATCCTGTTCGTTCAGATCATGGTCCTTCTCCACTCCGACAGGATCGTGGTCCCTCTCCACTCCCGGTCAGGCCGGTGATCATCAGCTCTGCCGGAATCATGGTCCTTCTCCACTCCTGCCCCTACCAAAGTTATCATGAACATAAGGCGAATCGATAGGGCCACCCCTACTCCGCCCAGAGACTTAGAGTTACACTCTTGCTCCTTGTTCGTATTGATAACCCAGAACATAGACGGAAACTTAAGAGTCTATCTCCTAAGTTTTGACAGGACTTGTGACTTACGTCTGCATCCGTTCTTATCACTAAATCCCATAAATTAACAGTCGAGACCACGCCGCACGTGTCCAAGACGAGACGACGCCGCACATGTCCCCTTGACAGGTGAGTAGTACACGCCCAACTAGTGTCTGTCCTTACCAATCATTTCTTTTGGACAAAAACTAACTTGCACAACCCACAAGTACAATACTACTGTTTATGACAACAAACCTATATGTACTACAAAGTCTTTCTTCATTATGAACATCTTTCATACATATTTCTCAACTACTTTTCCATATTATGTTTAGGCAAGCACAAGTGTGAACTTGTATTCATGAAACAACCAAATACTCATTTACTCAATTTCAAATTTGTGTAATTATCTACACAAATATATCTTTTCTATCTTTTCTACTTTGTTCCTTTTTCGTTTCCTTTGTTTCCTTAATCAGGCAATTATAAACATACATACAAGCATGTATATAAAACCATCGTATTTAATCTATTAACAATTACTACAATAACCATTAACACTTTAATACTTTTCAATCACTACTATTAATGATTACAACCGATAACAATTCAAGCTATCAATTTTAATTCATCAAGCAAGCTATCAATTTTAAAAGTAGTAGACAGCAGTAGTAGTAGTAGTTGAAGTAGTATATTAGTAGTAGTTGAAATAGTATATTAGTAGTAGTAGAAGTAGCAAGCAATATGTAGTTTTAGTAGTAAAGTAGTTAGTAGTAGGTAGTAGTAGTACTACAGTATTAGTAGATAGTAGTAGTTGTAGCAGCAGTAAGTAGTAGTAGTAGTTGAAGAAGTAAGCAGTTAGTAGTTAAGTAGCAGCGGTAGTGCTAGGTGGTAACAGTAGTAGTAGTTAGCAGAAGTAGTAGTAAATATTAGTAGTAGTAGTAGTTAACTGCAGTAGATATAGAAGACAGCAATAGGACAACAGTAGAAGTAGTAGGAGTAGTTGTAGTACTGCAGTAGTAGTAAAAGGAAGAAGTAGAATAGGGTTGAAAGAAGTAGGAAAACTCGTGTATTTATAGAAAGAGAGGGGAGATGGGCTGAAGAGAGAAAAAGAGAGAGGGAGAGAAGTGTGGAAAGGTGTAGAAGGCTTAGGTGTCCTCACCTTTTACACTTAACCCCTCAAACTTTATGTAATTGCTCTTAACCCCTACTAAATCTTATTGGATTGGGCTTTAAGAAAGAAAGTGTTGGGCTTTTAAAAAGAAAACATATTAGGCTCTTTTTAAAAAAAATAAGCATACTAACATAAAAATAATAGTGTAGTGTATGAAAAAAAAATAACAATGTATATGTATATTTATTGCAAGAAATTTAGGGGTATTACATATAGAGACCTCCACTAATACAACGGTGACCTCCCCTCCTCCTCCAATGACAACCTCCTATCCTCCAACGTGGAACCTTCTTCATCCACTGTTGTTCCTACGGATAAGTCAACCTCCTCTCAATCTATCATTTATGCTGAAGAGTATCAGGACTTTCGCAACATGTTGCCCCCTCCTTCTGGTAACTCTGTTGACTCGGGTAATGCTTGTCATGTTTCCTCCCATCAGTGGATAATTGATTCATGTGCTTCTGAACATGACCCATTTATCGCTTTCTTCATATTTACTTTCAAATTATCATGTACATATTGTTGATGGTTCATTTGTCCCTGTTGAAGGGGTGGAATATATTTCTCTTTTTCCGGACCATCATTTTATGGCCTCAGAACGTCTGCTCGAGTTTGGTTTAAAAAGTTCGGCAAAGCTGTGTGCTCTTATGGTTTATCAAGAAGGCAGACCATTCTCTTTTCACAAGGAAAGCAAGCAAATTCATAGTGATTTTGTTATTCTATGTTGACGATATCATTATCACAAGCAGTGATTCGCAAGTTATTACAGACATCAAGCAGCGGTTAGCTCAAACCTTTCAAATAAAGGATCTTGGTCCGCTTCGATATTTCATTGGTATTAAGGTTGCACGCACAAAGGATGATATCTTTCTTTCTCAAAGAAAGAATGTCATTGATATTCTTACTAAGACACGAATGTTGGAATGTTGCCCCAGTGACACCTATGGATCCCAATATTAAGTTGTCCTCCTTCTTCAATGATGTATTGTTCACTGATCCAGGACGATATCACATGATGGTTGACAAACTCATATATCTCTTAGTGACTATGCTAGATATTGTTTTTGCAGTTAGTTGAGTCAACCAGTTTATGCATGCACCGACCATCGCTCATTGGAAAGCAGTGGTTCACATTCTTCGCTACCTTAAGAAAACCCCAGGGCAAGGACTTCTCTTCCGGCCTAGTCATTCTCTTTCTTTACGAGGATATTCTGATGCTGACTTAGCAGGTTCGGTTGATGATAGGCGCTCAACCAGTGGGTATTTTATATTCTTTGGAGGAAATCTCGTATCTTGAAAAAATGAGAAACGACCCGTTGTAGCCAAATCAAGTGCAGAGTCTGAATACCGTGCCACTGGGCATTTAGTTTATGAAGTTTTATGGCTCAAATCACTTCTTCGAGACTTGAGAATCTCATTGTTATCTCCAGTTCCTCTCTACTGTGACAAAAATACTGTTATGCATATTTCTGAAAATTCAGTATTTCATGAGTGCACAAAATATATCGAAGTTGACTGTCACTTCATTCGAGATGAATGGGAGAAGAAGGTGATTTCATTTTCATATGTCTGGTCCGGTGAACAACTTGCTGATATCCTAACTAAAGCACTACCTCCTAAGATTTTTCAAACATTCTTGAACAAGCTTAGCTTCGACAATATCTACGCACTAGCTTGAGAGGGAGTGTTAAACTAGTCTTAATTTAATCCAACATCTGAAGTAGATTTATATTACTTTTTGTACTCTCATATATATAGGAACCAGTGTATTCAGTTATAAGCATTCAATAAAGTATTCTTTTCTGTCTCTATACTATACTTCAATTCAACAATAACACTAATGTAACATGTGGGTAATCTATCCTAATCTTCTTGTTTTTGATTGCTTAGTTACTGTTCTGAGTTTTAATTGATAAATCTCTTACCATGTTTGGTAACTTCGTGTGATTTTCGGTATAAAAGTATGGCTAAAATTGAAAAAATCCTCCTAAACTATCCCATATATGCAGAAAACCTCACTCACCTTTTTTTATACAGAAAACCACACTCAACTATGGTGCGAAAAACCACATCATGACTCCGTTAGGGTTCTGTTAGGCTAAAATTGAAAAAAACCCCTTAAACTATCTCATATATGCAGAAAACCCCACTCACCTTTTTTTATGCAGAAAACCTCACTCACCTTTTTTTTACGCAGAAAACCGCACTCAACTATTGGTGCGAAAAACCACTCGTATAACGGAACCCTAACGGAGTCATGATGTGGTTTTTCGCACCATAGTTGAGTGTGGTTTTCTGCATTAAAAAAAGGTGAGTGAGGTTTTCTGCATATATGGGATAGTTTAGAGGGGTTTTTTCAATTTTAGCCTAAAAGTATCTTAATATGTATAACATGACTGCTGAGTTTCATTTAATTGAATGAGTATATGACCTTTCAAGTAAGGGGTGTTCCTACATCTTATGAAGCACGGGTAGTTGATTTTGGGCTTTATACGAGTATCAGGTGCGAATCGAGTGCAGGTGCATCCAGGAGTGGCCAGGATACATATCGGTTATGCATCCAATTATTTAATTATTCGGATGCATTTTGGGTGCGACTTGGGGGCGACGTGGGTGCATTTTGGGTGCGTTTGGAATTTAATCAAAAGAAATCTTGTTTGTTAAGTTTAGGGTTATTAGGTTAGATATCCAATAGCCCAATAAAACCATCATAAACATACCCAATAAATCACTAATATAAAACATACATAATAACCCAAACCAACATGGAGAATCAGAAATCACTACAAATATGCAAAATGATATCTGATCGCTCAAAAATGTTGGGATTTTTTTAATTTTTTTTTATTTTTAGGGATTGAACCACTTGTTGTTATGTTAAAATGTTAATTGTTAGTTGATATTCTTGTGTATATATATATATATACACACAAAAGAATATCAATCCCTAATATATATATAAAGAAATCTTTGGTTGCTCACTACTTTTTTTTTTAGAATAAAGATGACCTCATCATCGTTTCATTAATGAGAGTTAACGAAACATAGTAGAACCAGTTACAAACTATCATACAAAATATAAAGCTAAGTCAAGCATCTCAACATCCCGATGCATCAAAAACCAAAAAGAAACCCAGGTACAGATACAACCACTGCTAACCGCACAGTACATCCTTGTATGCTATGACCGCTTAGTGCTCCTCCATGCGTAGCCTCTTCTTTGTCCCTGCCTGACCTGCTCAGGCATAGATGAAACCGAAAATTTTATGCATAATGACATGAAATCTATGAGGTGCAATTACGAAAATAGAAGTTATTTCGGTCTGGCCACAGGCCCCAGATTGTCGCAGCAACCGACAGATCCCAAGCCTCCATATCTTTTTTTCTAATGTTGCTCCCCCTCCCTAAGTCCCCAGCCTCATTGATCGATCTAGGGCTCTCTAAGCATCCAAACCCAAGGCACACGACCTCCCAAGCTAACCTAGCCCTATGGCAATTGAAAAAAATGTGACCAGTGTTCACTTCGTCAGTGCTACATCTGGTGCATACCACCTCAATCTGCAAACCTTGCTTCCGCAAATTGCTTTTTGATAAAATAGCATCGTTCACCACAAGCCAAAGGAAAGCTCTTACCTTCAAGGGCGCCTGTGTACTCCATATAGTTTTTCCATTTTTACTTCTGATTCCTCCATCGTTAAGACTCTTGTAAAGTGACGCTACCGTGAAGTTGTTATTAGGCTCTAAACTCCAAGTCCTGACGTCTTCTGTGTCGGTAGAACACCTTCCTTCCGATCGAATGAAGTTATTCAATTTCTGTAGTTGAATGATACTCTCTTGTGATATCTCGTCAACCACCTGCAGCTTAAGTCTGTCATTGTGCCAAACATCCGCAACAAGTGAGTCTACCTTTACCGTGGCCCTTGCAGCTTCCGGGAACAGACTTATGAGGGTATTATTACCACATCATTTATCCCTCCAAAATCTTGTATTTTTTCCGTTTCCAATGCCACATATCGTATTTGTGTAATAAATATCTCCTACCTTCGCCACCCCTTTCCAGAGATAAAGATGTTCTCGCTCCTACACTTTCTCCAAATTGAAATTTTTTCCTTCCTCGATAAGCCCCAAAGGATTTGCACCACAAGCTTTTTCGTCTTCTGTTCATTTTCCACCACCTATGACAAACCTGAACCGCTTATATTGTTCTATATGCCTAAGATAGCCTAACAATAAAAAATTAATTAATGATTTACATCATCACAAAATTGTATGGCTCAAAATTCTAACAACATGATGGATGGGCAAATGAACTTCAAATTACTTGATTTTTATTGTTGAGCCATCTTAGGCATATAGAACAATATGACCGGTTCGGATTTTTCATATGGTCTTTATTTCATGAGTGCTCACGGAGTACTCATCAAAAGTAGTGAGCAACTGAAGAGGACACATATATGGCTATGATCATGTGACAACTCCTTCAGTGAAAACCAAGTGTGAACCTTTTTTTATATAAATTAAAAATCATACCGTTCATTTTTATTTACATGTCTAAATTAGTCTGCGGAAGAGAAATCAAGTCATTTGAGATTTATTTGTCCATGCATTAAGTGTTACAAATTGTATGGCCGAATAACGTTACATTTTAAAATGATATGATGGATGGACAAATGAATTTCAGACTTGATTTTACATATTTAGACTAATTTAGTCATTCTAAACAATGTGAACGGTTCGGATCATCCATATAATGGTTATATAAAAAGTTCACACGATGCTTATCGTGAGAACTAATTTGCCCCTATATAGGGGCCCTTCGGTTGAGCACTACTTTCGTGAGCACTCGCCCTTCCGGCCATTCCATGGATGATCCAAACCGTTCACATTGATCTACACGTTTAAATTAGTCTAAATATGTAAAATCAAGTCATTTGAAATTCATTTGCCCATCCAACATGTTATTATAAAAAATGATATTCAGCCATACAATTTTCGTAACACTTCAATGATTGAGTAAATGAATTTCAAATGACTTGATTTTACATAATTAGACCAATGTAGACGTTTAGATCAATATAAACGGTTTGGATCATCTATATGATGGGTAGAAGGGCGAGTGCTCACGAAGTGCTCACGGAAAAGAATGCTCAATGGAAGATTTCTATATATATATATATATATATATATATAGAAAGAGAAAGAGAGAGAGTCCCCTTCAGTTGCTCACTACTTTTGGGTGCGTTTTGGAACCGTTCACATTGTTTAGAATGACTAAATTAGTCTAAATATGTAAAATCAAGTCTGAAATTCATTTATCCATCCATCATGTCATTATAAAATGTAACGTTATTCGGTCATACAATTTGTAACACTTAAATACATAGACAAATAAATCTCAAATGACTTGATTTCTCTTCCGCAGATTAATTTAGATGTGTAAATAAAAATAAGCGGTATGATTTTTCATTTTATATATATATAAAAAGGTTCACACTTGGTTTTCACTGAAGGAGTTCTCACATGATCATAGCCATATATATATTTGACATAATATTTATAAAAATATATTACATACATATTAACCTCGCCCTGTCCTACTTTTTCGAAAAATTTCGTACCCCCGTACCCGTGTCGTGATGTACCCGTGTACCGAACCCATACCCATGCTATATAGCCTGCAGCTTCCAATGTTGTCTAATTATTTCGATGAAGCTTGATTAGAGGTCATATATTATTAGAATGTTTTGCAAGATTTATGTTGTTCGAGACAAGTTAATGATAATATCCAATGGTGTGATTTTGTAGATTCCTGATACACAAATTATTAACACTATAGAATCTTCTTGTTTTGTTATGAGGCCAAAAATTGAAAACTATTCATAAGAGTGTTCCTAATTTAATGTATACAATATTTAAATGAAAGTAAAAAAATCTAGTAAAATTACACATTCATCCATAAGATGTCTAGAACAAACCCTTTTTAAGGATTTGTAAAACAACCAGGTTCGTAAGTATGCAATTCCTAAAGAAATTGTGTTTTCTGATTGTTTTACTTTAGGGTTTTTTCCATATTCCCATCTCAAATCTTTACTATTTCCATATTCCCACCCGAATTCATCATATTTCCATATTCCCACCACAAATCTTTTAAGTGGTTCCAAAAACCCACCCAACATTAATTTTTCCATTAATTGTGACGAATATTCTTTGGATATTCTTCTTATTGCAAACCCAATAAGAATACAATTTAATTTCTAAACTACTCTCAACCATCTTCTTCATTTAAAACTCTTCTCCTCTTCTTTCATCTTCTACAATTCTTCCATTAACGTCTCATATCTTTACAACAAATCCAACCCAACTCATCATCTAATAAAATAAAAACAAAGAAAAAAAATTATCCTCCCAATCTCCAATACAATGTATGTTCTCTCTCTATTTGTAATAAGTACCATATCCTAACTTCTAGTTGAATCTTAACTACACAACAACTCACCAACGAGATGCAAGAACAATAGAATCGAAAGCAAGAGAACAACGAACAACCAAAAGCAACACATTAGAACACACGAGATTTTTTCGAGGTTCACCAAATACAATGGCTACTTCCCCGCGCAGAGGCACTCCTGTGGTTTCTACTAGAAATATGAAGAACAAGTTTATAAATCTCTCAAGAACTCACCACCAAGGTGTAAAGTTTCTCTCTATCTCCCTCTCTCAATGACGAATGTTAGATCTTTCTTTTCTTTTCACTTAACCCCAAAATCGTACACAATACAATATATATAGGTTTACACAACTTCGAATCTCAGTCTCTCATCAATCAGTGTCGCGACGGTCGACCACAACATAGTGATGGTCGATCGGTTCATGCCTTCGATTGTACAGGGTCCAACAGAGAGTGGGACGGTCGACTGCCTGGTCGACCGATCATTCCTTCAATATTGCAGGGTCCAATAGAGAGAGAGACGGTCGACTGCACAATCGACCGTACATTTGCCTGTACGTGTGCGGTCGACTGTTCAAGTGTGGTTGACCGCAACTTGCCTGCAGCTGCTGGCTGCTCTGAGCTGCATGCTCCATCTTCAACTCTTCTTCTCGTTTGTCTTCTCCAAACCCATTATTGTGTATTTGGATCCACAAACCCTAAAACTTCTCGCCATCAAACTTTTATGACCACCAAAGATTGAAGGAAAGGAGAATCTAAGGTTTTTTGTTGGGGAAAATTTCAAGGAATTGAAATTTGATAGTTTCATCTGTATGTTTTTGTAAGAGATTTAAAGGAAATTGAAAAGGGTTGCTTGGATTTTCTTTGGTTTGAAGAATTAGAGAATGAAAAAGAAAGCAAAATGGCAAAATAGTCTTTTAAACATTCAGTGTGTTTTTGGAATCACATAAAGAATTTGAGGTGGGAATATAGAAATATGAACAATTCGAGTGGGAATATGGAAATAGCAAAGATTTGGGATGTGATGGGAAAAACCCTTTATTAGTTTGTAATCATAAAATGAGGGTTTAAACTACTTCCAAATATTTTGCCACTTACTTTTTGTAGGTGGACTAACCATGTAAGGGTTGCAAATGGAGCAACAGACTTGTAGTGGCATATTATCATTTCCCAATTTTTAATGATGTGGAAGATTATATAAAGATGTTACTAAATTGGTGATATTTGAGCCCTGAAACACAACTCCCTTAAAATTTAAATAAAGTAGATCTTAAGAATCGTCAGTGGATAAGCAAGTATATCTTGTTTGATTTGACCTTAATCATATCCAGTGCCCACCTCTATAAGATACACATACTAAAATTATTAACAGTGTCAATTATGACACTAAGAGTCTCTCTCTAGAAGATTCTAGAGAGAGAAACTAGATCTGAAAAAAGAACCCCCAAAAAAAACCCTAGATCTAAACTCCTTGGGGGCGGCAGCGGCAAGCCCTCAGCGCCCCCCCCCCCCCCCCCGCACCCCGTCGTCCCACCTGTCCATCCCTCCACCTCTGCTGCGACCCACCCTTCCTTCGCGGCGTTGAAGATGAAGCTCCTTCGCGTTGAGGGAGCTCCACGGCGTCGACGAAGCTCCTTCGCATCGACGGAGCTCCACGGCGTCCCCCTACCCTGACGAAGTCGTCGGCTGCAGACGACGACCCATCCTCCCTCCCTTGAAGATGAAGCTCCTTCGCGTCGACGAGGCTCCACGGCGTCGACGAAGCCCCTTCACATCGACGAAGCTCCACGGCGTCGACGAAGCTCCACGGCGTCGACCTCCCTTGACGAAGTCGCAAGCGCCCAAACACGTTGTTTCAGATCTAGTTTCTCGTCTCCTCAGGTCGCGGAGCGACTATGTCGCACCAGAGCATCCTCCCACGCCTGTTGTCGCGAATGCCATGGATCTGGAGCTCATGTGCGTGAGGTCGGTGGTTCGGTATGGGGCCCATTGGGCCAGGCCTGTGGTTGTTTGCTGTGGGAGGTGGGGACTGTGTTGCACATGCTATTGCACGATTGTGGGGCTTGGGCCGGAAGAGGGAGTCCCTCCATGATGTGCGCTCACTTGTTTGGTGTCCAACGATGCCGCCGACGCAGTCTTGACAGCGTCTACTATCAGGCTATTGAGCTTTTTCCAGCTTAGGCCACTCTCTCGTAACAGCGTCGCCTTCCCATAGTTGGGTGTAAGAGTCGAGATGAGCCTGTGTGGTGAGAAAATCGCCTGAGAAAGCAAGAGCGTGAGAGAGGTGAAGGTATCCTTTCCACGGCTCTCTCCTGGAACGTAGTTTTTTGTGGGGTGAGCGAGATAGTTGTTTGGTGAGAAATCGCCTGAAAAAGCACAGTCATGAGAGAGGTGAAGGTATTCTCTTCACGGCTATCTCTTTGTAGCGGCTGTGGGAGGCTGGGAGCTGTTGGCGCATTTGTAGGATGAGTGGTGGAGATGATGGGAGGGTGTGGTTGCTGTTCTTGCACCGTGGTGTCATAAGTCGTCTTGCGGGGTTTGGGCCCAAAGATGGGGCTCCCCAGGAGTAGGCAGGGATCGACGGGTGTTAAAATTCTGCCAGACTAGTTTCAGGTGGACGTGCATGTGCCGTGGAGGCAGTGTACGAAGCTAAACTGATGTACATATAATTTTGCTGGATCGAGCTTGTATGTCGGCCCACCCTCCAGGATTGTTGGAGGGATTTGTTGTTTGTACGGCTCATGTTACTTCATGTATGTTTTATTTCTTGTCTATAGGTTATATTTTGGCCCAGTACTCTGGGTTTGTATTATTAATTTCTTATTAATGAAATAGGGTGGCCATACTCCACCTTTTCCTTCAAAAAAAAACAGTGTCAATTATGTGCAATGCACAAAGATAGCTACTCTCGAGACAAATTACACATAAATCTAATGGGGTTTGCGTAGTACCAGAGTTGATGGCAAATACAGCACAATCTCCAGTCCAGTTTTCACCAGCATGCTCTTCAAGAAATTCGACATCTGATGGAGAAACATGACCAGAAATATACAAGGTATTCGAAACGGATGCAGAATTATCCATCAAAGGCCACCTCCCAGATCCTTGACAGTTAAAAACACCCACAACACCGGAAAACTTGTTGAAATTCCATATCTTAAGCAGACTACAAAATCAAAACTTTAAGGTAAACAAATGGTACAATACATAAAACACAAAAAAGTATACATCAATTAGTAACCTATGTAGATGAACTGACCTTTCTCCATCCATGACAGGATCTTTAAACAAACAGTCACGAGTAGGACGACCTGCATACTTGGCTCTTAAAACTGATCCATCGGGAAGTACTAGCTTTCTAAGTATGTTGAAATTGTGATTCCCTGGTTTATCACTGTATTAAGAACAAGACAGGATTAGCATAAATATTCAATTTGCAACAACAATTGCTCAAAGAAGTATTTGATCTGTTAGTTTGATTACCTAACGTATACACTACATCCTCCCAATGCTCTGGCCACAGCATGGAACTCAGCAGTGGCGTGATCGCTCTTAGGTAATGAAAATCAAAGGAAATAAATGGTGAAATTAAGTTGTGTATCATCTATCTATTATGTTCAAAAAATAATAATAAGTATGTACCATATATGTTGAAATAAAGTATGTTGCAGCTACTTTACATAGTATGAGGATTATTCACTGCAGGAAGTGGAAATATTTAGGGAATATCCTTGATGTGCACATAACATAATAGTTGCATGTTTACCAAATAAGTTGGGGTCTCTCACTATTTACTTTTAATTTCTAATTTCTTGGCAGGTGTAGTATGACTATCAAACTACATAAAGCTTCTTGACTTCCCTCAATGAAATTGTTCAATTTTTTCCTCTCCCACTTGGTCTTTGGTAAGTGCAATGTGTTACTGGGAATGCTAAATTTCAGAGGATGTGATTCCAAAGAATATAACTGTGAACTGTGGTTCTGAAGAATATAACTGTAAATTTAACATTCCTGTGTTTCGTATAAATGAAACCTACGAACTCTCAGGGAAGGCATCAGTCTCAATCAGATTACCACGGTGATAATCCCAAATTCAACTATGGTAATTAGATTCCCTGTATCATAAGAATCCAATTCTCATAGTAAAATATATATTTTCCCCCGGGAATCTAAAATTGAAGCTATACCAAATACAGTAATCGGGATGAAAATCTGAGATCACCATCTAATTTATTGCATCCCAAATGACATCTTAATAAGTCTGTCTCCAAATCTTGCTGGAAATGATTAGAGGATAAAAACCAAACTTAATAAGAGCAGGTCTTACATGGAACATATCCCAATCCGGTTTCACAATCTCTCCCAAAAGAAGGCTATTGAATGAGACCGAAGCGATATGTAAGGTCTGCAATGTTGGCTCCCTTGGCATGAAATCCTCAGAAGCTCTTGCTACAGCACCAGTCTTGGAGCTGCAACAGATATAAAATTAGTGTAAGAACGAACCAAGCTAGCATCATACTTTCAAGACACAGAAATCTGCAGTAATAAGGAAAAGTTTTGACCTATAGATTGAATCAGAATTGTGAGACATGCAGCAAATTAAGTTGTTTTCACGAAAATTTTTTGTAATAGATTCTTCAAGGGCTTGCTGGTACTTTCTTGTCAGTGAAACCCTCCCACCTAGGCCATAACCGACAGTTTCGATTAAATTCTGGACATCTACTTTAACTCCATCCACACCACTATTAGAAAGATAACTGTGAAGATCACTGTAGAAGTCATGTATCTTTGATGGATCTATAACTCCAACCCCATACTTCTCCAAGCTATCCATAGCGATGTCTCGTATATTCCCTGTGTTGCCCGGGGATTGAACCGGATATTTAAGTGTCGGATTATATTTCTTCATTTCTTCAGATGTAGGTAGAATTCCTCCCCAGTAACCGGCCAAAGCATGCCACATGTAGACATACTTCAGTCCAAATCTCTCTTTGATGGTTCCAATAAATTGTTTCAGGTTCTTGCACTTACTTTCTAAGCTCGCATCCGCGAACTTTTGGTTCTCCTTTATACTGACTAATCTGGTAGCAAACCTAGATTAAACCATAATATTGCTATAAGTAAACTCTCATAAAATTTGAGTCATAGTACTATGCTGAGAATATAACATACTGAGTTCCTTCAATAAGTGGTTCGCCTTCTTTATGGTATTCATTGATTGTCTCCTGCCACCCGTCATCAATGATTAAGAATCGAGGAGGAGTGCCACCTTCGGACAAACTGCAAATATACATATAACAGATTCTTAAAAACCGGGATTAAGTATATTAAAATAAGGGTAAATTACTGATATCTGAAATCCTCCTAAACTTTCACTGAGAAGCAAATATCCCCGACAGTGTATTTTCCAATAGTTTTTAAACCAAAATTTTGCACCGCATTGTTACTTGTTAATATATGCCGACAGACAATACAGTGGCACATGGATACCCTTAAATTGATGAATATATACATTGTAACATGTGGAATCCAGTGGGGTTTTATAAATGTTGTAAATGTGAGTCATTGAGAATGCAAAGAGAGATAGCTATTGTAATTAGTAGGGTAATTAGTGGGAATGCAAAGAGGCATAGTTAATATAGGGATGTGTATAGTCACGGGAATGATTCATATTTTGTCTCTTCCTATTCTTTGTAATACCTATATATACTTCCACGGTGAGATGAATAAATCATTGAACAAATCATTCTCAAAGTATTTCTTGACTTGGTATCAGAGCTTTGTCTTGTGGTCTTCATCATTTCAGATCGACCCTCTCTCAGGCCTTCATCATTTCACATTGGCCCTTTCTCTGCGTATTGAATCCCAATGATGAGGACATCTTTACAGTTTAGGATTTTTATTTTATTACCATTTTTATTTCTGGCAATTATAGCCATATGTAATCTTTTTGTAATTTTTAGATTCTGAGGATATTTTGGAGATATATTTCAAGATGTAATTGAGCCTATTTAAAGGCCCTGAGATGAATGAGAAGAGCATGCCATTATTGATTAAAAAAAAAATTGTGTTGAGTTTTGCTCTTCATTTTCTCTCCTTTGTGTGATACAATTGAGATCAAATTAGGGTTTGTGATAAATCCTAATCTAGTTTTAGAATTAGTGATTAATTCTAAAATTTATCCCCAATTAAAAATCCCAAATACAATCTCTCCTAATCCCAAATAAACAAAAACCCTAATCACAAAAAAAACCCTAATCCTATTTCTCCACATACCCAGCCGCCACCTATTCAACAGTTCTTCATCCTCTCCAGTTTCTTCCTTCTCCCCTATCCCGATCCCCCACCAACCTAAACCCACTCCTCGTCTTCTTCTTCAAACCCGCCCCACCTTCACGCCGTCACCCTCCCCCTCTCTCGTTACCAACACCCGAACCCCAAAACCAGAAGCCCCAAATCCCCTCTCCCGAACCCCTCCCTCCTTCACCTTCGTCCCGGCGAACCCAATCCTGCACCCCCACACTCCGGCGACCCATCACCACCACTACCAAACCTCTCCTTCCCTCCACTCCTCTCTCCTCGTCAACCACAACCTCTCGTCTTCGACCCCGATCAGTATCCCTCACCCCGTCGAAGTCCCCCCTCGTCGTCAACCTCGAACTCCCCCAACATCGCCGACCTCAACCTCACCGCACCTCCTCCCGCCAGCCAGTCACGTCGGCCAGGTCTCGTGCTGTTGCTGCCATTGCTCTGGAGATTCTTGCTGCCAATATTGTCGATTTGATTGCTGTGCTCTTCGCCGCTGCCCAACTCCGAGATCTACGCTGGTTGTCTACGCATTTGGTATACTCTTTCCCTTACTAAGTATTTGTGTTTTACTGCCATATTATCTAGCATATTATCTAATTTGCCTGTCGACCACAAAATACTGAGATTGAGTGATCCACATGCTAGATTAGAGTACGAATCGGTATTGCACTTTTTACTTGCTAAAACACGTAGGGATTTACTTATTGATTAAAGTTGAATTATTAATTGGGACGGTTACATTTGATTCAATTCTTGAAAACTCATCAAACCTGTTAACTGTTAAAAATTTCTAACTTAGATCAGCACTTTCATGTTGGTAAAATTAACCCATTAAAATTCTTGGAAATTCTCTATTTTAGGGTTGGTTTTACATCATTTTGGTATCAGAGCGAAGGTTCTTAAAACCTTTGTTCTTGCATCGTAGGCATCATTTTTGCATTCATTTAGGATTGTGTAGTCTTTTATTTTATTTTATTTTATTTTATTTTATTATTTTTAGTATATTTCAGAATCATTTAAAAAAAAAAAAAACTAGGACACACACCCCATAGTTTCCACTTTTGGTGAATGCGTCACCATCACAGACCCTGAAGAGCCTTTCCTAGCCCTTCCCAATCACCCAATTAAGAACCCTAGACTTCCCAGACCTGAAATGGACAATCCTGATATCTCCGCTACCCTAGCTGCCATCCAAGCAACTCTTACCAATATCAATCAGAGGCTTGAGAAAGTGGAGCTAAATCAAACCATTGTCCATGAGCTTCAAGGCCATCGTCAGATCCCTCCAGGGAATGTTCATGATGATCGACGTCAAGAACGTGACCCTGACGAACATTATAAAAAGAACGTTAAGGCTGACGTTCCCCAATTTGAAGGCCACATGGAACCCCAAGCTTACCTCGATTGGATCCGTGCCATGGACCACTACTTTGTGTGGTTCGACATGAGCGAAGCCCTTAAAGTTAAATTTGCCACTATGAAATTAACGGGTAAAGCTCAACAACATTGGACCAATCTTGAACATGCCCGCAGAGGCCGAGGCCTGGCACCCATAGCCACTTGGGAGGCCATGAAAGAGAAGCTCACTGAGAGGTATGTACCGTTATCGTTCCACACCCGATTGCTAGATTCGTGGAACCAATTGTACCAAGGAAGTAAATCCACACAAGAATATGTCGATAAATTCGATGACTTCCTTATTCGGTGCAATGCGTTAGGTAAAGAGAGTGAAGAACAAACTCTCTCTAGGTTCAGAGCTGGACTACGAGCTGACCTTAGGAACGAGCTAATCTATAGATTCGTGGACTCAATAGCGGCAGCCTACGCTCTAGTCCTCGACATGGATTCTCTTAAAGCTAGTTCTCATTCTAGGTCCAGCGACTCGAGAGATCATTCCTCTAGAATGACCTCTACTGACCCACCTAGACCTAAGCCTCCCTCTCAGCACCCCAACAAATCTTACCCCAACAAACCTAATTCAAATTTTAATTCACATAGAGATGAACATAAGGGTAAGAACACTGAAAGAGATTACAGTAAGATTAACCCTCTCACTAAGTGCTATAAGTGTAAGGGCTATGGTCATGTTGCTAGCAACTGTCCTAGTCCAAATAGGATTAATATAGTAGAGGGTACCGCAGTCATCGCTGATGAGCCCGTCAATGAGTTTACCTATGAACCTAATATAAGTGATGATTTTGATGAAAAAGAGGATGACCCATCTCTCAATTGTATTCAGCCTATCCAGTCACCTCTATTGAGTATACCCGAGACACCCAGTCCTTCCCAAGTCACTTGGCAACCCATAGATTTTACTCATGTATTAGAACATCACAAAGTCACAGAGTCTGCACCCACATTTGCATATAACATTCATGACTTGCATAGAGAAATTTCCAAGGAACTTAATGAGAATAATTTTAACTACAAGTTAATAGCTGATACTAGCCAGAAATTTATAACTTTTGATATTGGTGACGAAGTGATGGTTCGGATTCATCCGGAACGGTTTGCTGTTGGACCCGTTAAGAACTTGAACATACGTGCTGCAGGCCCATTTAAGATTCTACATACAATCAATGATAATACCTATGTCGTTGACCTTCCTGAAGGTTTTGGCATAAGTAAAATTTTCAATATTGAGGATCTAGTACTTTATGAAGGCTCAAAATTCAACCCTATAAATTTTCTTATAGATGAGCCTACCCTGCAGCCTAATGGTGAGATTCCCCCATTACCTCCACTACCAGATATTACTTACCCATCGACAGAAGAATTGGATAATATTTTAGATGATCAGATAATCTCTACTAGAGATGGTGGTATGCACAAGTATTTGGTAAGGTGGAAAAATAAGCCGAAGTCGGATGACACTTGCAGTGGTCGTGAGGGGCTCCTGCAACTGGATCCAGATCTTTTGGAGCACAATGACATGATCACTGGTTTTGACTCGACTGGGTCGAGCTCTCTCCCACCCGGAGAGAATGATGAGGACATCTTTACAGTTTAGGATTTTTATTTTATTACCATTTTTATTTCTGGCAATTATAGCCATATGTAATCTTTTTGTAATTTTTAGATTCTGAGGATATTTTGGAGATATATTTCAAGATGTAATTGAGCCTATTTAAAGGCCCTGAGATGAATGAGAAGAGCATGCCATTATTGATTAAAAAAAATCTGTGTTGAGTTTTGCTCTTCATTTTCTCTCCTTTGTGTGATACAATTGAGATCAAATTAGGGTTTGTGATAAATCCTTATCTAGTTTTAGAATTAGTGATTAATTCTAAAATTTATCCCCAATTAAAAATCCCAAATACAATCTCTCCTAATCCAAAATAAACAAAAACCCTAATCACAAAAAAAACCCTAATCTTATTTCTCCACATACCCAGCCGCCACCTATTCAACAGTTCTTCATCCTCTCCAGTTTCTTCCTTCTCCCCTATCCCGATCCCCCACCAACCTAAACCCACTCCTCGTCTTCTTCTTCAAACCCGCCCCACCTTCACGCCGTCACCTTCCCCCTCTCTCGTTACCAACACCCGAACCCCAAAACCAGAAGCCCCAAATCCCCTCTCCCGAACCCCTCCCTCCTTCTTCACCTTCGTCCCGGCGAACCCAATCCTGCACCCCCACACTCCGGCGACCCATCACCACCACTACCAAACCTCTCCTTCCCTCCACTCCTCTCTCCTCGTCAACCACAACCTCTCGTCTTCGACCCCGATCAGTATCCCTCACCCCGTCGAAGTTCCCCCCTCGTCGTCAACCTCGAACTCCCCCAACATTGTCGACCTCAACCTCACCGCACCTCCTCCCGCCAGCCAGTCACGTCGGCCAGGTCTCGTGCTGTTGCTGCCATTGCTCTGGAGATTCTTGCTGCCAATATTGTCGATTTGATTGCTGTGCTCTTCGCCGCTGCCCAACTCCGAGATCTACGCTGGTTGTCTACGCATTTGGTATACTCTTTCCCTTACTAAGTATTTGTGTTTTACTGCCATATTATCTAGCATATTATCTAATTTGCCTGTCGACCACAAAATACTGAGATTGAGTGATCCACATGCTAGATTAGAGTACGAATCGGTATTGCACTTTTTACTTGCTAAAACACGTAGGGATTTACTTATTGATTAAAGTTGAATTATTAATTGGGACTGTTACATTTGATTCAATTCTTGAAAACCCATCAAACCTGTTAACTGTTAAAAATTTCTAACTTAGATCAGCACTTTCATGTTGGTAAAATTAACCCATTAAAATTCTTGGAAATTCTCTATTTTAGGGTTGGTTTTACATCACCCAATCCATCCAAACCCAAATCCAAATCCAATACAAATTCCAAACATAATCTCAAATCCAAATCCAAATCGGATCTCAAATTTCAGAAAATTCTAGCAAACAAATCAAAAAATCATACCCTCTATCGGTGACGCTCCCCCTCCCCCCCGGATGTTGTCTCACTGTTGATGCCCGCCATCTGTTTGTTGTCGTCGACCACCTCCGCAAGCACCTCTCTCATCTTCAAAGTCAAAAATAATTCGGTTTTGTTTTTGAGTTTCTTCAACAAAAAAAAAATCTTCCTGATTATTTCAAAGCCCATAGGCATTAAAAGCCCACTCAAGAAAAAAAAAATTAATCTTTCTTTCAATGGGAGAAGAAAACTCTAAAGCCAATAAAGTTCAGAAAGTTGAGGTTTCTGTCCGAAACTCCGATGGAGATTCTTTTGGAGGTACCAAACTAAATGGTACCAACTTTCGAACCTGGAAGAAGATTATGTCAGTTTATCTTCATGGTATTCACAAGATGGGGCATGTAACCGGAACAACTAAGGCTCTCAGTGACGAAGACGAAGAGGCTTAAGCTAAGTGGGAAGATGAAGATGGGCTTGTGATGTCAATCTTGTTCAAAGCAATGACTGGCGAAGTGTTACAAATGGTGGAAGAATGTGAAACCGCGGAGGCAATATGGAAAACTTTGGGGGATCTCTATACTGATGCATCTGATTTCATTCAGGTTCATGAGTTGATGTGCAAAGCTGCAGCTGTTCAATTGATCCAAGAGCCCAATTTTTATAGCATGGTCGGACAAGATCATCATACTGCGGGTGGAACAACTCCTTCCACCTCTGTTGCTGGTCGTGATAAGATAGGTATAGCTTTCGAGGTTTCTAACTTTGTTGGTTCTGATACTTGGATTATTGATTCAAGTGTCTTTGATCATATGACTTACGATAAAACTTATTTCACTAAGTTGTCTTCCCCGCCAGTGTCTTATGTTACAAATGCCAATGATGAGGCTTTTCGTGTGTTAGGAACAGGATCAGTTCGTATTACCCCAACCTTACAACTTCATAATATTTTATGTGTCCAATTTGTCTCATCATTTGATATTCGTACCCCAGTTGAATACTGAGTCTCAATGTTCCATAACATTTTATTCCATGTATGTGGTTTTTCAGGATCTTCTCACTAGGAAGACAATCGGTCGGGGGTATCCAAGGGGCAAGCTGTTTCATCTGGATCAGACATATGCTGGGGCGAAACCATGAGCACAGTCCCGCACCGCTTTGACTTCGATTTCTGATCAGCTAAGTGAAATTTGGCTGTGACATCGTCGACTTGGGTATCCATCTTTTAGTCTTATGAAAAAAATCCATGCCTACTCTATTTATTGGTGTAATGAGTCTGTTTTGCATTGTGAAACATGTGTCTTGGCAAAGAGTCATCGTGTCACTTATTCTTCCAGTATTTCTACTAAAAGTGATTCCTTTCGAATTAATTCACTTAGATGTTTGGGGACATTCTAGAGAACCAACTCTGTCAGGTATGAGATATTTTGTGTTGTTTGTTGATAATTGTACGCAATTATCTTGAGTTGCTCTTCTTAAAACCAAAGATGAAGTCTTTCCAGCTTTCCAAGCTTTTCGTACTCTTGTTCAAACACAATATAATAGCAACATTAAGGTCTTTCGTTCTAACAATGGGGGGGGATATATTAATCGTGTATTTCAAGAGTTTTTCACAACCCATGGAATCATTCACCAAACTCCATGTCCACAAACACCAGAACAAAATGGCATGTCTGAAAGGAAAAACCGTCATCTCCTTGATATGGCTCATGCTCTTCTCTTCAGTGCTCATATGCCTAAGTATCGTTGAGGTGATGATGTTCAAGCTTTCTCCTATCTCATCAATCTTCTTCCATCCAATGTCCTTTCCCTTTTGAAGCTCTTGCTTCTCATGTCTCCGTACCTTCATTCCATAATCTTTCTGTTCGGGTCTTTGGTTGTGTTGTCTTTGTTCAAGTCCCAAAAAATCAAAGATCTAAGTTGGATGTCCAGACAATTAAGTGTGTTTTTGTTGGTTATGGAGGTTATCAGAAAGGATACAAGTGCTTCCATCGTCCTACTCGGAAGTATAATGTCACTATGAATGTGACTTTCTTTGAAGACATGAGCTATTTTTCCTCCTCGATACTACTTTTCAGGGGGAGAATTCATATTTTGAAGAGTTGTATCATGGCGAGGGGGAGGAAATTAAAAAAGGCGAAGAAGTCATACCAACAATGGATAGTCTGACCGCATAACCTATTCCAGCTGAGATTCACAACCCGGCAAGTAACCCAGTAATTACTGAAGCTCCTCCATTCACAGAAGCACAAAATGAAGTTGAAAACACAGATGAAACTCCCTTGCCAAATGTTCTTACCCCTGATCCTCTACTTCCTGGTGTTGAAGATCATTCATCTGAGGTATGTCCACCCACTAGTACTAATAGTAATGAATCTAAAGTCGAACAATGTGTTACCAAATAGGCCTACTTGGGGTCAACCAGCCAAAAGATATAAACCCACCATTCATGCAAAATCAAAGTACCCACTAGCTAATTACATGTCCAATAAAAGGTTGTCTAAGTCATATAAATCATTTATGAATCAAATATCTACTGTTTCAATACCTAACAAAGTGCAAGATGCATTGGGGGATCCAAAGTGGAAGAAGGCAATGGAGGAAGAAATGGACGCGCTACAGAAGAACAATACTTGGCAACTTGTGCCTCTACCACAAGGCAAGAAAGTTGTGGGTTGTCGTTGGGTGTTTACTGTGAAACATAATGCAGACAGATAAGTATAAAGCACGCCTTGTAGCGAAAGGGTTCACTTAGACGTATGGTATTGACTACGATGAGACTTTTGCTCCAGTTGCCAAAATGAACACCATTCGGGATCTTTCGCTGCCAGTTTAAATTGGCACCTTCGGCAGTTTGATGTCAAGAACACATTTCTTCATGGAGAGATTGTTGAGGAGGTATACATGGTTCTTCCACCTAGATATATTGTCGCTTCTCCTGGCAATTTTGTGTGTTAATTGAAAAAGTCTCTATATGGTCTCAAGCAATCACCTCGTGCTTGGTTTGGAAGATTCTCCCAGTTCATGCGGAAGATTGGCTACAGATAGAGTAACTCAGACCACACCTTGTTTCTCAAGCATCAACAAGGGAAGGTAACAGCTTTGATTATTTAAGTTGATGATATGATAATCACTGGCAATGATATTGTTGAGATGAATATACTTCAGAGACAGTTAGCATCTGAGTTTGAGATGAAGGATTTGGGTGAACTCAAGTATTTCTTAAAAATTGAGGTAGCCAGAGGGAGAGAAGGAATCTACTTGTGCCAGGGAAAGTATATTCTTGATTTGCTAACAGAGAAGAGTATGTTGGATTGCAAACCAATTGACACTCCTATTGAACAGAACCATTGTTTAGCTGAGTATCCTGATCAGGTACCAATCGATCGAGCTCGTTATCAGAGGCTGGTTGGGCGCCTAATTTATTTGGCTCATACCAGACCGAATGTTGTATATGAACTAAGTGTGGTAAGTCAATTCATGCATAATCCTAGTGAGGCACACATTGATATTGTTATAAGAATTCTGAGGTACTTGAAATCGGCTCCAAGAAGAGGAGTAATGTTTTCAAACCACAAAAACATACTTGAGGTCTGTGGCTTCACTGGTGTAGACTGGGCAGGGAATATCACTGACCGGAGGTCAACCTCAGGGTACTTTACCTTTATGGGAGATAATTTGGTTACATAGAAGAGCAAGAAATAGAAAGTGATGGCATGATCCAGTGTTGAGGCGTAAATATAAAGGTATTGCCCATGGGGTTTGTGAATTATTGTGGTTGAGAAATTTGCAACATGATTTAGGTTTGAAACTCAAAAATACTATGCAGTTATACTATGACAACAAGGCGGCCTTTGATATTTCACAGAATCCAGTACAACATGATCGCACTAAGCATGTGGAGGTTGATCGTCACTTCATAAAGAAAAAACTAGATGCCAAACTTATTAGCTTTCCTTTTGTCCCTACTAAAGAGCAACTCGCACATATGTTTACAAAAGGTGTTTCTATGAAGGCATTTTATGACTCTCTAAACAAGTTCAACATCAATGTATGCGCCAACTTGGGGGGAGTGTTAATGTGAGTTATTGAGAATGCAAAGAGACATAGCTATTGTAATTAGTAGGGTAATTAGTAGGGAATGCATAGAGGCATAGTTAATATAGGGATGTGTAGAGTCACAAGAATGGTTCATATTCTGTCTCTTCCAATTCTTTGTAATACCTATATATACCTCCACGGTGAGATGAATAAATCATTGAACAATTCATGCTCAAAGTATTTATTGACTGTAAATTGGAGGGAGAAACATTAAATTCAAATGCATCAAGCCTATTTGTGTTAACCACTAGATTTCACAATTTTGGGTGTTTTCACCTAATGGCATTTTTAAAAGTTACGGGTTTCTGTTGAAGTAATATGGTATATAATGAAGAAAAAGGGACCCAAAGTGCTAACTTAGGTTTGCATGCAAACAGTTGAAACATAAACTTTTCAGGGGATATATGTTCTCCTGTATAACATTAAGGGATTATATGTTATTTGCACTAAAATAATCCATTTCCTGACAAACCAAAGAAGAACAGAATAGGAACAATTGGGCAAGTAATAGAATTAAGAGAACAGCATAGCAACAATAAAACTGGTCAATTTGGAAAAAAAATCCCTAGACATACCTTTGGAGACCCTCCATTATTCCTACTGGGTCGACATCAGTATAAAATGCATCCCATGTGCACCATCCAAACCAGTCTAAACTTGCAGGGATCTGCCATACCAGCATATTTTCTTCTAATTAAGTAAACTACTAAAAAAGAATACTTGCGAGCTAATCAGACATTGAAGGTCAACAGACAAATACTATATTAATGGGTACAGCATAATTAGTGATGGTGCACCTTCTTGTTCTCGATATGACTGAATGTTCCTTTGTTCTTTGCTAATATCCTACAGTAATCACATTAGAATAAACAGATTAGACATATTCTGAACATTAAAAAAGAGAAAATTAAAATTAAGAAAGAAAAAAACACTTTAGTAAGGAGGCTCACATGATAGAATCCCGCATTAGCTCGAAAGGGTTATCTCCAGAATTGATAAAAACTGATTCAAATGCTTCAGATGTCTGGATATCCAGATCTCCTACGGTTATAAAAAAAATAATGTGGTCAGTAACAGTTCATAGTTTATTGATCACATAGAGAATAGTACAAGCACACTGACCACTTTCGACACAAAACTGGAGCTCATTTGCTGAATTGCCCTGAAGGCTTGACCTAAAGTTACCGTCCAAGACAGGCAGGATTAGAATGTAGAATGTATTCCCTGGAATGGTTGAATCCATTTTTTCATCTTCTATAACATCCTTCCTTGCCTCCAATAATAACATTTGTGTTTCCAAGGGAATGTCAGATCCAAATCTTCCAACTTTTGGGATCATCCACCAGATTTTGAATCGGAACAGGCATAGCAATTTGTAAGCTCTGCATTAATCAAAATCACAAGAAACAGGTAACATCGGTGTTAACTCTACAGAATTTTTTTCAGTGGACCAATTATTGATTTAGTTCTGAGTTCTTGACTAACAGAATGTTGTAGTACCCTCTCTTCTTTTGTGTAGGCATAGAATAAAAAGATGAATAAACTGAAGAACCCAAACATATTCAAATTTTTTCTCACAAAAGCACATTCAAAATGAGCACAATATGGAGGGAAAAAAATATCTGTCCGTGTTTTTCTGTTTCTTCTACTCTCTTTCCTTTTCTCCCTTTATCATGTTCACTGTACTCAATAATTTCCCTTCCTTATGTTATGATAGCCTGAGGATGTATAACCATTAGGTCTGGATCTCCAAATTAATCAAAATTTCAACAAAAAAAAATAAGTATAGAACTCAAATAATAAACAAGTCATTAAGAATGACACGTCGTCAAGGGTTCAACATACGAGAGGCAAACATTTCGCACCTTAGCTTTTTTATCCATGGCCTGTTTGGTAGCAAAGTTAGGACAACCATGTGTACTTTTTAAGTGGAAGTATAGGTATACCGACTTTGGTAATCATACCTCTACCTCCAACTTAAAAACTAGCTAGCTTTTAACAAAGTGTTTAGCAATCCACAATTAAAGGATGTGTTTGGGAATGGAGCTATGATAACTAGAATTTTGATTATCTTAAGCTTTGGGATGTCTGGGGCCTTTTTTGAAGTTAACTGTAGTTATCTCAACTTTTTTATTCAAAAAATTGAGATAATTGAAGTTATCCAAACACCACACCTAGGTAATTTATCTCAACTCTGCTTCTCCTAACACTTAAACTTATAAAATAACCTAAATTATCTTTTGAGTGGAGATTGAGGCTTGCTAACCAAAGTTTGCAGACCTCTACATCTAATTAGAAAATAACTTAAGTTATTCTAACTTTGTTCCAAACCGGTCGTAGATTGAATTAGGTCTTGATGGAGTTTAGTTAACTGCAGTTATCATGACTACTGTTATCATGACTACTGACTACTGGAGTGAGACAATTGTAGTTATCTAATTGAACTCCAAAAGGGTCTCAAACAACCCAAAGTTATGACAGCTGGGTTTATGTGAGATAACTCCACAAAACATTGGTTATCATAGCTTAACTCAATTCCCAAACACACCCTCCATGTTTCAATGTATTAAAGTTTAAAGTACAAAGAGCTTTAACACCATCTATCAACATTCCATTATATATTCTCTTGTTAAAAAAATGGACTACTTTGGACATATATACCTTTTACTGAATCTTAAGGACATTTACCAATCTTTAATTTTTAGTTTTTATTTTGCAAAAATCCCTCATCTTCTCTTTCTTCTCCATTATTCTTTTTCGACTTCTTCATTCCATTTCCAGTAATACACAACTAGCGTGTATATAACTGCAATTCGAATCACATGATCCACAAATGCATTAATTTCATGAGTTCGGATTAGGTTCGCTGATAGTCCTGATGAATGCCACGTGTTTTCTCCACTCCTAAGAAAAATCTGCATTCCCTTCACGTGGATTGAAGGAATTTCAATCACTCTAATTATATCAAGTTATCAACATTTGGGGTGAGGTAATTGTAATTATCTCAACTCCAAAAAGGATCCCAAACACGCTCTCATACTTTTTTTTTAAGGAAAAGGTGGAATAAGGCCACCCTGTTTCATTAATGCGAAATTAACGATACAAACTCAGAGTACTAAGCCAAAATAACCTACAGACAGGAAATAGAACATACATGAAGCAACATGACCCGTACATACAACAAATCCCTCCAACACGCTCTCATACTTGTGATAACATGTTTTGCATTGAGATAACTCCACAAAACAAACTTTGGTTATCGTCGCTTAACTTTATTCGCAAACACACTCTCGATGTTTCAATGTCTTAAAGTTTCATATAACTTTGCACTTTAACACCATTTATCAACTGGGTATCACAAAACTCCATTACACATTCACCTTCCATTGAATTCTACCGACATTTTACCTGTCATTAAATCCTTTCCAGAAAACTTCCCCTCATCAAACTACTGCTTCATTTCATTTCTAACAACATACAATTAGTTCATAATATTTAACCACAACTTCAATCATGTGACTCAATAAATGCATTATTTTTCAACTTACTCGAGAACTCCGAGTGTGAAAACATGGCGAGAGCTCGATGAATCAGCAGAAGCTCCGACAAAGGCGGAACCCGACTCCAAGGGCTTAACCACCACACCATCTGGAACTCCCCTGAGAAGGGTTTTCCCGCGCACTACGAGCCCCCTACTCCCATAACCACCATCGGCATCACAAATCTCGACGCTGGGTGTCCCCCTTGCAGAAGCCACAGTCATTTTGCAAGTTTTTAATATGACTCCTGCAGCCCTGCTCCTCAAATTCCTAAACTTGGTAAGGATGATATTTGGTGTGAGAGTTCTTGTTGAAATGGGGCACAGATGGGTGCAAATTATATATGTTGGGTTTGCTTCAAAAACTTGCATCGACTTTTATTGGGATATTTCGGGCATCTGAGTTTGGATTTGGGTAGCTGGAATTGATTGGAGAAGTGGGGTCCAATCTGAGTCAGGGCTGAGTTGGGAGTGTGTGGGGATATGGATTGAGAATGTGTAGAAAAATGAGGAAATGTGTTCGATGCAAATTTCGTGGTTTTGACCTCAACTGTATCTGAATTGTGTGTGTGTGTGTGTGTGTGTGTGTGTGGGTGGGGGGGGGGGGGGGGGGGGGGGGGGGGGGGGGGGGACAACAGTTTGGTTAGCAAGTAAACTAATATATATATATATATATATATATATATATATATATAACATTTGGTTCCTTATTTTGAAAACATATTTTAAACTTAGGTTTTTTTTAAAAAAATTATAAAGGAGTTTTTTTTAGATTTTCAAAAACAAAGATTCGAAAGGCGTTTAGAAAGGCGATTAGAAAGGCGACTCGTAAGGCGATTCGAAAGGCGCTTCGAAATTCAAATACCCCTCCTTCCTCGGCAACTTCTCTCCTCAGATCCTGTCGATCCTCCAACTTTCTAGCGTTCGCCTCTTTATTAATCTTGTAGAGCTCCCCAATCCCTTCAGACCCATCTCTTCCTTTTCGAATTTGAGTCGGTGCCATTCGTCATCTCTCTCCGTCGGCCGCGCTCCTTGGGCTTCGCTTGGCGTTGCGTGGCGTGTTCTCCCTTTGCGCTCTCCTATTGGCCTCTCGGTGGTTGCAAGTCCCGAGCTGCCTTCTCGGCTCTTCATCGACTTCGCCTCCCTCTTGCCCTAAGCGGGGTTATCTCTCCGTCGCTTCGCCAGTGTTCCCATTTGGTGAGTTCGCTGCTGCCAGGAGTGTACCCCTTTCCTTCCAGCTTCGATCCGTCTCCCCTTCTCGACAGATCTCTGTGAGTATTTCGTCAACTCGATCTTCTGTGTTTATCTGGTTGACTTGTTCTTTACGGTGGATCCCTGGTACCATTTTCTTGCTTTGTTGCTTATTATTTAAGTATTATCTTGTAGTGATTCGAGATTTATCTTGATTTGTTGCATCTGTGTATCTATCAAGATTCCAAATTTATTCGAGATACTCAGTCTTGCCTTGTGGCTTATTATTTGAACTGTGGAGTGATCCAATTGTAGTTATATCTTTCGGGCTTTCGTTTTATTAGTGCTGGCTTTGTGATCCCCATTCACTGGGGACCTTTTTGCTAGCGACTACTTCAGCTCATGTCGGTGTGCTGACTGATTTTATTCTAGATCGCCCATTCTATTTATCCTCTCTTCCTCTCTTATTACTCCATCCTTGTTCTCCTGATTGGAGTGTGTGGCTTCTCTTCTTTGAGAGTCACGGTTAAGAAGAGGCTCTGGATTGTTATAGCACTGGTGTCGTATTTTTGTGGGAGTGTTTCCACCCTGTTAGTGGCACCTCTATTCTCTTCCTCTCCTTTATTGGAGCTTTGTTTTAGTCCTTTCTTGGAAGGGCGTCTTCCATGGATCTTATCAAGGCTATAGCAAGCTCCGATTGCTCTGCTTCGCATCAGGACTCGCAGATGATTTTTTATTCTTCTTCGCCTTTTAGGCCCGATCCTCATCGGGTTTGCTTCAGGTGCCTCCTTTCGGGGCATCTTAAGCGTGAATGTATGAATAAAATGAAGTGTTTATTCTGTGATAAGATCGGTCACTCTCGTAACCGATGCTTTTCCCTTCAAAAACTTTTGGGATGGCCCAGAGGGCACCCCTTACCGGCCAAACTCCTATCCTTCCTTAATTTCCCCTTCTTAAAGTTCAAGCTTATGAATAGTTCGGTTAGTAATCACCGTAGGGTTGAGTGCCTGGACCTTGACTCCACTGTTTTGGCTGAGAGTTCAGGGTCGAACTCCTCCCCATCTAGTCCTTCTCCTCGCGCATCTATAGTCCCTCTTTATCGGCCTAATATTGCTCTCCTTTTTAAGGATCGCAAAGTTTTTACGAACATTGTTGTCTACCCTCGTCGGGCCTCTTTCAAGGCTCGCCCCCGACAAGTCTTAATGGTTCCGTCTTTGTTAGGGAAGTTGGGAATATATCCTGATTGTTTCAAATCCAATTCTTCGTATCTCTCGTATCTCTCGTTGTCTCATAGTGCGAGGGAGACGTTTCCTCACTCCCGCTCTGCAGACCCCCCTATCCATCCAGACAGAGCTATTAGTGATTTAAAGTCCCCTACTCTGTACTATAATTATCCTCGTGCTTTTAAGTTCTCTAATTCCTTATGTTCTGAGATCTCGTTTCATTATCCAGGATGCCTATTCTCTTGGTATCAACTTTTAGGGGCTCATTCATGGCTCCATCAGGTCCTGAGGGATTTCAAACTCTTCTTGCTCTCCCTTCCCCACAAGTATGCTATTAGTCTTGATGTCACTTCTTCTCCCATTGAGGCCGGCACCACCAAGACCATCCCATCTGTCTCTTCGACTGCTCCCAGCAGTCTCTGTTCCCCCCCCCCCCCCCCCCCCGCGTCCCATCTCTGTAGATTTTTCTTCATCTGACCTTGAGGCGATCTCGGCCTCTTCAGCTTGGGCTGCCCTTCACCCTGTCAAGCGCGATTATAAAAAGAAAGTTTTCGATCGTTCCATGATTCGAGTGAGTGCTCGCCTTCCTGCGAGGAAAGCAGGCTCCGTGTCTGCTTTTTAGCCAGAATGCTATTGTTCAGCGCCTGCTCGTTGACATCCCTGGTGGTAGCAGTGTCTAACCGCCGTTGCGCCTCTAGAGTCGCTCTTGACTGCTAGTGGAGTTAGATGTCGTCGTGGAGAGAGTTTTTCCCCCTGCTGTCTTGGGTCGGTTGTTCGAGTCTCCGGGCTTGTTTTGATTCGCTCGCTGGTTTCTAGATGGTGATTCTTGCCGTGTTTTTGCCCTCTGGGTTGATTATTGTTATTGTATTTATTTTTTACTCGCTTTATTCTGTTTTACCTCTTGTAAAACCATTGATGATTGTATGTATTATTACTGTTTTATTGATTAATATATTTTTGATGGCTGGAGCCTTTTGGCTCTATCCGATTCATCATAAAAAAAAACAAAGATTCGTTTGGATAACTGTTTTTAGAAAATAATTTTTGAAATTAAAAGTATAAAAGGCGTTTGGTTAACAACAGGTTCAGACAAACTTTAACAATAGAATCGCTTCAGATGAAATTTAAATCACATAAATCACAGAAACAAGTATGAATTTTTAACAACAGCATTTAAACAAATCCAAATATTAATGTCTTTTTAACAAATCCAAATACTAATTTTAACAAAAGAATTTAAACAAAACTTCTCTCACTCAAATTTCAACTCATTCCACGTCCAAAATCTCTAACTTTCCAAAATCTACATGGTAATTGTAACCTAAATCCAAAAAACCCTAGCTTATTGTGCACTCAAAGCGCGAACTCGTGGTTACCATGGATCTAAAGAAGACGTCGACGGATTCGAGATCGTTGGATGTGGTGGCGGCGATGGAGGGGTAGCCTGGGGTTTGGGGGAGGAGAGCGAAGATGGAGGAGGGAAAGAGGTTGTTAAGAGGAGAGCAAAGATGGAGAAGGGGAAGTCATCGCCGTCGACCCTCGCCTGTGCTATCGATCGGGAGGGGAAGACATTACCGTCGATCCTCGCCCGTGCTGTCGATCCCCATCTTCCTCAGTGATTTGAGTTTAGAAAATGAGATTTGGGTTTAGAAAATTGATTTTTGCAGGTTTCTAAAAACACATTTTAAAATGAGAATTTTGGGAAAAAATTTAAAAACCCATTTGTGAAAACCACTATCCAAACGTGTTTTTTTAGTTTTTAATTTTAAAAAATCGAAAACTAGTTTTAAAAAATCGAAAACTAGTTTTTAAATACTATCCAAAAAGTAAAAGTTTTTTAGTCTCTACAAAGCACGGAATTCCTAATCTTACAGATAACAGGAATCCATCTTAGTTTAGTAAGCATAATTTGATCAACTACTTACAGGAAGGGATCAGTTGTCTGAATTAGTTCTGTTATCATCTTTTTAAATAAATATAATGGTCTAGTAGCTGGAAGTTTAGGAATTCCGTGCTTTGCCTTATGATCTCTTTAAAATTCAGCCTGAAAGATGTATGTCATTTAGCCTACATATAAGAAGCTCGATATCTTGCTTAGAGCATTTGTAGTCGTTTAGAGCATCCACAGTCGTTTGCTATAATTCCCACTTTCTCAAACTATAGCAAACGAATCGAAAAGTAGTGCTGCAGTCGTTTCTCATTTTTCCATATTTTGAGAAAGTTTCTATTTCCATTTCTCAAATATGAAAAACGAATCGAGCTTTCTCATATTATAAAGGACGGGGTATGATACCCCGTCTCTTCGATAAAAATATTTTTTAATCGTATCAAACGGAGTATCATACACCGTCCCATTAATTTCTGAAATTTTTTTTTTTTAAAAAGCGGACGGACGGGGAATGATACCCCGGACGGGGTATCAAACCCCGTCTCTCTAATTAAACGCAATTTTTTTTTTAAAAAAATGGTTCAAACGGGGAATGATACCCCGTCCGGGGTATCAAACCCCGTCCGCCCAAAAGGATCCAGTGGACAAGTTGGCATAATTAATGCTGATTAGGAGTGCTGCAGTAGGTTGAGGTAGTGTAGTAATTAGGTTTAGTTAATATAATATTATTTAATTTAGTTAATTAATATAGTTTAATAGTTAATAAGTAATTAATATTTTTTAATTTTTTTTAAACGGTGAGACGGGGTATCATACCCCGTCGCTCGCTTTTTTCTAAAAAATGAGAAACAATATAGCAAACGACGACTGCAGCGATCGAACCCATTTGCTATTACTGTAGCTACCATTTTATACCATATGAGAAAAACGACTGTGGATGCTCTTAAAGCCAATTTTTGCATATTTGGCATATAGCAATATTAAAAATAGCTTTGTCTGTAGTTGTTGTTAGCCAAAATTTGACTTTTCGAAATCTTAATTGGATGGACGGTAAATTATTTTCCGTCTGACGTTTTTTTTTTTTTTTAAATCCTTTAAAAAATTTCTCATGAGTCTTGATAGTGACATTTTCACAAAAAAAAGTTCAAAAAAATCTTCCACATCCATAGGACGGGTGATGATACAAGGTCTGTGAATTTTTATTTTTTTTTATTATGGGACGGTAGATTATCTATTGTCCAAAAAAAAACAAAAATGCCAAAATTTTCTGACGGTGTATTATCTCCCGTCTGATTTTTTAAATAAAAAAAAATGGGACGGTGTGTTATCTCCCGTCCGATTATTTTATTATTAAAAAAAATCGGACGGTAAATTATTTACCGTCCGATTAACAGAAGAGAAATAATGTTTCGTCGGGCTATTTTATCCATTTAGCCAAATTGTCTGCCAAATATAGCTCGCGACTGTTCCTCAAAAGCCAAATTTTGCATATTTTGGCTAAATAGCCAACGACTACAGATGCTCTTAAAGCATCCACAGTGGTTATTGCTATTTTTGGCAAAATAGCAAAATGAGAAATGGCAAAATTGGTGATCTTTGCAGTGGTCATTTGCCAAATTTGAGAAGAAGAAAAATTCTCGTCCGAGATGTATTTTTGTAATTTTTAAAAGTGTGCATTAGTCTTAAATAGTCATTAGTGATTTAATTAGTTATTTAATTAATACTAAAACATAATTAAACTAGCTTAAACCAAGTTTAAAACACACTAATACAATGATTAGTGAGGTCAACATGTGGAACAGGACATGTTGTCCTGTTTGAGAACTTTTGATTTCGGACGGGACAACATATCCCGTCCGATCTCTTTTTTTTAAATAAAATTTTGGGACGGAACATGTTGTTCTGTTCGATAGTTTAAAAAATATATATATCTATTAAAAAATTCAAGGACTAAGCATGATGAACAGTCTGATTGAATTAATATATCGACTAAGCATGATGAATAGTCCAATTGAATAAAAATTCAAGGACTAAGCATGATGAACAGTCTGATTGAATTAATATATGGACGAAGCATGATGAATAGTCCGATTGCAGATATATATATATATATATATATATATATATATATATATATATATATATATATATATATATATATATATATATAAGGAATGCTCAGTTGCAAACGGGTTGTTTGCACAGACCCGTTGCAAACTAGAGTTTCGGTTGTTGGATCGTTTCGCTCAAGATCCAACGGCCAAAATCCCTCCCGCCCATCTTCCCCTCTTTATCACTTAAGTTCGGAGGGGTAAAAGTGGTATTTTGCCCCAAATAACTTTTCACTTAGCCGTTCTTTCGCTCTCTCACTCGCTCGCATTTGAGCAAAGTCGTATTTTTTTGGCCAAATTTTAACCTAGGCAATTGTTGGAAACAACAGTCTACGTATTTCGAAATACATCTTTCAACCTTAGTAGTTTTTCCACACAATGGTCTTCGTATAACCTTGGTCATTGTGTGAAACAACGGCTTGGGTTATACAAGTTTGTTAAACACTTGTACAAACTTCGCTCTCATTCTTTCTATCTCTTACTCTCAACATCTTCCTCTTTCTTGCGCTCCCGAACCCAACTCGAAACCCTAGCTCCACCTTCACCTAATCCGCTCCCCCTTCACCTAATCAACCCCTCATACTTCACTTACTCTCTCTCTCTTCTCGAACTCTCTATCTCTTCCGAAAAATCTCCCGAACCCAAAAAAACCCTAACCCTAACAAAAACCCTACTCCTCCTCCTCCGTCTAAAGCAGTGCAACCACATCCTCTCTCTCCTTCTCAAAAACCCACATTGTGCAAGGTATTCACTATATTCTAGCTTAGTAGATGTAGCTATGTTCATTAATTGAAGTTTTGTTAAAGTTTTTAGTCTACAATTTTTTTGTGATGCGTAGTTAGTTATTTGATGTGCATTGTATATAGTTTTTCGATAATTGATGACGGTAGTATTGTAGAAATAGTTGTTGTTCCTCGCTCAAATTATAGTTGTAGTTGTAGATTTTATTTTTCATTATTAGGGAAAGTGCACAAACGAGATCCAAAAATTCTGAAATTTTGTGAGTAGGTCGGACTTACCAAGTACAAGTCAACACAACTTGTAAAGGTGAGTTTCGACTCACGGATTGCAAGATACGAACGTGTATCACTTTCTTTGTAAAAAAAGTACAGAGAGTGATACATTGGCGTATCTTGCAAACCTGAGCCGAATTCCACGTCTACAAGTTATGTTGTCTTATGTGTGTTGAGTCTGACCTACTCGCATGGTTTAGGGATTTTTTGTTGCCGTTTGTTCACTTTTCTCACGTATCTCAAACGACAACTACAATTTGAAATTATTTTAGTGTGGTTACGTGAGAAAATTGGACCCAAAAAATCCAATTTTTTTTTGAAACTTTGTGAGTAGGTCGGACTCACCACACACAATCCAACGAAACTTTTAGAAGTAAGTTCTGATTCATGGTTTGTAAGATACGCTAATGTATCGTTTTGCATCATTTTTTGTGAGTGGAAGTGATACATTGTCATATCCTGCAAACCGTGAGTCGACACTCACTTTTACAAATTGCTTAGCTTGTGTATAGTGAGTCCGACCTACTTGAAAAGTTTTCGAATTTTACTATCATGTATGTGAGATTTTCTTACATATCTTGTTTAGTGTGTATATATATATAGTTCCCTTCCGTTGTGCACTAGCCATGATGTGCACTCGGCCTTCGTACCTTCGTATCAACGATCCGAACCATTCACATTAATCTACACGTTTAAATTAGTCTAAATATGTAAAATCAAGACATTTGAAATACATTTGTCCATGCATTGAAGTGTTACAAAATTGTATGGTTGAATATCCTTTTTTTATAATGACATGATGGATGGGCAAATGAATTTTAAATGACTTGTTTTTGCATATTTAGACTATTTTGGATGTCCAGATCAATGTGAACGGTTCGGATCGTCGATATGAAAGCCCAAAGGCCGAGTGCACATGGAGTACTGCCACAGATCCGAAGAAGTGTAGAGCTGGACAACCAGGAGGTGTAATTTCCGAACACACCTAACATTGTCGATGCACCCTCGTACCCACGAGTACCTAGTCCAAGCCGGTTTCTATGATGTTGGTTTGATGGGTAATGTAAAACTTGATCGAGCACTGCTTGCAGCCCTAGTCAAGCGATAAAGGCCTGAGATACACACCTTCCATCTACCAGTGGGAGAGATGACGGTGAAGTTGCAGGATATCCCCATGATTTCCGGTCTTCCAATAGATGGGATGGTTGTGACGGGTAATATGAATTTTCAGAAAGTAGAGTTGTGTAATGATCTCCTCGATACAGAGTTTGATGATGAGGATAAGGAAGATAAGGCTATTTTTGTCAGACAATCAATCCGACTTTCTTGGTTGAAGGACCATTTTGAACATAAGTTGACCAATGAATCGAGTGACTACGACGTGCAGTGCTACACTAGGGCATATATTTTAACTGTACTTGGAGGTGTTCTATTGCCTAACTCCATCGAAGATACCGTCCCACTTATGTATCTACGATTGCTCGCTGATCTAAGCTTAGTTGGTCGGTATAATTGGGGAAGTTGCACGCTAGCTACTCTGTACAGGACTTTGTGTGCAGTTGCATTAGATGGAGTTGAGATGATGGGGACCATGGTCTTCTTACAGATATGGTCATAGGAACATCTACACTTGGGTCATCCCCGTATTACTAGACCAACAGCCACTTGAGTGGCCGATGCACCAATCATTGAAATGTTAGTACCTTTAGGTGTGTATTGGGTGGGTAATCGAAGATACAAACGAAAGGTGTTTTAACATACTACAGAGACGAACATGACCAGCTGCGAGATGAGTTTGTAATTTAGGAGCCGTATACCGACGAGCTCATGCAAAGAAATATATTACCCATCAATTCGGTTTGGACAATTTCTTGAATCATGTCCGACTGTCTGAATGCTGCATGTTCTGCACCGTCTCGATTTTCGGTAAAGTAGCTCCCTTATTGGCTTCGATCTCTTCCAACAATGCCTACCCTTTGTAATGCACTATCGTGGGTCCCTCACGCGTACATGAAATATATCTACGTTTGTTCCATGTGCATGTCCACTGCCTTCAGCATGGGGTTGTGCACTACCATGGGGTTGTGCTTGTCCACTAGCATGGGGTTGTGCACTACCTTCGGGATGTGCACTTGTAGCGCCCCGAATTTTCAATAAATAACTTAGAAATACGTGGCACAATTCCCAGCATCTATCTCAATTGTAATCATAAACATAGTATCCAAAATCAGGAAAATTTTAAAACTATTATTATATCAATTTTTTTACAAAGCACAGCGGAATTTAAATACCTTGAATTACAATTTTTTTTACAACACAATACCATAATTACAAATTTACTCTTTATGATCAATCTTTTACAACATATGCAAAAACATTTAAATATTCTATCACATGCTTCCAACTCCATGCTAATGGTGCCTACCTGTGAAACATGAGGCTAGAGATATCTCTAACCCCTAAAACTATAAGGGTCAGCCACAACGGTGTGAGTGACATTCAAAAAAAAATACAAACTTAAATGAACATAAAAAATAAAATCATGAGTCAACAAGTGAAACATATTAATACAGTAAATACAGATGGGACATGAAATAACAGTGAATGGAACATAAATCATCAAGTGAAACTAGGCTATGTGTCGAGTGTAAGAAAACAGAAAACAAGCATGCATAATACGAGTCAAGAAAACACAATGCTTATGATGATTACTAATGCATACTTGTTGGATTCTATGCATCCCACAATATATAGGTCCGGTGCAAACCCTTATTGTTCTCCACTTGATAGAGTTTAATCCCACGTTATACAACTATCCTACTACAATGACTGGGATTTAGACTTTTGCAAGTATCGGCTCTCGTCCTTGGAATACTGGAGACCAATCCCACTCCGTGGATCATTATGTGGCCTATTTCATCAATCATCCCGGAATACTGAGGATTATCTCACTCCGCAGGTCATCCTGGAACCCTCATTGCACAAATATCACATGAGCGTTGCTCTCATCCTTGGAATACTGGAGACCAATCCCCTCTGTGGATCATTTTGTGGCTTATTTCATCCATCGTCCCGGAATACTGGGGATTATCTCACTCCGCGGATCTTCCTGGAGTCCATAACTCACGTTTGCCCCCATTTCATCACATCACTATTCTAATGTCTGTCCTTATATTTAAGTTCATTAATTAACCACAGTTCCCCTAGAGTTTGTGTACCCTACCAGACTTAACTCAACTAATCAACATCAAGGCCTCAACTGGCCATAACCACAAAATCTCATCTGTCAGTATACTAGGGTCCCACTCAACCTCTAGAGTCTCAAAATCTCAAAAAAAAAATCACAAGCTTTCTTTTAATCTCACAAGTTCAAGTCTAAGGTCCACACCGAGAATTTTCTTCTAAACGATGGCCAACCCAAAATACATCAATATACATATGAGTCCAGGAAATTTGTTAAGGAAATCAGATTTCAAACATCAGTTAAACTGAAATATGTATATACATTTAGAACCTATGGAAATTTCTCGAAACGTTTTTTTCTTGAGATCTGTACACATTTCACTTCCTAAAACCATAGAAACATGAGCTGAATTCGGCTATATTTATATATAAAAAACCACTGAACTTTGGGTCATTTTAAAAAAACCGCACTAAGTTTTTTTTAATATTAAAAACCGCACAAAACTTTAAAAAAAAAACACTCACAGAGTTAGGGTTAGGGTTAGGGTCAAGGTTAGTTCGGGGGGGGGGGGGGGGGGTGGATTTATTTAAACATCTGATTAGTTAAGTGATGTTTTTTAAACACAAATGAAAGATGAAAGTGGTTTTTTTAAATTTACCCTAACGGAATTCTAACTCCGTTAAAGTGAGTTTTTTTTAACTAAAGTTTTGTGTTGTTTTTTATTTAAAAAAAGTTAGTGCGGTTTTTTTAAAATAGCCCAAAGTTCAATGGGTTTTTTTAAATATAGTTGCTAAATACTTTCATAAATTTAAGTCCAATTCTGTGAATAACATTGAAATCTGAAACCGAAACATTGTTTGAACTGAATATCATTAATCCATAAACTAGAAGAAACGCTTGTTCAAGGAAATGAAAGTATCAGCGAGACAACCAGACATTGTCAGTCGACTGTTAGGGCTTGTTCATAATTCACAGTCGACCGACTGTAGTCCAACTGTAATTAGCAGTTGCTGCAGTCGACGACGTGCTGACTGAATTAGTGCTGCGGTCGACCGACACGCGGTCTGCAGTTTTCTCTCCTCTGTAAACCATTGGCTGAATATGTCTACATACATTTGCGACGTATTGCTCAATAAAAATACTGAAAACCATGCATATATACATATATATGTAGAATGAAACTCTGGAGTCGTAGAATTTGACAGCAAGATTTAAGGAGAAACTTTCCATACATTCACTTGTGAAAAATCAATAATCAATTTATGACCCTTCCTGTAATGAAGCCTGTGTGTATGTATATATAGAAGAAATCCTATTACCTGTGATGAAGCCTGTGTATGTGTGTATACATGATATAGAAGAATTCCTTTTTCCTGTAATGAAGCATGTGTATGTGTATACATGATATAGAAGAAATCCTTTTTCCTGTAATGAAGCATGTGTATGTGTATACATGATATAGAAGAAATTCTTTTACTGTAATGAAGCCTGTGTATGTGTATACATGATATAGAAGAAATTCTTTTAGTGTAATGAAGTCTGTGTATGTGTATACATGATATAGAAGAAACTCTTTTCCTGTAATGAAGCATGTGTATGTATACATATAAAGCAACTCTAAAACTTCAATATTTGGGTGAAAAACTTCAAGTTGTATGCAAATTATTCATTTACAAAGAGTATTCTGATGATGCATCTTCAAGATGAAAACATGCATATATATTAATTTATCCGCAAAAGAAATTCATGCCGTATTAGGCGTATATAGTTCAAACTCAAACAGAAACTATTTAAAGTTTGGAACATAACTATGATCCTGAATATATACTCCATCAGTTAAAGCATAACTCTCATATTTGAAAACTTCTCAAATAAAATGCAGACTTAACAGTAACCATTTAAAGGCTCGGGACATAAACTATGATCCTGAACTTGGATCATGACAAATCTGGAAATGCAAGTTATCCACATCAATTAACCTTGAATGACGAAAAAATTTCCCCCATCTTTAACATAAAATTCTTTCTTTCAAAATCCAATATACAATTCATTATACACATTCACAATCCTGTTAAAACAATTTTCTCCTGACCATTTGCTTCTAAACCAATTGTGAGTCAAGTTTTCTCATCAAAACATCAAACAGAGCATCATAACGCATCCTTATCTATCCATATGCATAATGATTCATACAGATTTCAATAGCAGCAATCTTTACACAATCGAACAAGGCATAGTGTAGATGAAATCAAAATTTTCATGAGTACTACTAAATCTCTATCATTCTTAATCAATCTTTTGCGTACAACCATTCACCAAGTTATATTCTTGTTCATGAAGGTCTTTCTTTAACTACTCCTTCATCCAAAATTATTCACTACATCAACAAATCTGCTAGCATGTATCCTACTAGACAAGTCATCATATTCAACAACTATAGAACAAAACAAGGGATAAAAAGTATCACTCACCTTTGAAGAAGATTAATTTGAAGAAACAAAAGCAACAAGAAAGCCTTCTTCTCCTTCCTTTTGCAAAGCTTCAAGATCCAACACCAAAATGATAATTGTAACATTCTATTTTTTAAAATAATTAAATTGGTTTTCACGTGTTTCGCACGTACAAATTAATGTGTGTTTTTAAGCTTTAAAAATTATTTTTATGTCATAAATAAATATTTTCTTCTCTTTTAAAATTAAAGCCTATTATTAATTCTTAGGCCTAATAATCCATTTCTAGCCCACTTAAATTAATTAATTAATTAATTAGAGAGCCCTTGGTTTTTAGCCCACCTATTTAGCCCACTAGTTAATTTTATTAATAATTAATACAACTTTTAGTGTAGACTTGATCAAGTAGCAAATAAATTAACACTTAAATGAACAAACTAATTTATAGTATGCATGGAGAGGCACATGCATTGCACATGCACGTGCAAATTGAATGAAAAAGGGGGTGGCCGACCCATAGCTTGGAGAGATGGGGAGAGTGGAGGAGTGGAGGAGTGGTTACTTGATAATGGGTAGTTCTTGTAACTCCTAAATGTATCCTAGCTCTTCATCCAAACTCATATCAACCCTTCATTTGAGCTTGAGTTGTGTATAAATAGCTCCCATGGTCATTCATTTCTTTTCACACTTAGAATTTTCAAGAGAAAGATAGAAATTTTGTAAGAGAAAAGAAAGAGTTGTGTGAGAAAAAAGATTGAGTGTTTGTGTGTTTGTGTGCTCTTGTACTTGGAGACCGGCTAGCATCAAGAGGAGGAGAAGAACCTGGCCAACACATCAAGGAGGTCTCGGTGTGCACTAGCTTGGAGGAGAAGGCTCACAACTAGGGGAGACGATCGTGCTTTCAAGGAGTTCTTAGGAGTTTTCTTTTGTTCTTCATAAGGTGAGTGGTTTCTCAAACTTCTAATATAGATGTCATGTTAGGATTTTAATTTGTGAAAATATTAGAAATAAGTAGAAAAATTGCCATATACTTGCTTGAAGAGACTAGTAAGAAAGATAGGAAACTCTAGTTTATCTACATGAAAAAGTTAGTAAATGTGTTAATTAAGATTTGTTATGATGCTTAGTTAACATATTTGCATGCTAGAATACATATAAATTGATGAATCATGGTTATATGAAAATTGTATTTATGAATGAATTATAGAATGCAAAATAATATCCATGGATTGTGAAATAAATTGATTAATGGCAATAAGTGTGCTTTTAATTGCATTGTATGAGTAATATTATGTTCACTAGATTATCATTTATATTGTCTCTTTGAAACATAAGAAAATGATTAGTCTTGTAAACATAAGACTAACTTAAGAGCTTTGATTGGGTTAAAGAATGTCAAAAATGTACCAACAAGTTGTGAACAAATTGGGAACAAGTAGATAAAAAGATCCATTTAGAAAAGGAATTTTTCAATGTCGAAAAATGTATTAATGTTCTACTTTTCAAAGGAAATAAGAGAAATAGACTTCTATGTGATTAAAAATGTGAATTTTGAAAATCTAAGAAAATATAATATACTGTTTTTCAAAGAAATACATTCTGAAAAAGATATATATTTTTATGAGTACAAATTGATTGGGAAAAATTAAGTTTATTAAAGAAAGAACTAGAAACAGTACGGTGCATACAAAAAATTGTCAACCAACCTTGTATCGGTTAGTCACTCAAGACCTTTTGGTCGTCGGATGCATTTTGGGTACGTTACTGTTCATAGGCGAGAGTACTGGTCTTGGGTTCGAGTCTTGAAGAGACTCTGTTTTTGTGAAATTTCGATTTTTATCAAATCCCGAAAACCACACTTTAAGTATAAACTGAGTCTCTTTCACATCGGTTAGTCACTCTAGCATTTCTGGTCGTTGTGTGCGCTTTGGGTCGGTTACTGTTCACGAGCGGGGGGTTTAACCTGGGTACGAATCCGGCCTTTGGCCTTTTGTTTGAAATTCTGATTTTTTTTCCTTATTTGATATTTTTTTTTTTGAGTATTTTTAAGAGTATAAAAAATTTGAGACAGAATTCTTCTAAAATTACCTAGACTTCATGAAAATTATTTCTAGAATATTTGACTTATTACAATGAGAATTAGAAATATTTTTGCGAAGAAAAACTCGATAAATTTTCTTAGAATATGATTTTGAGAAAAAGGAATATTTGAATATAAAGAAATTTTGTGTAAAGATTAAAATCAGATTTTTGATGTGGAAAATTTGAGTAGTTAAAAATGAAATTTGTTGTCTAAATTATGCAAATGTGCATGGAAAATGAAATAAGAAGAACATGATAAAATGTTCAAATTTGTGAATATGAACACTCATTTTGATGAACATGAAAAGAGATTGAAACTAGGGTTTTAGCTAAGTCCTTACATCGGCATGAATGAAATTTTGAAAGAGAAATGTAATGATAAAAAACCAAGATTGGGTCATGGTTAATGATTGATGTTTAAGACCAGTGTAGAGGTAACGCTAACTTTAGGGTATTAATTTTATTCATGATTCAATTATCTAAGGATTATACACAGTGGAGATGTGATGAAAGTAAGAGAAAAACATAAGTATGAGGGCCTCGGATCTACGATGTTAGAGTATTCACAGGCTGTCTGCATGATGCGTCATGTCATGGTGTGGATACATCTATAAAATTATCGGGACCGTGGCGATGCTTGTGGGGTGTTCGGTGACTACGTAGTGCCATCGTTCCATGACAGAGGTGAATTGTCCATAGGTTGTCTGCATGATGCATCATGTCATGACGTGGAATTCCCCTCCAGGTTGTCTGGGCATGGGCTCGTAACTCATAGAACATCTAAGATACTTGCCGTAGTTATCGTAGTAGTTTAATTCATAACGAGGGATCCAACCCTACAAGATGAACAACGGTTAAGGGCTTGCCCTCGGATTTATGTAGAATGGGATGCATAAGTTCGAACAAGTGCGCATTAGTGTCATGAAATAACAAGTAATTACATTTAAGACTAAGTGCACAATCACACACGATATCAATAAGATAGTCCTCCTTAGTTTTGTTTGTGAACAAGTGTGTGCTTTCCAAGTAAGACAAATTGATATATTATATCTTAGCGTCAGTTGTATGCAACTGACGTGCTCACAGTTTCTATGCAGGATACATTGAATGAAATGACTAAAGAAGGAATGTTGCTTAAAGAAATATTCAAATTGTATCATGTTGTAATTTATAATTCCGCTACGTTGATGTAAAAACATTATTGTATAAAAAATTTTAAATTCCTTGTAAAACTGTACGAAGTGAAGTGTAAAGATCCTGTGAAACTTCAAATTCAGACTTATTTGAAATTCGGGGTATTACAGAGTGGTATCAGAGCCACGCTTCCAAGTAGTATAAATTTATAAGGAACGACACCCTAGAGTGGACATTAGAGTGTGAGTTGAGTATAGAGATTTAAATGTAATATACTTACATTTGTGTTGCTCTATGATTGATGCTTCTTCTCCTCCCTTCCTAAAGATGGAGAACCACCACGACCCCGCAGGCGATGAGGATTGGCACATAATCAAAGAGGACTACTACCCCGGACAAGGAGATTCCGACGAAGAATACCCCGAGGAATATGAAGGAGAATGGCCCGAGTCCCGAGAGATCACTCCGCCTCCGGACTCATCAGACATTTCATCCGACGAGGAAGAGCCAGTTCCGAGAGGTCTCATCGAATCTTTTTCAGAGACAGATGGAGACTCAGAAGGAGAGAGCAGATCAATTGCAGGCCCAGTGTGCGAAATGCAAGGAGAATATTGCAACCCTCAGTCATCGTATTTGGGAACTCGAGAAGAGAAAGAACATGTATGATGTGCTGAAGGAAGAAGTGGCAGAACTACAAGAAGAGCTTAGGAAAGCCAAGAGGAACCGTACAAATTAGAATGTTGTATCTTCTCAATGCTTTTCGCTAGATGTCAGAAGATGTTTTAAATTTGAATGTACAAAGTTTGAATTCAATGAAATGAAAGAGTTGATTTAAATTCATGTTTTCTACTTCGAATTTAATGGATCTTTTGAATCAGAGTATGGCTGGAAGAAGATCAAGGAATGGAGAAGGGCCCGGCTGTGGACTCGACTTGGAAACGGAGTTGGCTAGAGTCTATCAGACCCTCAACGCCGTAGCCATGAACCAAAACCATAGGGGGATGTCTGCAAATCCAGTTCCTAAGGCGATCAAACTTGTGGAGTCATTCAAGAGGATGAAGCCACCAGTGTTTGAAGGGAAGTCAGATCTAGATGCAGTTGACAATTGGATTAGGCAAGTCGAGACTATCTTTGAAGTCTTGGAAACTCCAGAAGGTAGCAAGGTGAAGCTAGCTACATTGCAACTTGAGAAGGACACAGTTGCATGGTGGCATTCCATGAAGCGGACGATGGGAAATGGTGTTATTGGCTGGGAGGAATCCTTGGAAGAGTTCCGCGGTCACTACTTTCCTTCCGATGTCCAAGAGAAGAAAGCGATGGAGTTCCTGGCACTGCAGCAGGGAGGCATGTCTGTCAGGGAGTATGAGACAAGGTTTACTCAACTTTCGAGATATGCACCCGAACTTGTGATGGATGAGGCGAAGAAAGATCAGAAGTTCGAGCACGGATTGAGGCCGAGTCTGAGATCAAGGATGATACCCCTTAGTATCAAGAGTTTTGACAAGCTAGTCAAGTGAGCTGCAACTACAGAGGAGGATATGGAGCAGTTTCATGCCGCCCAGACCCGGAGGAACAATTGGAATGTTGGGAAGATGCCCGCAGTTTCTGGGAATGTCAGGGGGCAGCCGCCAGCTTAAAGGTTCAAACTTACGGGGGCGAATGCTGTCAATATGGCTGGAAGACCCGAAAATGGTTGGGTGAGACCTCCTGTGGTGACTTGTTTCAACTTTGGAGAGACAGGTCATTACATATCTCAATGCCCCGAGCTGCGAGATGTCTTCCGGAAGGGACCAACGCAGCAAGTTGGGAAGAAGCCGTACCAGCAAGGGCGAGTATTTGCCTTGACTGAGGCCGACGCTGATGAAGTGGATCACATCAATACTGGTACGGGTGCGAATGTTTAGAAGTTTCTATTGTTCTTTTTCCCTGTTTTATTTAGTAAAAACTGTTATGCCAAAATATGTTTGTAAGGAATGATAGGAACTCAAACAATACACAACCATAAGTAGCCATTTGACGGAGTTTACATAACTGAATCAACCTCCTCAGTTCTAATTCTCTACATTGATTCTCTACAAAGTATCACATGGAAGGCTGAACTATCCGGTGTCAAGATTGGCAACGAAAGTCAGATTATATAATAAGTTTTTTGTAACTTCATATTGGAATTTGTAGAAAACCTGCAATGTGTAGATTCGCGCCATGTGTTCTTTCATACCCCATTGGGTCTTCAATTTCGGTATCTTCTCACTGCTACGATGATTTTCTTTAAGTTCATCGTGTCTTTGCCTTTCTAAAAATTGATCGAAGATGACAACAAATTTATGTAAGGAGTACTTCTTTTCTGTATGTTGCTTCAAGGAAGAATGCATAGACTCAAACCCATTGACTACTCAACATGCCGACCCAAAATGAATCTCCTGCATAGATGAGTGCCCATTTCTCACGAATTCAAATAGATCGTTCAATAATTTGTTATTCTCATATCTGTATTGCAAAAACACTAATTTTCATTTCTATTCGAAATCATGTACATATTCAGAATTATAGATGACAGTCTTCAAATCATCCCTAAACTTTCGACATCATTCAACATACACACCTCCTGATTAACTTATCCAATATATGTCAAATGCAATACCGATGCCGGGTCTCGGGAAAAACTTTCTTCACTGTGACGATGATCCCACGATCTTGGTCCTTCACGATACCAGATGGAGCACGATTCATTACTCCAAGCCATATTTCAAAGAACCACACAAACGAAGAGACCTTCTTATTTGGAATGAACCCCCTCCTAAAAATGTTGATTGCCAATGATGATTGATTCCAACAAATGGAACAAATAACAATCCATATCGGTTCATGTTGTATGTGGCATCAAAGCAATGTACATCCCCAAATTCTTCATAAATCATCCTAGAAGTACCATCCACCCAAATACAATCAGACAACCATCCTTCATGATCTACTTGGAAATCATAAAAAAATGAAGGATCTGTCAGTTTTTTTTATTCAAAAAAATCAATGAGCATGTTCCCGTCGTGTCCTTTCATCACTTCGTGTGAGTCTCTAAGTAGATTTCTAACATCTTTTTTTGTTAATCTTATTTTATCGTGACCACCACTAGCACTTTTGAAGAAAATCATTTGTTTGCACGTATGGATACTAGCTTGGGTAAGTTGATCCATTATTCTTTTATCGGAATTCGATATAGAACGGTTTCGGGGTAAAAGATATCTTCTTTCGGGTGAAGTAAATTCATGATTGTGTGGTTCATGAAATGAATACAACACTTTCGTTCGTTCTACAAGTAGTTTTCCATTTACCATTACTAGGCTGGCTCGGTAAAGTCACTTCTTTATTACACAAAAAGGACTTATCCACGACTTTGGTTCCCTTGTATTTATTTCCACCCTTACGCATTGCAAAACCCCCACATTTAGTATGTGACGAATGAAAGTTTTCAGCTTGATCTAAAGTATGAAACGTCATAACTATCTTTGGTTTGAGGTACTCTTCAACTTGCTGCATGGATTCACTACTTTCTTGTGCACACATAAAATTGTCGCCAACAACATAATTTCCTTCATCATTGTCCACATCTAATATAAAAAATAATACAAAAATTATCAATACACTAATCATATAGACTGAATCACACTATTTGCATACCATTACAACAATTATCAATACACTAATCATATTAACAGAATCACACTATTTGCATATATTTAGATATGAAACAAGATACATGGGAAAACCATACAAACGGGATCCAAAAATTTCCAAACTTTGCGAGTAGGTCAGACTCAACACACACTAGCCAACACAACTTATGAAAGTGAGTTTAGACTCAAGATTTGCGAGATACGCCAATGTATCAATTTATTTCAAATGAAAAGCAAACAAAGCGATACACGGCCGTATCTTGCAAACCGTGAGTTCAAACTTACTTCTACAAGTTGCGTTGACTTGTGCGTGGTGAGTCTGACCTACTCGCAAAATTTTAGAATTTTTGGATATCGATTTGTGCTTTTACTAATAACGAACAATAAAATCTACAATTACAACTATAATTTTGAGCGAAGACACAAATACTTCTAAAATTCTACTGTCTACAATTATCAAAAAAATATATACAATACACATCAAATAACTAACTACGCATTACAAAAAATGTAACGCCCTGATTTCCATACACTGGGAAACCGTGACATAAGCCATAATCTTTTCCTTCAATTAGCCACAATACACAGAAAAAAAGAAAATTTTAAAAAATTTTATTCAACACAAATGTATTACAAGTCCGAAAAACTGCAATACATTACATCAGTGTTACAATAATGTCATACAAGCCCAAGTGTTACAAACTTTCAATAAAAAATACATCAGAGTACAATGAATAATACATAACACTTGGTACTTCACTTGGATGCTTCTCAACAGTTAATAAATTACAACATATATTACAATTGAAATAAATCAGCACTTTGCTTCTTTTGCCTCGAGTCCTCTTGAATCCTGTACCTGTAGCTCTGCAATCCCGTACCTGTAATTTTGCAATCCAGTACTTATTGAAGTGGGGACGTCAGTACATATACTGGCACTTTAAGGCTGATGACTAGCAGCGATTCTCAACTTTAAACAAACAGAATGATGAAAAGAGAAACGTGTATATATAATTGATGTGTTTGTGTATTCTATGACTTAGAATCTAATGCAGGATTAACTAATGCAATGATGAACTTATTCTAATGCAAGCAAGACTCTGGAACAGTATGCAACCCATACTACATACGTCCCATATCAAGCTGTTTCTTCATATATAGGGATTTGAACCCGCATCATGAATTCTACTATTGTTCCCTTCCTATTCCTGACAGATACAACGTGACTGGTAAGGTTACAGATACGGTCTAGTTCCGCTACTGCGGTACAATAGTGGTGTCTATGTTTGCCACTATTTACCCGGCGAATTGAACCTCACTCAAAAGCCAACATGAACCCTAAGATACTAGACAACCTTGGGCCGTGCTCTCAACTCATCATGATAAGGCATAGAACCTGACGGAATCGTAGGGTCCATTTTCCTAGGAAACCTCCCGTTCTTATCATGGTACTTCAGGAATTAACAGCCGAGATATGGATCCCGTGCTCCCAACTAATCATGAAAAAACACCGCTCGTATCTCTTTGACAGGGGTATACATCCTAATAACACTACCTAGAGTTGGCCTATAAGAGAAGTTGGATTATAAGGTATCACCCCTAATACCAACTCTCACCCTTCGGCAATTCATAGATAAAATTGTTAAGTAACAGTTATTACCCTAACGATGTCACTAACCCTAACCAATCAAATGAGTCGTACGAGCTACAAGGTACTCTCAACCTAGAGTCGTATTCTCAACTTGCCATGAGATGGCGCCAAAAGATTCAAACAAGCGAGACATGCCACTGTGCTTCCAACTTATCATATAAAAGTACCGCACGTGTCCCACTTTAAGAGAGTGTAACAAAATTTGACACAATCTACCAAGTCTTAACCTAGACTTCACAAGATCTCCTCGGATCCACTCATTGCCTATCTATTCTAGTCGAACACTTTCCCAAATTCAGTAAGTAAGGGTTACAAAACATCAAACAATCTAAATAGTGCGCTTTCAGCCAAAAGCTGGCTGCTGTGATTTGTAAAAGCCATAACTCCTACTCCGCTTATCGAATTCTAACCAAATAGGACATTTTGGAAATTTGAGAATCTCTGCTACAACTCTCTAGTTGAATACTTTTCCAAATAAGTAAGTAAGAGGTACAAAAACTTCAAACAATCTAGACAGCGAATGCTTCAGCCAAACGGCTAGCTACTGTGACTTGTAAAAGTTATAACTCCCACTCCGCTTATCTGAATTTAACCAAATAGGACAATTTGGAAATGCGAGAAACTCTACTATAACTCTCTAGTTGATGAACTCCTTAGATTCAGTCATTAAAATGTACAAAAACTTCAAACAATCCAAACAACGAGCTTTCAGCCAAAAGGCCAGCTGCTGTAATTTTGCATGGGTCATAACTCTTGCTCCGCTTATCGAAATCTAACTAAATAGGATATTTTGGAAAGGTGAGAACATCTACTAAAACTCTTTAGTTGAACACTTTTTCAGATTCAATCAATAAGAGGTGCAAAACTTCGAACAATCCAAATAGCGAGCTTTCAGCCAAAAGGTCAGCTGCTGAGATTTTGTAAGGGTCATAATTCTTGCTCCGATTATCAAAATCCAACCAAACAGGACATTTTGGAAAGGTGAGAGACTCTAATACAATTCTCTAGTTGAACACTTTTTCAAATTCAATCAATAAGAGGTGCAAAAACTTCGAACAATCCAAACAGCGAGCTTTCAGCAAAAATGCTAGCTGCTGAGATTTGTAAAGCTCATAACTTTTGCAATACTTATTGGAATCTAACCAAATAGGCCATTTTGGAAAGTGAAGAACATCTACTACAATTTTCTAGTTGAACACTTTCCAAATTCCTTATAGAAATCAAAATCCAGCCCTTTGAACACATGTCGATGTTAACCCCAAAACAGCAGTTTGCGGTTTTTGCTTGAAAACTCGTTGTTTTGGAGGAAACATCTATTTAATCTAGTAAATTAACCCAGAAAATTCTATAAAAATTAGAACATGATAATAACACATACAAGAACCTCTCTAATTAATTTGTGCTCAAGATTTCAACTTTAGCATAACAAATTAATTCTAACCATCAAACCTACAAGATTGAATCTTTAGGGTTTTATTTTGTGTTCTACCACTTCAATCTCTATATGCCCTTTTATTATAGTCCATAAACATCATATGCATGTGGAATTAGTCCAAGTTGTTCACATAATCAAGCAAATAAAACACAAAACAATAATAATGAGTTGAGAACCCCCACCCAAAAGTGTAGGAAGGACTTGCAAGCTCACTTCTCCTCCTTGTTCTTGCTCATCTTCAAGAACACCTCACAAAAGAACCCACTCTTTCTTTTCTTTTTCTTCTCAATTTTATTCTAAATAAAAACAAGTAAAATGGGAGAATGAGAAGGAGAAAACACAAAATGGGAGAGGGTTTATTTCCCTCTTGAGGTGTGGCCAGCAAAGGGTGGGGGGGGGGGGGGGGGTTATAGGACAATGGGGTTGAGTTTGTGGGTGAGGAGAAGCCACTTGTCTCTCATTCTCATGGCTCATCAATTTTGAGGTTTATTTGCAAATTAAAATTGCAATCAGCACCCAGTCTACTCTCTACCATCCATTTGATCATGACTGATCAAGAATAAGAGGTATTTTTCTAAAATCACATACTACATGATTTCGTACAAATGTACGAAATCGATACAGTACATATACGTACATATATCTATCTATACAAATAATTTTTATTAGTTAAAACGAATAATCTCTACCAAAAATATTTTAATTTAGAAATAATAATAAAAATAGTTTTATTACAGGCTCAGAAGATTATAGTACCAATTTGATACAATACAGATGTATACAGACTGGTATATATATATATATATATATATATATATATATATATATATATATATATATATATATATATATATATATATATATAAAATGTTTATTAGTAAAACATGGTAATATCCACCAAAATATTTCAAGTCTTTAAATAATAATAAAATAATAATTTTTAATATCAGCCCGAGATTTTACAAATATTTTCTCAAAAATGTATTTTACAGGATTTTGTATAAGTACACAAAACCGATACAATACATATATATACTTACTAGTATATATACACAGATAAGTTTTTATTAGTAAAACCAAGTAATTTCCATAAAAATATTTTAATTTAAAAAACAATCATAATACAAAATATTACACAAAAATTGTAGACTCAAAAATTTTAAAAATAATTCAATCAATCAACATAGGTATATCTAGAATAGAGTGAATACCTTGCACTATGTGGGTTTTTGGGAAGGGGAGAAAGGAGGTGGAGGCGCTGCTGTACATGGGGGAGGGATTTTTGGGTTTAGGAATTTTGTTAGGGTTGGGATTTTTGGGTTCGGGAGATTATTCGGAAGAGGGAGAGATGTAGAGAGAGAGAGAGATAGAGAGATCAAGATGAGGGAGAGAGTGAAGTGAATGAGGATAGGTGGATTAGGTGAAGGAGGAGCTAGGGTTTCGAATTTGGGTTCAGAAGCAGGAGAAAGAGATAGAGAGGATAGATTGAAAGTGAGAAATAGAATGTAGAAGAAGAGAGAAATTTGTATAAGTGAACCTAAGCCATTGTTCCACACAACGGCCTAGGTTATGCAAAGCCCGTTGTGTGAAGCAATGACCAAGGTTGAAAAAAAAAAATCCAAGTACGTAGGCCGGAAACAACGGCCTAAGTTTAAATTTTGCAAAAAAAATTATAAGTTGATCAGCTTTGAGCAGAGAGATTATGAGAGAAAGGCTAAGTCGAAGAGTTATTTGGGGTGAAATACCACATTTACCCCTCCGAACTTAAGTGGGAAAGGGGAGCTGTTGTGCGGGATGGATCATGGTCGTTGGATCTTGAACGAAACGATCCAACGGCCAGAAAGCCAGTTTGCAACCGGTCTGTGCAAACAGACCTGTTTGCAACTGAGCATTCCTACATATATATATATGGACATAACAACATGTTATGTTCGCTATATTTTGAGTATCGGCAAATTGTTTTTCAAATATGAGAAGCTACTGTTTCAACTTTCTTAAATAAAAAAAGGGAAAATATCAAATCATTGCAGCGGTGATTTTGCCAAAAAAAATGGCAAAATGGGAAAATAGAAAACCATTATGGATGCTCTTAGGTGTGGTTTACCAGTAAGCATACAAGGCTAGACTATACCTTACAACTGTAGCTAAGTGTTGGAATATAAATATTAAACCTTTAATCATTACTACAACTTCAAAATTTTGGTGTATTGATAGGGTATTTCACATAGTAATATACCAACCCAGACCCAAAATTCAATAGTAATATACCAACCCAGACCCAAAATTCAGTAGTTGTGCAATATTGAAACACTGATTTGACAAGCAGTGCCCAATATGTAAGACAGAAGCAGAGACAAGCACTCATCTTTGTTTTTTTTGATGTGAACGGATAGAGTCGAAAGACTCCAGCCACAGCGAAAATATATTAATAACGATTAAAACGTACATCAGAGGGTTTTACAAGGTGTAAAACAAAAGCAAAACGAGTATAGAGATAAACAATACACTACAACCACTAAAGAAGAGCGCTGCCCCCCTCCCGACCGCCGCTGAAGGAAGAGACGCGAGCAGCAAACCCCATGAGCCAGAGAAGCCAACTGAGCATCGGCTCCGCAAATAACCGATCAGCAGTGAAGAAGATCCGAGCGGCCTCGAGGAAATGGAACACCATCAAAACAGAACCAAAGACCCAAACGCCCTCATGAAGAGAGCCAAAAATGGAATAGTCACCGAAGGCGAACAGCAGAAAACTCAAAATCACTTAGCCTCCAAAAAAATAAATCGCAGGATAACAGTGGAGCAAAAAGAAACCAAAACAAACACAGAGAGATTAAATGATCCTACTGCTGCCCATCAACAGAAATAGGTGGGAACAATCACGCTAGCCCGCAGGGACGAAAACCACCTAATAAACCAGTAAACAAGCTAGCACAAGATCACAAAAAAAACCGCAACCAGAGCACAAACACAGAAACAAAACCCTGGGCATTATCATCGCTGCACCATAGCAGGGGAAAGAAAGTACACAAAGTAGATTAACAGAGGATAATACGTCTAGAAACAACAGAACGAATAACCAAGTACTAGCAGTAGCCAACAGGAAATCATAACAACAGAGCGCATAAACAACAACGAAACAAACGCAGGTAGCATGAGGGTAAGTGGATAAGGCCGACAGCAGGAGAAACACCCAAAAAAACCAGGGTCACACAGACCACCGGGGCCTCAGAGGGCCAACAGCATCAAAAAACACCGAGCGACAAGACAGCGCTGCCCAAAAGGAAATGGCCCGAGCCAAACGTTACTCAAAACATCCTGTAGGGACCAGGACTAAACTAACCATCCTGCGATCAAGAGAACATAAATAGTTACAATGATGGGTCATATGAAATAGCTACTTAAGCAATTAACAAGAAGAGAAGCTAGTAAGAGAGATAAAGTATAGCATAAAGAGGTCAGGTAAAAAAAACCATTAAAATGCATTAAGACACTGCAGTACCGAGAAAGACTCGAGTAAGCGAGAGTTGTTGAACAACTCACGATCCTTAGACCGAGCATTGGAAGACCAAAACTTAAAGAAAAATAGGAACTCATCAATCAAGTAGGCGATAGTGGAAGCCCAATGAGAAAAGAGTCTACGGTTCCTCTCCGACCAAACAAGCCAAATAATGATGTGAATGGAAAGCTGCCAACATTTGCGAAATCTAGGGGGGAGAGAAGGAACATTCCAAACAGCATCTAGGCTAAAAGGCAAAGCGAAATTTTCCCACGCGAGAGAGACCAATTTCCAAAGAGGGGAGATGAAAGAGCATCTCACAAAAAGATGGTTAGAATCTTCAGAAAACTCTGAGCACAGGGGACAAAGTTGCCCCCACGCAAGATTGCGTTTGTTGAGGATCTCGACCGTCAGCAATTTATTGTGGATTGCGAGCCAAGTATTAATCTTAACCTTAAGGGGAGCACAAGAGTCCCAGACGAAGGGTGCGGAGGAGGAGGTAGTACCACGGAAGTTAAGGAAGTTATAGAAGGATCTGACAGAAAAAATCCCGGAGGGGTGCCATCGCCAGGCGATCCCATCGTTAGGGTGCCACTCGATTTGAGAGAGAGCAGATATAAGCCCGCTCAATTCCGAAATCAAGACCGGGGGGAGCTCAGAAACAAATGGGATAACCCAAATCCTATTGGAGTTGACCATCTGGAAGGAATCGCACACAGAAGCTTCAGGGATAGAAGCAAAACGATAAAGATTGGGATGGGCAGAGGATAGTTTAATGTTTCCGAACCAGAGATCGTTCCAAAAGAGCGTACTAGAACCAGTAGAGCATTTATGGGAGATACCACAGTGGAAAGCATCCGCTGCTTTCCACACCCCTTTCCAGAAAGGAGAGGCAAATCTGTGATTGGCGGAAGGTAAAGACCCCCAAGGAGAATTCGAAGGATAATGGCCTTTGATGCACTGGGCCCATGGAAGGTGATTGAAGAGGTGGAATCTCCATAGCCACTTACCAAGCAGGGCTAAATTTTGATGCCTGAGGTTGAGGATACCTAGACCGCCGCTAGCCTTAGAGGAACAGGCCACTTTCCAATTGCATAGATGCGACCCAATTTTGAAACCGGAGGATCCGGACCAGAAAAAGTTGCTTCTGATTTGATCCATTCTTTTGATGACCCAAGCAGGGAGAAAATAGAAAGACATCAGATATAGGGGAATAGCCGAGAGGACAGAGTTGACCAGGATCAATCTGCCCCCTCGAGAAAGACACTTTCCTGTCCAGACATTGAGCCTGGCTTCAATTTTGTCAATGATGGGGACCCAGTCCGATCTAAGGAGTTTGCCCCATCTGAGAGGAATACCTAGATAGGTGATAGGGAAGGCGGCAATAGGACAGTTAAAGAAAAGGGAGACTTCAGCCTGGCGGCTGGATTCCCCTCCAAGCCAAGTCACCGATGACTTTTGGAAATTGATGGACAGACCAGAGGCCAGCTCAAAGCAGTAGAGTAGGAGTTTCAGGTTACGCAAGGAAGATTGATCAGGTTTGATAAAAATGATGGTGTCGTCTGCGTACTGCAGATTAAGAATACCATCAAAACCATGAGTGCGGCCGAGACCTTCAATGACATGAGCTTCTCGAGCGTTACGCAAGAGCCTGCTGAAGACGTCGGCAACTAGAGAGAAGAGAAGAGAGGAAATAGGGTCCCCCTGACGGAGACCGCATTTGACCTTAAACTTATGACCCTCAGATCCATTAACAATGATGGAAGAAGTACCAGCCATAAGGCTGGCTTTAATCCAAGAGATCCATTTAGCACCAAAACCCCGATGAAGGAGAATATCGAAAAGAAAATCCCAACTCACGTTGTCATAGGCTTTCTGAAAATCCAATTTAAGGAGAATGCCCTCCGCTTTGGAGTGATGGCAGTGAGAAATAATCTCTTGAGCCGAGGCCACGCTATCAAGGATGAAGCGGTCCTTAATAAAACCGGATTGGACGGGGTCAATAAGGGGTGATATAATCGAGCTGAGCCTCGTCGCGAGGACCTTCATAATAATTTTAAAAGTGGTATTAATAAGGCTAATAGGCCTAAAGTCAGAGATCACATTAGCCCCCACCTTCTTGGGGATAAGAACAATATGAGCGTAATTGATGCGATCAAAAGAAAAGGAACCGTTGTGCAGGTCTTTAAAGATGTTGAGAAGGTCAAACTTAATCCAATCCCAGAACTTTTGAAAGAAAAGGGCCGGGAATCCATCCGGACCCGGCGCAGAATCGCATTTGAGCGCGAAAACCGCGGATTTGATCTCCTCCAGCGAAAAGGGATCCTCGAGGGCGGAGAGGTCAACTGAGGGAGGGCCGTAAAGATGGGCCCAATCAAGCGAGATGAGATGAGACTTAGGGATCCCGATGAGCCGTTTGTAGAAAGAGAGGAACGCTTGATGAATGTCATGATCCGAAACAAGGTCAGAGCCTTGGTCATGAATCAAGGAAATGTAATTATTACGCTGGCGGAAGGAGGCAAAGTTGTGAAAAAATGCTGTGTTGCCATCGCCTTCCTTAAGCCATTTCACTTTGGCCCTCTGCGACCATTTAGCGTGGTCTTGTAAGAGGATATTGGCGTAATCTCGCTTGCAGTCGAGACGCTCAATTCGGGCGTGATCAGAGATGGGACCCTGTTCCTCTAAAACATCAATAGCTTCAATGGAAGAAAGGAGGAAAGATTTAAGGAAATTGGTGTTGGATTGTCTGCCTCTATGCCAGATCTTACAACCATGCTTTATGGCATGAAGCTTGAGGAGTAAAGAGGCAAGGCCTGACGAGCCGGAAACAGCGCTAAGACATTCTTCCACCAAGTGGACGAAAACTTGGTCTTGCAACCAGAATTTTTCGAAACGAAACTGATGACGATGAGGGAAACGAAAATCCGAGTGCAAGGAGATGGGCACATGGTCAGAGGAGGGATTGGGGAGGGCCTTAGCAAAAGAGGATTGGAACTGGGTTAACCAAGATGGAGAAACGAGAAAACGATCGAGTTTGGCAAGAATAGGAGGAGACCTCTGGTTAGACCAGGTGAAGGATCTACCATTGATGGGAAGATCAATGAATTGCAATTCTCTGATGCAGTCGTTAAAAGAATTGGATTGAGAAAGGGAAAAGGCCGCATTAGATCTTTCGGAAGCGAATCTGGTAACGTTGAAATCACCGCAGCAAATGCAAAGGTCATTGGTGAACTGTTGAAGAGACTTAAACTCGCTCCAGAATAAAGGCCTAAGGTGGGAAGATGACGGGCCATAAACCGAGATGACCGTGATCACTTTATTAGGGGCCTTCCAAAGGAGTTGGACAATAAGGAAAAAGGATAGACGTTGGGTCGACACGAGCGAGAAAACCGACTCCTTAAAACCGAAAAGGATACCACCTCTAGAGCCCGAGGCGTCGAGAGAGATCCAGTTGGAAATGGCGGATCCCCCGATAGAGCGGAAGAGACGGGGGGAAGGAAGTTCGAACTTAGATTCTTGAATCGAGATCATGTCACATTTAGAAGAAACAATGAGGTCGAAGATAGCCCTTTGTTTAACAGGGCAGTGAAGTCCACGGATATTCCATGAGATACTAATCATCAGATAAACGATGCTCATCGACTCTAAGACGTTCATTGTCACGGAGAGTGCGAAGAGGCTTGGGGTCCGACGGATCGATCTTAAAACCCAGAGCGGAGGAGATATCCAAAATCTGCTGATCTAGGAGGGAATCAAATTGAGCAAGGAATAAGGAGCCTAGGCTCTCCGCCTGAGGGGCGGGATGCAGGCAGGAGGAACAGCTACTACTAGAGTGCTGGGATGAGGCAGAAGAAAATTGCTTGGCCCTTAAGCGAGCGCTACATCTAATGAGACGGGGAGAGTGACCAGTGGAAGTGGGGGAGCCAGAAGGTAGGTTACCTAGCTTAAAATTATGCGAACCATACAAAGAAAGGTTCGGGAGAGTTGCAACCACAGGTTGTAAATCCTGGGCGCTCCTCGATCCGACCACAGGCATGACAGAGTCAGCCGAGGCCATCCGCAGCTTCCGACCACTATCAAAAAGGTCTACGGATAGCCAAACAGAGACAGAAGAAAGAAGAGAAAACGGCTGTAGTGCCTTGACAGGCGACTGCAGCACTAAAGACAGCGAGTGGAGCAAACTGCTAGCACTAACATACAAATAACAATAATCTAAAGAAAAACTGAAAGAGAAACAGGAATCAAAAGAAGGGCGAGCGAGATATACCTGCTTAGGAGCTTTGGGATTAGCCAAATCCGCTTCATCTTCCATCAACAGGTCATCATTGTCAACCCAATCCTGGACTTTGGCTGAAGAGGAGAGCTTGGCTGCCTTAGAGAGAGGAGAGAGGGCAGGTTTGCTGGCAGAAGGAAAGTGCGCGGCTTTCTGAAATAATTCCCAGTCCGAAGCATAGGATGGATTAGCCTCCCAAGCTGACCATCCAAGGGAAGAGGGAGTAACCGGAGGAGCCACAGGTGGGGAGACACCCTGAGAAGGGATGGGGGAAGCTGTAGAAGTAGAGGACGGGGGAGGACCTTGCGGGCGGGCGGGAGCCCCTCCCTTAGATGAAGACGGAGACCCTCTCTCAGGGTTAATCCAAACCAAATTTGGCGCTTTGGAGGGAGAACTCTTAGGGGGGGCAGGGTTGGCAAAGGGTCTGCGGTAGAACGGAGCTTCTGTTCTTAAGGGAGGACGGGCAGTGGGCTTACAACCCACAGCCGGAGCCTTGGAGTCCACGGAGGAGCCAGGGTGAAAGTTAGCGGAGGGCTCAGGAGAGAAGGCTGGTTGAGAAGACACCGATGAAGAGACGAGATCATGGTATTGCACCGAAACAGAGAAAGAAGATATACCATCTTTAAGGATGAAAGCAGAAATGCGATCTTTAGCAATCGGACAGCGAAATAGGGCTTCGATATGGAGGGAGCCAGAGGCAAGCCTCGCACAGGTAGTCAAACTAATGATCTCGCCAATGCACTTGGAGAATTGGGCAATGAGCTTAAGCGAGTCGCAAAAGGGCGGCATCCCGACCAGAGAGACCTTGATAGGGTCGGAGGGCAACGCCGGGGGGGACGCATTAACAATGACCCATTTGCGGATCGAGAGAGAAATAGAACCAATCGCAAGACCAGAGTTAGCACAGAGCTCATCCAAGACATTGGGGGAAGGACATCTAATGATGGAGTCACCATTGGAGCAAGAAAACAAGACCCAGTCCCAGTCTTTGATGTTGCAAGATTTACATAAGAATTCATTAAGAGTGTAGAAAGGTACCGACCCGCCATGAAACGAGATAGCTCCGTAAGCGCTGAAGAAACGGAGCCTTTCAGTAAGCTCAGTGTCCGGGAGGAGGACATGAACGAACGCTGAGGGAATTGGGGCAGAGATGGAAGAAGCAATAACGGGAGGTTCAACAACCGGCTTAGAAGGAAGCTTTGAGGCGGAGGGAGGGGTGGGGAGCAGTGGGGATCTCAAAACCGCCTTCTTTTTTTTGATTTTGGTCTTATCGGAGGGCAAATCCGCCAATTTACGTTGCAAAGCCGGGAAGTCGAGAGCAGAGAGGACTTGCTCGGCGATCGGAATCCCCACAGAGAGACCCAAGAGTTTTTGAAGCGCAAAGCAACGTTGGCGAACATGTCCCTCCTTAAGGCAGAACAGGCACTTCATTTTAGCAGAACAAGAGCTCTTCAGATGCCCACGCTGCAAGCACCGAAAACAGTAGATAGAAGAGAGGAAACCAGAAGAAAAAGTGGAGTGAGAAGATGAGGAGGTAGAAGAGGAGAGAGAGCGGGAAAAATAAGAAGAAGAAGTCTCTGGAGCGGTGGACGAATGGGCTGGAGAGGGCCCAAACGCTCCAAAAAAAGAGGAAGAAACCGAAGAGCTGGGCTGAGGCCCAAGAGGATTAGAGATTTTTTTTTTTTTTTTTTTACAACTTCAACCCACGATAATTCCATGGGGAAAAGGCGAAACAAAAAACAGAACGGTGCCTCCAACTAAGAAAGAGTCCAAACGGAGACGAAGCTCACGATGGAGCACCGGCCGGCCACGAGAAAGAACTACGGGGAAATTGAGTATCAAAACCGGCCAATGACACCGGAAACAGAAAAAAACTTCTAAATGCAGAGAACAAGAGAAGCAAACTAACCCGCTGCTAGAGCAAAAACCACGCAAGAGAGCACACAAACCTGGCACTAACAAGGCCCAGGCAAAACAAAACGAAAAGGAAATGCACAAGAAAGCTTAAATAAACTGAATGGAAAGGGTCAAGAATCGCAAACCTGGCGCTTACCTGCACTGAGAACTGGCCCTCCCGGTAGATGGAAAGTGCGCTCAGGGAGCTTGAGCAAGGCTGGAGAGGCCCTGGAGGGGGGATCTCCCGAAGCAGCGACCAACGCCTTGAAGGAGAAAGAAGCTGAGGGGCCTGAGAACCACCGGACGGCGAGACCCAAAAAGAGAGCGAGCCACACACCCCGGAAAAACGGGGGGCAAAGGAACCGCAGGAGCAGGGAGGGGCAAAAGGGGGAGGGTGGATTTCGATACGAGAGGGGAAATGGAACGGATCTGAGGAAAAAACGATATGGGTCTGAAGATCAAGAGGAGAGGAAACACATTAAAGAAAGGGGAAAGGGGAAAGACGCGAAGGATCGAGAAGATCTGAGGGAGATAAGCTCAGGGAAAAAACTTAGAAGCCAGTTTGTAGTCTCTCGAATGTACACTCTGAGCACTCATCTTTGTTAAGCCATTGATACCAAATCCGATGTAATATAAAAACAAATTTTATTGATGACTTTGTAATTATCTAATACAGGTTATTTGGTTTATTATTGATTAATCATATTGTGTTAGGATCCTTGATGACTAGGGTTTCCCACGTCTATATAGTTGAGCATCTCCTTCTTTCTCAAGATACAACCCTAATTATTTACGTGTGCAGCAAGAGAGTTATCATTCACCATCTCATATTCTCAAGTGAAGATCTGAAATCCACTCTTCAGAGGTTCAAAAAAGGAGAATACTTGGGAATATCTTAGGGACTTCGAAGATCTGATAAGTCTGCAAATATACATGTTTAGTCTCTGACTTTTAGAATACACTTCCAACATGAAGTGTATGCGAGAACCTTCTTTTAAATCCTAAGGGCATCCATAGTCGCGCTTTGCTAAAATATGCATAAATGTATATTATACATATAGCAAAGCGAGTTTGCTGCAGTGGTAAAATGCTATAATATAACAAACAAAAAAAATAATGATCGGACGGATCTTCGAGATCTGTCCCACGAATTTTAAATAATTTTTGCGATATTTTTAATAATTAAAAACATTTTTTTAGTGAAAAAAAAAATTGGTGCCCCCCTCCACAGGTGTTGGGATTTGTGGATCCAATACACAATAATGGGGTTGGAGAAGTCAGATGTGAAGAAGAGTCGAAGAAGCAGCAAGCTGCTGCAGGTGAGTTGCGGTCGACCGTAGGTGGACAGTCGACCGCATTCGTATAGGCAAAAGAACGGTCGACCGTGCAGTCGACCGTCACTCTCTCTGGATGGACCCTGTATCTTGAAGAGACAACCGGTCGACCGCACAGTCGACCGACTTGCTTTCTGTTGGACCTCGTGCAGTCAAAGGAAAGAACCGGTTGACCGACTTGGAGTTGCGGTCGACCGTCCCGACGCTGTTTTGATGAGCGGCTGAGATTGAAGTTGAGAAATCCTATATATATTGTATTGTGTACGATTTTAGGGTTAAGTAAAAAGAAAATAGAGATCTACTAGCCGTCATTGAGAGAGAGGGAGATAGAGAGAAACCCTACATCTTGGTGGTGAGTTCTTGAGAGATTTGTAAATTTATTCTTCATATTTCTAATGGAAATTGCAGGAGTGCCTCTGCGCGGGAAAATAGCCATTGTTTTTGGGTGAACCTCGAAAAAATCTTGTGTGTTCTTGTGTGTTGCTTTTGGTTGTTCTTTGTTCTCTTATTTTGATTCTATAGTTCTTGCATCTTGTCGTTGTTGTTGAGTTATTCCACAGTTAAAATTCAACAAAGTGGTATCAGAGCTACAGGCTGGTAGTATTGATTGAGATGGGGGACAAGAGTAGAGTCAAGGAGTTCGATGGAACGGATTTCACAATGTGGAAAATCCAAATGATTGCGTATCTTTGACAGAAGGATTTAGATGATCCTTTGTTTGGTATGAAGCCAGAAGGGGCGGGGGTCGATCCAGTTACGTTGGTGGCCTGGAATGGATTGGATCAAAAAGTACTTGGACAGATTCAGTTGTCACTGAGCAGGAAGGTAATATTTCACATTGAGAAGACAAGGACCGCAAAGGAGGCAATAGAGATATTGAAAGACATGTTTGAGAAACCGAATGCAGCGAACCAAATCTTACACCTAAAGAAGTTGGTTAACTTGAAGTTGTCGGAAAAGAGTTCGGTTGCTGAGCACATCAACAATTTCTGTATGGTTTACAATCAGATGGAATCGTCGGGTTTAAAGTTTGAGGAGATGGTACAATCGTTGTTGTTGTTATCCAGTCTTCCCGATAGTTACGACACAGTAGAGCAGACTATTATTAGCACCATGACTGATACAACAACCCTAAAGGATGTTATAAGCAGCATTATGAATAAGGAAGCAAGGAGGAAAAGACATGGAGAGACTTCAGTGTCATATCCTAGCAATGCCGTGCTTTCAGTTGATAACAGTGGTAGAAGTAACAACAGAGGGGGGACAAAGCAGGAATCACAGGTCCAAGTCAAGAACCGGATATTGCAAAGGTGAGTGTTGGTACTGCAAGAAACCAGGACACAAGAGAGACCAATGCGAGGAGTATAAAAAAGCACAGGCATGGTCACAGGTAGCCATTGTGGTAAGTATTGAACCCCGTCTAGATTATTTGTGTTAATCTGTTGGATTTAATAATTTTCAAGATGATTGGTGTATAGACACAGGTGTATCTTATCATTGTACCCCCAAGAGGGATGTTTTTGAAGATTACAGGACATGTGATTTTGGTGCAGTTTCAGTTGGTAATGGGCAGATATGTCCAGTTGTAGGTAGAGGCACTGCGAGAGTGAAGGCTCACAATTGTGGGCAATTGGTCTTGTATGACACAAGACATTCCGAGCTTGAAGAAAAACTTGATCTCAATTAGCAAACTAGACAAAGAAGGGTTCACAACAACTTTTGGGCATGGAGAATGGAAGGTGACTACAGGTGCCAGGTTGGTGGCAAAAGGAAAGCATGGTGACACGTTGTACTTACTTAGAGGAGGTGATTCAAGTGATATTATTGCTACAGCATCAGCAGGTAGTTCCCCTTCAATTCTATGGTATGTTAGGTTGGGGCACCTTGGTAAAAGGGGTGCCAAGCAACTTTGTTTTAGGGATCTTTTGTCGGGGCTGAAGAACGTTGAGATGGATTTTTGTGAGAATTGTGTGATGGAAAAACAGAAGACAATTAACTTTCAGTTGGGTGGGCGTGAGAAGAAGCTTGGAAAGCTAGAGTTGGTACATACAGATGTGTGGGGTCCAGTTCAGAAATTCTCTTATGGTGGTAAGAGATATTTCGTCACATTCATCGATGATGCCACAAAAAAGGTTTGGGTTTATGCAATTCGCTAGAAATCAGAAATTTTTTAGGCATTCAGAGCTTGGAAGGCCAGGGTTGAGAATGGGACGGGTTGCAAAGTGAAAGCAATAATGTCAGACAACGGAGGTGAGTACACACGCAAAGAGCTTTTTAACTATCTGGCAAAGGAAGGTATCAGATGAATCAAAACAGTTCCTAAGACTCCACAGGAGAATGGTGTAGCAGAAAGGATGAACCGCACGATACTTGAAAGGGCGAGATGCATGAGACTTCATGCAGGTATTCCAGTCCATCTTTGGGGCACTATAGTTGATACAGTAGTGTACTTGATTAACCGTTACCCGTCTAGTGCTCTTGATGAGGCCATTCCAGAAGAATTATGGTCTAGTAAAACAATCAATTATTCGCATTTGAAAGTTTATGGTTGTATGACATATGCACTAATTGACAGGGATGAAAGAAAGAAGTTGGACTCTAAGTCCAGAAGGTGTGTGTTCATTGGCTACGGTGGCGATTAGTATGGTTACAGGCTTTGAGATTTTGTGGATAACAAAGTCATTCGTAGCAGGAATGTAGTGTTCAATGAAGAGGTCCTATACAAGGATAGGCGCAGAGGTCAAGACAGTACAACCAGTTCAGAGTGAGATTGGGGTTCACTCAAACTCAGATTCAGATTCTAAAGGCAACCCTAGTGGTGGAGGCCCTATTGTGCATCAACAAGTACAGGTACCACAGGCAGCACAGGTGGCTCATGGTGAGCCTATTGGGAATGAGCAGGTTATCCAAGACGAACAGGTACAGCCAGAACAGTTCGAGAAACCTGAACTGGTCAGTGAATCGGTACCCACGTTGAGGAGATCGATAAGAAAGAGGAGGCCAACCAAAATATTTGATCCCTCAGCTAGTGTTATTCACGAACATGTTCTGTATACGGATTCAGGAGAGCTAGAGACTCATGAGGAGGCTTTGAGGGATGATGCTCGAATTCAGTGGGAGTTAGCCATGAAGGATGAGATAAAACTCCTTTGAATAGAATCAAACTTGGGAGTTGACCAAGTTACCTGCAGGGAAACATGCTCTTATAAACAAATGGGTTTTCAGAGTCAAAGATGAGGAAGATGGTAGTAAGTGGTACAAGGCAAGGCTTGTTGTGAAAGGATTCTCTCAAAGAGAATGTATTGATTACAGTAAGATCTTTGCAGCGGTTGTGAAGATGGCTTCTATTAGGGTTCTGCTTAGTATTGTGGCAGCGACTTGCACTTAAAGCAGTTGGATGTGAAGACAGCATTTCTCAATGGTGATGTCGAAGAAGAGCTGTACATGAGACAACCTATAGGTTTTGAAGCTAAAAGAAAGGAAGACATGGTGTGTCGATTGAAGAAAAGTCTTTATGAGCTCAAACAAGCACCGCGGCAATGGTACTTAAAGTTGGATTGCTTCATGAGGGGGAAAGGTTTCGATAGATGCGAAACAGATCATTGTGTGTATGTTCGTAGATATGAGAATGATGATATAGTTACCTTGGCGTTGTATGTGGACGACATGTTGTTAGCAGTTTCATGTATGGAGAAGATCAAGGAAGTGAAAAAGGTGCTAGCTTTGCAGTTTTCAATGAAGGACTTGGGTGAAGCAAAGCAAATCATCGGCATGAAGAGACAGGAGACGCAAGAAGCTTTGGTTATCTCAAGCGGACTACGTGAAGAAGGTGTTTAAGAGATTCAACATGGATGGCGCGAGGCCAGTCACCTGTCCCTTGGCTAATCACTTCAAATTATCAATGGACTTGTGTCCTAAGACAGAAGCAGAGATGGAGGAAATGACTGCTATTCATTATGCCTCAGCCGTTGGGAGTTTGATGTATGCGATGGTGTCTACAAGACTAAACATCGCACAAGCAGTGAGAGTTGTCAGCCGTTACATGAAGAATCCAGGTAAACAGCATTGGGATGCAGTAAGGTGGATTCTTAGATATCTAGCAGGTACTTCAGATCATTCTCTTTGTTTTGGAGGAGATTCTTTGCATATACATGGTTATGTGGATACAGATTTTTTGGGCAATCGTGATGGTTGAAGAAGTACTTCTGGATATGTATTTACAGTTGGAGGAATAGCTGTCAGTTGGGCTTCGCAATTACAAAAGGTTGTAGCACAGTCAATCACGGAGTCAGAGTATATGACACTTACAGAAGCGACAAAAGACATGTTGTGGATTTCGGAGCTTATGAAATAGTTGGGCAAGAAGCAACCCATAGGTGAGCTATGGTGTGATAGTTAAAGTGCAGTTTTCTTGGCGAAAACCTCGGCATATCACTCTAGGACTCGGCATATTCAAATGAGGTATCATTTTATCAGAATGGCGGTTAAGAAGAAATGGTTGAAGCTAACTAAGATTCTTGGCATTGAGAATCCGACGGACATGCTCACTAAGGTGGTAGATAGCAAGAAACATCAGTTTTGCTATACCGCTATCGGATTGTCTCCAGGTTAATTGTTGTGGAGACTCGCAGAGGCACATGCCTGGACTAGGCCAATGGAAGAATGAAGAACAGGTTAGAGACTTCTGTATATGTCTCCAAGTAGGAGATTGTTGGGGTTTGTGGATCTAATACACGATAATGGGGTTGGAGAAGTCAGATGAGAAGAAGAGTCGAAGAAGCAGCAAGCTGCTGCAGGTGAGTTGCGGTCGACCGTAGGCGGACAGTTGACCGCATTTGTACAGGCAAAAGAACGGTCGACCGTGCAGTCGACCGTCACTCTCCCTAGATGGACCCTGTATCTTGAAGAGACGACCGGTCGACCACGCAGTCGACCGACTTGCTATCTGTTGGACCTCGTGCAGTCAAAGGAAAGAACTGGTCGACCAACTTGGAGTTGCGGTCGACCGTCCCGACGCTGTTTTGATGAGCGGCTGAGATTGAAGTTGAGATATCCTATATATATTGTATTGTGTACGATTTTAGGGTTAAGTGAAAAGAAAATAGAGATCTACCAGTCGTCATTGAGAGAAAGGGAGATAGAGAGAACCGTACACCTTGATAGTGAGTTTTTGAAAGATTTGTAAACCTATTCTTCATATTTCTAATGAAAATTGCAGGAGTGCCTCTGCGCGGGGAAGTAACCATTGTTTTTGGGTGAACCTCGAAAAAATCTTATGTGTTCTTGTGTGTTGCTTTTGGTTGTTCTTTGTTCTCTTGTTTTGATTCTATAGTTCTTGCATCTTGTCGTCGTTGTTGAGCTGTTCCGCAGTTAGAATTCAACAAGACGGACCTTCAAGATCCGTCCAAGGGGAGTTAGGCTTATTTGTGGAATTTTTTTTCAACAATTAAAAAAAATGTCGGACGGACTTTCGAGTTTCGTCTAACCAATTAAAAAATTATTTTTTTTCGTGGGGAAGATCCGTCTTGTATAATATTCATTTTCTCATTTCCGCTCTCATATATAGCAATCTACTGTTACTAAATCGTCAAAATAAGTATAAATAGCAAACGACTACAGCGGTTTTTTTAGCTAAAATATGCATAATATGCATAAATAACAAATCGACTGTGGATGCTCTAATAGTGTATTCTTTCTAACCAGGAGTATAGGTGAGAACATTCTTTTAGTGTAATTTTTGTAATGTGTTTAAATTTATTATTATTTTAGATGATTAAATCTTATGGGAATTTTTTCGCTGCCGTATTTTATGCATTTACAATTTTTATGTATAAAATAACTTCAACCAGCCCGGATTAGACATTTGGATGTTGTTAGCCTACGGGCACTTTGTATTTCATATTCCTGTATCGTTAAGTCCTTTTAATGAAGCGATGACCTCGGTCATCTTTTAATCAAAAAAAAAAAAAAAAAACTTCAACCATTTCATACACTGCAGCGTTGCAAAACAGGTTTGGTACGAATTTGTTTTAAATCCTCATATCAACCCTATTCATTCTATTCTCTAAGTAATTGATTCATGGATTCGAGGATTGAATTTTAGTGGCTAATTTCATAGAGTTGGAGCTGAATGTCTATGGTATGGATGCCAGATGGTCTTCGAGCGCACTGCCCCTGATGTTAACTTCGTTGTTGGCTAGGTCCTGGCAGCATTAGACAGCAAGCCACCTGCTCGAGGAAATGCTGAACCGAATTATGCTAGTCATAATGTGAGCATGGGTGGGTAAAACCATTAGTGGGAACTCTCAAAATCAATGCAGATCTTGCCATCAAAGAAGCAAGATCATCAGAGACTGGGTTAGCAAGGGATCGTGAGGGGAATGTACGTTCACATGAGAGGTGATAAATGTTGAAATGGTGGAAGCTTGACGCCGGACGGACAATAGACACTTTCCTTCTTTTTGTACAAGTTTACATGTCTTGAATAAACAAGAATTTCTCGACAAATCAAGAAAAAATAAATTGAAGAAAAGTTCTTCTTTTTTAATTGAATAATAATATTGAGATTATAATACAAGATAATTCATGTTGCCTTTAATTAGGAGGATTGAACTTTCGAAGAAAAAAATAAACTAAGCCTAATCTCAAAGAAAATAAATAATTGAAAATATCGCTAAACTAGGAAAGTATAAAAAGATACAAAATTTGGGTTTAAAATATATATCTCACAAATCAACCGAAAGTCCAAATCTGTTGCGACAGTTGGCTGCCTCAAATAGATGGTTTTATGCAAGTGGATTCCTTATATCTAGATGCTCTCGACCCTGGCTGTGGTTGACTAGTTCTTGCAATCGACTGCTTCTCTTGTAGTCGATTGCTTGATGCTGCTGTTGTTTTGATGTGCTTCACATCAAAGCTACTACTATAAGAATGGGTTTATAGATGGGACGTCCGTTCCCTAATCATCAACTCATAATATCTAGCAACGCATTGAACACGGTCAACTAAATAAATAGTATAAAGGGAGTGATCATGTCAGAACTAGTTCTCACGATAAGCTTCGTTCGAATTTTTTACATATTCATCACATAGATGATCTGAACCGTTCACATTATTTAGAATGACAAAATTAGTCTAAATATGTAAAATCAAGTTATTTGGAGTTCATTTGTCCATCCATCACGTCATTATAAATAACGATATTCAACCATACAATTTGGCTCCTCCACGAGCTTTTGGCGCCGTAGGGAATCTCCGGCAAAGAAACATGATCAAATCAATCCCACGCATATCCCGGAAGGTAATCATGGAATCATCGGAGATCCAAAAGGCAAGGCGATAATCCAGGAAGCAGATCAATTGGTTAAGGGATCCGCGACGCATTCACCGCAACCTCAAAATCTTTCCCTATTTGCGGATAAATTTTTAAATATCTTAGGTTTGGCTGATTCAAGCGCAAAAGATTCAAAAGCGGTCCCCCCCCAACAAATTGAGCATGTGGCGGAACCGGTTTGTGGCTGATCCGGGCACTAATTTTGTTTTTAACGCACCCCATATTATAGAGATTCCTCTGATTCTCTGAAGGGTAATTTGGGGATTGGTTCTAGTGCTTCTCACATCCACCCCGATAGCTCAACAAGCTCGCATGAGGTCCCCCCAGAAGAAGAAGTGCGTCAAATGATTTGGAAAGGCAAAACCGTCACCATCCCCCTGTCCCTCTTCAAGGAAATTCAGCCTGCTGTCGAGTCTGCGCTTGAGGCATCTGTTGCCAAGCGCATTGCTAAGCTTGAGGCCCCTAGGCCCTTGCATTTTAGTTCTGGTGCCAGGGGAACAGGCACCGCAAGCTTCAAGACGAGGTCTCTCATTCCGAGGTATCGCCAAACTGCCTCCTCTTCATGCTCTGGCTCTGCCCCTCCTGGCTTTGAGGAAGGAAGCAACAAATGCCACAAACGTTGCCGATCCGCTTCCAGGATTCCATCTACCAGACCCTTTATGCAGCACCTTCGATCATCTTTAAAGTCCGCCTCTCTCCACAAGACCGAATGTACCTCATCTTCTATGCTTTCAGTTACCAATGCATGTAACAATCCTTTTGCTTTACTGTCTAATGAGGATCTCATTGAGGTAGCTGAATCTGTAGGAGTGGAGGCTATTGGGCCACACTCAGTCGATAAACTCAAGCAAGTTGCAGTGGTTGCAGTTGATCCCCCAGATCAACAGCAACAGCTCAACTAGATGTCTGCGCTTATTGGCCCCTTAGTTGTTATTGCTTTTGTTGTGTGTTCGTTTTTTCCCATGAAGATTGGCAGTTGGAATGTCCGTGGGTTGGGCAACCCCTCCAAATGTGCCCTTATTAAAGACGGCCTTCGAAATGCTCAAATTACTGTGGCTTGTCTGCAAGAATCCAAACTTTCTAAGCTATCTACACGCAAGCTTTCTTCTATTGGAGGCAATTATATCAATTGTTGGAAGTCCCTTGATGCTAGGTATCCTAGTTGGATGGAATGACAACATCTTAGACTGTTTCTACTGTGCTATCGACATTTTTTCTATATCCCCCTCCTTCCGCAATAGGACTTCTGGTGCTAATTGGTCTCTTACTTCCATCTACGCCCCCTTCGAATTAGATGACAGAGAACTCTGCTTCCATGAAAACTTGCATCGAAGAGGATTACTATGTGATGCTTGGGTTGTTTGTGGGGATTTTAATGTGACTATCTTAAATTCTGAAAAAAATGGAGGCGCTAGCTCAAGCAGAGATATGAAGAACTTCAGAAATTGGATACAGCAACTTCAGCTCATCGACCTCCCCCTCGCAGGATGGAAGTTCACCTGGTCAAATCTCAGAGATAACCCGTCGCTAACTCGACTTGACAGATTCTTGATCTCTAACCAGTTTGAGCAATTATACCCTTCATGCATTCAACATTCCCTCCCTCGTATCGCCTCAGATCATTGCCCCTTGATCCTTGACCCTCAAGCAATTCAGAACAGAGTTCATTATTTCAAATTTAAGAAAGCACGGGCCTCCCACAAAGACTTCAATCAGTCTGTTTCCTCTTGGTGGTCGACCTTTACATGCACAGGATCTAAGGTAGATGTATTTGCCAAGAAACTAGTGCTTCTGAAGAGAATGATTAGATGTTGGAGAAATGCGGAATTTGGCCACATCCTGCATCGCAAAAATGCACTTCTTGAGAAAATCCACAAGCTAGATATCCTGGCAGACTCCCAACCCTTGAACCCCTCTCTTTAGGATGAATTGTCAGATGCCAACAACGAGTATCAACAATTGGTGCAGGCTGAAGTCACCTACTGGAGACAAAGATCAAGAATCACCTGGATTTAAGAGGGCAATGCTAACACGAAATTCTTTCACTCCATAGCTAATGGGAGGCGTCGCAAGAACTTTATCTACTCCCTCCTACACAGTGGAGATCTTATCACTGATCAGCCAGCAATTCGATCAAGTTTTGAACAACACTTTCATGACATTTGTGGCACCAAATCAAGCTCAGACTTCAGGGTAGACTGGGCTTCTCTTTATCCCACCACAGGTACGGATCTATCTGTGCTCGAGGCCCTTTTTAGCAAAGAAGAGATCAAGAATGCAGTCTTTAGCATGAACGGAGACAAGGCACCAGGGCCTGATGGCTTCTCAATGCATTTTTACCAGCAACACTGGGAGACAATTCAAGATGACTTACGCTGCATGCTACTGGCCATCCAGAATGGTGACGCCAACATTAGTAGGCTCAATTACTCTACCATTGTTCTCATTCCTAAATCTGAAGGTGCCAACACAGTATCTGACTACCGCCCCATCAGTCTTCTTAATTGCTCTTTGAAGATCTTCACCAAAGTCCTTGCAAACAGGCTTAGCCCTCTATTACATTCCTTAGTGTCCTCTTCTTAGAGTGCCTTCCTCAAAGGCAAGTCAATGGTGGATTGCTTCCTTGTGGCTCATGAAGCAATCAACCTGTATTGCTCAAAGAAATCTGATACTCTAATACTTAAGATAGATTTTCGTAGGGCATTTGATACTCTTAGCTGGGAATTTTTAGAGCAACTGCTAGCTGTTAGAGGATTTGGTCCATGCTGGTGCTCTTGGATCAAAGCTATTCTTCACTCGACCAAATCCTCTGTTTTAATCAACGACGTCGAAGGTAAGACGATTGTTTCCAAAAGAGGGCTCAAGCAAGGTGATCCTCTCTCTCCGATGCTTTTCATTATTGCAGTTGATGTGCTAGCCCAAATGTTGCACATTGGTAGAAAGAATGGCACATTCTCTCAATTGCATCTTCGTGGCTCCTTAGCTAATCTCTTCATTCTTCAATTTGCTTATGATACACTCATTTTTTGTAAAGGGAATGAGCAAGATGTGCTCCACCTCAAAGTACTCTTACATCTCTTTGCAAACGTCTCATGCTTGCATATCAACCTCTCCAAGTCATCCATCCTCTACTTCGGACACTATCAAGCCAAACTGCATGCCTTTGCTCACATCCTCGATTGTAAACAAGATTCTCTACCAACCAGATATCTGGGTATGCCACTCTCTAAAGGGAAGCTAAAAAAAAGAGACTGACAATCTCTTATTCTTAAAATTGAGAGAAGATTGTCCATTTGAAAATGGCGTCTGTTACCTAGGGGAGGAAGACTTATTCTCATCAATTCTGTTCTTAGCGCCTTGCCAACTTACTTCGCCTCCTTCTTCAAACTGCCCTAGTGGGTTATTGCCAGGATTGATCAGATCAGGAGTAGATTCTTCTAGGTAGGAGGCGATACTAAGGCCACGGGAGTGTCTTGCACAAGCTGGAAGCGTATTTGTCAACCCAAAAGGCAGGGGGGCCTAGGGGTCTTGAACCTCAACCAATTCAACAATGCTCTTCTTATGAAATGGTGGTGGAAGATATTAACTGAAGAGTCCCTTAGCACTTAGACTCTCAAATCACTTTACTTCAGCTGCATGACAAACGTCTTCATCTGCAAAGCACAAGCATCTGATTTTTGGAAGAATGTTTTCAATCTGAAAGAGCAATTTCAACATGGCATTAGTTGGCAATTAGGCGATGGACTCAAGCTTAAGTTTTGGACCTCCAAATGGACTGGAGGTAATAGTATTGCCACTCTATTTCCAACCCTATTTGAAGCTGCGTGGAACAAAGAAGCTTCATTGCGCTCCCAAGTCATCATGGACCAGGGCATCTGGACTTGGAGACCAAGCCTCCGCACTTCATCTTCCACTACCATCCTCCTTGAAAAGAGAAAGCTACTGCAACTGCTCTCTACTCTCCAGCCATCATCTACTTCTGACATTGCATGCTGGAACCACACCAGCTCAGGGAACTACACTGTGAAATCCACTTATGAATTCTACAACATTTCTGGCCTTCTCTCCCCCTTCTATCGAGCTTGCTGGCAGAACTTAGCACCCCTGAAATGCAAAATATTCATTTGGATGCTGAGTTGGGATATACTCAATTCCAAGGATAGGTTGCACACCAGAGGTTGGGATGGAGATCTAACATGCACAACCTGTGCATGCCTGATTGAAACAACCTACCATACCTTCTTCTAGTGTCCCATGGCTGTTCAAACATGGCTTCATTTCACACAAAGCTTCCATACACAAATCTGCCAACATCTATTAGTGATTGCTTCACTAATTGGTGTTTCAACCACCACAAGCACAAGTTCACACACTCTTGGCATCTAGTTACATTGGCTGTTTGTTGGAGTATTTGGCAAGCTAGGAATAATAGAATTTTTAACAGCAAGACTAATAGTGTGGATAAACTGGTCACTAAGTCAAAATTTTGGTTTTCATATTGGCTAGATTCCAGCGGAGAGTCGAAGAAGAAGACCAAGATCCTTGAAGAGCTCAAGGGCACAGGCGATAGCGATCTCATGAAACCAAGAAGCATCGACAGTCCAGGAAACTCCCAAAGCTGACCAAGGGTGCTGCACTTCTATTTAGCTGTTTATTTTGGCTCTTTTTTGGGACAATGTAGGTCCATATTTTTTTTAAGACTTATTATTTTGTCGTTTGAAGGAGGTTTTTGTCTATTTTGTTAACGGGATGCTTTTGTGAGTGCAGAAGGGGGGTGAGATCATATCATTGAGGCTAGTTGAGGTGCATGACAATAGGCCAATGCCCTCTCTACGACTCAACGATATGCCATCTCGAACTCTACCACACTCTCACCTGATAGTCCATCCTCCTGAATATTTCTATATTTATCTCAAGTTTACTTTTCAATATAATTATATTTTCTATGATGTATGATAATCCTACCTTTTACCAGTAAAAAAAAAACGTACAATTTGTATCACTTAAATGCATGGACAAACAAATCTTAAATGACTTGATTTCTCATCCGTAGACTAATTTAGATGTGTAGATCAAAATGAACGGTTCAGGTTTTTCAATTTATTCCAAAAAAAAAAGTCACACCCGGTTCTCACCGAAGGAGTTCTCAGATGATATATCTAATATTATCTAATATTATAATGGGAGAGTTGGGGTTTCCATTTGTAGACAAACATATCTGTACGTTGCATGTGCATAATTAATGTAAAGGAGGTATCAATTTCGAGGTCGAAGAACATTGCAATTTTTACTTTAAAAAAATATATTTATTAATAAGTGCATTGAACGTGTAAATTATAACTATATACTACCCTCTCTCCCATTCCTAGATTTTAAATAGAGAAAGGAGAACAAAAGTAGGAAAATTCAACTTAAACTAACACATGGGTTCAACACATTTTCATTTAAATAAAAATAAAAAAATAAAAAATTCTCCCCAACCACTATCTCATCCTCTCCATCCTCTCACACTTTCAAAATCCTCCCCTAACTCTCGCCTCCCATGCTTCCCCCTCACTCCGCCTCCCTCGCGCCCTTCTCGCCTTTGACCCGTGCAACAACCCTCGCTGCCCCCTCCCACGCTGCCTCCCACATGCCCTCCTCCCCTCCGATGCTGCCACCTCCCCTCCACCTATATATAATAACCCTAGTAATCTCTATGTAATACTTTCTTTACCACCTATTTGTTTATTTGTTTATTAGTGTTACCCTGTCCAAATTGTACAGACTAAAATACTTTTAACAAACTCATAAAATTATATGAAACTTAAACAATACAATGATGATATGCACTGTGTTTTTTTCTTCTTCCAGTTTATCTTATTTAATAACATGTGCTACTCTTGTCTGGAAAACCCACATAATGATATTTTTATATATCTCGGTCATATTCTTTGAAACCACTAAGGGAGATTTCATTAGTTCCTATTCTTTTATTATCATGTACATGCACACTAACTTTAGTTCTTAAACCAAAACATAAAGTCATTAAAGGACGAAGGTGGCCCTATTCAACACCGACACAACACTTAGACAGTAAAACCCTAGATACCTAAATTTAGATATGCCCCTTAACTATTTCGATCACAATATAATTAAAAGATGAAAATCTATAAATTAACAAATTCACATTTTCAAATCAACCAACATCATTCAATATTTCTAAAGCAAAGAAATAAAGTCGAATAATTACCGAAGTTTAGCTTACAATGCAGTAATAGGTGGGGATGTGGCTCTTCTTGGACTTCTCCTTAATGTACTCTGCTATCTCCTTCTTCACAGTGTGCTTTTCAACTGCATTCCCTCTCAAATCAAGCCTTCCATCTTAAATCATTCTCTCTCAAATGAAGCATAATCAACATCAGAAGGTGAGTGGTTGTTTTCATTATTATTTTATTTTATTTTATTTTGTAAATTGACTGCACGTGTAGTACATGTTCGTTTCTTCTTCTTTTTTTCTCATGTGTTAGCAAGTGCTAGTTTTCTACTTTTCCTCTGCTTGCTCTATTTTAATAGAGGAATGACTCACTCTCATGATAGTATAATATATATATAATAGTATGCATAATTTTAAAAAATAATTAATTTTAAAAATATTTGATCGGACGATTATATATATCTTCATAGTTTATCAAGAAGAATCCAATACAGTAATTATATCATAGATCAATATTGAGCAGAAAAATTACTGAGATTGCAACAAAAGAAAGCAACTTTAATCAAAATTGAAGTAAAAGAGTAAAGCAACTTTAATCAAGATATAAGTTTCTCTTTCGGAAACACCCTCAATAAATTTTGGTAAGGTGCTAATGCTAGTTAGAAAAAGTATAAACATATGTATTGTTTTGAGCTTAAGAGACTTACATCAATCCTTTTAATACAATGCACATGATGAAGCAACCCTTTTCTGCACGCCTACACAATGGCAATAGATGCTCGCCATAAAACTGGAGCATGGATCAAAAGATATGGTATAGGACAAATTAAGTTCATCAGCATTGAGAAACCACTACAGAGGCAACCATCGAACATGAAAAACGTAACTGCTAAGTAGTACACTTTTACCTTCTATATCCACATTCGTCAGCCAGCCAAAATCCATCGGCAAGACAACACCTGAAAGAAGGTAATTTGAATGACTAAATTGAATCAAAATAATGCCAAATAACTATAAAGGTCTTTTGAGCATTTTTACAAACACATCGTGTGCACCACAAATGATAAAATAATTGTAATCAATATAATCATGAACCCAAATTTGAACCTTCCTACATCTATAAGCATCGTACTGAACCCTATATTTCGAAGATTGGTGTATAAATCCCTAATCAAATTCAAAATTAAAACACATCCACTTGAGTTCCATATGCCCCCACCACACAGTAGGCTCCTACAACTAACATATTTCAATTTATTCGTGCATTTTATCAAATAGGATGAGCGCATATAGTAAATAGAGATAAGATTGAAGAATTTAACATGGGAAGACGAAACTGCACATAATAAACCAAAGGATCTTTGACATTACTCTTAGATTCATCAAATATTTTCATCTCTTTAGCAAATAATTATACTATATATACAATCCAAAATAAGAGAGGATGTTACAACTTGATCATCAATACCTTAATCTCATATTCTTAATATTCTAAAAAATAATAAATATATAATCCAAAATAAGAGAGGATCTTACAACTTTCTGAATACCTTAATCTCAGAGAGGATTTGGGGTATGGTGTACGGCTGTTGCTTGGATTTGGACAGACTGGCGAATGACGAATGATTACTGTTGAGTTTTGGGCTAGGGACGGCGAGGATAGGCAAAAAGGGATGACTTGTATTTGGGTGGACTGGTGGACGGAGAACCACGACGATTTGGATTGGGGCAGATTTGCGAACAGCGAACGGTGACGGGTGGGTTTGGGGCGAGGATGGGTTGGGGGGATATGGGCAGAGGAAGAGTTTTTTGTGTTTTGTATATTTGTTAATTTTGTTTTATTAAGTTAAAGGCATGGTCTGCACGTGGTAAGATAAGTTTGAACTCCAACTTTTGCTCACAATAGAGAAAGGAGGGAGGGGGTAGTCCTATTAGCTTAAGATATAATATAATAAGAGAGGATCTTACAATTTCCTGAATACCTTAATCTCGGTGAGGATTTGGGGTATGGCGTACGACTGCTGCTTGGATTTGGGCGGGCTGGCAAACGATTACGGTTGAGTTTTGGGCTAGGGACAACGATGGGGATAGGGGAACGAGGACGACTTCTATTTGGGTGGACTGGTGGACGGAGAACGGCGACGATTTGGATTGGGGTGGATTTGCGAACGGCGAACGGTAATGGGTGATATGGCTAAAAATGGGACTAAATCGAGGTCGTTCATATTGGACACGAATTTTAAAGCTCAGGGGTAAAATGGTAATTTCACATACTAACAGGTCTGAAATGGGAACTGGGTCTTTTTTCAAACCCAATAACCCATAAACGGATCTGTCTTACTGGGTAGGGGTCCCAACCCGTTACAAACTAGTTCAGAAGGATAAAGAAGAATTCAGATTCATAATTATCCCTAAGAAGTGATCTTAACCGCTTCTATCCATTCACACCGGGAAGTACAGATATATTCATATCTTGAAACGGATCCCTAAGGCAACTATAAATCCCCCATCCACCATCATTAAGAGGTAATCAACACTTTTCCAGTTTTAAGTTCTTGCTTAATCATTCATATTACTGACAAGAGCATCGGAGGGTGCGTCGCCGGGATCCCCCATGGTGTCTCGCACTTTTTGCAGGTTCGCAGCAGCGGCAAGAGACCAAGTCAACACATTGGTGAAGGTCAACAGGTCAACAGGTTTGCTTTATCGTTTTCTCAAGAATCCACAAATTCTATCTGTTTGCTCCCACACCAAAATCAGCAGCAACAATGGGTGGTTTGGGGCGAGGATGGGTTGGGGGGATTTGGGCAAAGGAAGAGTTTTTTGTGTTTTGTATATTTTTTAATTTGTTTTATAAGTTAAAGGTATGATCTGCACGTGATAAGATAAGTTTGATCGAACTCTTACTTTTGTTCTCCTTTCCCTATTTCAAAATAGAGAAAGAAGAGAGGGGGTAGTCCTATTAGCTTAAGATATCTATATAATAAAACACAAAGAAAGCTATCAAGTGGCTCTCATTCAATAGGATTGAAATCAATGGTCCAGATCTAACCTTACGAAACATATTTTCCCGCCTAAAAGTTTTTCCCCAAAACTCAAATTCAAATTCCCCCAAAACAACTCATTTATTTATTTATTTCTCTCCCCCCCTCTTTCTCTCGTTCCCTCATTCCCTCTCTATTTACTCAGAAATTTATATTTTCAGATTTCAAGTTTGTAAATTTTCATATTTTTAATGCATTTTTTTACTGCTCATGTTAAATTAAAAATAACAAATATCTCATCAATAGTTAAATTTTATGATTTTCCACACTCAAAGTTCTAAGAAGTTGAATTTTACACCCCAATTTATAATTATTTTTCAACATATACTAATGGAGAGATTGTGCTCCTTCACCTTCAATTATTCCCACAGACTTTCTAACCTAACCATGAGAGCTCCTCACAACTCCCATTCCCACAGACTTTCCTCCCCCTCCCACCATTACCCAAAACAAAGACAGACGTTACCCTTCCCCAACCATGGCCAAACGAAGCAGAGATGAGGTCGACGGTCAGCAGTGAGAAGGAGGAAGGCGTCGAAGCAGAAGCTCAGCTCGCGATTGCAGAAGGTCCCTCTCGCCAAGAGGAAGAAGGGAGCGGGCTGCTTTTGACAGCGGCATATCACCGAGTCCTCCACAGCGTTGGGATGTTGAAGAAAGGAAGATGGAGATGAAGAGCACCCTGAGAGGCAACTACTTTCCTCCTCCAATCGACGGGAGCAACTCCAAGCTACGCTCGTATGCAGAAGTCGCAAGAGCCAGAACCCACGAGAACGATGCGTATAGAACGCGTCGTCACTTGCCAAGTCCAGTCGAAGAGCGTCGTCAAGCAACAGTTGAAGGTGAAGGAGAATGGATTCTGGTCAAGAAGAGAAAGAATAGGTCGTCCAACAAGAGCCACAGCTCGTCGGATAATACGCGATTCGCCGGAAGCAAAAATTGTCACAAGTGTGCTAAGCCCGGCCATTCGATCAATAAGTGTCAAGCTGATTGGTTCTGTTATTTTTGTAGATGCTCTGGCCACATTTCCTCCTCTTGCCCCAAGCGGATTATAGCTTCTCCCGCCATCTCAAAAGCTACGAAGATGGAGATTCCAACTGCATCAAAAGGGAGCAAAACCCAAGAGAGCGTCGCCGGAGATAGGAAAGTGATCCAAGCTAACATTTCCCCTACTCCTCTGATTGCTGATTTCGAACGACGATTTAATGGAGGGATCTTAGTTAAAGCACAAACTGGAGTTCCCACTGCGACAGATGTTTCAGATCTGCTCCAAGCAGCCCTCATTACCTCGCCGGTGCCGACGTGGGTCATTCAAGAGATTGGTACGAACTCTTTCTATGCGCACTGTAGCGATTCCGATATTGCTAAGGAGACGATTAGAGTAAAAGGCTTAGAGGGGAAAGATGCTCAGGGATTGGAGTTCTTTGTTACTTTCAAGTGGTGGACGAGAGACTTTGGGGCTTTGAAGCCGGACTGTCTACCGCCGGTGTGGATACGGTTATTTAACTTGCCTTTCCATTGCTGGGTCAGGTCGGGGTTTCAAAATGTAGTTCGTCAGTTCGGCATGCTTATTGATATCGATAGGCAAACTATTACCCACTCAGCTAGAAAATTTGCAAGGACTAAGGTAGGAGTCGCAAACAAGTCAGATATCCCGTCCAAGATCTTAGTCGAATTCGATAACTACATCTACGAGGTGAGAGTTATTGTTGAGGTTCAAAAAAATGTTTCGTTCTCGGCTCCAGCAACTGGAGAAAAAACTAATTTCAAGGGTCTAAATGAGCTGCTAGAGGAAGAAGATGAAGCTGAGCCGATGGATGTGAGAGGAATCCATCGTAGCCATCCAACGGTTAGAAGAGGACTGGAAAGAATGGGCCCACATGATGAGCGGCAATTCAAAATTTCCAATGCTGCGAATGCCATCCAATCCCCACCGCTCACATCTAAGCAACGTGTAGATCACTCCATAGCCAATAGGCAGTGGGCCCCGGTTGTATCCCATCATCTGTCTACACTCAAGACGGCACAGCATAGAAGTGATGTTACAACTGTAGCTGAAGTGACTCCAAGCGGCGAAGTGACAAGAGGGTGTGATGGGAAGTTCAGAGTTGAAGGGTCTGGGCAACCAAAGACAGCTATGAAGCTAGGTATACTCAAGCAAGGAGCTGACGTGGGATTGAACAAACAGATGGGATTGATATCAGAAGAGTGGATGAGATTCTCTAACGAGGCAATAGAGAGATCAGTCAAAGCTGCTGTATGTGCTTTGATCCAGTCCAAAGATTTGAGGGCCTCAGACTTTGGGCCATGATGCTATTAGTCCCATTATCGGTGAGGGCCCGGTAGGAGTTATCACTCCTATTCATGTCCAAGTTCCTTCCGAGCCGAATCCACAGCATATTCAATTGCCAAATGACCTGCCATCTTCGGTGACGGCACCGGGAGAGGGGATCATCGGTGCGTTAGACGGAATTCGCGAAGATAATCTCATCTCAGTTACAGATACAGAGTGCGACGATAGGGAAGCAAGGGGCAGTGTGGGGAGCTCGTCCACTAAAAAGATCACTGAATATCGAAGGAAAGGAAAAAGACAGATGGTCAGCATGGATAGCCAGGCCATCGGGCAGGAGGGATGGACTTATAGGGGAAATATCCCTTCGGAGGATAATGCGGCAGGAGAAGGTACCTCTAAATTTAATTGTTCTGTCCTTAATTCGTTATCTGATGATTCGCTCATTTACTTCGCTAGCTTGTACGGTCTAGCCATGGGTTCCACTAAGGGCGAACAATTATCCAACCTAGCTATCATTAGAGAGGACACCAAGCTAGGCTCTAACTAATCCCTGGGTCCTTTTGGGAGGGGGGGCGCACTAATTTTAGGTGTTTATACGGTTTTTAATGTTATACATTTTTTGGAACGTTAGAGGGATGCGCCAAAAATTGAAGAAAAGAGCGATAGGAGTAACTATAGCCAAGAGTCGGCCTGAAATTTGTGGGTTCCAAGAAACTAGAATTGAAACCCCTATAGAGGAGGATTTCACTTCGATCAGAGGGTTGGCTGACTTCCACTGGCGTTTTAAGCCAGCTAGGGGCTACTCGGGAGGGATCGCGGTAGGAGCTAGCTCCTCCTCCTTCGAGATAGTCGACGAGTATATTGGGGCCTACACGGTATCTATTAGAATTAGACGTCGACGAGATGATTGGCAACAGACTATTACTAGTGTCTATGGCCCATATGACAGTAGATTGCGTCAGGAGTTGTGGTCGGAATTAAGATTCATTAGGAACAAATGGGATGGGGCATGGTTAATAGGAGGGGATTTTAACATCACTAGATTTCAGGATGAACATAGAGGGAGGGCCCATAGTAGCTATGATCGAGACTCGTTCAACAAGACGATAGAGGATTTAGATTTACTGGAACTAGAGATGACTGATAGGAAATTTACTTGGTCTAACATGCAGCGTGATCCTATTATGGCCAAGTTAGATCGAGTTCTTGTGTCGAACGATTGGGAGGATATTTATCCCTTAGCAAAGGTAAAGTCCGCCCTACAATACACTTCAGACCATCTGCCTCTGCTGATCGATTGTGGGATTAAAGAGAGAAAGAAACAATTCAGCTTCAAATTCGAGAAAGCATGGACAGTCTGCGAGGAGACTAAGGAAGTTATCGCCGAATCGTGGAACGCTACCACCACCCAGGGAACAGCAGTGGGAATTTGGGTAGAGAAGACAAGGAGGCTGCGAAAGAGGTTAAAAGATTGGGCCAGACAAAAAATGAAAGATATTCATCTCAGACGGGAATCGCTCGCCTGCAGGATTTCACAGTTGGAAAGTGCACAAGAGGATAGAGACCTTCAGAACTCGGAGAAAGATGAACTTGCTGATAAAAGACTAGACCTACAACAAATAAGGAAGATGGAGGAATTATACTGGCAGCAGAGAGCAAGAGTTCAGTGGATTAGAGAGGGAGACGCTAACACAAAATTTTTTCACAAGGTCGCAAATGGAAGGAAAAGACAGAACCATATCACGGGCATCACTGTTCACGGACTCTGGACGGAAAACGAAGACATGATCAAGGAGCACCTAGATACACACTTTCATGACCTATTAGGACGAGATTCTGCTAGTAGATGTGCGATGGCTCCGGATATGTGGAGTTCTTCCAGAATAGATGGGAGTGATGGGATCGAATCGAGATTCACAGAAACTGAGGTGTTAGAAGCTATAAAGAAGCTGGGCCAGGACAAAGCCCCAGGGCCAGACGAGTTCCCGATTTTTTTCTTCAGAATTTACAGGCATATCATTAAAGAAGACCTCTTAAATATCTTCCATGAACTTTACGATGGAGTAGCTAACCTGGATAGGTTAAATTAGGCAAATATTATTCTAGTCCCGAAGAAAAACGAGGTTATCACCCACGAGGACCTCAGACCAATAAGTTTATTGAACGGATCGTTCAAAATAATAACGAAGGTGCTAGCACAAAGATTAGCCCCAAACCTTAACGAGGTAATCGCTCCATCGCAAAGTGGGTTCATTAGTGGGAGGGATATTATGGACAGTATAGCTGCGGCACAGGAAATTGTGTTCAGAGGTTACAGAGCTAAAGTCGACGGCTTTATCCTTAACCTCGATTTCCAGAAAGCTTACGACTCAGTTTCCTGGGATAGCGTGGAGGAGGCACTTAAGCTTAAAGGCTTTGGCCCAAAATGGAGATTATGGATGAACAAATGCATTAGAGGAGGGAAATCGTCTATCCAGGTGAACAGATGGTTAGGGAAAGAGATCCGATGTAAGAGAGGACTACGACAAGAGGATCCTCTGTCGTCCCTTCTCTTCGCTATTGTGGCCGACGGATTAGCAGAAATGATTAGAAGAGCAATGGAAAATGACAACATCAAAGGGATCAAGATAAAGAGAATCTTAGAACCTATGTCTATCCTACAATATGCAGACGACACATCCTTTTCGAAAGTGCTACGGTGGAGGAAGCGGTGGCCTTTAAGGCGGTCTTGGCATGCTTCCAAGGTTGGTCAGGACTGAAGGTGAACTTAAACAAGACCAGCATTATCCATATCTATGATCAGCCGTCCTCGTCGATAAGGGATATTAAGGGGATCTTAGACTGCAAGATGGGCGATTTCCCATTCAAATACCTGGGTACTCCGATTAAGCCGGGAGCCCTGGTGAAAGAGGACTGGAACTTTATTATTGCAAAGATAAAAAAGAAGCTTTCCGGATGGAAGAGTAGGTTCCTCTCCCTGGGGGGAAGGATCATTCTCCTCAACTCTGTCCTTAGTGCGATTCCGCTATTTCTCATGTCTATATATGAACTGCCTAAGTGGGTCATCAATAGAATAGACAAAATGAGGCGAAGATTCTTATGGAAAGGTACTGGGGAGGGAAACAAAGGGTTCCACTTGGTGAATTGGGGAAGAGTATGCAAGAGAAGAGAATTTGGAGGGTTGGGCATCATTAACCTGCACGACATGAACAAAGCTCTGTTAAGTAAGTGGTGGTGGAAGATCAACAACAAGCACAAAGGATGGTGGAGCTACTCTTTCGAGCTTTACCGCAAAAGACGTAGGTACAGATTTGGAGGAAGAAGTCTGACGAGTAAAGTGTCCCTTATCTGGAAGGGGATAGCGAAGCAAGGTGATATTTTCTTCTCCAACACTAGATGTAAAGTTGGAAATGGGAAAGACACCAGGTTCTGGAAAGACAATTGGTGTGGTGGTACTACCCTGCAAAATCAATTCCCACTAGCAGCTGAAGCGTCTCTAGATCTAGATCTCACAGTCGCAGACATTAGGAAAAGTGATAATCTGTATTTTAAGGTTTCACCCAATATCACAACGGAGAGTACTGCGCAATTTGAAGAGTTGAATAAGCTGGCCCTTCAAGTGGGGGGGCAAGCTAATAGTTTACCAGATGAGAGATGGTGGGATAGAGACAATTCAAAAGTGTTTTCGGTCTCATCCATGTACAAATGGATCAACGATGGTGGAATGAGATGTCAAGCTCAAGCCGCTATTTGGGGAGCTCACGTTCCATTCAGGGTCAAAGTTTTCTACTGGCTAGCTCACAACAACGCCATTCTCTCAAAAGTTAACCTGCAGAAGCGAAACTTGCAGATCGACGGAAGATGCGATATGTGTCTTAATGCTCAAGAAGACGTCAATCACATCCTTTTTCTTTGTCCCAAAGCACGCCTAGGGTGGGAGATTGTATGTAGGGGATTTGGGTGTCTTCATATTCCTAGCTCGACCAATGACATTTGGGGGTACATTAGAGAGGAGTACATCAAGGTAGATGATAGAAAGGCCTGAGATATTACAATAGCCGCTACAATCTGGAACCTTTGGCTAGAAAGAAATGATTACATTTTTCGCAATAAAGCTTATAGATTCCATTATTCAATGCATAAGATTTTCCTTCTGATTCATGATTGGGCAGGTGCACAGGAGGCAGCGAAAAGGTTCAGGAACACTGAAGGAGGTTAGTTCACCGGGAGCACAGGTGGGCTATGGAGCAGGCTCAGGCTCTGGAGCTGAGTAGGGGATAAGCGACTTTGGGATGGTCCGCATTTTGGTGACTGTTGTTAGGGACCAGTATTTGTTTCAGGGATGTATTAGGAGTTTAGATGTTGTTTTAGCTTTTGTTGTTGTATCTTTTTATTGCTAGACGCTTTTATGTTTTTATCGTTTCCTGTACTACTCTGTTTCCTTAATCTATCATTAATGAAACGATGGTTTCGACCATCTTTTATCAAAAAAAAAACATATACTAATGGAAACATGGACTTTTATTTACAACTAATTATTGTTTTACTATTCAAACTTGAGCTACATAATTGCTGTTTTACTGTTTACAAGACTTTCATATGCTGTATCTGTAACACCCCAATTATATTTTTTTCATTTTAAAATACATTTTTCAATTTTTGCACGTATGGTGCACGTGCAAATTTTTATTCTCATTTTTGCTACTCTCATTTTCTATTTTTAGCATGTATTGGTTTTATTTAGCCTTTCTTTTGATCCATGGTTCTATAAACTAAAATGTAGCCCATTGAGAAAAGAGTCCACTAGATAATTAAAATTAATTAATTAGTAATGGGCCCATGTAGCAAGCCCATTATTAAGATCACATTTTTAGTTAAACATGTACTAATACATGACAAGTTACAATATTAGTACACATTTTTGAGTTATAGAAATGTGTTCATATTTGTTTGTGCATATGTGCATGTACACACAAATGTACCTAGACCAAATCATGGGCAAGGGGGGGGCCGGTTTTCATGAAGAGAAGAGAGAATGAATGTGAGTTAAGGTATGGAGTAGTGGGGAGATGAAGAGTTGTAGGTTTTAGGAGTTTAGAACATGGAGAGTTGTAAGAATTATTATGGAGAGTTATTAGGTGCAAAATTATGCATAATAGACCCTAACCATACCCTATAAATAGAGTCTCATTTCCTATATTTCTCTTGCACCAAAAACAATATAGAAAGAAAGAAAGAAAGAAAGAAAGAAAAGAAAGAGAGAGAGGGTCCTTTTGCTTGGAGGAATTGCTAGAGGAAGCCATTGCTAAGGAAAGGGAGCTTGCTAGGAGTTGTCTTGGAGCTAGAAGAAGTGTCTCATCTTTCCCTTCAATTGTTCAAGCTTCAATAAGGTGGGTGTCTCCTACTTTCTAAATTTTTTTATGTGCATACTAATAAAAATAAATGAGTAGTTTATAAAATAGAATAACTATACTATGAATGTGGTGAATCATGCTATGTTGACAAATGGACTAATATTATGTTTGTGGGTGGTTTCATCTAGACTATGCATGCTAAAAACATATGAATGTATAATATAAATTAATGAGAAAATTATTGATAAGATCCATGTTACCATGCTATAAATGAGGATAATTTTGTTGAGAATAAGTAAAGAGTAGATATCATGCTAATTAAAAAGAAAAAAATGCTTATTACTATAAATCTTGTTTATATGCTTGCAATCTTTGTACTTGATGGGTATGTGGAAATTGATGGATGAATGGCATATGCAAATCATGCCTTAGGGTCTAATGACTAAGAAAGAAGAAAAGAGTTGTTTAAAGAGGTAGAGAATTGAAATTTAAATAAATCTAAGATTTGTTGTTTACTGTTTTAAATTCAATCTGGATCAAGGAAAATTTTATTTCAACTAGTTACAGATGTTACAGATGATTTGTTGGTATATCAACTTCACATAAGTAGCCTTTCAACAAATCATCTTAAAAACTAAAAAAAAAAAATAAGTACTGATCAGTACAGATGATTTGTACTAATCACTCTTGCATAAGTTATTGATGGTATCAACTTTACATAAGTTATTCATCTTATCAGTAAACGGGGTGATCAATACAAATCATCTTAAAGAGTTTATCTTTAAGTTACAGATCAGTGAACGAGTTTATCTCTTAAAGATATTTGATCATTGATAAACAAGTGCATAAAAAGGGTAAAAAGAAAATAATTCCCGAAACTGACCCACCGTGGAAAATATTTACCCGACTAGTCCACTTTTGAAAATATTTACTAAAGTTAGTCCAGAACTGGTTCACTTTCGAAATTATTTAGGTTGAGGGCAAATTACACTAAGAGGTTCTTCCTTTATAGTAGTAGAGATGCAAATGAGATTGCAAGTGATAAAATCATGTTTGTGAAAAGGATAAATTTTTTTTGGGAGATCGATGTTGAATAAAATGGTTTCATGAGAAAGAATTATTGTTGTTGATTTGTGAATGAAATATATATGATAAGAGATTCATATATAATGCTAAATGAGACATTGCAAGAACTTGGGTTATGATAGAAATTGTATATATGAAAGGAATTACTTTTGTTCTATAAAGATCTTGAATAAATGACTAGATCATGGATGATGACAAGATTTGATTATTTTTGTGAAATGAATTGAAAGATGAAATCATATAAGTTTAAGACATGATTACAAAAGGGTGTGAATACCCATATTTTCTTGTACATGAAAGTTTATGACATAGAGCTAGTAAGACCTCGATACCGGCATTATTGAAAGAAATATTTGAGGTATGATTTAGAGATATGGCCATGGGGCTATCTCGCAGTTGTTGATTAAGTCCGGTAGGAGGTAAAACTAATTCTTTGAATGGAAATTATTCATGTCTTGAACTTAAGAAAATTTAGGCACATAAGTGAAGATGTAGTAAACTTAGGAAAACGTAAGTGGGGTGCTCTATATAGTCGGCGGTGGACTCCAAGACTATAGACCCAGTTGGTGGACTGAGGTTGCCCTGTGGGAGACGGATTATTATATTCCGGGACTATGAGGACGGGTCGGCGGTGGACTCCAAGATCTTGAGTAGTCGGACGGATGGATTTTTGTGTTTACCGTCTCCAATGTATATATATATACTGGGCTAGAGGGTCACATACGGGACAGTTCGTACGATGTGGAATCTGTTATAACAGCTGGCGGTGGACTCCAAGGCTGGGATTCACATTCGTGGAATAGTCTGAACTTTGTTTTATTACTGGGTAGTCTCATGGCGAGGGATCGAACCCTTCAATGTGGAGTACGTAGGCGCTTGCCCTCGGACCTATGTAGTATGGGATGCATAGAATCCGAACAAGTGTGCATTAGTGTCATCCTAGGGTAGAATGGTATGCATTAGGCATTAAGACATGACATGCACTTATGTTTAGAATAATCACTTTTGACACTTTATATGTTCATTCAATCTTTTTGTGATTTGTTAAAGTATGAGACCGTTATACTATTCCCGGCATAGTGAGGATAGCCGTGTATAACATTTCGTCAGTTGCAAGTAACTGACGTGCCCACAGATTAATATGCAGGTAAAGGACCATACATGAAGCTATGAAGTGGATATGCTGATGCTGCTTTTATTTTAAAGATGTTGTAAATGATTTATTGTAAATTTCATTATTCCGCTGTGTAAAGTTAAGATGTAATTGAACTCTGATGTACTATTGAAAAAGTTTTAAATTTTCCTTGTAAAATTGTACGAAGTGAAGTAAAGATCCTGTAAATCTCGAATTTATCCTTATTTGAAATTCGGGGTGTTACAGTATCGTTCCGAAGACGTGCCGCATACACGTACCCATGGACAAATCTAGTAATCTCTAATATTATAATGGGAGAAGGTCTTAGTGTCATTTGTCATTTTGTCATTCTACCAACATGTGCAACGCACGTACATAACTAATATAAAAGAGGTTTCCGGTTCGAATCCTCCCTACGTCAGAGTTTTTATTTTTATTTTTTGAAATTATTAAAACGTACATCGCACGTGTAAATTACTAGTATAATATAATTTGTTTACTTTCTTTACCATTTGTTTATGTGTAAATTACTTGTCTATATAAATCATCAACCTACAATAAATGATTGACCACTCTTCCCAAAGACAAAGATAAAGCCATTCACTCACATTTCTCATGTTTCCCCTCTATCCCCTTCCAACCACAAGAACACAACCATGGCCTCTTTCTCACCCTTCCCTCTCAAAAATCTCTGCTTCCTCTTCCACTTCCAACGAGAACACCAATCCAATCACCATCAAAAGACTCGTCCTCCCTAACGAAGGCCGGACCAAGCTCAACCTCTCCTCCGACCGAGACTTCTACTCATTCCCACGATTCGTGACACATGTTGACGACAACTTCATCTCCACTCTCACTGATCTGTACAGGGAAAGGTTGGCTCCAGAAATGGAAGTACTCGATTTAATGAGCTCTTGGGTTAGTCATTTGCCCCAAGAGGTGAAGTATAAGAGAGTAGTCGGACATGGGCTAAACGCTCAAGAGTTGGCAAGGAATCCTAGGCTGGATTATTTCTTTGTTAAGGATTTGAATAAGGATCAGAAGTTTGAACTGGAGAGTTGCAGTTTCGATGCAGTGATTTGTACTGTAAGTGTGCAGTACCTCCAGTATCCCGAAAAGGTGCAGGGTTTACTCACTCAACTCATATTAGTTTAGTTTCCAGCATCATTGGAAAACTCAGTATTGAGATTGCGTATTTCGCTGCAATTAATGGCATTGAAAATTCTGTATTCATTGCTTGATATTTGAACTATGATTTCGGGGGATATATTAATACTAGGTTTGCCCGTTGACACGTGCCTACGACACTTCTTCAGAACGGTGCACCTTATTTGATCATATATAATAGTTTTGCAGGTCCAGCAAATTAATTGAAGTAGCAAACATAGAGCAAAAAATATATTATATGATTTTTTAAAAAAAATTATTTTTAAAGTTTTTAAAGTTTTTAAATTTTTTAGTTTTTCAATTTTTTATTTTTTCAAATTTTAAATTTTTTTATTTTGTTAATTTTTTGAATAGAAGAGGGAGGAAGAGAGAGAGAAAAAAATATTAAATAAATATAGGAGTTGTTTTGAGTGGGGATTTGAATTTGAGTTTTGAGGAAAACATTTGGAGGGAAAATATGTTTTGTGAAGTTAGATCTGGACCTTTGATTTTTGGGAGGTTGAAGGAGAACCACTTGATAGCTTTCTTTGAGTTTTATTATATAGATTATTGGTATCATATCATTGATTTAAAATTGATGATATAGAAATTGTGATCAATTATAGGCTGAGTAATTTCAATCTAAAAAATGAACTCAATTGTCTTAAGAACAAAAAGAAGAAAAAAAATATGAAAGTAGTTTCTATGAAAACTCCTCGGTTACTCATACGGCATAAAATTGTTGTGTTGGAAAGTATAGGATCACAACTCAACCCCAAAATGCTTGGTCTACTGGAGAACAACAGATCACTATAATTTCAGTGATAGAAGTTATATTGACAGAAAAGAGAAACAAATTATAATAAAATGGAAAAATAAGAATTGATAACTGTGATTAACTGTAAATTTCATAAGGAAATTGTAACATTGATATATTATTTTTTTTCTCTACAGGTGTTTGCAGAGGTGTTTAGGGTGCTCAAACCTGGAGGGGTTTTCATTGTGGGCTTCAGTAACCGAATGTTCTATGAAAAAGCAATCAGTGCATGGAGAGATGGAACAGCTTACAGTCGGATCCAACTTGTTGTGCAATATTTTCAGTGCATTGATGGCTTCACTCAACCTGAAGTGGTAAAAAATTTACCTGGAGTAGCAAAAGATGATTCACCCTTTAGTGGATTAATGAGATTGGTTGGACTGTCATCTGGATCTGATCCTTTTTATGCAGTGATTTCCTACAGAAATTTCAAACCAATATATGAAACTACAGAACAGAAATGAGATTGTTACTTATTTTATTATAATAAGATTAATACTCTTATACCCTTCACTCTTGGTTCCTGCAAAGAATTGTGGGTGTATATTATGAAAAGGAAAACATTTTAAATGAAAGAGTAACGAAATAAACAATTTGATTTGAGTATTTTAGAGCTACCCATATTGGGATGTTCGAGTCAAAAAGATAAAATTCAATCTGTTATTTGTTAGCATTTGGCTGAAATTGTCCATGTAGATAAATAATCTGCCTTTGGTGGCTATATATTGAGCCTTATCACTCACATATATAACCTATAGGAGGGTAAAGAAACTTTGGTTTTTAAGATTTAGGGTTTTTCAAATCCCTACATCTCCCTCTATTTCTTCTTATATATTGATTTTTAAGAATTGTAGTAAAAAAATAAAAATATATATATAAAAAAATATCAATTTTTTTTAAAAAATAAATTTTGTACGGGGACCCATTTCGGGAGTTTGCCTTGGACCCCATAAACTCAGGGCCGGCCTTGGTGTCAATTTTTGATTAATTAATACCCATGCTTTGACCCGTCTAAGCATATGCTCTCTCTCTCTCTCTCTCCTTTATAGCTTAACTTTCTTTCCCTTTTTAAAATGATTAAAACTAGTAATTTATACCTGCGATGCACGTCTTAATAAAAAAATTGAGTAAAAAAATTCTGACATAGTCTAGTATCAAACTTGAGACGTCCTTTATATTTTTTATGCACGGGCAATGCATGAGTTTGTTTGTCTACAACTGCCAACCCCAACTCTCTCATTATTGGGGGGTTACTTTGTACGTGCGTCATACGCGTTGATAGATTTACAAATGACAACTCATCTTCTCTCATTATAATATTACTAGTATAATGCACGTGCGATGCACAAATACAAAAAGTACAGTCATTAAATTAAATCAAATGCTCATAAGAAAGGATATAGTAAATCATCATTCTTGGTGTTCTAGTGGGCAAATAGCATCCAAGCTCCTACTTTTACCCACACTCTTAAACTAATTTTATGACCATTTGTGTATATCAATTCCTATTAAGTTGCTAACTACATGGACAAATTTGTACGGGTAGTTTACGTGTTTCATGAGTTTATATTGGGAATTTTAATTGTATGTGTCGCACACGTTGATAGATTCACAAATGACACTAACGATCTTCTCCCATTATAGTATTAGAGATTAGAGATTAGAGATATTAGAGATGTACTTTTCCAAAACATTTATTTACATTCTCTCTGTCTTATTTTGCTATTTATTTAATAAGTAAACGAGACAATAAGCACATTTCATTATGAAAAATAATTGTATTAATTAATAATAGTAGCCTGTGTTATATTAGAAAAAAATGGCCAAAAAGCAGCCAAAAAATGTTACATGGTATAACATAATACTTGGAATTGACGGAGCACACCGATCTGCACAAAAAATATGGCCGGAGTACACCTATCTGCAACAAAAAATGTATATAGTTATCTGCAAATTGGTGATACAGAGTACGTGGGTGATAGTTTAGCGAAATTTAGCCAATCTTTTACCTAAGTTCTTCAAGCCCATTGACACGAAGGGGGTATAGTTTGGTGAATTTTAGCGAAATTAAGAGTTCTTGAAGCCCATTAACACAAGGCCATCGACATTCTTGGGCCCTCAAAACTATGGACACCTGAGTCGACCTGACAAAAATCTCAATCTTACCCAACTAACAACCACCACCCTACCCTCAATAACAAAACCTCAAAACCCTCCTCTTCCTTCACTCTCTCACCCCCTTATCCTCTCTTCTTTCTTCGTCGTCGTCTTCTTCTTCCTCCTCCTCTATTATCCTTTCCCTTCCCCCAATCCTCCATGGCTTCCAATTCCCTTTTCAATCCCACCGACATCTTCCTCTCCTCCTCCCTTTCCAAACCCACCATCCTCTTCCCTTCCAACACCCCTTTCCTCTCCCTCCCTTCCAAACCCAACTCCCTCCCTTTCTCCTTCAGAAGGAAACTCACCACCCACCACCGAACTCTCGTCCCTCTCGTTGCCCAGACATCAGGCTGGGCCCCGCAAGAGTCAGATAACACAGTCACTGAGGAGGAGGGGGAGGGGGAGGAGGAGGAGTTGGAAGTTGGGGATGGGGTTTCTGCCGAGTTGGAAGGTGAGGGAGAGGTGGAAGAAGGTGGGGATTTTGTGGAGGAGGAGAGCTACCCTGAGCCACCTGAAGATGCCAAGTTATTTGTCGGCAATTTGCCTTATGATGTCGATAGTCAGCAGCTTGCCGAGTTGTTCAATCAGGCCGGGGTTGTCGAACTTGCTGAGGTATATTTTTTTACCATTTTTTAGTGGTTTTGTTTGATGGGTCACTAAGGGTTTTGGAAAAGCTTTATTTACTAATCTTGTTTGGTGGATTTTAATGATTTTAATGATTTATTATTATTATTATTATTAAATTTTTTATGGGAGAAGAAGTGAGACCCCAGAGAGAGAGAATTATGATAACTAGATTTATGTGCATGTGCATTGGATACACTATAGTTTATCATTATTGTGAATTATATAAACTATAGTGCAATTTTCATTTAAGTTTCTCTATTGTGAATATTCATTGGTTATGTTCATCTTTATGATAAAATACATAAACTTTATCATTATTATCTCTAATCTCTAATCTCTAATCTCTAATATTATAATGGGAGAAGGCCTTAGTATCATTTGTCATTTTGTCATTCTACCAACCGTGCAACGCACATACATAACTAATATAAAAGAGGTTTCTCCTCGTTTTTATTTTTATTTCTTGAAATTATTAAGACGTGCATCGCACGTGTAAATTACTAGTGAGTTATAAACTATATTGTCATGTTCGTTAATTGTCTGTGTGCTTGGGGAAGAATGAAAATGCGTGCACATAAATTTAGGTTATTAACCAAAAAATGTAAATAAAAAAGTGATGAGAATGGGATGATGAGGAAGCCAAGGAGACACACCTCTCCCCCTATTAAATAGTAGTGTAGATCGGAAAGATAGGTCATGGGTGCTATATTAATTTGCCATGCTTTCCCAAGTATTTGATGGGAACATTTTTTGGGGGGTAAGGTAAGTGCAACAACAGATTGTGGAAGACATTTTCCAGTCTATTTTCCAGTACCAGTGGTAAAAGGTTGCTGGAAATTCTCTTTTATCGAATTTTCCAAAGAAGCCCGGTAGAAGTTTGTATGTATTATTTTCGAAAATATAGGAGGTTTCAGATTTATGTAAGTTTTACATTGTCTTTGTCTACTGTAATGTTTATAGTTAGGGGTTGGGGTATTCGTTTTTTAATGTAGTGGTTTATGTAGAACTAGGATTGAGATTGCTGAAGTGTATTACTTCTGTGTTTACCTCATGCTTTGTTTTATTGTGTGAGTTCTGTCTTGGTAAGAGTTTGTGCTAATAATTCGATCTGGGTTTTTGAAAATAGGAGGCTGACAAATGAAGATAATTTTCTCTGGATAATTTGATGTGGGTTTTTAACATAGAAGACTGACAAGTAAAGATGAGATTTTAGGTTGACTTGTTTTGAAAATAGGGTTTTAGAGTTACATTTAATTCCGTGTTCTCTCATGGATCCTGTTTATTAATGTTGTCATGATATGTGATTTTAAAAAAAAGTACTTGAGGGTTTTAGATGTGGAAATTCTATCAGAAGAACTTCTGTTTTCTCTATTTTGGCTCATAAAGATGTTACAATTAGACTGCTTGTCGGAAGAAATTGGATGTATTGGCTTATAATATGGTTCCACTAGATGCAGTGTTGTTTATTTGTTAAAGGTTATTTTTAGGATGAATGAATGCTCTGATTATAAATGTTTCAAAACAAACGATGTGATCATTACATATTTCATGTCCTGGATACTGTTTATTTATTGGCCTGTTAGTTTATAGTGTTATTAGTTTTAAGTTTTCTATTGATTATTCGATTTTACCTTTCTGCAATTTAGTGTCCAGTTTTTGTTGATTTTTGTTCGGGTCTGGTTAAGTTTTACAAATGAAGGACCAAACCTGATTCAAGAGGCTGATTATTTTAGCTGGTGAAAAGAATATTGTCATCATGTCCCTCGTATGTGGGGACTTTCTACCCTTTTTTGTTCTTTATCAGATACATCCGGTTGCAGCCTTGCAAGGGGAAGGAAGATTTAGGTTTTTTTTAATAATTTTTTGGGGCAGAGACAATGAGAATTAGGTGCTGATATGAATTTTTTTGCTTGATGGTTCTATTACTACTCTCAGTTGTCCTCGTTGTAAAAATTCTTTTAAATTTAGTGCAAGAGTTTCTGTACAGTGGGTCACGAAGGATGTTCGTTTTTTTCTTTTTCCAAATACCAAAGAACAAAAGTGAGTTTCTTATTTGGAATCGTGGTACTGGTAACTGGTAAGTGCTAGAGAGCGATAACTGGTAATTTTGTTATCATTCCCACCAAAATTAAAACTTGTTATTGATGTTCTCTCCATCAAGATATCTTTTTGTTTTGAAGGAAACAATAGTAATAATTGTACACAATCTTTGATAACGCCTTGGTTAGGATTTTTCTCCAGCTCAAAACGGATCTGAATTATCTTTTTTCAGCAAAATATGTAGGCACTATGAAATACTTGTCAATTAGCTTTTGGAATATCAGGATCTAAAATTTCAAATTCCTAAGCATCTTTAAAAATATTTCTGAAACTAATCTAAGAGCAACTCAACACATAGTTATGAATAGCATGTTATTTTGGTTTTGGGAGGAAGACTGGTCAGGAGAGTTTTGGGAATGAATGTGAGTGCGGTAACAAGTTTCTATGGTCCATTATGCCTGAAAGTCTATTTATGGTTGCTTGCAAGGTTAACATGTACAATTATATTCATGTGTAGGTTATCTACAACAGGGAAACAGATCAGAGTCGTGGTTTTGGATTCATAAGCATGAGTACGGTTGAAGAAGCAGAGAAAGCTGTTGAAATGTTCAACCGTTATGTAAGTTTTCTCAATCTTTTTCACACTCTGTGTCAATGTTTATGAGAGATATTTTTAAGCCACCATTTGATGTTATTGTAGTTTATATATTCATTCTTCTTCGTTCGAGTAATGTTTTGGTGTTGTTTTCTTTTTCAAATTATGAAATTCCCTTTTTTCTTTTCTAGCTTGCTTTCTGAAGTTGAATGATTCATTGTTATTGCAGTTATGTTTTCCCGTTATTCTATGTTTTTCTCAAATATAATTTCTGGATATGTATTCAATGACTAGTATTTGTGGAAAGTTAAACTGCTCCAAGAGCGATTTTTCTCATTTCTCGCTTGGTTTTGGATATTTTTTTCTGTTTTCGTGGGAGCATTTATTGTGATTTTTTTAAAAAAAAATTCGATGTTGTACATTCACATAATAATAACTTTAAGGACACTGGTGTTCACTTTTTTGAGATGGTTAATACACCGACGAGGCCTTTGTTAGAATTTGGTTTGTCTCAAAGTTTCTTTAGCATGATCTGGATTGATACAAAAATTGGCATAATTAAAATTATATACAATTATATTGAACTCAAAAGTTAGTTTACCTTATTTAGTTAGCTGTCTATTAATTATTTACTTATGATGTTTAGTATGTTAGATTTTATTTTCTTGATCAGTTTTTGCTTTGCAAATACTTTTGTTATTGGTAGGTGATAACTTTTTTTGCGTTAATTACATCTGATTCTATAACATTTTCTTAAAATAAGAAATGAATTTTTTAGAGAAATGAACTTGTAATTCTGTCAGGCTAATTTATTAAAAACACACCCTATAGTTATTAGGCTTACTGTAAAATACGCTAATTCCCTAAAGCAAGTGCAATTGGGAAATCTGTTGTTTGCATTTGTGGTGCTGCTGCTCAATCCACTAGCTCGAACCCTTCAGACAGCAGTCATCTAACTCAGTAAACTAATAAAATGCATGTCGGGGTATTTCCAAGTAGCGATATACATGCTACTGGGTATTTTGCAATACAACCTAGTCAACTATAGGGCATATTCTGATAAACTAACATTACTTTAATAGTATTGATTTATAAAGATTAAATACCTCACCCAGTAGAGTTTGGTGTCAACCAGTCTATTTCTGAAGGATATGGGAAATGAAAGCAGATGAGATTTAATATTTTCAATATGTTACAATTTGGATTGAAGCTCCATTGTGGCCACTAATTCTCCAACCAAAGGGAAAATGAGTGGGGGTTGGATCATGTATTAGTTTGATTATTCATGATATTAACTTAATAGTATATGATATACGCTTGTTCAGTAAATTACTGCAGTTACTGAAATGGTTATGGGCTAAAATAGAGTAATGCATGAGCAAACAAGAATATTCTGCATTATTTGTATTCATTGTTATTATTATTATTTTGGCATTCAGCCGTATCTGTCGACATTAGATTTTTTTTGGAGGGGGAGTCCCTTTAGCATGAGAGGCCTTGCTAATTGCACAGGTGCTTGGCAGAATTACTTGCACTGATTCAATAATCTTCAACTGAAGATCTAAATCATAAACAAGTTTCTCACTATAAGAAGACAATCGTTGGATTATAACTTTCAAAATGAAATGGCTATTTTGTTCCACAAAAGATAAAATATGTTTTTGCACTAATGCACTCCTATTCTTTAATTAATTTTTGTTTTCTCTTGCATTCAAAATTATTTGGAGGTGAGTACAACCGTTAATTACAAATTTACATTAGGCACTCATTTTAGACATTGGAAGAGTCAATACTCAGATGAACACTGTAGGCACTACATAACCTATTGTTGCTGCTAATTTTGGTGTGGGAGCAAACAGATGATTTGTAAATTCTTTTGAAACCAATAAAAGCTAACCTTTTTACTACTTGTCGATATTGACTGTTTTCAACGTTGCTGCTGACCTGCAAACAGTTCGAAACACCGAGATTGATCTCGGTGACGAACCCTCCGACGCTCAAGTTAGTAATCTGAAAGATCATGAAAGAGCTTTTTTGGAGAAAATACGAATTTTTTTTTTATGGTGGGGGTAGAGGGGTATTTATAGTCGCCTTTGAGACTAGTTTCAAGATAATCATTTATCTCCACTTCGGGTCTTTTTGGATAAGAAATAGAGTTTCAATTTCTTCATGATGAGAGATTTGGTTTAAACCATCTCTTATGGATAATCATGAATTCAAATTATTCTTTAAATGATTTGGGTTTATTTATAATGGGCTGTCACCTTAACTCATCAAGGTTGACCTGTTTTTGGATTATTTGGCATTAGGAAAAGATCCAGTTTCTAGTTTCAGACCTGTTTGTAGTGGAAAATTACCGTCTTGCCTCTGAAAGCTTTGAGATTTGTGCCGGATTTGAATGGTCCCGATTTGGTTCTGTTTTTAGCCATATCACATGTCCCCCACTCTCGAAGATTGAGTTTCACAACTTTTGAGTAGTTTGCCCATTTTTAATGGCTTATAGAATTTATCGGAGTTTTCGGGAACGTTTAGATCTCGCTTGGGGTGTAACAATGCTTTTCTGAGTTTGTAAAATACGTAAATTATTTTTAGATTTTTCTGAATTTTTTTGTAATTTTCCCAGATTTTTAATCATTTTTCCAATTTTTTATTTAATTTTCGAATTTTAATAATTAATTTTCAAAATTTTAATTAATTATTCTAAAAATAAAATTATTATTTCAAAATATAAAAATATTTTTCAGAATTAATAATTATTTTAAAGAATTTTAATTAATTATTTCAAAAAATTTTATTATTTTTCGGAATATTTAAATAATTAATTCGAATGAATAATTAAATAAAGAAATTGATTAAAAATAAAATACCTTGATCAGATCACAGCTGTCCATCACGATCTGGCACGAAGATCTGGGAGATCAGACAACTGTTGCTCCCCACCAGGTCGGATCGAGGGGTAGCTCTGAATCCCCCGAGCTGGTATGATGCCGAACCCAGGTGGATCTGTGAGTAGGCACCATGTGGCGTTGACTAGTCAAATGTTGACCGTTGACTGGGGGAATCTCCTTTGATCTTGGTCGTTGATCTTGATGACACGATTTTTGAGGAGATCGATCGGCAGATGCTTCACACAAGGTCAGATTGAGGGTAGCTCGAAATCTCCCTGAGCTGGTGCGTCGCCTAACCCATGGGACCTTTGAGGAGGTGCCATGTGGTGTTGACTGTTGTCCGGGTTAAATCTCCTCAGATCTTAGCTGTTGACCTTTATGGCATGATTTTTGAGGAGATCGAACAGCAGACGCTTCGCACAAGATCAGATCGAGGGTAGCTCGGAATTCGAGCAGGTATGTTGTCGAACCCACGTGGACCTGTGAGGAGGCACCATGTGGAATTGAACAGGTGAATCTCCTCAGATCTTGGCCGTCGATCTTGATGGCACGATTAGGGTAGCTCAGAATCGGCTCGAGCTGGTGCGTCGCCAAACCCACATAGACCTCTGAGGAGGTGCCACGTGGCGTTGACTGGTTAAATGTTGACCAGTTAACGTTGACAGTTGATCAGGGTGAATCTCTTAAGATCTTGGCCGTTGATCTTGTTGACACGATTTTTGAGGAGATCGAACGGTAGACGCTTCACACAAGGTCGAATCAAAGGTAGCTCGGAATCACCCTGAGCTGGTGCGTCGCCGAACCCACGTGTATTTGTGATGAGGCGCCACATGGCGTTGACTGGTCAAATATTGACCAGTCAATGTTGATCGTTGATCGGGGTTAATCTCCTTAGATTTTGACCATTGATCTTGATGGCACGATTTTTGAGGAGATTGAATGGCAGACGCTTCACACAAGGTCGGATCGAGGGTAGCTCGGAATTGCCCCGAGCGGACTTGGAACCGTGAAGTGGTGCCATGTGTCTACTTATTTGGCGCCGCTTGAGCTGCGTTGGTTGGGCTTTCCCAAGTTTCGGGGGCCTACGAGCTCGAAAGCCCAACTGTTTCTTTCTCGGCTATAAATCCCCCCTCTTCATTTCTTCCCGATTCTCTCCACTTCACCTCCTCAAAAATTCCTCCGGCGAGAATTGACTCTAAAGAATCTCTGGCGGATTTTTTCGATATTCGGCAAGCAATTCCGACCATAGTCGTCACATCGAAGGTAAATAATTATTATATATATATATATATATATCTTATTAAAGATGTCTAGGGTTTCTTCGGGTGGAGAGACCTCCCCTACAAGCAGAGTTGAAGGATCGTCTCAGATTCCCTCTTTTAGAGCTGATCGGGGCAAGGGGCCCTCCGAACCATCCGTCGTTGTGGAGACTATTGTAGAGGCAGATAGAGCTCCAGGTGAGCTCGGGAGATATCTGTGCTCTTTATCGCGTGGTACTGGCGTCAGAGACTACCCTGCCGAATTGGGGGCACAAGTCGAGCGTGGAATGGGGAGGTTTTATGAAGAAAATGAGTATTGGGAGTCCACAGAGGCTAATGAGACGTCTTCTATTCGTTCCGAAGAGGATTTATGCCTTGTTTGTGAGTGCTATCAGATTCCACCGGAGTTTGATTTATTGCTTCTTGGTTCCGGAGTTAGAGCTTGTTCTCTGATTTCTCCAGGTCTATGCGTCTTTTCTTTCAGCGCTTGCCTCCCTCTACATCTCTTTGTTAGAGAAGTATTGAGGTGGTTCACTCCGAGTCCTGCTCAGTTCGTGTCGAACATGTGGAGGCACGTGAATAGTTTTATTTTGCACTGCCAGGCGGCGGGAATCGAGCTCCGATTGGATGTGTTCAGGAGGCTTTATAAGCTCCACCAGAAGAGCAGGGTGGAATTTAGATACTACCTCAGCCCCCGTACCGGTGTGAAATTGGTTGACAATCCTTATATGAACAAGCATTGGAGGGCTAAGTACTTTCTGATTCGTAGTTGCGAGTCATGGGGGATCCCTACTATCTGGAGGGAGAGTGTCCCGACGCGGGTTAGGGCGGATCCGAGTTTGAGCATTGAAGAACAAGGCATGGTAAATATAGATCTCAAGAGATCGGCGATGAAGTGGAATGATCTGATTGAGGAGGTGCTCTTCAGGGGGTCTGAGCTAGATCGGCCCTAGTACGTACTTTTCATTTCTTGTATCGCTTATGTGCATGTCCTTTATATTTTCCTCCCTCTTTTTTTAAAACAACTTTTTGTGTTTCTTATCGCAAAGGTTGTCAGGATGGATTTTGATGCGATCATGTCCAAGCTCTCAGGCCTGAGCAACAAGGCTCCTGAGGGGAAGAAAAGGAAGATCGCACGAGAGCCCTCCCCTGCGAAGGTTGCGAAGAGTACGCCCATGGATTTTGGATCTCCTCCAGCCTCCTCGATTGCCCTTGTTGAGGGCTATTTTACTCTGAGCGTGCCCCTAGCTCTCGAGGCTGTGGAGGCCGCTGCGATTCTCACCGACGAGCACAAGAAGATTTTTGTTCCCGATTGGCAGGTGAGGAAGCATGACAGCTTTCTAGGGGATTCAGCCAGTAGTATGGATGCCATTCATCATCTGGCGACCCCGAAGGATAAGTCCGTGTTGAAACATGGGACTGTCGGAGTCTGCCTTGGAGGTCTCCCGAGCCATTATGGCGGTAAGTTGTTTCTTATGTTTTGTTCTTGCACTTCACTTGTTCCGCTCTTGGTGAATGGTTGTCACCCTTTTCGTAACTAGGGGTTGTTTTATATTTGCAGATTGCTTGTCACTTTAGCTATTTGTTGGAGCAGATGGCGGATCAGGAGTCAAAGTTGGCTGTTGAAAAGGCCAGAGCGGAGCAGTCGAAGTCCACTAAGGAGTTGGGGGTGGCTACGCTTAAGGTTGAGTCACAGGTTGTTCGGATTGCGCAGTTGGAGGCTGCGTTGGCAGAGGAGAAGGAGAAGACAGCTCAGGAGAAGGTAGCTAGGGAGAGGGAATAGGCTGTGAAAGAGATATGGGCTGCTATGGAGTCCGGGATAGTCAAGGGGAAGGCCGAAGCAAAAGAGTTCCTGGTGGCGAACATGGAAAAGGCGCATGCCAGGGCTCGTGATGAGGTTAGTGAGCGGGTTCCTGGTTTCGACTGCTCGGGATATGTCTTGTTCAAGGAGGCCCCAACCGCTAATGAGGAGTCTGAAGAGGAGTTGGAGGGGGATAAGGATGCGGTGGACCCTTCTGTCGCGATCGTATAAGGACCGAGTACTGTACTGGGATGTGGAGAGGAGGCGCTCTCTCCCGAGGCTCCTTCCACCAAGGTAGACCTCTAACTTTTCTCCTCAGTTGCTTTTTGCTTTTGCTTAGCTTAGGACTTTTGTATGAATGCCTAATAGCGGACTAACCATCGCTGGATGTACCTTCATTTTGAATCAATGAAATCCCACTTTGGTTCTTCTAATTTGTGTCGAAAGTTTAGAAGTTTTGTATTCGAGCCTTGGCCCTTTCTGTGTTTACAATCGTTCTAGTTGAAGTAACTCTTTGTTGTTTTGCCCTAGCAGGTTGTGTACGACGGGGGAAATTATACGCGAGGTCGCCCGCCTTCGTACCAAACTCCAAGTGGTGGAGCCGGGGCTCAGTCGCTCACGAGAGACTTTTTAAGGCAGAGTTGGAGCTAAGCCACTTAAGAAGGGTATTGGCTAGCCGGGAGACCTGAAGCGAGGCATAGCGATGAAGTTCTTCAGAACATTTTCCAGCCGAAGTGGAAGATTATTGTAGTGAGGGCGAAGGTCCCCCTTCTGAGGCTTTAGCGGGAAAAGATACAATAGTTGAATCTCTTTGGTGTTCTTTACTCAAGGCTACCACCGAGAGAGATGGGCTGAATAATGTGGTGCTCGAAAAGAGCTTGGAGGTAACTCTTTTGAGGAAGTCCATCTTCTAGACATCGGGGAAACATGTGAGGCCAGTCTGGCGCGTGCTTGGTGGTCGTTTAAAGTTTAGGGGTGAAGGACATTACTCTTAAGGAGATCCTTGTTGAGCGAGAGGTAGAGATTAACCGACTGAAACGGCTTCTTAAAGGAGCCAAGACTAAGAATACCTCCTGTTCCTATAAAAGAGTAGAAGCTAGGATGGTCGTTCCACGAGTTAGCTCTTTGCTTGCACTGAGCTTCGAAGAATCCGGGAGACGCCCGAAGCGGTGTGGCTGGTGCTTCGAGCACCGCTTCAGCTAGAGAAGTAGGGTGCAGTACAGGTTATACAGCTCGGACCCGATCTGTTTGGCTGGAGTCCTCTTCAGGTGGTTTGAGGGAACAACATAATGCTAAGGGCGCCGAAGGGAGCCGCAGATCCCGAGTGTGTTTCAAGAGGAACATCCCGCTACCACAGTGAGGCAAAGGCAGCTCGGGGGGAGGGGGGATGTTTAAGGTTGTATGGAGTTGTAATTTAGTTTTTGTTTCTTGAACTTGTACCGAGATTTTGGATTTGAATGAAAAATTCTCTTAGTGTTGAAGTATTGTTTCTTTTCATTGCATCCTCTTTGTATCGCGAGTATTGTTTGAGGGTTTCAATAGTTGTGGGAGCAATTCCAAATGGTGAGCTACCATGCACTTGCTTGTTTGTAAGCGGCTAGAGCGGCGTCGAACTAAGTGTTGGACTCTGAACTTGTTGTTTAAGAGTTTCAACAGTTGTGGGAGCAATTCCCATTGGTGAGCTACTCTGTACTTGCTTGTTTGCAAGCGGATAGAGCGACATCGAAACAAGTATTGGACTTCGAACTTCTTGTTTTGTGTTTGTGTTTGTCATGACTTGGGTACGTATGCATTAGGCTAGAACAACTTTTGCAGAAAAATAAATTATGTTTTTATAAAAGAGAAACTAAGTGACTGCTTCTATGTTGCAAGCCTTTATTACATGCTTTGGCTGTGTCAATGGGAAAACTAGTTCTGAGAGGTGTGTAGATGCTATCTTGGTACTTCATCAAGTGCTTTGTATTCCAAGTCCGCCTTCCCGGAAGAGGGGGATTTTCTTGAGTTCATCAACTAGTTCGGGAAGAACTTGACTGTTCCGTTGGGGAGCTCTAATGCTTCAAGTGGGTGGACCAAGCCCCCCATTGTAGTGGTGTAACATCTCTGAGCAGTTTCTTGGCTTCCTTTGACTTCTTCAACTCCTGCAGAGGTCAAGAACTTAAATTTCATGTGAAACGCCGAGAGTATGACATGAAGTACTGTCAGGCCTGGTCGGCCAAGGATGACATTGTAAGCAACTTTCACATTGACGATCATGAAGTCCATCGGCTTTGTTCGGGTTGTTGGAGCTTTTCCAGCGGTCACATCGAGAGTGACTACTCCTTCGATTGTTACTGGCACTTCTAAGAACCTGTGGATAGTGTACCGAATTGACTTCTCAAATGAAAGTCTTTCGGGAGGAGTTCGACTCTCCCTCCATTGGACCTCCATGGATAAGGTGGAGGATGGCCGCAGCTTTGGAGTCTTGGGACTCGGCGAGCTTCGCAGCCTCGGCCTGCTTGTAGGATCGGCCCTGTCATTTCTGACGAACTTGACTAGGTGCCCCTGCTGTATAAGTTCTTCGATCTCCTCCTTGAGGGCCCGACAATCATCTGTGTTGTGGCCATGATCCTTGTGAAGGCAGCATCACTTGTTCTTGTTCCTTCTCTTCCCTGGTGTGTTCATCTTTGGGGGAGGGTAAAGCAATCCTTCCTTGTTTATTTCCATGAGGACGTCGGATATACTGGCACGGAGGGGGTGAATTTCTCAAAACAAGGAGGGCGGAACTGGCCGTTTGTGTCCCTCTGGAGCTTCTTGGGACCTTTTTCATCTGGACCCTTCCGTTTATTCCCGGAGGAGGGCTCCTTCTGATCACATGGGTGAAGTGCCTTTTCAGCCCGGATGTACTTCTCGCTCCTCAACAAGAGTTCTGAGAAGTTCTAAGGAGGCTTTTTAGAAAGGGATGCCGTCAGGTCGACATGATTGATATTGTGTCTGAATGCGGCGGCAGCTACTGCTTGATCGAGGGAAGCGATAGACCAAAATCATCCGCGAAACGCCGGACAAAGTCCCTGAGCCGTATCCCTTTTTTCCGACTCAGGTCCAACAGGGATGCACTCGTCTTCTCGGTTCGGCTGCTGCTGACAAAATGGGTGAGAAAAAGTTTTTCAAACTGATCGAATGAGAAGATGGAGACTAGAGATAGGCGGGAGTACCACTCCCTTACTGAGCCCTTCAATGTGACAAGAAAAGTTTTGCAGAGAAGCTCGTATGAGGTTTGATGGATCATCATGAGAGTTTTAAAACTTTCAATATGATCAGCTGGATCAGACTCCCCATTGTAGGACTCGAAGTGTGGCGGCTTGAAGGTTTCGGAGACCGTGTCTTCGATGATTGACTTGGAGAAAGGAGGTTTGCTTGGGTGAAAGATTTTGGCATGTTGGTCTTCCTTCTGGTTGAATTCGTTGAGACGGTCCTCCATCTCTCGGAAGCAGCGAAGGACCGAGCTGTCCCTCTGGTCCGATCTAATCGACCCTCGGGATTCTCCTTCATGGGTGATGGCATGGCGAGGGTTGTGTGCTTGTCGGTCATGACTTGGAGCGATGTTAACGGTTCGCAGGATGTCATCTTTGAAGTTTCGGAATTTTGTCTAGGTGACTGGTGCCCTACCATCCTAGTGGACCCTTGGCGCTGATCGGCTCGCACCGGTGTGACTTCTTCGCTGTTGGCAGGGAGGAGACCCCCTTCGTCCCCTTCGGGAGGCGGGCCTTCTGGATCTAAGCATCCAGGGAGAACGACTCCTCTGGTGTTCTGGATGAGGGACCTCATCACGGGCTCGTCTCTCATTCAAGCGAGTTCGCAGGTCGGTCCTTTGTTGGCGGTTGATGTTGATTTGACGGAGGTCTCTTGACCCCTGAGGACCTTGCAAGGTCATCAGGTCGGTGGAAGGATTGTGGACCGGGATATGATCATAGAGAGGTTAATGATCTTTGACGGCTTCGACAGGAGATCCCTGGTGCTGCTCCTCTAGAAAGAGGTTGGATTTGTTGGAGAGGGGGTTGCCTAAGTTGAGGTTGTTGAGGTGGGTCCTTCGCAATGGGGGGGGGGTGGAGGAAGATGGCTGGCTCATCGGCATGTAGCCGTCGTTCTCGCATTTCTTCTTGGAGGCATGGCTGGAAAAGTCAGCTTTTTACCGGAGAGCATGGTTGGATTGCTTTTTCCCGAGTTTTTCACAGGCGGTGCCAATCTATTGCTGCTAATTTTGGTGTGAGAGCAAATAGATGATTTGTGAATTCTTTTGAAACTAATAAAAGCTAACATTTTTACTACTTGCCGATGTTGACTGTTTTCAATGCTGCCGCTGACCTGCAAAAAATTCGAAATATCGGGATTGATCCCGACGACGAACCCTTCGACTCTCAAGTCAGTAATCTGATGGATTATGAAAGTTTTTTTTGGAGAAAATACGGATTACCTTTTTTATGGTGGGGGGTAGAGGGGTATTTATAGTTGCCTTTGGGACCAGTTTCGAGATAATCATTTATCTGTACTTTCTGGTCTTTTTGGATAAGAAATAGAGGTTAAATTCCTTCATTATGATTTATGAGAGATTTGGTTTAAATCGTCTCCTAGGGATAATCATGAAGTCAAATTACCCTTTTAATGATCTGGGTTTATTTATAATAGGCTGTCATCCTAACCCAGTAAGGCAGACCTGTTTTTTTGGGTTATTGGGCTTGGAAAAGACCCAGTTTCGGATTCGTTTGTAGTGGAAACTACCATATTGTCCCTGAGAGCTTTGAGATTCGTGTCCGATTTGAACTGTCCCGATTTGGTTCTATTTCTAGCCATATCACCTATCATGCATGTGCGCTAGACACTCTACACACCCAAGCAAGGGGAATTTATGAAATAACAAGTCCAATATGATGAAATCCCAAACCTTGTTTCTGTTTTTCTTTTCTGATCTTCTCAATCACTTTGGCTTGGTGACACCAAATGGCTTGGAGCAGTTTTGTTATGTAGAATATCATTACTCTGTCATAAGCCTCTGTTTTTCTCCCTCTCTCTCTCTCTCTCTTCGCCGTTTTGAAGATTCTGTAAGCCACTAGAAATGTACATGTACCTCCTAATTCCCAATCCTTTCGTCTTCGATCCAAATTCCTCGTTCTCGTTTCCATTCTCTTCCATACTATTCTGCCCTTCTCCATATTTCTTGTTTTTTTCTTTCTCTTGTGATCTTTTTGTTGGTTCATTTTCTTCACTCTCTCTCTCTCTCTCTCTCTCTCTCTCTCTCTCTCCCTCCTTTTGCTTTCTTTTGCGGCTGCCCTTTCCTTGCTTACAATTACTTTTTTTCACTGATAACATGGCTAATGGATCATGTTTATATTTCCGTGGTTGGGCATAGATGCCTTTTGCTTTCTTTTGCGGCTGCCCTTTCCTTGCTTACAATTACTTTTTTTCCACCGATAACATGGCTAATGGATCATGTTTATATTTCCGTGGTTGGGCATAGATGCTTCTCATTTAGTACCGCTGGATGTCCTGCTGGTGTACTATTTTGCCTTTTATCACTGGGTTTCATATAGACCTAATTGAGTTTCAGAAATAAAGATAATTGCCCCCTTTTATCTCTATTTTCTGCAATCATTACTCATGTGATGATGTGAATTTTACTAGAAACATGATGAAAATACTATTTTCTGACAGTGTGTGCCAACTCCTAATGATTTAAAACTAACTCATCTGTTGAAGAGTGCCTAGACTTTTCTTCTTTCTGTCACATTTTTCATCTTCATTTTGAAGTTGACTTTTGACATCCTCTATAAATTGAGATCTAAAATGTTTTAACTAAATGTTTTTTATCGCGAAATGTTCGTGAGATGATTATTCAATTGACTTACCTATGAACTTGTTCTAAATTCCCATCATTTGGGCCAAATGACCTACTTTACTTTTTATGATGTCCACACCCTCATATGCATGTGTACAAGTAGTTACTCGTTGCAAAGTCTTAAATATGAACAAAGTGACCACGAAATGAACGTTTTTCAATGGTCGAACAAATTGGATTAATTGATGCATGGGAAAATATTTTCCGTTTGACATAATTTTTTATGCACAAGCAATTTTAGAACATGAAAGTCATGATGACCGGTGTGGCACATGTGATCATGCCTCGGCTGATGCCCCATGAGATTTTAGTTTACTCCTTATGTAACTTAGCTGAGTACCCATCTTCATTATGGTACATTAATATGCCATGAGTCGCTTCGTGTAGCAAAGTTGCATATATGTGCGTGTGCATGTGTATGGGAAAAGGGAAGGAAAGGTGGCATAGTAGGAAATTTCCTCCTATGGCACCCTAAAAATCCTACCCCCTAATGCATGGTCCATACTACTCAAAGTGTTGAACATGTCATAAATCATAAAGAGAAATATGATCAAAGTTGGATATGTTTTGCCCATGCATTGACTGATCACAATTGTTCTATTGCTGAAAAGCCGTTCATTTTGCAACAAAGTTGCATATATGTGCGTGTGCATGTGTATGGGAAAAGGGAAGGAAAGGTGGCATAGGAGGAAATTTCTTCCCATGGCACCCTAAAATTCCTACCCCCTATTCAAAGTGTTGAACATGTCATAAATCATAAAGAGAAATATGATCAAAGTTGGATATGTTTTGCCCATGCATTGACTGATCACAATTGTTCTATTGCTGAAAAGCCGTTCATTTTGCAACCTCATTGATGAGTGGGAAAAACATGTTCAAATGCAGTGATTTTATGTCTATGTTTTAGGGTATGATTATCAACTTAACGGTATGGATCATGAATTTCGATAGCGAAGATCGAGTTTTTAGTTATCCTATGCCATAGGACCTTCCCTAGTCTCTCTCTCTCTCTCTCTCTCTCTCTCTCTCTATATATATATATATATATATATATATATATATGGGAAAAAGGGGTATGAGCAACTTGCTCATTTAGTAAATAAGCAATTGATGATGTGGCATACATGTGATTGGACAATCTTTAAAAGGGTTAGTTGTCCAATGTATCACATGCATGCCACATAATCAATTGCTCATTTACTAAATGAGCAAGTTGCTCATATCCCTTTTACCGTATATATATATATATAGGGCAAAAGTGGTATGAGCAACTTGCTCATTCTTTTACCCATATATATATATATATATATATATATATATATATATATATGATGTAATGGATGGGAATGATCAGATTGTTGGCCTTCTGCTTTATGTTCAGTGGTTACAGCTGAGAGTAAATAAATAGTACTTTATAGTAGATTTGGTCCTATTTTAGCACTTCTTTTGCACTTGGGATTCTTTTACAGTTGTTTTGGCAAATTATTATTATCATTGTTTTTCCTGGAATAAGGATTTGTTAATTTCCAGTTTGTCAGAGCATTCTATACTCACTAGGTTGGGTAGATTTGTCATTAGGTGCTGTTTGGCAAATTATTATAATTATTGTTATCCTTGAATAAGGATTTGTTAATTGCCAATTCGTCAGAGAATTCTTTACTCATTTGGTGAATGCTGTTTCCTTTCACGAATTGCAGCTAGTTCTAGTCTTGTTTGTTTAGAAGATAGCAAGCGATAAAATAATGAGGCCACATAAGCGGTTGCAAGCCCAACATTCACCTATTTGCTATGGCAATTTGATGTTCTCATTTTGGAAATTAGTTTCCAGAACGAGTACGATATCTCATTATTATATATTTTCTTTGAAACAACACCTAAGGTTCTTGTAGGATTTCTGCTATTTGTGATGTGTCTTTTTGGTCTTATCCTATTTGGATTCCATCATATATTAATGATAAGGGTGAAGCAATTTCAGTTTCTTTTTATTTGGTTATCCATAAAAAGTTTTAGGTAACAAGGACTTGGCCACCATTTTGTAAATATGGGACATCGAATGATGTTTATAATCCCCAACATGTGCTTAAAGAAAAGGAAAAAAAAGTGCATAACCATGGTTTTAAAAAAGATAAAAAAACTACGCTTGAGCGATTAAGTGGCACAACAACACTTAAATGTATGAAAAAGTTGTTTTAAAAGTTGTAGGAGCTTGATTTTGCATAAAACGGTTGAACAAAATGCTTAAAAGTTAAAACTGCTCCAGAGTGTGCTGAAGGGGCTCAAAAATGCTTTAGCATCATTTTTAGGCTATAATAAAATCGTTAGAGCATCTGTAGTCGTTGGCTATATATCCAAAATTTGGGTTTTGGGTGAACAGTGGTCTGCTATATTTGGAATCAGATATAGGAATTTGGAAAAAATAGTTGACTAAAGATGATCTTTTGTCCGTTCAATCAGACGCTTAATTTTTTATATATTTAAATATATAGGACGGGAAATCAATCTGATAATTTTTTTATAAAAAAATGATCGGACAGGAAATCATTTCCCGTTCGTCGATTTAAAAAAAGGTGGTCGACAGGAGATGATCTCGTCCAAACCAATTTTGAAAAAAATGTTTTTAAAGAACTAGGCCTATACAAATTATTATGGGTATATATTAGGTTTTAATTGAAATGTAATTAAGATTTAAGAATTATTTAAGATTAAATTAGGAATTTGGAAAAAATTTATTGGACGGGAAATGATTCCTCGTCCGACGCATTTTTAAAACGACAATTTTTTTTTGGGACCAGACATCATCTATCGTTCGTCGATTTTTGTGAATGAAAACCCAAATTTTGGGTTTAAACGACTACAACTAAAACCCAAAATTCATATTCCTATATGCCAAATACCCAAAATTTGAGACCGAACGACTATAGATGCTCTTATTGGGTTAATTTGCTTACCCGTACATGATACTTAAATATGCCTCTAATCCTCTCTTTACCTAAAAAATAGGTTTAACGTTTTTTTTTTCACTTTTTTCTGCGTAAACAAAATTATCTGCCCAACGCTTTTTCCCTTTAAGCCCTTTTTGAAACCTTAGCATATACATTTAATATTTGAATTATGTTCTTGTTGAACACATTGGGATATGGGCAGGTTTATTTTCATTCAACTTTATTTTATTTTTTCAAAAAAAGTTGTAGCTTCTTAGACTGACTCTCACCCAATGCATATATTTCTAAGCCAGATTCGAACTCGCTGCCTCTTGCCCACTGACCATACACTGGTAATAGTAATAGAAATTTATATGCCAACTGACAAACTAATGGTCCTTTTGGTCTAGTTTTATCATATGTCATGTATAAAAGGGTTTGCATTTATGTGCAAAGAGTTTTAATATCTTATATGTTCCTCTAACCGACATCAGGATTTATATAAGTACTGGACTTTTATCTTACGAGCAGCTCTTTATCAGTTACTGGTGAATTATGTATAGGCTTCTTTGTCAAGTTCTCTGCATGTTTTAAAAGATGTAAAAAGTTGCAATTACAGCATTACATCCTCTTCATCATATAATAAAGTCTGAAATTTGCTGTCTTTTGAACAGGATTATAATGGAAGACTTCTTACCGTAAATAAGGCAGCTCCAAGAGGGGCACGTCCAGAGAGACCTGCCCAGGAGTTTGAGTCTTCTTTCCGGATTTATGTTGGGAATTTGCCATGGCAAGTGGATGACGCCCGATTGGAACAAGTCTTTAGTGAACACGGTAAAGTCGTTAGTGCACGCGTTGTTTCTGACCGAGAGACTGGACGCTCACGTGGGTTTGGTTTTGTGACAATGGCCTCACAAGACGAACAACAAGATGCAATTTCTGCTCTTGACGGGCAGGTCCGTCATCTACTTCACTATCTACTTTACATGCTTCTGTGCTCAATAATATTAGTGTACTAGATTCATTTGCATATGCTTCTGCTTTTACCAGTTCGAAGAATATATATGAGGATTAATATCATCTTTACACAACGGGTATTCAATAACTTTCAAATGTGCTTAGGAAAGTGAAATCCAGGTTAACAATAAATGTAGTGTGGAAGAGTCCGGCTTCACACACTCCTATTGAAGTAATAATAGCAAAGATTTATGCATTTGTAACTAGTTATGCACTAGGTCACCTGACATGCAATGCATGTGCCCTGCTATTTTCCCCTCCCCACTATTTTGGCTCGACTTTCCACGTCCCCCCTTCCAGGGCATTTTCATTCTGTCAGGTATAGTGGTGGACTGGTTGGCGGTAGTTGTAATATATTGATTTTCACTCCAATAGCAGGGTTGATCTTTAGATTCACTAATTTATGAATATATCAAAAGTTAGGATCCATGCATAGTTCCATTCAGTCGGAAATTCAGGTCAAATGAAAAGCCTCATTTTTTATTTCCTCCATATAAATCTGAGGTTTTGAATCCTTCCCACATGCTAGTTGGATTGTTTACCAGAGGAAATGTTGAAGATTTCCACTGCTGCCGTTTGAAAATGTATTGTGATAAGAAATTAAGAATATGGTTATGCTACACAAACAGTTGGCAAGTGAAAGTTATGACACTTCTTTTGTCAAGGATTTTGGGGAAAACATTCAGGACTTGGATATATGGAACCCTTTAGAGCATTTGTAGTTGTTGTCTCTATACCCAAAATTTTCAAAAAATAGAAAAGTGTGAGCTGTAGTCGTTGGCTATATATCCAAAATTTGGGTTTTGGGTGAACAGTGGTTTGCTATATTTTGAGGCAGATATATGAATTTGGAAAAAATATTTGGAAAAAATAGCCGACGAATGATGATATTTCGTTCGTTCAATCAAACGAAAGATCATCTTTTGTCACTTATTTTTTATATATATTTAAATATATTGGACGGGAAATGATTTCCCGTCCGTCGATTTAAAAAAAAAGTGGTCGGACAGGAGATGATCTCCCGTCCAAACCAATTTTGAAAAAAAATGTTTTTAAAGAACTAGGTCTATACAAACTATTATGGGTATATATTAGTTTTTAATTGAAATTTAATTAAGATTTAAGATTTAATTAGGATTAAATTAAGAGTTAATTAGGATTAAATTAGGGGTTAATTTGGAAAAAAATTCTTGGACGGGAAATGATTTTCAGTCCGTGGTTAATTTAAAAAAAAAATCCTTAGACGGGAAATGATTCATCGCCCAACACATTTTTAAACGATTTTTTTTTTTTTTTTGGGACGAGACATCATTTATCGTCTTTCGATTTTTTCAAATGAAACTCAAATTTTGGGTTTAAACGACTGTAGTTGAAACCCAAAATTCTTATTCCTATATGTCAAATACCCAAAATTTGAGATTGAACGACTAGATGCTCTTAAGGTTGCATCTTATTGAAGATGTGATTTTATGTACATATACCCGTATGATTTAATTTGAACTAATTTTAATAGATTGCATGTTCAATAGTGGCAAAATTTCCTAGCTAAATACTTCTATTCTATTGGAATCATCATTAAAATCCTTCTTTTGTTAACTGTTACAGACCTTGGATGGTCGTGCTATTAGAGTGAATGTTGCTGAGGAACGCCCACGACGTGGCTCATTTTGATTTCGATGAAAAAGTGTTTTCAGTTCTCGTAGGTCAGTTCTCTTAACGTGAGGGGATTTGGTGCTATCCTTTCTATCCTTTCTTTTAACCTTTGTACTTTGTTTTATAGGGACTCTCTCTCTCTCTCTCTCCCTTTTTTTTTTTTTTTTGTGGGTGGGTTTTGGGTGGGGGGGGGGGGGGGGGGGGGGGGGTGGGGGGGGGTGGTTCTTGGTAGGGGCTTTTATTATTTCAGATATTTTGTGCATTGCAACAATATGTTAATACTTTATTGTTTCTATTTGATGTGGTTATGGTTCTTAATTTAATTGTTTTCTCAAATGCTATTTAAAGCTATGTGATGCACAGGTAAATCGAACAATGTGATTATATATATGTATTACGAAAACTTTGTTTAAAACCATATCGAGAGTGAAAATTGAGCCACATATGTTATATGATTCAGGTTTGGGTCTATTAATACATGAATGCGCATTTGAGAACCAATATAACTTGATGGATATGAAGTAGAATTATATTCAGGTAGAATTAAGTCTAAACTGGATTAAAGTGTGATAATAGAGCAGTCCTTGCTGTTAGTACAAAGGGAGTTGCTACTTGCTGTGTATACTTTGGGAATGGGAAAGTGCAAACTTGTGTAGCACGGATAATGTTGGTTGGGCTTTACGGTTGTTGTTTGGATCCATGTGCATGTTTGATGCAACAGCTTCCGAAACATGAAATACATCCTGGGTTCGGAAACTGCAAACTTGCTGGTAATGAGTTTAAGAGAAACGGTAATGAGGTTCATGTATGGAATCCATGAAATCCACTCCGCCCGATCATCTGTTTGTTTGGGAACAAAGTTAAGAGATAACCGGAGTTTTTTAACTTTATAAAACTCACATTATTCTGAACTCATTTTAGTTAAGATAACTGCAGTTATTTCACCCGGAAAATTTGGGATAACTGCAGCTGTCTAAACTGTACTCCCAACTATCAAAATTCTAAAGTTTACTCTTATCTAAAATCTCTTTACTATATAACCCCAAACATAAAGTTAAAAGATAACTTTAAGTTGGAGGTATATGCAGGATAATTATAGTTAGCATATAATTTGGACCTCCAAAATTGAAGATGACTCTGGTCACTTAAATTTTGTTCCTAAATGGAGCCTAAAAGATTATGCTAACCTTTTTATTGGCAACTCCTGCATCAAGGAAATGAAGCAGAAGTGATTTATGTGTTGGAACTTAATTTATTTTGTTCGATTTTGGTGGTCAACGAGTTCTCACTTTTTACTCGTCTATTGGCTCCATTTGCCCTCCATTGTATACGAAATAATAAAGGCTAGCTAAACAATATATTCATAAACTAGTCTTGCACTGTGCAAATTGCACAGACTTTATTAAAAATATATTAAAATGTCAATAACACTTAATAAAATATTCGGCAGAACCTACCCATACATACAACTTTTTCTCTGTATAATTATAATTCAGTATATCAACATTCAACAATTATGTAGTAAAGATTTTGCAGAAAATACAATCTTCAAATTGAAGCATTTGATGACAATAAGGCATTTCCGAACTCAATCACAATAATCATCAAAATGACCAAATACTTAAATTTCAATTATATATCCAACGAATGGCTTAAATAAATTGTCCATGTTGATAAAAGAGTCAAATCCAAACAGTTAAAATGCAAAATTAATTTTCTAACAAACTATTGTTTATAGCAAGCATCCCTTTACCCTTTAATTGTAATTTAAGGGAAGAAACTTCCAACTTATCTAAACAAATGAAACACAACCCCAAAATTTATAGCCTTTGCCTCATCAAATAGAGAAATTTGAAGTACGTTATTACGTTATTGTGAAGTTATGAGAGCGATCTCTCAAGAAAAGAATGTTCGGTTTACTGTACGGTAAACCTAACAAACATGATAGACTACAAAAACACTGCATAAGAAACCTGCTTCCAGCATGTTAAAACTTAAATTTTAAAGTAATCGTCGAATTTGGACTTGGTGCATCATCTCAATCAACCACAAACCATTAAAATATATTTCTTAACACCTAAAAAACAAAGTTTTCAGATTATAGAATAGAAGTTTAAAAAGAGAATAATTTGATGACTAAAATCAAAATAGTTACAACACAAACGTGACAATGATCATGAAGAAGATAGCAAGAGAATTTACAACTATAAGGAATGAATAAATCAGGCAACCGAAGGAAATTCACAGCTCGAACTTGCAACCTAAAAAATCTGAATGTAAGAACATTTTGTTAAATCTTATAACTTAATAATAGTAATAATGAAACTCTACAATTATTCATATCCAAATTCATAGATATGAATAATTGTAGAGTGGGAGAAGAGGGATTAAAAGTAAACCATCTACAAAATCTAATTCCAAAATTTAAATCCTAGGTCCCTAAATTTAGAGATGCCAAGAAAGAGTTTTTCAAAAAATACTTAGTGTGTTTGGCCTAACTTAAAATTAGCTTCTATTCTCCTTTAAAATGAGAAACTGGGACAAAAAGATACCCATGAAAAGCTCTACAGAAGGAGAAGTAGCTTAATTTTAGTGAAGAAAATGAGCTTTGATAGAAGCCCTCCAAAGCAACTTCTCGCTAGCATTTTTTTTCCTTTTTTTACGTTTCTCTTTTTTTCCCCTTCCCACATATCAAAACTTCTCCATTAACCGTAACAGCCGCCGGCCCGCCGCCTTCCCTCGCCGAACATCCTCCGCCTTCCCTCGCCGCACTGCCATTCTCGCGCCACCCTCCTCACATCGCTGCGGCCTCCCATCGCCGCGCCCCTGCCTCCCCCTCCAATCTTCGCCGCCCTCCATTTTCACGCCGCCGCCTCTCTCCCCTTTCTTAAGGTTATAGTATAATATAATTACTTTTCCTAGTATGTATCTCTAATAAATAAATAAATAATTTACACCCAATCATCAAAAATATATGTACAATATGCCTAATTTTAAACTGGGAAGTAGACCTTAACAAAAAAACCTACATCACTCATATAATCTCTCTCTCTATATATATACCATTTCCCCAAAATATACATCCTATATTCTCCCCTAACTACCCAAACCAAAAACAAACAGTTTCACACAAACCCAACAAATAAAAAACTCTCTAACTTTTTTTCTTGTGTGGAAAGCTAATGGCTGTTGTCGGCGAAATGGCGATGACAGTGAGCAGTGATAGAATCAAATCAAATCTTTAGCCATCAAAAATTTAATTTCCGCATCACATAACAATTACTATGAGAAAAAATCATTGCACATACATCGATTAGCATCCATAAAAGAGCAATCACATTTTAAACATCCATAAAAGAGCAATCAGATTTTAAAGAACGGTAAAAAGGAGGTGTTCGAATACCGATGAAGCAAGGGTGGCCGGCGTCGAGGCGGAACACGGATCGAGGAGACTGAGAAGGGCTTGAGGTGCCTGCTGTCACTCTCTCTGAAAATCTCATTTTTTCTGTTTTCCCTGGAGGGCGGGATAGTATGGTTTGGGTTGTTTTTATTGGGTTTAATTGAGATGGGGGATAGAGCTTTGGCGTGGGTGGTGTGGGAGGTAGCGGCGATGGCGGTGGCAGTGTCGGCGGAGAAGGTGTCGGCCAGATGAGAAGATGAGGGATTTTGAAAGTGGAATGAGAAGATAGAAGATGAGGGTTTTTTTTTACTGTATATTGAAAATACGGGGTTAGCACGGGTTAGTCCCTACTTTGGCTCACCTTTCTCTATTTCAAAATAGAGAAAGGAGAGAGGGGGTAGGCCTATTTGCTTAATATATAGTATAATAACCAAGCTCAAAAGTGTATCCTTTCACATTGCCCTTCGTCACAACTTCAAAAATCTAAGAATAACCCAACAGTCATCTTCTCATCATACTCTTAAAACACTAAAGAACAACATTTTCAATCATCGCTACAGCATTTATCCAAATCCAAAGCAATCCAATTTCCTAAACAAAATTCATTCCACCTAATAATCATCAAATAAACAATTACTATACTCTAAAACACACAGACCAACACATTCCATCAACCAACAACCATAACCAAATCAAATTCAATTCACAGCACACACATCCCAAACAGCGAAAGCATTTGACCAAATCTCAAAGCACCACATGAAATAATTACATTTGGCTGACGGCGAACATGGAGGTCATCAGTGCCGACGTGGTCATGCTGTGCCTCGGCTGCAGTGATTCGACGCAGAAGCTTAGTTCAATTGGAGACCTAAAAATTAAACAAATAAAAAAACATTCAAGAAACCCTAGATTCGGTTAAAATCAAGAAACCCTAGATTGGGTTTAACGAACCTGAGGATGCGAGGAGCGGCGATGGGTTTAGGGAGGGAGAAGGAGCGGGAGGGGACGGTGGGGGGCTTGGAGGCGATTTTGGCGGCAGCGGAGCAGAGGGAGGATGACCGGAGAGCGAATCGGAAGGCGGAGGCAGCTATTTCTAGTTTTTTATGCACAGGTTAGGGTTTGTGGGTTTGGGAGAGATTTGGTAGAAAAAAGTTTGTTATTTGTGTTTTTTAAATTAATTCTGTTTTGGTATTTGATGAGGATTGCATGTGTTAACTACTACTTTTGCTCTCATTTCTCTATTTTAAAATGGAGTAAGGAGAGAGGGGGAGGTCTATTTACTTAAGATAAATATATATATATACTAGGTTGGCTCGTTGACACGTGCCTACGGCACGTCTTCGGAACGGTGCATCTTGTTTGGTCATATAAAATAGTTTTGGAGGTCCAGCAAATTAATTGAAGTAGCAAATATAGAGCAAATAACTTATTATATGATTTTTTTGATTTTTTTTGAATTATTTTAAAAGTTTTTAAATTTTTAATTTTTTTTAGTTTTTTAATTTTTTAATTTTTTTTAAAAATTTAAAAAAATTTATTTTCTTACTTTTTTGAATAGAAGAGGGAGGGAGAGAGAGAGAAAAAAAAAAAAAATAATTAAATAAATATAGGAGTTGTTTTGAGTGAGGATTTGAATTTGAGTTTTGAGGAAAACTTTTGGGAGAAAAATATGTTTTGGAAGATTAGATCTAGGCCGTTGATTTTTTGGGGATTGAAAGAGAGCCACTTGATAGCTTTCTTTGTGTTTTATTATATAGATAATTCTCGCCAGAATCGTTTATTAAAAGCTGACATGTGCTAAGAGAAGTGTTTCCTATGTTGTAGCCGAAAGTCTGTGTTGACCCTTAACGAGTCTACTATGTGGGTGGGCAGGAATGTCAGTCTTCCCTATCACACTTTGTCTTTTGTTCTTGCCTTTGTTAATAGTTCGCTCGCTCAAAGGACCTCGAGCAAATGGTTAGTTGAGTCAATCATCAACCGTGTGCCTTGGCCTGACCTTCGATGATCAGAGTTGTTTGTCTTAATAGTGGATCTTTTTTGAGTCAGCTTGTAAAGCCGCTACTCACGGTCTCGTTCTCACTGCATCTATAACTCTTAAGATATGGGTTTGTTAACTATAAGGTACTCATAAGTCTGATGAGAGACCTTCATCAAGATGCGTAACTCTTCAGATATGGGTTTATTAGCTACAAGGTACTCGTAAGTCTGATGAGAGACCTTCGTCAAGATGGGATGACGACGACGACGACGACGGGACATTTTTTATCGACCAGCAAACTCTTCAGCAAGCCGGTCATCGAAGGGTGAATTTCCTGGCTGAGGAAACTACACATGAAACTGGAACTTGTAATCCTTTCCAATCCAATTGGCATCTTCTTAAAATTTTCCAAATAGGGTTGATACACACGGTTCAAGACAAGATTGCTATAATCAGTAAGTCAAAAAAAAAAAAAAAAAAAAAAAAAAAAAAAAAAAAAAAAAAAAAAAAAAAAATTGCTAAAATCAGTAGCATAAGACACGCATAACTGTCTAAAAAAATGTCTTCTAATTTTGTCTGTGTGTGTGAAAATGGCCTAAAATAAGTCTTGAGATTTTTTTAATTTTTTTATTTTATTTTATTTTTGAAGAAAAGGTGAAATATGGCCACCCTGTTTCAATAAGCAATTAACCAAATAAACCCAGTGTAATGGGCCAAATTACAAACTACAAACAGGAAAATAGAACATGAAGCGACATGACCAGTACATACAGTTAGAGCCAACTCCATCAACTAATTGTAAGTACGTCAACTAAGCTTCGTGCACTGCTTCTCCGACACGCGCACACTCACCTGAAGTGAATCATGCGAGATTTAGAAGTTCGCCGCTCCCATCCTTCTCCCCAACTCCCATAAACTCTCGAACTCGCTCTCACATTCAGCCCAATCAAAGTCACAACCAGAAAGAGAGTCGTGGAAAGGATAACTTCACATCTCTCACGCTTTTGCTCTTTCCACTACAAGGAATTTGACATATAGTGACAGCAAAAATCCGTGGGTAAAAGGCGAAAAACCGTAGGTATAGCCCGTAAAACCTATACCAACGGACATATTTTTCCGTCGTTTTTAATTAGCTATGCCCACGGCAAAATGCCGTCACTATAGCCTATAGCGACGGTTTTTTCACCCGTTGGTATAGGTATCGGTGTTATACCCACGGTTTCGTATCCGTTGGTATAGGTTTTAAAGACACCTTTTGCTTTTCTATACCCACGGTTGAAACTCCATTGCTATAGGTTTTAGCAATGGTTTTAGCATCCAATTATTTGAATATATACCCATCGCTCTATACAAATTTTTTTCTTACTAATTACGCGTATGATAATTTAATATTTTCTTTTATAATATTAATTCAATTATAAACTAAATACACAATAAAATAGATAAATATATTTATGAAACAAAAATAGATAAAATTAAACTTCAATCATATTAAAAATTAATAAAATATTACAAGGATGTCAAATTACAAAATAGTTAATAACCAGATACACAATTGAAGAAATCCACACTTGGGCTGAATCACTCATCATAAGGCAACTACAGTTCTCTCGGCTCTTTAAGGAGCTGTGGCAGTAACATAAGATACAATTACAGTGATGTCGTCGAGTTTGCCTCCATAATAACGATATCCAGCATCTTGGGCTGCAGTTGAGAAGGGCATCTTCAATACAACTGAAGCACCTTGATAAAAGTTGAAATTTCAACCAAGGACCAGCATATAAAGTAACCAAACATTTCCGAAGGACTTCTTCCAGGCATAATTACTGAATAAATTCATAAGCAGAAGAGTGATGAATAGGGCAGAGAACTTTTTTTTTCCTGCAAAAGATATTAACTGGTTGAGAAAGACAAGATACATCAGATTTCCTTTTGACTGAAATAAATACGAGTGTTTTTCCTTCACAAATATTACTACGTTCAACTGGAGAATAAATGTAATCTTACCATCAAACACATATGACTGAATTTGTTCCCTTGTGTTGCTAAGCTTGTAAAAAGCATCAAATGCCTTGTTAGCAAGGGCTCGATATTGAATAGAAGCAACAACCGTAACAAAGACATTATCCTGAAGATTCAAAAGGATCCTTATGGGCCATTTGCCTCCATAGAAATGATTTATGCTTCCGAAAGTATTCTTCTAATTTTGTGCAATTGATTTATCGATTTTTTTGGTTGAAAATTCTAGGTATTAGGAAGAAAGTTCGAGCAGGGCCGCTGTTTCCTGGTGATGGTGTCAACAACTGATCAAGCTTGGCCTTCTCGGGGGTAGACTTGGAGTTGTTTTCGGGGTTGGGACGGTTTAGCTTTTATATCGTCTTTTTGGTACCGAAAGTTTTTGTATTTTGAGTTAACTTGTAACTATTTTGATGAAGTTGTCGTATCTTCGATGTATCTTTAGCCGTTCTTCTTGATGTAATTGGGATGTATCTTTTGATATTATATTTAAGAGTCGGATGGCACTACTCATGCCATCTTTTATTTCAAAAAATACATATATATGTGAGATGAAAATTAGATCAGCAGGGGCCGGGGTTATTCATATGAAGACAGGTAAAGAGATTTTAATAGGTTGTCAACCAATTAAAAAGGTGATTCACATACCAAAATCTGAAGAAACATCTGAAGCTGTAGACGGAGAAATTAGAGGGCGGGCACATTTGTTTCTGTGTGCTTGTTGAGAGGGCGGGGGAGTAGCTACAACAAGTGGCTCCACTTTCCATGGTGAAACTTTGTTTGGACGTATAATGTTTGTAGTTTCATCCCATTGGACTTGAACAAAAGTTCATACACTAGACTAAAGTAAAAAACAGAGCAGAAATCAATATTTGAAAACATTTATATTGTATTGATGGAACCAATGTGAATAGCAAAAAAGATGCTTCAATTTTATGAAGCAATAATATAATGAGTTTTCATTGATCAAAGATGAGAAGTTGAGAACTCTTATGTTTAAAGCTAGTAACAGAATTGTGTTTACCTTTAGAGACCTCTAGTCTGAATCTACCCATCTGGATGATCCTGACTCACCAACACCAATTATGGTACACTAAACCTGATATACAAAAATAAACTTTGGTTAATAAAAGCACAATAGCCAAATTTTAAAGTTTACTAGCTTGTCATTTCAGAGTTAGTTAAAATACCTTATTTCAAGAGCTTCATCTCCCTCAAATCTCATCTTAAACATCATTCCAACAGACAACTTGTGACATTTAGCTTCAAGATATCAGTTGACACTAATGATGAACTCTGAACAACTTGTTCTGCATTTGTAAAGTGCATGTAAACTATATCACAATTTCCAAATAACAGACGTGCTAAAGAGTGCACACAAGTTCAGCAAACATGCATGTGAGTGATATACCAAATTGCAGGAAAAAGAAAAGCATGAGAATTGAGATTCGAAGATCTTCTATATTTCTTTTGAAAACTTGTTAAGAGGGGTAGCACGCACATGCATGTGCATTGGACTTCCTAATACTAATAAGCAGTACAACAAAATTACTGGGCTTGTAGTAATCAGATTAGAGAGTTCATGTTGATATGGCATGAGAAGCCATAGCCAGAACTCCAAGATGCATGTTGTGGCTTGAAATAACTGATGATGGCATATTACTTAGTTGTCTGATATATCTCCTTACACCCACCTTAAATCCCCATTCTCACCCCTGAGTATATGAAATATAATATCAAGATTTTTCATTAAAAAGGTGCTCCACAATAGCTTCAGCAAACCCCCAAAAAACCTTGACTCAATCAGCCATTCAGCAATTCAACAAAGTTGACATTATGAGGCAACAAATATTTTACCTCAAGAAGATAAATGCATCACCTGCTACCAATCTCTTTGAGCTGACAAAGACACTCCATCCCGTTGTCAGCAGATGTCGTCTAGGTTGTCCTGTAATAACGGAAACAAGCTCCGAATTTATTTCCAGTTATACCTAAAAGCCTCCTAAAAAAAAATTATGAACTAATCATGGATCTAGATAGTTTGTTCCAATGTTTTAGCAATGCGCTGATGTGGTCTAAATTAGTCAAAGAAGGAAAAGACCTCTAAATATGTTACAGAATTGCCACTCATTCCGATCTGTAGCAACTAATTCTTGCCAAGGTGGGTGTTGTGTCTTATCCTGTAAAATCAGCAAAGAATTATGATACTGCTAGGTATGAATTTGGCTAAACAAATGACTGTACACTAAAGAATATTAAAATGGAGTAATTTGTTGTTAAAATCTCACCAGTGGCGGCAAACATTCATCAGCATGGCTTCTCAGTACAGAGAAGCCCCCATGTGTGCTTGTGTATGAAGCAGTGAGTGTTTTAGAAAAGGAATGAATTGTAAACCTATCAGGGTCAGGAAGTGGAGGGCCTGGACTTGTGATCTCTCGTTGCAAAAAGAAGTTTCCATTAGATTTTGACAAAAGTTTGTGAAAAGGGAATCATGAAAAGAAAAAAAAAGAACCATAATTATAACTACACCCACACTAGATACTACTAAACGATCCACTCACTCACTCCGAACAAACTATATAAAATAAGCACTCTGCTAAATGCCACAGTAATTGGCTGTAAACACAAGACATTTTGTACAAACAGTGCTTTTTACTTGCTTGCGTATTGTAGTATGTGATAATGTTCAACTTAGCCTTCTCCACTCTTCATATACGATGTAAATGAAATTATCATATGAAATTAAGGAGACGGAGCTCAGAGATAAACCTTTGTCTTTGCTTCACAATGAATATCAAGCTGTTGAACTCTCAGTGAAAGATAGCCAACAACCTGTTGCCCTAAAACCCATGGCAAGCAGTGGAATCCAGGCTCGAGCACATTGCTAAATTTCCCAAAAGATTCTTTGATCGCCACTGTTGACTGATCCACCTGTAAGAAGCACAATGCTTGCTCCATTTCCTAACCTACATGACACAAGAAAATGGCTGGAAAAAAGAAAAAGAAAAAACTTGATACTGGGAGAGAAGAGCATGAATATTTACCATGTCGCAAAAAAGAAAAAGAAAAAACTTCATGACACCATAATATCAGGAAGCTTGGATCTTTTTACCATGTCGCAAATTTTAAATTTTGAACAAATTTTGCTAGTACCATGGTATTTGGTCAAAGTTAGCGCCTCTATAGACATCAATTATCATTTTGTTGACTCGTGCTTTTATCAATACCAATCTATACTTCTAAACTAATATATAATGGAAGAAGGGCTGTGTAGTTCTACTCTTACATGTAATGCACATGGGTATTCGGCATTCCAATGAATAACTAATCTAGCATGGCATTAGTTCATACTGTCTATAAATTATAAACTCAATACGGCAACTTCTTGAAGAGCAAAAACCAATTTTATGGGGAAACTTTCCAAGCTCATAACTCCAAAATAAATAAATAAATAAATAAACAATAAAAATACACTTCCCACACCAGAGAGTGAGAAGAACCCTGATAGCTCAAGACAAGATTAGCAGCTCCTTCTCCCTTGTAAACCCAATCTTTTGCATCTTGTTCCATTAGAGTTGCCCCCATCTTCTCCACCTACGAGGAAAAAAGAGGAAAGTGAAGGGAATGAATTGAACTTAAATTGAACTAAAAAAATAACCAAACAACAATACCAAATAACTCAGGTTTTTTGAGACTTACGCCACAGACAATGTAGCTGATCCTTTGCCAGCCTTTGCTTCCACCACCTCAGTACCACCATCCTAAGTTCTCTTTGTAAGAGCAGTTATATCCTCTGCTGACAATGCATTAGTTGAGGGAGTTGCCTGACAACAGAGATCAAAGAAATATCCAAAAGAAGCATTGTCAGTCAATCTAAATTGGAAAGAACCGTGGAAAAAGCCATCATAAGCATGATGCCATGAATAAAAGATCAACCTGCACAATTTAGTTTTACTTCTAATTAGAGTTTTCATGTTCACATGCATGTCTGTACAAACAAAAGCACACACAGTTGAGTAAAATTGAGTAGCAAACAAAGAAAATAAATGTTTCAGTAAAGTCAATAATGAAAGAATCAAGTATATATATACAAGTGAATTAAACAGTATATGTACACCATCACACATACAATCCTATGAACTAAAGAAAATCCATGAAACAAATTTTGAAACCATTTCAAGAGCAGAAAAGAGATGACAACTTCACATATCCATATAAGGGACGAGGGATATATTTATTAATTAGGAGAACCAGGACCAATAAGACTATGATTCCTTCTCCAAATGTCTCCCTAACAGATACCAATAACTCTCTCTCTAAACAACTCTCGGCTGCAACCAATTTATAAGATAGAAGAATTGAAGCAAGCAGTAGCTAGTAGGATGATATTAAGTCTAGGATTCAGATATATATTACATTTATGGTTGCAAGTTCAAAATGAAAATTTTTCCAAGTAGTGCAAATCTGTCTTCCCACAAATTAATATATATATATATATACTGTGCCAGCAAATCATACGTACAAACTAACAAAGAATATGTAGATGATGTACGTAATTTGCAAATTAGAAAGCATATATATATACCTTAATTTGTCTCCGGCCCCAAGGAATGGCATTGGTGTACCACCATATCCTTGTCCTTGAGAAGATTTTGATGGATCATTTCCATTAGCATCACCATTCGCACGAGCAGCTGCATTTGCTCTGGCTTCCCATGCTTGAAGATTTCCGAATTCAGGAATAGGGATATCCTTAACTCTTGCAAGCTGCAACGTCAAAGGCAGGCTTCAATTGCTCCTGCAACCATTTAATCTTTAGGTTAATTTCAGAAAGGCCTAATATAATTCCTATTGTGAAAGGCCAGTGTGTTGCCAGATCAAGGATCAATTATCTAGTAGTGTTGGGCGAGAGAGCAAACATATATACCTAAACTAACACCCCAATCGAAACCCTAATTATTCAGAATAAAAGATGTATATATTCAAAAACGGCGAACCTCTTGCCGGCGCCAGCGGTGGAGGAGGAGGAGGCGGCGGATGCGGGGGAGATCTCGTCGAGATCGACACCGAGGAAGAAGAGGAGGATGCGGGAGAGATCTTGTCTTCTTCGTGAGGGAGAAGGGGCGACGACAGCGGGAAGTACAGGTTGGGTTTGGGAAGGGGCGACGGAGACGGACGCGACTCGGGAGGCGGATGATTTACAGGTTGGGGGATTCGGGTGTGAGCGTGAGAGGGATTGGGGAGAGAGGGTTTGGGGAGAGAGATAGAGAGGAGAGAGGGATTCGGGTGTGAGCGTGAGAGAACTTTATAAATTGGGGGTATTTGGGATTTGGGGGGAAAATGAAAAGATTGGGGGGAAAATAAATTATAGAATATATCCACCTATACCCACAGTTTATTATATGTCTGTGGGTATACAATGTCTATACCCACGGTTTTAGTGATCCGTCACTATAGGTGTCCGTTGGTATATGGCAAATTTCTTGTAGTGTTCGAGCGATTTCTCACCAAACAAAACTCTCACTCACCCTAACCACGGGCACAGTCAAATAGAGAGCCGTAAAGTAGATACCTTCCCCTCTATCACGCTTTTACTCTCTCAAGTGATTTCTCACAAATGCTAACATACACCTGCATAGAGTAGTGAGAAGCAATATCTTCACTATTTCACTATCTCACTCTCGCTAAAAACCCGTAACAAATCATAACTAACTGAAGGACGGTGGACGTTGTAAATTTCAGGTTCACTGATGAAGGCGTAGTGGCAGTTGGTTAAAGAAGGTCGAATTCAGGGTGTGATTTACATACTGACCACCAAAAATTCCTAACACCTCCATTCCTACATTATCACTTAGCTCACCTCGTGGGGCGACCCCGTCTGTGGGTCCAAGCCCCACAACTATGCTGCAACAAGTGGGCGCATCTCATCGGGGGACGGGGGACCCCGTCTTCGGGCCCAAGCCCCACTACCCTGCACATCAACAATCTCCCATCTCATCTCATAATTGCCAAACACTAATCAACTCTTCCATCTCATCTCAAAATCCCAACACTCACCCCATCAAAACTCACCCAATCAAATCCCGAACCCTTGCATTTGGTGCGGCGACGTTGACCCCTCCATAGTCGCTCGACCGACGCTTGGAGGAGCATGCTGGAGTGAGGTGGGCGGGATCTGGAGGGCATCGACTGGGCGGAGCGTCGACGGCTCGACAGGCTCGATGGGACGATGCTGGACATGCTCGACCGGCTCGACAGGCTTGACGGGACGGCGGGATCTGGAGGGCGTCGACGGCTTGACGGGACGAAGCGTCGTGGCTCGACAGGAGCACGCCAACAGTTGCTCGACGGGAGTAGCGCCGCGTCTGTCGATTGTCGTCTTCGACGGTACTGGAGGCGGGAATAGCGACGGCGAGAGGGGAGTGATGGACGGCGGGGAGGGTCGACCGGGGAGGGGGCGGCAAAATTCTAGCCGCCATCCCCTCCCAACTCAGATCTAGATCTAGGATTTTCTTTTTTGGAGAGCTTCTCTCTCTGGAAAATCTAGAGAGAGAAATTCTTTTTTTGAAAAAGCATGTGTTTGTCTTGAGAAATTTGAGAGCCAAACATACGAGCCAAAGAAAATCAGTCTACATTTAGTTATAGTGAAACTGCCCAAATGGGCATAGAAATCATATGAAGAAAAAAAAAAGGCAGTTAATGCCTTTTAATCTTGTAGAAGAACCTGTGCCTCTTACATGATGTCCCGAAAAGAGAGAGTATCTTGTTGACACAAAGGGCTACTGCCTTCTTTCATATTTCTTTCTCTGCCCAACTTTGTCAGGAAAAAGTTCTTCGACATTTTTCCAGTTGTTTTCTTGCACGAATTCTAGAGCAACAATGGTGTACTGCTAAAATGATCATGTACGAGGAAACAAAATAGGGCCCACTAATGGCTAGCATTATAGAAAACCAGATGCAGTCCATGTTCACGTCGTCGTATTTACATCCGTAATTTGCTTCTACTAGACTACTATCCTTGCTAGTAGTAAGTTGATTTCACACATTGGCATTACAGTATACAACATACACAAAATACACCCACCCAAATCTTGCTACTACTAGTAGCAATAGTAGTAGACTCGCAATACTAGTGCTGAATCTGAGACAACATAAGCCTCACATCCTTACTATTCGGCCTCTCTTTCGGATCGTCGGCAGTGCAAAACACGGCGATCTTCAACACCAGCAACATCTGCCCTTCATACCCATTCCCCACTAGCTTCGGATCAATCGCCCTGCTCGGATTCGCCGACCCCAGCACATTCCTCATCCACACCACCAAACTCATCTCGTCCGTTTCCTGAAAGAAATCATCGCTTGGAAACTTTCCCATGACCAACACCGCAAGTATCACTCCAAAGCTGTAAATGTCGCACTTGGCCGTAAACTTGAGCGTCTGGTGGTACTCGTGCGCTATGTAGCCGACGGTTCCAGCTACATTCGATGATGTCATATGCGTGTTTGTGTCCGGCATCTCCTTGGCCAGTCCAAAATCCGCAATTCTTGCTTCCATATCGTCGTCCAGTAGAATGTTGGCCGGCTTTAGATCTCTGTGGATTATGTGTGGCTTATGATGGATGTGGAGGTACTCTAATCCCTCTGCAATCCCTCTGGCGATCTTGTGCCTTGCAATCCAGTCCAGCTCGCTGGTACCTTCCTGCACCCTTTTCAAAGTGTCGTGGAGGCTGCCGTTCTTCATGAACTCGTAGATCAAGAAGTGGCAATCGGGGCGTGTCACGTGAGCTAAAAGAGGGAGTAGATTCCGATGGCGAATTTGACCCACGGTCTTAATCTCAGATCTGATCTGTTTCATCCACTTGTCTAGTCTCCTGCTCTCGTCCTCCGATGGATCGCCCTCAACTGACCTTTTCACGATCTTCTTGACTGCAATGATTTTTCCGGGATTGCTAGGGAGCTCTGCTCTGTACACTTCCCCACAGCCGCCTCTTCCAATAATCTCTAGGGTAGCTAGGACATCATCCTTTTGCAAGAAGGCTAGATCTTCGGCTTTCTTGATTATCGAGCTGAAGATGGCGGGGCCACCTGTGGTCTTGTAACGACCACGGGCACAGTTCAAGAGCATACGGAGCGTTACGGATATGCAGAGTCCGCTTACAAATCCAACCAAGGAACCGATCGCGAATCCAATGATCCAGTCTCTGAGCTTGTGCTTGTGTTTGTTCTTGTGCGGAACGACAGAAGGCACAGGAGACGGAGCAGGTGCAGAGACGGAATTCGTCTGATTGTTATGTACTCTCGAGGAGGTCGAGTTTTTACTTGCAGTCGAATTTTGTGCCAGACTTCTTCTTCTTCCTATTATTCTTCTTGTGTTCATCACAGAAGACTGCAAGCGAGGGATTTCGCCAAGGAGGTCAGGGTTGGAAGACAGATCAAGAAAGACGAGGTTTCTGAAAGAGGAGAGTGACTGCGGAATTCTGCCCGAGAAGAAGTTGTCGGCTAAAGAGAGGTTTTCGAGGTTGGGGAAGTGAACAAGGAAACTGAGATCACCCGAGAATCTATTGGAAGAAAGATCAAGAGAACGAAGACGAACTAGGGAAGAGATTTCAATAGGCACTGCTCCGGACAGGCGGTTGTTTTTTAGGTTTAAGACTTCAAGTTTTGTGCAGGTGGAGAGTTCGGAGGGGACCGAGCCGGTTAGGCGGTTGTTAGGGAGGGAGAGTTCGCGGAGCTCTGACAAGGTCCCGATGGTAGTTGGTATGAAACCGTTAAGGCGGGTGGAGGGAAAGCGGATGCGGGTTGCACGAAGGGAGGTCACGCTTGTTTGGCAGGTGATGCCGGGGGTGCGGCATGGGGTGGAGTGGATATTATGGTGGCCGAGGGTGGGGAGTAGATGACGGAGGGTGGAGGAGTCAGAGGAATGGCCGGTGGAGATTGATGAGAGGAGGAGGAGGGATGAGAAGAAGAGGAGGAATGAGACAGGGACAGCCATTTCGGACTGAGAAATTGAACGAACGAGTTGGTGTAAGTGGCAATATTGTTAGTTGGTTGGTTGTTTTATACAGAGGGGATGGTGTGGAATAATGATTCATAGGTGACTTATCAAGTCAACTGTAATTAGAGAGGGAGGGAAGACTTAAATGAAGATTAATAATGTGAGAATTTGAAATTTTCTAATTGGATACTTTTTGCTTTCAGTTTGTTGTGTGAAGTCGAGAAGGACCTAACACTATCTGCCACATGTCTTGGAAATAAAAATAAATAAATATGGACCCTTTCGAGGGGTTGAGGTAGATTGCTGAAACTTTTGTAAATTTTGGTCTGTATATATATGGAGTAGCATTTTATCTTTAAAAATTGGGTAACATTAATAGTCTATTAATTTGTAACATTTTGGTCTGAATAAATTTGCATGCAATTAATTTGCATGCAATTACATTGGTAGAAGGAAACTATTAATTTGTTACCATTAATAGTTCCTGTTGGCTTCAATGTCTAGGAAGAACGATACATGTATACTAAGTTGATCAAAATTTAAAAAGTAAACAATACAGAAAAGTTACTGTCTAAACTAATATGTGCATGCTTGTAGAAACCAAAATTGTGCAAATATCAAAATGTCAACTCTGCATGCAATCTCTTCGGTGACCTGCCCCTTCCTCAAAATCCTACACACCTTTAAATATTAGGGCGTGCATCGCACGCGTGCAAATAGCTAGTATATATATATAGATAGATAGATGAATATAGAGAGAGAGAGAGAGAAAGAGAGAGATAAATAAATGAGTTGTTTTGGAATTTGAATTTGAGTTTTGGAGGGAAAACTTTTGAGGAAAAAATGTGTTGTGAGATTAGATCTGAGCCTTTGATTTTGGAGGAATTGAAGGAGAGCCACTTGATAGCGTTCTTTGTGTTTTATTATATAGATGACTGTAGAGTAGACTAGAGAAATCTCCAATAATATTGTGTTACTTAAAATTGTAAAAGAAAATGTTGTAAAAAATGCTGAGGATGTAGCATTATTGTACAGAAAATCCCTCAAACACTCATGAAACGGTGCTAGGGATCTGCACAATTTATAGTATTTACTGTAAACATTAGACAAAATCTTGAGTTATGCATTCCTGTATGGTTTCTGGGGTATTGGAAAGAATGGTGCACTTTGAAATATGACCCTGTTAATTGTATAAAACTGTTTATGAAGCTTGGTTTAGAGACACTTTTTCCACACTCGTAGAAATATATATACAAGTTGAATACATGTTACCTGTTTTATTGAGTGACAATATGTGTACAAATTTTATTTCACAACTCAATTTGTCTTGAATCTATTGATTCTTGCCAGTTTTTTATTTTTAACAAGTCCTGCAATATTAGATAAATTATATAGTAAAGATTTTTTTTTTCTTTTCTTTTTTTTTTTTTTTTGGGAGGAAAAGGTGGAATCTGGCCACCCTATTTCATTAATAAGAGTTTAACGAAACAAACCCAGATTACCGGGCCAAAGTATAAACTACAGACAGAAAATAAAACATACATGAAGCAACATGACGCTTACAAACAACAAATTTCTCCAACAACCCTGAAGGATGGGCCGACAAACAGCTCGGTCCAGCAAAATTGTAAATACGTCACTTTAGCTTCGTACAGTACTTCCATGGCAAATTATATAGTAAAGTCAGTTTTCATAATACTGCTCGTTCTAAACTAATTGACGGACTTTCTAAAAAAGCAACAACAATAGTGAAAGAAATGTTGCTCATATTTTTGCTCCATTATGTCTTTTATAAACTAAATGTTACAAAGTTAAAAATATAATTAACACTTGTTAATCTACATAGAAACAATTAAAGAATTTTCAGCAATTTAAAATTCATGTGATTTGTAGGAAATTAATTTAAGATTTATGTGATCTGTGATCAATCATGAAAATTTATTTTGTGAAAATTTAAACTCTTTTACCTGTTACTTTATGTTATTCAAGCTTTGCCTAGAAGTCAAAGTTGGTTCCCCAGATCAACCCACTACCATATACTAAGTAACAACATCTACACCAACTAGCAATTTAGATTGTGATTTTCATATTTGGCAACTTAAATAGCAGAAATCTCTGCCCCAACTAGTCATTTTGGTTGTCAAATATAAGAATTGTCATTTTTTCTCTCTTAAATTTAGCAACTCAAATAACATTGCCAAATGTCCAATCACCACACATTTATTCTCTTTTCCCACCAAATTTGAATATATATATATATATATATATATATATATATATATATATATATATCACACACTATTAATATACTATTATATACATACTTGGTTAACTCAAATGACAACCATGAGTGTAGAACAACCTCATTATTTTTTAGAAAAGTTGTTCTTTAGGTTGCGAAAATTTAAAGGGTTTTTAACATGTATGTCCCTGTTAAGATAAATCAGAGAGAATGAAAACAATACTGAATATTGAATTGAGTTCAACCAAGTACAATACCACCTATATATAGGAGGGGAACAAATATCAAAACAACTCTACAACCAATATGGGACTATAATAATATCTAACACCCCCACTCAAACTCACGATGGGTCAAACAGTGTGAATTTTCCTACTAAGTATCTAAATCTCTGAACAGTATGAGAGTTGGTGAAGAAGTCTGCAGTCTGCTGGAAAGATGTAACAGAATGGAGAGAAATGGTCCCTGCCTCAAAGCACTCACGAACATAATGACAATCAAATTTATATGCTTCGTTCGCTCATAAAAGACCGGGTTGCTTGCAATGTGTAATGCACTCCGGTTATCACAATGAAGAGGAGTAGCTCCTGTAAGAGTGACACCCATATCTGATAACAGCCAACGAACATCAACAATCTCTCTAGTAGTAGTTGTCATTGCTCTGTACTCAGCTTCAGTCAAAGAACATGCAACAACTGCCTGTTTCTTACTTTACCATGAGATCAGCAAATTATCAAGAAATAGACAGAAAATGGTGGTAGACCGTCTAGTAGTAGGATCACCTGCCCAATCTGAATTAGAATATGCACCCAGCTCTAATTTGGATGTAGCCAGCATGAATAATGAGTGAGTAATAGTGTCCCGAAGATATCTGAGAATCCAAAGAAGAGCACCGTAGTGAACTAATGTAGGAGCAAAAACAAACGGACTGACAACACTGACTGCGTGAGCAATATCGGGTCTGGTCATGCATAAGTAGACAAGCTGTCCAACAATCTGTCTGTATCTAGTGGGATCAGAAAGGAGCTCACCATCAATGGGACGAAGCTTCACATGAAGCTCTAAGGGTGTATCGGTTGATCTATTGTCAAAAAGGCATGCAGCGGAGATAATATCTGATGTGTATTTCTGTTGAGAAATGAGTATCCCCCGAGATCCATGAGCAATCTCTAGGCCCAGAAAATAACGTAATCTGACAAGGTCTTTCATATGGAACTGCTGATGAAGGTATTTCTGGGTGGATGTAATTCCCGCAGAGTCATCCCCAGTAATGATCATATCGTCAACATAAAGTAGTAGAATTACCCTCCTCTGCGGTGATGACCGCATAAATATAGAGTGATCTTGAGAAATCTGACTAAAATCAGCCTTGGTGATGACAAGGCGAAAACACTCAAATCAGGCTCGAGGGGCCTGCTTCAAACCATATATAGCTTGACGCAACTGGCAAACATGATGAGGAGGAGTAGGGAGGCCAGGAGGAGGATCCATATAAATAACCTCCGATAAGGTACCATGAAGAAAAGCATTCTTCACATCCATCTGGTATAACGGCCATTGGCGGATGGCAACAACACAAGAAGAGTGCGAATAGTAGTCATCTGTGCAACGGGAACAAAGGTCTTATCATAATCAATGCCATGTTTTTGAGTAAATTCTCTGGCTACTGGACGAGCCTTGTGCCGCTAAATAGATCCATCAGGTTGATATTTGACCTTGAAGATCCACTTGCAGCTAATAGGCTGAACGCCCTCTGGCAGAGAAACAACATCCCAAGTGCCAGTCTGATCAAATGCACTGAATTCCTCTGCAATAGCTTTCCTTCATTCAGGATATTGAATAACTTCTTGATAGGTTTTGAGCTCACGTGTAGAGTGTATAGCAGTGAGATATGCATGAAATTGTGGTGAGTAGGAAGCCAGGGTGGCAAACCAAACTGGTCAGAAGGACCAGTGGCATCAAGCGTATAACGTGCCGGAGGAATACCAGAAGTGGAACGGGTAGACTGACGAAGAGGTGGTGGACTAACAGGGTGTGGGAGTGAGGACGGTGGAGTAGATGCATGTGTCGGTGGGAAAGTAGGTTGGATGGGTGTTGGCTACTATGGGGATGCAGGTGGTGTTTCGGTAGGGAGAACAACAGGTGTAAGGACTGCAGGAGATGTGAATGGAGCCAGAGGAGTGTGATCAAAAGGAATGCGGGAAGGTAAAGTCGGGGGGCTAGCAACAACTGGGGAATCGAGAAATCTAGTATCCTCGGGGGGAGTCAGGTAGTAAGGGGAATCTTCCACAAAAGATACATGTCGAGAAATGCGGACACGACCCGCTGATAGATTAAAACAACGATAACCTTTGTGTTCAGAAATGAGACCTAGGTGAATGCACTTAGCAGCATGAGCGGAGATCTTCATGCGCTCAGTAAGAGGGAGAAGTACGTAACAGGTGCACCCAAAAGTACGGAGCATACTGTAGTCGGGAGGTGAATGATAAAGAGCCTCATAAGGCGTCGTACCAGCTAGGACAGACGAGAGAGTAATATTGAAAAGACTAACAGAGGTCATGATGGCTTTAGCCCAGAAAGAACGAGGAGCGGAAGAGGAGAGTAAAAGAGCGCGAGCCGTCTCAAGGATGTGACGATGCTTGCATTCAGCTACACCATTCTGCTCATGCGTGTGAGGGCATGATTATTGAAAAAGGGTGCCGTGAGACTAAATGATTAATCTCATAGTGGTGGAAGTGTACTCACGTGCACCGTCCGATCGAAAATTCTTAATGCACACACCGAACTGAGTGTGAATGATAGTTGTAAAGAACCGGTAAATATCAGGTATCTCAGATCGCTGACGCATCAGAAAAACCCATGTATGTCTAGTGAAGTCATCGATGAAGGCAACATAATAGAAATAGCCTTTCCACGAAGGTACAGGAGAGGGTCCCCATATGTCAGAATGAACAAGTTGAAAAGCATGAGTGGTTTCAGAAGTTCTTTTGTGACTAAAGAGTAGGGCAATGTGTTTGGCCAAATGACAACCATGACAATTAGATAAATGTTTAAAAGTGAGAGAACCAAGGGCACCACTGCGAGCAATAGTCTGTAGTCGTGATGCGCTAATATGACCTAAACGTCTGTGCCACAGATCAGCATCAGAGAAAACAATACCAGCAAAACTAGGAGAGTGGTGTGCACGAAGAAAATCTAGATAATATAGACGATCCTGACGACTAGCACGCCCAAACTTCTCACCGGTGGAGGAATCAGTAATAGAACAACCTAAAGAGTCAAAAGTAACGAGAAGACCACTATCGCACAACGCATTAATAGAAATAAGGTTTATTAATAAATGAGGAGTATAAAGAACATATGATAATGTGAGAGTGGGAGAACTAATTGTTCTTGAGTGTGTAATAAGAAGTGGTGAGCCATCAGCAGTGTGTAAAGATGGAGAGTGAGAGGAAAGTGTTGTGCAGGTGGTGAATAGTGTCTGATTACTAGTAAGATGATGTGATGCACCAGAATCTAAAATCTAGAACGAATTCATACCGGGAGTGGCAGAAAGTACAGGAGCAGAGGAGCCAGCATTGATAGACTGACCCATGAGTTGTAATTCCAGCTGTGTGTGGCGTTGCTGAAGATGAGCCCAATTAGCAGGAGATGGCAAGGCTGGTGTGACGAGCATGGCCAAGGATGTGAGGGACGACGCACTGCGAGGGCTGCTGTGACTGAGAGCACAATGTGGAGGGAGATGCTGCTGGTGTCTCAATCGGTTTAGGGAGTAGGACGGTGCTACCGGTGTCAGAAGTAGAGGTGAGGTAGGGTGAGCAATGACATTAGGAGAAGGTAGGAGGCCGGAGGCAGACTAAAAGTGATGCTGTTGCGGTTTGAATCTGGAGGAGGAACGAGAGGCGGTTGCATCGAGGAAGTCAGTGGAGGCGAAAATATATGGGAGAGACTGAGATTTCATCAAGTAGTAGTACCTGTATCTATATAATAATAATAATAATAATAATAATAATAATAATAATAATAATAATAATAATAATAATAATAATAATAATAATATTGTTTTTTTTTCGAATTTTTTTTTGATGAAGAACAGGTCGGGTAAGGAGGAATAGGGTTTTTGGTAATTTGTGGAGGCGGACGTGGAGGAGGGAGAGGGAATGAGAGGGAGAAGAGGAGTATGAGTAAGGTTAGGATGGCTCAGACTTCATCAGCGGATTGGGCAGATCTTCACCATCAGCGCAGATTGGGCAGATCTTCACCATCAGCGCGGATTGGGCAGATCTTCACCATCCCTGGATGCGATCATCAAAGGGAAGATCGACGAAGGAGAATGAGAGGGAGAAGGATCCTGAAACGGGATGGGGCCGGTCTCCGGCTTGCCGAAGGAGTGGCGGTAGACGGCGAGGGAGCCCCCCCAGTTGAGACGACTGAGACGCCGAGCGGCTAGTGGGTCTTGGCGGCACAACCCGGTTGAGAAATAAGACGATCTGCTGATGCTGGAGAACTCCGGTTGAGAGGATTGATGCTGGAGGGTTTGGAGGACGAGGTGCCTTCGACGCTAGAGAAATCTGGAGGTTGAAGATGAGTTTTTTTTTTAATTTTTATTTATTTATCTTGGTCGTTGGAATTCTAGGTTTTGGGGAAGAACAAAAAATTTGTATAACTTGGCTCTGATACCATGTTAAGATAAATCAGAGAGAATGAAAACAATACTGAATATTGAATTGAGTTCAACCAAGTACAATACCACCTATATATAGGAAGGGAACAAATATCAAAACAACTCTACAACCAATATGGGACTATAATAATATCTAACAGTCCCTAACAAATATGTGAATATCACATATACCCCTCACAAATGTGTATTTTCATATTTACCCATAACAATGTGTATCCAACCTCTTAGTTATCCCTAAAATTAAAACTACTTTAAAAACATAAAAATTTATGAAATATACAGCTATGTTTAATAGATTTTATGTAAAATAACTGAAATACCCTTCATCTACTAGTTAAGCTTATTCTTCTTACTTTTTATAAACTGAATTGTCTATAAAACCAATTGAAACACATCAATCTTTTTCAATTTTTCTTCAATTTTCTTAATAAATTGAAAATTTTATAGTATATCTTTATTATTTCATCTTTTTCATCATGTTTTCTAGTCAAATTCGTTACTAATTTTATAAGTTTCAAATACATATAGTTTGATGCAACTTTTAGTGATAAATAAGAAATAAGCTCATATTGTTAGGGACATATATGAAAATACATATTTTTGAAGGACATATATGATATTAGCATATTTGTTAGGGGCATACACTTTAAAAACCCAAATTTAAAACAACAATCCAAATGACTATTGATTTGTGTTGATGCTCTAATGTTCACTTAAATTTTAACCAATATGTAGTTAGTCCTCCTCTTCATGACTATGATTTTTGGGTAGCTTTATATGCGTTTGGTCCAACTTCTTCTTCTAAATAAGAAGAGAAGCTAATTTTAAGCTGGGCCAAATGCTAGACTATAGATTATATACTGCCGGGTAAATTGCGGAAATCCCCACCTTTAGCACTAATGTAATTAAATTAAGCATTGATCCCCGTCACCTTTCGGTCACCACAATGGGAATTAGTTCAAAATAAATGGTTATTAGTGATAAATTTTGGAGGAAATTTAACGGAAATTGAAAAAAAATAAAAAATTGAGAGTAAGAACTTCATGACACATATCTCTGATCTCTAATCTATAATCTACTATTTTAATGGGAGAGTTTGTCACCAAACAAACTCCATTTGTATTCAAACAAACAGGTGTATTGTAACCCAACAAATACGTGCAATGCACATGTATGTCAGATTTTTTACTTTAATCTTTTTTTATATTAAACATGCATCACAGATGTAAATTACTATCTATCTATCTATAATATAATATATTTACTTATTATTTAATGAAAGAGTTTGTCACAAACAAACAAATTTTAATATTTTTTTGTCACAAAAGAAACACCACTTTTGTCACAAAACAAACATGTGCATTGCACGTGCAACTTCAAATATATTTTTTTAACACGTGCATCACACGTACATATCAGAGTTTTTCCTTCTTAATTTAAAAAAAATACGTGTATTGCCCGTTCAACTCATTTTTTTATTAAAAATTACGCATTCATCGGACATGCTAATTACTACCGTCTTACGTATATTGCACGTTTAACTCAAAACTCTTTATCAAAACGTGCATCACACGTGAAAAATACTAGTAAAATTATAATGGGAGAAGGCCTTAGTGTCATTTGTAAATCTACCAACCGTGCATTGCACGTGCATAACTAATATGAAGGAGGTCTCAGGTTCGAGTCCTCACTATGTCAGATTTTTTACTTTAAATTTTTTTAATGTATTAAATGTGCATCACACGTGTAAATTATTATCTATCTATAATATAATATATATATAATAACTATTATAATGGAAGAGTTGGAGTTGTAAAATCACCTACTTATGTGCAACTCCAACTCTCCCATTATAGTATTCACATTTACTTTAAAAAAAATATAATTCTATTTATCAAGACATATATCGCGCGTGTAAATCAAATTTTTACTTTAATTTATAAAAAAAAATTAATATGTGCGCACGGTATATTACTAGCATAATTTATTACTAGAGAACATACATTTGTCGATAAGTTTAAGGGATTTATTGCTTAAAAAGTTAATTCCTTGATTTGAGAGTTTGTAAAATTTGTTAAAAAGTTAATTCCTTGATGATATTTTTGTTAAAAAAACGTCAAATTTAATTGCAAGACTAGATACTAATTAAGAGCATCCACAGTCGTTTGTTAAATTTCCATATTATCCATAGTTTAGCCTGTGCGCATCTATAATCGTTTGCTATTTATTCATATTTTGGATAAATCGCTACAGTAGATTGCTATATTTGAGAGACGACTTAGAAATATGCATATTATAGAGGATGGAGCTTCAAATTTCGTCCCTAATAAAAAATTATTTTTTATTATATCGGGCGGAACTCGAAGTTTCGTCCCATGAAATTAGATCATTAATCTGATTAAAAATATATAGAAAAGTCCCAAATCGTCTCTCAGACTGACCTTTAAGATCCGTCCAATGCTTTGGAAAAGTGCCCAAAAGCACGGGCGAAACTTCGACTTCTATCCGTTGCAATTTTTTTTTCCCGCCTCCGACGGATCTTCAAGTTGCGTATGAGCTTTTACATTATTAAAATATTCAAATTATCTATTAAAAAATGTGCACATTTTTTTTTTCTTCTTCATGGAACGAAACTTAGAGTTTCGTCCGATCAATTTTTATTTTTGATTGCTATAGAATAGCATTTCATCACTGCAGCAAACGAAAATTTACTATATATATAATATACATTTTGTTATTTTTTAGCAATCATGATTGGATGCTCTAAAAGAATAATGGATTTTTCAAAATAGTCTATAAAAGAAAGGGATAAAAAATTATACTAAACTAGATAGTCAAAGTAGCTAATTTTAAAAAAGGCTAAATTTAAAAAAACCCCATTGAGTTTTGGGCCAGTTTAAAAAACCGTACTAAGTTTTTTTATATTTAAAAAATGACACAAAATTTTAAAAAACTCCATTGGATTAGTTCGGGTTAGGGTTAAAAAAATCACTTTTATTTGTGTTTAAAAAAACCACATTCATCTTTCATTTGTGTTTAAAAAAATATCACTTAACTAATCAGATGTTTAAATAACCCCCCCCCCCCGAACTAAATCTAACCTTAATCCTATCTAACTCAGTGAAGTTTTTTAAAATTTTGTGTCGTTTTTATAAAAAAAAACTTAGTACGGTTTTTTTAAACTGGCCCAAAATTTAGTGGGTTTTTAAAAAAAAATTTAAATATAGCATTTAAAAAATGTGTTTCTTGCCTCAAAAACTAAAATAAAAAATACATGTACCCAATAACCAGGGTCTAGAAGAAAAAAAGTCTCTTTCGTTTATCACATGAAAAAATGCAAACCAAACAACATTTCAGAAGGAAACCTTAGCTATTGTTAATGTGGAAAACTTCCGTGTTGACCGCGTGCCTGATGGATAGACTTTGACTTGGAAATTTCCAGCTTAAAAATTGGGCATGCATTTGAGCAACAATTACTACTCAATTTCAAGATGTGGTAGTGGATGATACCCGCAATTATTACAATTTATTATTTTAAAAAAATGGAATAAAAAATTTATAATAGTGTTATTAGTCTAAACTCCACAGTAGTTGACAGGAAACTGGGACCTGAAGGATGACTTAGTCAATGATATTATAACAAACAGGGTTGCGGTAGGGCCGGCAACGGGGTGGTTTGGGCCGGACCCATATAAGCCCGGGTCCGAGCCTGATGTAAGTCCGAGCACGTCCTTAATTTTTTTTCCAGCTTAAAAAATTAAGCTCGAGCCCGGGTCCGAATTAAGCCCAAACTATTTATGCATGTTCTAATATATAATTTTCCTATAAAATAAAACTATATCAAGAATAATATTCGATAAAAAAATAACAATAATAAGGATACTACAAACTTTTAAGTAATTCACATCTAATTTGTCAATTTTTATTTAATTTTATATGCAATGCATAATTTCTTTATTTATAAACTTTAACACTCATTTCAACTTAATTACGTGAATATTCTCTTAAAAAAACTCATATATAAATATACACATGCACATATAAATATTTGATTCAGGCCTGTCGGGCCTAAGCACTTGGGTCCGAGTCCGGCCCGAATTTTTCTCGGCCCTAAAAAATTAAGTCTGAGCCCGGCCCAAAATGAGAATGATTAGCCCAAGCCCATTAATTGTCTGGTCGGACCTAGGCGAGCTTCATATATAAATTTACACATGCACATATAAATATTTAATTCGGGCCCGTCGGGGCCTAAGCACTTGGGTCCCGAGCCTGGCCCGAATTTTTCTCGGCCCTAAAAAATTAAGCCCGAGCCCGTTCCGAAATGAAAATGATTAGCCCAGACCCACTAATTGTCTGGTCGGACCTAGGCGGGCTTGGATCGGGTTCGGGCCAATTGCCACCCTTAGGTTGGGGTTTAATTAATTATTTATTTAATAATCAAAAAGTATTTTCTTCACTAATAGTACTATTAAGAGCATAACATAACACCATGACGAAAGGTTATCATGCAAATATATCATTTAATTTTTCCTTCAAACTTTCGATTCAATTTTTTTTTTTTTTTTTTAGGGAAAAGGTGGAATAACGTCACCCTATTTCATCAATAAGAAGTTAATAAAACAATTCTGGCATACCGGGGGGAAATACAAAAAGTAACAGTGCAGAAAGTAGAACATAATTTCCCAATAATACCCTGGGGGGTGGGTCCAACCAAAAGTACAACAGTACAACCCAAGGTACAATAGACCTAAATAAAATACAAAATATAGCTGGCTGCAGACGATGGGCTTCCCAAATGTGTCTTGTGCCCTGTGAGTATCAGGGGGGACCTACCCCTCAGTCCAGCGTGGATCCAAACTCAACCTCTTCATCATCGAATTACTCCACCTGGAAAACTCTAGCAATCCTCCCTCTTGCTCCTGTAGCAGCAGCTGTGGCCCAAAAAGAAATAAGATGCATGATATGAGTAAGATTACCAGAAATACTATTATATAAAACACGAAAATAAAAATTATTTCTGTCTAGCCATAACATCCAAGTAGTTGCCGCAATGGCTATGTACCAAGCATCCTTCATTTCGTGGCGGACCGAGACGAATTTGGGGCAAACCCACAATTTCTCGTATTCGCTGAGGTAGTTAGAAGTCCCTAAGGCCCGTAATACTTCTACCATAGTTGCCTTACTTCTTTGGCAATGAATGAAAAGGTGGTTCAGATTCTCCGTATGTGCATTACAGAATCCACAGTTGGTCGCGATCTGGGGTTGTCTTTTGGCAAAGTTTTCTCTGATGAGAATTGCATTATTGAGTACTAGCTAGAGAAAGACCCTAACTTTAAGGGGCGTTTTGGCTTTCCATAACACCTGTGCCCAACTGGGTCTACATCCTTGATAGTGAATGCGATGATACAGAGACCTAACAGTAAAAGCTCATTTGGTCTCTAGTCCCCAGCGCATCTGGTCTGGGACTTGAGCGCACATTGCTCCATTCGGTGTAATGTAAGTTTGCATTTCATTCAGGCATTGCTGTAACCCTGGGCTAAGAAGTCCTCGGAAAGGCAGCTTCCAATTGCCCATCTTCCATGTCTTGGCCACCGCTATATTCGGGCGAGTTGTTTTCTCATACAAATCTGGGAAAGACTCTTTAAGGGTATGGGCACCACACCATTTGTCCCACCAGAATCTGGTGGACCGTCCATTCCTAATAGTCGATGTAACTGCTGAGTTGAAAGGCCCGCTTGCTTTCGCAATCCCTTTCCAAAAGTGAGAAACTCTAGATCCTACCCGGAAGCCTAAACTTCTCGTACCTTTTTCCCTAAGGTATGGTTGAATGAATTCCTGTCACCCTTCCCCGCTGTGATGGAAGACCTTCCACCACCATTTTCCCAGTAGGGCAAGATTCATGTCTCTCAAGTCGATGATGCCTAGCCCTCCATGTTTGTTCTTCATGCATGCAATACCCCACTTGATCAGGTGGTATCCCCCCTATTCGAGTCCGCCCCTTTCCAGAGAAATCATTTTCAGATTCGGTCAATTCTTTGGATCATCCACTTAGGTAGCTTAAAGAACGACATGTAGCAAAATGGGCAAATTAGACAACACCGAGTTGATAAGGACCACTCTACCCCCAAGGGAAAGGATTTTCCTTTCCATCCAGACAATCTTTCCTCTACCCTATCTATGATAGGTAGCCAGTCTGTCTTGGTAAGCTTCCCTGGTCTGAGTGGTAGACCTAAATATTTGATTGAAAAATCGTCTTTCATACAATTCAGTATGGTAGCATGGTCCTGTACTTCTGCATCTGAAAGTGCAATTAGAATTAGAGCACTCTTGTGGAAATTAATCCTGAGACCTGACCAGGCTTCGAAACAGTAGAGGGCCCCTTTAAAACAAACTATTTCTGACCTGTTCCCGTTACTAAAGAGAAGAGTGTCATCAACATACTAGAGAATCGTGCACCCATGGGTAGCGGTGCTGCTAGCCACAGGTTTAATCCAACCTTTTCTCCGACAGTTCTCGAGAATGCCCCGCAGAATGTCTGCTACGATAGTGAATAGAAGAGGTGATAGCGGATCCCCTGCCGAAGACCCTTCATACAAGAAAATGGTAGTCCCGGCCTCCCATTAACCGAGATTGTCGTTTTACTAGTGTATAAACATTGTTTGATCCACCTGATACATTTAACCGAAGCCTCTCCCTCTGAGAGCTTCCAGCAAGCAATCTCAGTCGACGGAATCATAAGCTTTCTCAAAGTCCAATTTGAGGAGGAAGCTCTTAGAATTGCCCGTGTGGCAGTGGTGGATAACTTGTTCTGCGGTGGCCACATAGTTCAGGATACATCTGCCCTTGATGAACCCAGACTGAGCATTGCTGATTAAACTGTCCATTATGTTTTCTAGACGGATGGTCAAGATCTTTGTGATGATCTTCACTGAGCATTTTATGAGGCTAATAGGTCTAAAATCCCCTACTCGAGTAGACTCCACCCGTTTAGGTATCAGAATCACTTCCGCAAAATTGAACATACCCAGCCTGAGGTTGTTGTTGAAGAATTCACCCATCAAAGCCATAATATTCCCTTTTATTTCTTCCCAGAAAACCTGGTAGAACATCATTGGGAAGCTGTCTCGCCCAGGCAACTTCTCTGCTCCCATTTGAGTGACGGCCATTTCCACTTTTGTCACCGAAAAAGGTGCTTCCAATGTGGCTAGCAAATTAGCTGACTCATTCTGGTGGCCCTGCCAGGAATCGTCTCTAAGTGGGATCCTGAAGTCATTCTTCTTTCCAAAGAGGCCCTTGTAGTAGTCGTGAAAGGTTTTGGAAATCACATTTTCATCTTGGGATGTTCCCGTTTCTGTTTGTATTGACAGGACTAGATTGGATCGACGTCTTGCGCTTGACACTCGGTGGAAGAAAGCCGTATTCACGTCTTCCTCTTTGAGCCATGAAATCCTTGACCTCTGCTGCCATTTGATCTCCTCGAGCTTATAAAGATTGGCAATATTTTCTCGGAGCTCTAGTAGCCTGTTTCTTTCATCTTGTGTCAGGACTCTTGTTTCTTCCAATCTCTCTAGCTCATCAATTCCTTCCAAAAAGGAATCTTTTGCATGCCAGATCGTCGATAATCTAGACCGATTCCATTTACACAACCTCTTTCGCAGTCTCCAAATTTTTTCACACCATCGGGTGGCAGCGTCCAATCCAGTAGTTGGGAGCACCCAGTTTTCCATCACCATGTGGTGAAAGCCCTGGATTTCTAGCCATGCCTTTTCAAATCTGAACTTCCTTGGCCTTTGATACCCCTGAACCCTAGCATCAAGTAGAACCAGCGTATGATCCGACGTAGGTCTAGGAATAGATCTAGCGGTTGCCAGTGGGAATTTAGCCTCCCAATCCATCAAAACTGATCCGATCCAACTTGGCCATGATCGGGGACGCTCGCATATTTGACCAGGTAAATAGTCTGTCATTAATTGGGATATCGATCAACTCCAGCTCCGTGATAACCTTATTGAGTTCTTATCTGTGTCTATCACTCGAGCCTCTTCCTCTATGCTCGAATGCAAATCTAGTAATATTGAAATCTCCCCCCACGATCCAAGCTCCCGACCATCGTTGTCGAATATTGATAAGCTCTTGCCAAAAGGTATCTCAGTATATTGCCACGTTCGGCCCGTAAACCACTGTGATCGTATGCACCCAATTATCAGACTGTCGTCTTAGTCAGATAGTCAGGGAGAACGTTCCACTATATTCCTCGACACAGGTGAAAATATCTGTGTTGAACCCAATAGCAATGCCCCCCGAAGCTCCTGAGGATGGGCGTAGCACCCATTTCTTGATTCTATTGCCCCCTACTCTTTTGAGTTTAAACCAGTGTGCGAGCTTGGTATCCTGTAACCCTACCACCTCCGCCTTGGAGTTCATAATAACATTCCTAACCATATCTCTCTTACCCCTATCCCCCAACCCCCTAACATTCCAGAATAGTGCATTCATTGGGGAACCGATTCTAGGTTGATCGTGTGTGTGGGATGGGTGCCTTCCTTGAAGACCTCTGTCGACACAGAGGAGGACCCCAGGTCCTTCACTCGGTCAATTTACCAGTCCCTAATTTTATTGAGCAGTAGAGCATTACGTTCTATGTCATATACCTCTAATCCTCAGGCTTGCGCTAGGGTAAAAATCTCAGAATCTGACATGAAATTTAATATAGATTCTAAATAAATTTTTGTACCTCCGTCATCAATTTTTGTAGCTTTGGCCACCGCAGCAACCTCCAGAAAGTCATCCAAAGACTCTCCATGTTCCCTCTTAGGCACCCTCTGTACCCTGAACCCAACTATCCTGCTTAACGTTCCAGTACTATAGCCAGGCGCAGAATCTGGAAAGGTGGATAAGACCATCTCTGGAGAGATCTCTCTCTGTGTATCAGCAATAAACTCAAGGTCCTCTGGTTCCTCATCCTCATCCGTAAACGAGAACTCTTCATCTAAATTTAAGCGCCCTCCATGTCTTCATTGCTAACTGCGTCCTCAGTGACCCTTATAGTAGGCTCTCCTAAAGTGAACCCCTTAATGGGCCCACCACTTATCGCTATTACATTCTGCGTAGTGGGGACACTCGTAACAGACCCCTCAGTAGGCCCGTATAATATAGAGTGGTACTTGAGCTCATTTTTGTTCCCATCATCACATTCCGAAGGCAACCCTTCAGTTGGCACACGATAGTGCGTCTCTCCCTCGTGGTTTAGCATACCAAGATCCATAAACTTCCCTCTTGTCGTTAGCATCAGCAGATGCGCCCTTTCGCTGTCCCTCCTGCCATGTGGCTCACACGGAGCGGATGGCACAGTGGTCGATGCCAAAAGTGGGGGAAACGAGGCACTGAAAGTGTTATTCAAAGCAGAGGAAGGATTTCCCTTTCTTGTTTCTTCGTTGTCTTCTTTGCCTATTTCGTGCTTCCTCAAAGCTTGAGAAACTAAATCTCCTTTCGTCTCGCTTTCCTTTGAGCTTTCTTCCCTGTCTACGAGCAGCTCTTTGCTTGTCGTCTTCCCCAAAACAGCACCTGCAGACTGTCGCTCTTGACCCAAAGGAACTCAATTTTTCCTTTCTGGTGACTTCCTTTGCTTTGTTACCAACTCCCTGGTTGAGGGTGCTTTCTCGCCTGTCTTCTTCCCCAAACTGGTGCTTTCCCTCACCAACTCTTGTCCCGAAGCTTGCATGTTGTTACAGAATGGGTTTTTGCCATTTCTAAGGTCTGCATGCCCTGTCCCCCCTCTCTGTTCCACTGCACGCACCCCCTCACCTGCATGCAGAGCTTGACCACCACTTTGGGTAACCTTTTTGACCCCTTTACTGTGGCTAGCCTCGAGACTTACCAAATCTGGACATGGCTGTGGTAGCACCAATTTGTTTCCATCCTGGTCATTGGATCCCGTGGTCAAGCCTCGATCTTGACCACTGGTGAGCGGCCTTGAGTCTTGGGCTTTTGATCCCTCCGCCGCATGCTCCCGGCGACCCTCCATCCCTCTTGCTGCCTTGATCACTTCTCGGTGGGCACGCTCCACTTCATGGGCTCCGTCGATGGTAAGATCCCACTCCTGTGAGACTATCTGTTTGTAAGAGCGACCATCTTTAAGAGAGGGAGGAGGTTTGGGGGACGTGATGGGTAGGAGCTCCTCCTCTGTCTCTGCTCACTTGTCAAGAACAAACCGTATGAGATAAGATTCCTCGAAAGAGAAAATTTTGGCATATCTTGGCATAAGGGAGATGTCACCGCTCCTAATGAGTATCCTCGCCGATACTATCTCGGAGCGGTGAATAGTCTTCTTGTCGATGGCTTCCACTGTGCCGAAGTCGGAGACAATCTCCTGAAGAGCCTCCTTCTTCCAAAAGTGCAGTGGCACGTTGGGAATCCAAATCCAATACTTGTCTCCTTGCGGTAGCTCAGCGCTGAAGTTCGGTGACCATGCCTTGAATTCCACTTTGAAGAAACCAAAGTCTATCGTGCCCATTCTGGTTACTTCAGTCATCTTTTCTGGTGACGGGAATGACACTAGGAATTGGAGATGGCATATTTTCTTTGCTACCCAATCTCGGTGAGCTCGCATTGGACATTTGAGATTCAGAGCTTGGAGAAGGTGGGTTTCGGAAGGGCATCCTGATCTTACTCTTGCCACCGCACACCATTGGCTGAGCCATTTTTCTTCCTTCTTGATTGCGTCTAAACTGTTAGTAAGTTTGATAAAGGTAGGGCTTTCTAGCAACCTTCCTCTGCACACCTGCTGCTCATCGTTGTTGTTGGATTTAATGACGTTCGTGCAGGTGTATGACATGTGGCCCCACTTCATGCATCTCAGGCACCGCACCTCTTTGGTGCACTCTGTTCAGTAATGGCCTAAGTCCCCGCAATTGAAGCATAGCACCGGTTTTCGTTTTCCTTTTCTTAGCTTTTTCCTGTTTTCCTGTTGATTTGGTGGTGGGGACCAGTGTACGTTCTTACCCCCCCGGCCAACTTCCTGCCACTTCTCCGATGCTTCTCCAACTTGAGCCTGTTCCTCACTTCCTTGGTTCTCATTGTTTGGATCCCCTTCTTGGGCCCAAACGATGACAGACTTGAGGGGGTCGGGGGCTTCCTCATTTGGTTATGGGGGGGATCGTTGAGGGTTGCATGGTGTTGAGGGCCTTGGGTGAGAAGGAGGTAAAATGGTGGGTTTTGGAGAAACATTAGAACTGTGATTGTTGTGGAGGTGGTTAGTAACACTTCAGTGGACCCTCTCTCTTTTGTGGCTATTTCCTTGTTGCAGTCCATGAGCATTGTGACTGTATTGCTTGTAGTTGAGCCTCTGTTGCATCTTTGGTTGGTAATGGCAATGGTGGCGGTAGTCTCTGTCCCTCTGGTTGAAGTGAAACCATTGGGGGTGATGCTGGAACGTGGGGGGGGGGGGGGGGTCTTTCACGCTCACGGTAGCAAGGAGGAGGTCCCTCTCTATGGGCCCGTCCCCTCGGAGGTTCGTCCTGATGATGGCGATGATGAGTATTGCCTCTCCCTTCCTGGCGATAAAGTGCACTTCGGTGTGCCCGCAGTGGGGAGAGCGCACGCCTAAGCCTAGGGGCATCTCCCTCAAGAAGGATATTCAACGAGGGAGGGTCTGGGTGTGTAATAGGGATAGAGGGAACAGCCATTGCTAGGGTGACTGGGGTTTGTGTGTGAGTCTGGGGGGAGGTGGGGTCTCAAAGGAAGGGGGAGCAGGGGGTGGACATTCGGTGTGGTGTGCCCTCTCGTTGGGCCCGCACCCACTCAACTCTAGCTCTGAGAGCATGACGACGGAATGAAGCAAGGTGGTCCGAAAGGTGCGCAAGAAAGTGGTAAGCTTGTTGTAGTGGCGGTGAAGAATGTAGGGTGTTGAAGAAGGTGGGGAAGGCAAAAACAGGGTCCGAGAGATTGCCAGAGAAGATGAGAAGGTAAAAATGAGGAGGTAAAAGTGGAGGATGTGGTGAGGTGGTCTGAGAGTGAGTGGGGGGAAGATGGACCAGGGAGGGAGATGTCGGAAGAAGGTTATGGGGTGGTGGAGGAGGAGGCGGAGGTGGTGGATGGAAGTTGCTTCTGCTTCATGCCCAGTTCACTTCCATGGAGGTGAATGTTCTTTACAACTTTCGATTCAATTATCTGCATAATATATGTTTTATATGTTACAACAACAATTTCTTCTCAATAAAATAGAAATTATTTTGGTAATCGAACTAGAAATCTAAACTTCTACTAGCAAGAACACCCACATTTTCTTTTTTGATATTGCAGGTTGTGGATGATGCAGAATATATTAGCATAAATCTGTGATGCCTCCAATCCTGTTAGAGCGAAAGAGAAGAAAATAATAGAGACACCAATAAAATATTTACAAGTGTTATAAAATTAACAATTTTCAATTATATTTGTTAAATATTATGTTATATATTTAGTCCCATATCAGATTATGTATTAGTTTAGTATTTAGTTCCTTCCTATATATAAAAGACATTGTACTCAATCATAATCAATTAAATAATCTTTTCTCAAACTCTCTGTTAACCCTAATATAATATCAGAGCACTAACCCTAAATTTCTTTCTTTCTCACTAATCTCTAACCCTAATTACACAAATTCCCTATTTTTTTTCTTTCTTACTCCTACTGCCTTCAACAATAACAAGACTTGATACCAACTCTGGCAACTACCAATAACAGCAACCGCACCACTCCGGTGCTCCCGAACTCCTCAACAGAAACAACTAAAAGCAGTTGAACGAACTCCTCAACAACAACAACCAAGAGTGGCATCAACAATCACAATACCCAAACCTCCCGGCCTCCATCAACCTCTTCTTCAACATCCTGGCCTTCATTACCCTCTCCAACTGCAACACTCAAACCCACGAACAACAACTCCTTCATCCCCGACCACCCAAAACCCGAACTACACTCCTCTGCAAAAATCCTAGCCGCCACTCCTCTTCACCCTTAAACCAAAACCCTAGATCTATTATCTCTCTTCTCCACCACAAAAAAATAAAAAACAAAAACAAAAATAAAAAACAAAAAACAAAAAACCGAATCACATACAAACCTGAAACACCAACCCGAAATCGGACCCAAAATTTTTACAGCCCCCAACCCGTTATTTGTTATAAAAAAAACAAACTCAAATCCAAATTCAAACCCACACACCATAATCCTAACCCTTTACAAATCCAAACCCGAACTCTTAACCTTAACCCTACCCTACTCGAACCTTAACCCTACCTCTCTCTCTCTCCTTCTATTTCATCTGTTACTGCAGCCGCCACCACCGTTCGTTGTCTTCATCCCACTGCCGTTCAAAAAAAAGGAAAAAACAAAAGAAAAAGAGGATTAAAAGAAATACAGGTACTATTACTTCTCCAATGGAACCCTAATTTCGCCAGTATCTTCTCGTCTCCACCGATTTTCCAGCTACTGCATCTTCATATTCACTTATCCCTATTCCCGGCATCGACAAAAATAGTACCTTCCAGACTCATGCCTCCTCCCTCCTTCAAACGTCAGCAACAACATCACTATCCCGATTCCCATCTACATCCCGACAGTAGTAGCAGCACTGCCGTCATCCCAATTCCGGCCTCCTCCCTCATCTCAGCATCATACCTATCCCTGCCCTACCCTTTCTTCGGACACCAATAACAGTAGCAATATCACGATCCCGACAACAGCAACATCATTGTACTTATCCCTGTGACAGCATCACCAATACTCTTCCTCCATGTCGTACATCTTCTCTTACATCTTCTGCCATGATCGTTACTCCAACTTTGCCATCTTTTGCTGATTGGGTCGTGTCCATATTTCCCGACATGTCTCCTTTGTGGAAGACTCTCTTTACTACTTATCATCTCCTGAGGATACTACCTTTCTCGATTTCCCCAGTTATTGGACCTACCTTCCCAGACACATCTTTCTGCATTCCCTTCGATCTCATTCCTTTGGCTCATCTCCCATCTCATACAGATGTTACACTTATTGTTCCTCCTACAACAACACCGCCCACACCACCTGCATCCCACACCACTTGATTCACCACAATATCATGCACCCACACCACCTGCATCTCAACCGTTGCATGCATCCACCCCCACCGACCTCACCCCTATACATTGTCAATCCACCACCGGTTTGTCAGTCTACACGTTTCACTTCGGGCATCCTACCAGCATGTTATACAACTGATGCCATTGGTCCTTCTGACCAGTTTGACTTTGCCACCCTAGCTTCCTACTCACCACAGTTCCATGCACATCTCACTGCTATACACTCCACACGCGAACCCAAAACCTATCATGAAACAATTCAATATCCCGAATGGTGGGAAGCTATTGCAGAGAATTTTAGTGCATTTGATCAGACTGACACTTGAGATATTTTTCCACTATCCGTGGGTGTCCAGACTGTTAGCTGCAAGGGGGTCTTCAAGATCAAATATCAACCTGGCACAAGGCTCTTCTAGTTGCCCGAGAATTTACCCAAGAGTATGACATTGATTATGATGAGAGTTTTGCTCCAGTTGCACGGAGGATTACAGTTCGCACTCTCTTTGCCGTTGCCGCCATCCGTCAATGGCCGTTGTACCAGATGGACGTGAAAAATGTCTTTCTTCATGGTACGTTATCTAAGGTTATTTACCTGCACCCCCCTCCTGGTCATCCCACACCTCCTCGTCATGTTTGTTGTCTACGTCGAGCTATATATGATCTGAAATAACCCCCTCGATCCTGGTTTGAGTGTTTTTGCCGTGTCATCATACATGTTGGTTTCAGTCAGAGTTCTCAGGACCACTTTATGTTAATGCGTTCAGCATTGCAGGTGAGAGTACTTCTACTATTATATGTTGATAATATGATTATTACTGGGGATGACTCCGTGGATATTGTATCTACCCAGAAACACCTTCACCAGTAGTTCTATATGAAAGACCATGACAGACTACGCTACTTTTGTAACACCCCGAATTCCAAATACAACTGAATTCGAAGTTCCACAGGATCTTTACACTTCTTTCGTACAATTTTACAAGGAAATAAAGAACTTTTGTTACATTAGAGTTTACAATTACATTACATACTTACAGCGGAAGCAAATTACAACAATTTACATAAATTGAAATGTATAACACTTGAATCATTCTTTAATCAGCATGCATTCTTTAGTCTTGTTAACCACTTTATTCTGCATAGAAACTGTGGGTGTTTCAGTTACTTACAACTGACGAAATATTATACACAACTATCCTCTCTATGCCGAAAACAGTATAATGATTCTCAAATACTTAAACAACCACAAACTTGATCACAAACAGAACTATAAGGGGCTATCCTATAGATGTCATGTTGTGCGGTGCACTTAGTCCTGAATGCAGTTATGTATATTACATGACACTAATGCGCACTTGTTAAGTATCTATGCATCCCATACTACATAGGTCTGAGGGCAAGCCCTTAACCATTCTTCATCTTGTAGGGTTCAATCCATCGTCATGACTTAAACTAGTACTGTAACTACGATAAGTATCCTAGATGTTCTATGAGTTATGAGCTCATGTCCCGACAGCCTAGAGGAGAATCCCACGTCATGTCACGATGCATCGTGAAGGACCTATGGATAATTCAGCCTCCGTCATGGGACATGACACCACCCGCAGTATCCAAACACCACATGAGCGTCGCCTATGGTACGGACTCCTGGAGATATACCCACATCATGTCACGCCGCATCGTGAAGACAGCCTGTGAATACTCTCACACCGTAGCTCCGAGGCTCTCATACTCGTGTTTTTCTCTTATTTTCATCACGTCATCACTATGTATCTAGTCCTTAGTTATTTGAATCATGAACAAAATCAATTCTCTAGAGTTAGCCCTTCCACCATACCGGTCTCAACTATTTATAACAAATGACCCAAATCTTGGTCGTTTCATTTCAAGTCTCATTTCAACATATTTCTTTTCGATGCCGGTATAAGGCTTAGCACACTCTAGTTATCAATTTTAATTCATAATCACAAAATTGAGTTCTCATACTCATATAGTCTTTTCATAGTTCAAGTAAATATCCATCTTCTTTTCATAATTCAATGTTCAATTTCAATTAATAGCATTCTCATTCAAACAAAATAAGTCTCAATAATTTAACTTAGTTTCCGTACTATTATTTCTTTTCCTCCAAAAATTAAAATCATATTTCTCATTTAACTTTCAAGGCATACATTACCCAAAATAATAACAAAATCCATAATGAACACACTTCAAGTTCTTTTTATACAAAATCCCCTCTTATAAATCTAATATAACTCAAAAAGTCACCTTTGTTCTTATACTTATGCAAAATATCGATTTTACAAGGTTCTACTTAATTTTTTCCTCTCACGCTATTTAAATTAAGTCAAAATAGTGTACAAATATTCTTTACAAAGTCTATATATTTTTATAACAATTATCGAATTTTTCCCAAATTTTTAAAGTCACAAAATCACGAAAAACTTTAAAAAAAAACCAAAAGTTTTTAATTTGCTGACTTCAGGAATCGAACCAGCGACCACAGACAAAGCCAGTGCATGCACTAACCAAAGGGACAGAGCGCAACCACGTCACAAAGATGGCTCGAATTCATTTGAGTCCATTTCTCGAGTTTGGATTTCTCCAAAAATAAAAACGAAAAGTCTCTTGTTCGGTTTCGAACCCAAGACCAAGGCCAGACCCACGCTACAGTAAGCGTGCCTAAACACACCCACTAACCAATTAGGCTAAGTGGCCAAACTGATATGAGTTGGATTTTTAGGGGGTTTGATCCTAGTTTCGGTTCATTCGAGTTTTTATGAAAATAACTAATTTTAATTTCGTTTCTTCTCCACTTTCATTCAAAATTTCCAATATCAGCAAATTAAATCTTGATTTTTGACATAAAAACATCACTTTCCTCTTTGACTACAATTTGTCTGCAATTTCAAAAATGTATAAACAAATGTCATTTCTTTTGTAAATTGGCATTCAAACTTCTTATATTTCCTTCTTATTATGAATATTATTATTGCTTAATCATTTCAGTAGCAAAATTCCTCATTATTAACAATTGAGATAGCAAATTCACCACTAAGTATGATTATCATTTCGATCCAATTAAGCATACAATCATGTCTCCTTGGTATAGTACAAATCATCAATCAAAGCATGATAGCATGGTGAATATTAAACTAACTATCAAAATTTGCAACTAATTATTAATCTTCTCACACACAATCAAGCATTCTAGTTTGTCTCATTCTTATAATATATGGCTAGAATAACTATGTTTCTTTTCAAATGCATCAACCATACTCTAGTATGAACCTAATTAGAAGTGTAAGAGAATCACCCACCTTTGATGGAGAGAAAAACAAACAAACTCCTAATGATCTCCTACAACGATCGAGCGAAGCCTTCTCCTCATAAATCAAGCCACCAAATTTGCTTCTCCTCCTAATGATGCAAGCAACCTGAGCCTCCCTTCTTGTCCCCTAGTGTAGTGCGGCCTCCTCTTCTTGGTTGTAGAAATACAAAAGCACACAATCTTACAACTCCTCAATCTTTTGTCTCACTCAAATTACTCTTCTTTCTTTTCTTTCTATTCTTTATTTTCAAAAATTCTAATTGTGAGAATGAAGAGTATAGGGAGGGGTATAATTTACACAATTTTCTAGGATGAATGGTGGGCTAAGATTTGATCAAATGGTTGGAGATTAAGGGCCAAGATGCATTAGGGAGTTATAGAAACTACCCATGATGAATAACTACCTCTCCACCACTTCCATCTCTCCCACTCCCTCCATCACCATCCGGCCTAGGATGAGAAGTGTGCAATGCACACCCTGGTGCTTGCACGTGCCAACTAGTACCCCCTCCTTACAAGTGTACATGTGAATAAATTTTTATTTGTTCATGAAAAGAGTCTACACTACAAGTTGGATTGTTTTAAAAGAGAAATAAATTAAATGGGCTCACTAATGGGCCAATTTAACCACGGGCTTTAAATAATTAAATTAATTAGTTAATAAAGTGGGCTTAAAAGATAATTTGGGCTTTAAAAGAAAATAGTTTTTGGAAAAATGAAGGAGAACAAATACTATATAAAAAATTGTCACGCCCCGCTTCCCAAAAATAAGGAATATGAGTACATGACAAAAGCCCAGCGAATGACTAACGTCACCCACAAGCTATTTAATCGATCAACTCAACAATATAAACAACACAGAACAATTGCGCAAACAATAATAATCTCATAAACAATAATACTTGAATTGAAACTGATATGGTCAAAACAAGGGGTTCAATCGAGACCGTCCAAATGGGGCACGAATCCTACAGCTCAGGGACGAGACGGTAATTTCACATGCAAACGGGTCCGAAGCGGGTACTGGGTCTCCTTCTCACAGATCCAATAACCCGCAAACGGATCCACCACAGCTGGGCACGGGTTTCAACCCGCTGCCAACTCGATCCAGCAAGACACAATCAAGGTCCCTGATTAGATCTAAATCAACGGCCATGATTCACGTCAATCTTTACACTGGGATTTAGGGATTAAAATTCCTTATCTGATTACCAGAATATACCTTATCAGATTACTTTCCCAATCTGTTTACAAGGAGATTATTCTATATCAGACTACGCGGATTACATTCCTAAATTGTTCTCTAAGACGCCTATAAATACCCCCCACCCATCTCCATTAACGGGTAATCAATCTTTCTCTAGTTAAACGCTCTTTCATAATCAATTCCGGTTACTGACTTGAGCGTCGGAGGGTGCGTCGCCGGGAACAACCCCGGTGTCTCGCACTTTTTGCAGGTGCACGGCGGGAGCGACGATCAGAGTTCAACGGAACAGGTATACAGGTTCTCCTATTCAGTTTCCCCAAAGAACTCACAAATTCATCTGTTTGCCCCCACACCGAATTTAGCGGCAACAGATTGGCGCCGTCTGTGGGAAACTAACGAGTAGAGACCTCTCCTCTTCCCGGTGAACAGGTTTTCTCCAGCCATGCCGCCTCGCAAAGTCAGATCCAGGGGCTCCAATCGAGCGCCCATCCCTGACCAGCAGGAAGTCCTTCCTGATCCCACTCAACAACAAGGGCAGCTCCCTCCTACCGTGGAAGAGCCGCTCCAGCGGAACCCTCCACATCCTGATCCGAAGGGGCCTAACCCCCAGAAACAGCCTCTTCATCCAGAGAACATACCCAACCACACTGCCTCCAGTGCCTCCATGGCCTCCCATCATCCCCGAGCCTCTGGTCGCCACGATGCCCATCCCAGACGCCCGGAGGATAAGGACCTTCGTCACCATCTGGACGAAAAGCGGGCTCGGGGAGAAGCCTCCCACCAAGAACGATCCCCCCGACACCGGGGACACAGGGGATCCCCCGCCCGAAGAGGGAGAAAAGACTCCCCCGATCACTACCGAGGGAGGCACTCACCGGCAGGTCGGCAGCAGCATCGGAACAATGAGGCACCCATCACCCGTGCCGAGTTCCAGCAATTCCAAGCTATGGTACAACAGGCCCTCAATCTCCGTCAAAATCCCAATGAGCCAAGGGCCCCCTCCCCTCGTCCGGTCCGGAGCCCTCGCCAACGTTCCCCTTCTCCTCGACCCGCTCCTACCAATTCCAGACGCACCCCAAGTCCTCGTCGTTCCCGAAGCTACCATCGCCGCAGCCCTCGCTCCCCATCCTACGAAGACGAGTCCCGTGGCTCGGCAGATCACCGCCGGAGAGATAACACCATGAACCGCCGCCTAAACGAGGTGGAAAAACTCTTGGGACGGATAAACCGGGAAGAAGAACTCAGGGGGAGGACCCTCCGTCCTAGCCAACCCCCGTTCTCCCGGACCATAGTGGATACTCCTGTTCCCTTCGGTTTCAAACCTCCCCAGTTCGAGAACTACACGGGAGAGACCGATCCGGTTGACCACATCGAAGGCTTTAAGACTTTGATGCTCCTCCATCAAGCGTCCGACGCCCTCCTCTGCAAAACATTCCCTGCAACTCTGAAGGGCCCAGCTCGAGAATGGTACTCTCGCCTTGCCCCGGCGTCAATATTCTCCTTTGAACAGTTCGAGACCCTGTTCATCACCCACTTCGTCAGCAGCCGAAGGGCCGAGAAGACCAGCATTTCCCTGTTGCACCTCCGTCAGCAGAAGGGGGAGAGATTGAGGGACTACGTGAAGAGGTTCACAGCCGAGGCCAGAACTATCGCATCCCTCGACCAATCCGTTGCTACCGCGGCGTTCCAATCCAACATCCTAAATTCTAACCTCCGCTCCTCCCTCGCCAAAAAACCGCCACATGACTTTTCTGACCTCCTCCTCCGTACTGAAAAGTACATCCGAGCTGAAGAGGCCGAGGAACCGCCCAACTGGGAAGCAACCGCCTCCGGGTCTAAGAGGAAGGGAACGGAAGAAGAGGGACCCAAAAAGTTTCAGAAGGATAATGCTGGCCAGCGCCGGCCTCCCCCTAGATTTGAAAAATTTACTCCCCTCACCACAAACATCTCCGCCATTTTCATGGAAGTCGAAAAAGAAGGGGTCCTGCCTCCAGCTCCAAAGATGAACACCCCAGCCAAAAGGAGGGATAAAGACAAATGGTGCCGTTATCACCGGGACCATGGGCATGACACCAACGACTGCCGGGCTCTGAGAAACGAGATCGAAGCCCTCATCCAGAGGGGGCAGCTGGCGAAGTTTGTAAGAAAGGACGGGGCCGAACTTCCTCCCCAGCCTCGGGGGGCTAACAAACGTCCGGAACGGGAAGAGACGCCAGAATTCGAGGAAGAGCGAGTCCTCCACCTTATCCATGGGGGTCCAATGGGGGGCTCCTCGAACTCTTCTCGGAAAGCTTTTATTAGGGAAGTAAATTCTGTCCGGGCCACCCCTCCCCCCAAAGGACTCGGAGTGCCCGTCACCTTCTCTGACGACGATCTCGAGGGCGTCCGCACCCCTCATTGCGACGCACTCGTCATCAACCTTCACATGGCCAATTTCAAAGTCGAAAGAATCCTAGTGGATAACGGCTCCTCCGTTAACATCCTATTCCTCGATGCTTTTAAGGGGCTGAAGCTCTCCCGAGACAGACTGAAGCCCGCCGGGTATACGCTCCATGGGTTCACGGGAGTGCCGGTGACGATCGAAGGGGTGATCACCCTCGATGTCACAGCAGGCAAAACTCCTACTACCCGCACGGAGTCAATGGATTTCATGGTTGTAGATGTCCCCGCGGCCTACAACGTCATTTTGGGTCGGCCCGGCCTAGCCGCCCTTGAAGCCGTCCCTTCTGCCTATCATCTCAAAATGAAATTCCCCACTCGGGCTGGAGTGGGAGAAGTTAGGGGCAATCAGGAACAGGCCCGCAAGTGTTACATGACCTCCACGCTCGGACCCGTCCTCTCCTTAGAAACACTCGAGATTCCACAAGATGCTGCTCGGCCGACTCCCGAGCCAGTCGATGAGCTGGAGGAAATACTCTTCTCGGAGCAGGAGCCGACCCGTAAGTTCTATGTCAGCAAGGCACTCCCGTCCGCCCTACATTCAAATATTGTGAAATGCATCCGAGCCAACCGGGACCTCTTCGCATGGTCAGCAGCGGACATGCCCGGTATCTCCGAAGAACTCTTGGTCCATCGCCTCAGCGTTGATCCGGGGTCCAAACCGGTCCAGCAGAAGAGGCGCAAGTTCGCCCCCGAGCGCCAGCTCGCCATCAAAGAGGAGGTAGACAAACTGTTGAAAGCCCGATTCATACAGGAAGTGAATTATCCGGAGTGGTTGTCCAACGTAGTCATGGTGAAGAAATCCAATGGGACATGGAGAATCTGTATTGATTTCACTGACCTCAACAAGGCCTGCCCTAAAGATCCCTTCCCTCTGCCGAGCATCGACACTCTGATTGACGCAACCTCGGGACATGAGCTCCTCAGCTTCATGGATGCTTTCTCGGGTTACAATCAGATAAGGATGTTCCCCCCGGATATTCCGAAGACGTCTTTTGTAACGGACCAAGGACTCTATTGTTACCGAGTCATGCCGTTCGGCCTGAAGAACGCAGGGGCAACGTATCAACGTCTCGTCAACAAGGTATTCCAGGCCCAGATTGGTCGGAACATGGAAGTCTACGTGGACGACATGCTTGTGAAAAGCATCCGAGGCGTTGATCATGAGACCGACCTCCAAGAAGCGTTCGATGTTTTGAGAAAGCACAATATGAGACTCAACCCGAACAAGTGTGCGTTCGGCGTCTCATCGGGCAAGTTCCTCGGCTTTATGGTCAGCCAACGAGGAATAGAGGCAAATCCGGAGAAGATCAGGGCCATACTAGACATGGCCCCGCCCAGAAACGTCAAAGAAGTTCAGAAACTGACAGGTCGTTTAGCCGCCATTGGGCGCTTTTTGTCGAAGTCCGGAGAGAAATGCCTCCCGTTCTTCAAAGCCCTGAGGGGGACTAAGGGGTTCGAGTGGGGGCAGCCGCAACAAGATTCCTTCGACCAGCTTAAAGCTTACCTCGTCAACCCGCCTCTGCTCAGCAAACCCATACCAGGCGAACCCCTCTACCTCTACTTGGCAGCCTCGGAACAGACACTAAGTGCGGTCTTAGTCAGGGAAGAAGATAGAACTCAAAAGCCCATTTACTACGTCAGCAAAGTGCTCCGGGACGCCGAGCTCCGGTACCCGAAAATTGAGAAAATAGCCTACGCCCTGATAATGGCTGCAAGAAAGCTTCGGCCATACTTCCAGTCTCATTCGGTGGTCGTCCTTACCGACCAGCCGTTGAAACAGATCCTTCACAAGCCAGAGACTTCCGGCCGCCTCATGAAGTGGTCGATCGAGCTGAGCCAACATGATATTACTTATCAGCCTCGGACCGCAATCAAGGCGCAGGCGCTGGCCGAATTCATAGTTGAGACGACTATCCCCGACTCCGAGCAGACGACGAAGGGACCGCCTGTCTGGTCTGTATATGTCGATGGATCCTCTTGCGACGAGGGGAGCGGGGCTGGAGTCATCCTGGCGGGCCCAGACGACTTTGTCCTTCAATATTCCCTCCGGATAAACTTTAAAGCCTCGAATAACGAAGCCGAATACGAGGCACTCATAGCCGGCCTCGGGATGGCCCGAAACGCAGGGGCGCGACGCCTGCAGATCTTCAGCGACTCTCAATTGGTCGTCAACCAGGTCCTCGGCGAATATGAAGCCCGCGATGACAGAATGGTAAAGTACTTGGCCAAAGTGAAGAGCCTCATGGCTCTCTTCGACGAGGCCCTCATCCGAAGAATCCCCAGAGAGGAAAATGCCCAGGCCGACGCCCTGTCCAAACTAGCTTCCTCATCCCTGCAAGGCCTCGAACAAACAGTTCTGATAGAAGTCCTCCTCAAGCCCAGCATAGAGGACGAGGCTTTCAACTCCGTCGAAACACTGCCGCTCCCCCTCGAAGACAATTGGATGAAGCCCCTCGTCGAGTTTTTAAGAGACGGACTCCTACCAAGGGATCCGAAGGAAGCCCGAAAGATAAGGACCCGGGCCGAGCGTTACATAATGGTCGAAGGCGTTCTGTATAAGCGCTCCTTCACCCAGGTGGATGGTCGACCCTACCTAAGATGCCTCTCCCCCGGACAAGCCGATTACGCCCTGCAAGAGCTCCATGAGGGCATCGGCGGAGCCCACTCCGGCTCCAGAGCCTTGGCACGTAAAGTGTTAAACTACGGGTATTACTTGCCCACTCTCCTACGGGACGCCGAACGACACGTTCGACAATGCACCTCCTGTCAGAAGTATTCCGACATCCGACGCCTTCCACAAGCACCACTCTCCTCCTTGTCGAGTCCGATCCCCTTTGCAATGTGGGGGATGGATCTACTCGGGCCATTTCCACCGGCCCCCGGACAGTTGAAGTTTCTAGTCGTGGCAGTCGACTATTTCTCGAAATGGGTCGAGGCCGAGCCCCTGGCTACAATTACCGAACATAGAGTCGTCCAATTCTTCTGGAAAAGTGTAATCTGTCGTTTCGGTGTTCCCCGAGTCGTAGTTACGGATAACGGTACGCAGTTCGCTGGAGCTGCCTTCCGAGCCTTATGTCAAGACCTAGCTATACAGCACCGCTTCTCCTCAGTCTCTCATCCCCAGTCAAATGGCCAAGCCGAGAATGCCAACCGACAGATCCTCTCCGGCATCAAGAAGAGACTCGACAAATGCTCCAAGGGATTGTGGGTCGATCAGCTGCCCAATGTGTTGTGGAATTACCGAACCACGAAGCGGATCCCGACGGGCGAGAGTCCGTTCAATCTCACCTATGGGTCCGAGGCCCTCATCCCACTAGAAGTTGGAATACCCTCTCCTCGCCTGATTGCCTTCGAAGAAGAACAGAATGCCAGGGAGCTCAGAACGAGCCTAGATTTGGTAGACGAGATTCGGGAAAGAGCCGCCATACGGCAGCAAGGTTACCGAAGAAGAATCGAACTCGCCTACAACAAACGGGTCCGCCCAACCGACTTGAAAGAGGGGGACCTGGTCCTCCGAAAGCTGGCCATTTCGTTCCCCGGACAGAAGAGCAAATTGGCCCCAAATTGGGAGGGACCGTACAAAGTATCCAAAGTGATCCGCCCCGGTGCGTACAAGCTAGAAGACCTTGAGGGTAGAGAAATTCCCAGGACTTGGAACGCCGACCATCTTTTGAAATACCTAGAGAAGGCAACCCCGCCTATCTAAGTAACTCGAGATGTCGGGCAACCACTCCTGCTACTAGTAATTTTTCCTTTGTTCTTTTTCATTGTAATAAACGGCTAGCAACTTTAGAAGCAGCCGACCATTAGATATTAATAAATAAATAAAGTTTTTCTTTACATTATCGCGTACTTCCGCCTCTAATTCCCTTATCACACAATGGTTCGGAGTCCAGCACTCGGCTCGACTCTTCCTACTCGGCCCGTCTTCAGACGGGCCGGGGGCAGATCGCCGTTCGAAATTGCTCCTGCAGCCGTTGAATGGATCGGAGTCCAACACTTGGCTCGATTTTGCTTCGCAAATCCGCTCCTAAGCGGACTAGAAGTAGCTCGCCATTCGAAACTGCTCCTGCATCTCTCAAACTTATCACACAATGGTTCGGAGTCCAGCACTCGGCTCGACTCTTCCTACTCGGCCCGTCTTCAGACGGGCCGGGGGCAGATCGCCGTTCGAAATTGCTCCTACAGCCGTTGAATGGATCGGAGTCCAACACTTGGCTCGATTTTGCTTCGCAAATCCGCTCCTAAGCGGACTAGAAGTAGCTCGCCATTCGAAACTGCTCCTACATCCCTTAAACTAATCTAACGACCGGATCCTTCCTCCGGCTCGACTCTATCTCTCCGACTCGTCCTTAAACGGTCCGGAACCCGTCCCGACCGTAGACTGTGCCGAGCTGACGAGGTACCGACCCTCGTTTTGGGAAAAAATCATCCCGAGGTCAACTCGCCGTTAGATCCTCTCAAATTGTGTGCCAAAGCGTGATGAGTGGATCCAGTAGTGCCACGTGCCCACAAAACGACAAGATAACGTTTTCTTGGTACTCGTGCCTGCCTCTGGATTCGTGCCCCCATCCGACGGTTATGGACACCCCACGTCGATCGGCACCAAGAGCCGAACGGCGGAGTCAGAACAACACATTGTTGGAGAATTCGTTTCGGCCATCAATTGTGCCGAGCTGACGAGGTACCGACCCTCGTTTTGGGAAAAAATCACCCCGAGGTCAACTCGCCGTTAGATCCTCTCAAATTGTGTGCCAAAGCGTGATGAGTGGATCCAGTAGTGCCACGTGCCCACAAAACGACAAGATAACGTTTTCTTGGTACTCGTGCCTGCCTCTGGATTCGTGCCCCCATCCGACGGTTATGGACACCCCACGTCGATCGGCACCAAGAGCCGAACGGCGGAGTCAGAACAACACATTGTTGGAGAATTCGTTTCGGCCATCAATTGTGCCGAGCTGACGAGGTACCGACCCTCGTTTTGGGAAAAAATCACCCCGAGGTCAACTCGCCGTTAGATCCTCTCAAATTGTGTGCCAAAGCGTGATGAGTGGATCCAGTAGTGCCACGTGCCCACAAAACGACAAGATAACGTTCTCTTGGGACTTGTGCCTGCCTCTGGATTCGCGCCACCATCCAACGGTTGTAGACACCCCACGTCGACCGGCGTCAATAGCCGAGCGACAGGATCAGAATTGCGACAAAAGACTCGACGAACAGCCAATAGAAGACACTTCGGATAAATCGACCCCAATTTTATTAATGACTTGGACGAGTTTACAAAAAGATTACTACAGCGAGTTCAACAAAATATTAGAAGGCATGACCCGCTCATTTCCTCCGAGGAAGGGGGACACTCCGGTTCAACGACACTTTGGGTCGGCGCTTCTTAGCCTCCGAGCTCGTCTCCAGGCCGACGAACCGGGACGCCCCTTCGCCGCTGAGCCTCACAGTTGCCCCAACCGAAGCGCCACTTGAAGACACCGCCACACCACTTTGTGCATCGGCGGCTGACGCCCCGATGATGGGAGTCCGGGACGCCGCTTGGTAGAACGTGATACCTCGCTCGATCTCTTCGCGGGTACAGGAGGTGCTCCGGACGTTGGCCCTCACCGGCTGAGGCTTGAGCCGAGCGACCTCCTCCTCCAATTCGACGATCCGGTCCTTCAGCGCCTCGTCCCTCACGACAATTTTGAACCGAGGAAGCTTCGCCGATCCAGGGTATTCGGCGCTGTCAGATATGACACGACGCAGATGGGTCACCTCGATACTCTTGTCGACTGTCACCCTTTGCAAATGCTCGACCTTCTTCACGAGCTCATCTCGTTCGGCCAAAACAGAAGCCAATTCTTCTTCCTTAGCAAATAGCTCGGCTTCGGCTATCCGCAAGTGGTACACTTCGGCCAACAGATCCCCGTTCTTCATCTCCATATTGTACAGCATCCTCCTCGTCAGGTCGATCTCGCCCTCAAGGCGTTTCACGAGAGATAGATGGAACAGCTCTACTTGTCGCCGAGCCATCGTAGTGACGGGGGCCTACCCTACCACCGAACCAAACACTTAGACAATTTCAAAGACAAAACGTTTTTTCATTTATCAAAAAGCGGTGGCCAGTCCGCAAAAGGCGTTACAAAGCTCGGAAGAAAAAGCAGAACAGAAACTACAAAAAGATTAACGAAAGAATCAAGGGTCCACCTGCGTCTCCGCTCCCACCCCGGACGCATCGACGGGCGGTCCCTCGATCTCTCCCTTAGCCGGGTCATCCTCTCCCCCTCCGTCTTCGCCTTCGACCTCGTCCTCGGCATCCCCCTCCTCGTCGTCCACGGGCGACCCGGGCCACAGTCGATAACCGACTCGCTCGAAGCCGGGGACACGAGCCTGGACATGGTCCAGGGCCGTCTGGTAGGATCGCTCCATGTTCTCAGCCATATGTTTCTTCGCCTCTGCCTCAATCTCGGCTTCGACCTCCGCCCGGATCCTCGCGGCCTGCGCTTCCCTCTCCGCCTTCTCGTCGGCCAAGGACTTCAATGCCGCGGCAAGATCTTGGGCGGCCTTGGCAGCTTTGGCGGACTCCGCTTCGAGGCCCTCCTTCGCTTTCTTCAGGTCGGCGGTAAGGTCGGCCACCCGAACGTCCAGAGCCTCGGCCCGCCTCTGCTCGGCCTCGAGATCCTTGACCGCCCGGACCTTCGCCAGCCTGTCTTTCTCGCTGGCGGACTTCAGCTCCTTCTCCTGTGCGGCGAACGCCTCCATGAGATGGCCGAAGTGAACGGTGGCCTACGAAGACAACGATAAGTACGAAGTACGCACCGAGTAACAAACTTGAAGAAATTTGCGAACACTTACCGAAACAAGCCCCCGGGCGACTTCGTAAGTGTCGTCGCCGACCCTCCCCGCATTCAGCGCGGTCTTATCCTTCGGGGTCGCCAAGTGTTTGACGACCTGCATTGACATCTGCGAGTTGCCGAGGAAACCATCATGATTCCTCACCAGCCAGTTCGGCACAAACAACTGCTTGTGCTGCTCGGTCAGGATTTCCTCGGCATTCTGAGTCAATGGGGGAAGCTCGAGCGCCAGCGCCGCATTGACATCAAAGACACCCTCGTTCACGGACGGGGCGACAGGGGCCGAGGTCTCCTCCACCACCACTACCTCCGAAGGCACCTCGGTAGCCGGGGGAGGCGGAGCAACGTTAGTGGCGACCGCGGGCTGAACACCCGAAGACGCACCCTCGGCCGCCCTCTTCCTTTTTCTGGTCCCGGTCAGCTTGGACCTATCGGCCATCATAGCTTTAAAGTCAATCTTCATCGACTCTGCATCAACAAAAAAAAAGAGGGGGAGAAAACCGAATCAAAACAGACGAATTGAAGACTTAGAAAAAAAAAAAAAATGAATGAGATGTCAAGAGCGTACTCGGGTCGATGGGGCTTAGTCCGGACCCGAACAACACCTCTTCGGTCAACTCCCTCCAACTCAGTACCGGAAGGGCCGTGATCCTCCTCGCTACCTCCTCCTCGGCCTCAGATAGTGCGGGGTCGCCCCGCGCAAATTTCGGCACTTCCACCTTCCACCGGGACGGAATGTGCCAAATCGCTTCGCCCCTTACGATAAAATACTTCTCCCTCCAACCCTTAAGAGAGTCGGGATTCTCTACAATCTTAACACCTCTCCTCGGCCCCAAATAGTACCGGTACTCCGAGCCGTGTTGCCTGTTTATCCGATAGAGGCCCCGGAAAACTGACAGATCCGGCGCTACCTCGGCTCGGTGACACTGAAGCAAGAATGCGTTCACATGACGCCAAGTGTTTGGACTGAACTGAGTAGGGGCGAGACAATACCAACCGAGGATCTGAAGTATGAAAGGGTGCAGCGGAAAACGCAGTCCCGCGTTCAAGGAGTCGACGTCAAACATGCACATGTCCGACGAAGGCAACTTAGTGTTTGCTCGCACCCCGGGGCCGGCGACCATCAGCTTGTACTCCGACGGGATAGCGAAGGCCTTCCTGATCCGAAGAAGATCCTTCTCGGTCAACGACGAAATGAGCTCGTCAGCTTCGGAGGGATGGAACGGATTAGGCTCCTCGACGATCTTCGACTTTCCGTAGATCGCTTTCTCCAGAAGATCACCCTCGTACTGCCTGACTCCCGAATGCCCGGACAGGACGGAAGGATATTGTCCTATCTCGGGAGCTCGTTTCGGGTTCTCCACAATCACCCCCACTATGGGGGGCGGGGTCTCCCCTGTCCTCTTCTTCTTCCCGATCCTCGACTCGACAGCCAGCGGTTCGGCCATCTGCTTCCCCTTCCTGCGAGCTTCCGCCCTACTCCTCTCCCCGGCGCCATCACCGCCCGAGGACGAGGCACCACTACCCGAGCTTACCCTTGACATCCTTTGAAAAAGCTAAGGCAAAGACAAACTAACCTTTGAAGTGACGTTCACGGTCGGAGAATGCTCGCCTGAAATCGCCTGGCCCACGCGACAGCTAACGACAACACCGTGGAGCAAGAGCGCCGCTAGCAGAGGACTTAGAGAACAAAAGTGAATTCGTAGAGTGAAAAGTGAGAAATGAGCTCAGGGGTGAAGGAATGGTAACTTATAACCTCAACTGATAACGGGCCTCCTTGGGAATCCAAAAGGCCCACTAAGAATCCCAAACGCCCTACAAGAGAGAGGCGGCGGTATGAGAGGGGTGGCGGAACTCCCCAAAAAACACAAGTTGCGACTCGGCCACCGGTCTAATGAGCCGAGCTATCGAACGAAACGCTCAGTGACCGAGCCACCGAGTTCGCCCAAAAATACCCAACTCCGCGCCCGGCAAACAGCGCGAGGTATGCAGACCGAGGTGACGAGATACCGACCCTCGTTTTTGGCAAAAAATCCTCCCGAATCAAAATCACCGTCGGATCTCTCCAAAATTCGCGTCAGAATCTGATGAACGGTTCAGATTGCGCCACGCCCACAAAACGACAAGATAGCGTTTTCTCGTGATCTGAACCCCATCCTCGTGATGCGTGGCAAAATGAACGGCCCAGATCCGTCCACGCAGACCTTCCAAACCGCTTGCCATCGGCTTGGTCGGCCGAGCTACCGAACAGCTCAGCCGAGCAACCGAGCCACTTAATACGGAACGGCGGAACCATCAAGAAGACAAGTAAACAACTCGGCCTCCGGCCCACCAAGCCGAGCCACCGAGTTCGCCCAAAAATACCCAACTCCGCGCCTGGCAAACAGCGCGAGGTATGCGGACCGAGGTGACGAGATACCGACCCTCGTTTTTGGCAAAAAATCCTCCCGAATCAAAATCACCGTCGGATCTCTCCAAAATTCGCGTCAGAATCTGATGAACGGTTCAGATTGCGCCACGCCCACAAAACGACAAGATAGCGTTTTATGGGGATCCACGCCAAAGATGGACGGCCTAGATGATGCCACGTACCTCGGATGCTCCGAACCGAGGCACCGACCCTTCCAACCAGGTCGCCGACCCCCCAAGCCGCGGCACTACGCATCCGGGCCGTGGTGCTGGGGTACCGACCCATCCAACCGGGTCGCCGACCCCCCTAGCCGCGGCGCTACGCATCCGGGCCGTGGTGCTGGGGTACCGACCCTTCCAACCGAGTCGCCGACCCCCCTAGCCGCGGTGCTACGCATCCGGGCCGTGGTGCTGAGGTACCGACCCTCGTTTTTGGGAAAAAATCCTCCCGACCCTCAGGAGCCGTTGGATCTCATAGGAAAGCGCGCTCGTCATGATGGACGACCCAGGTCTTGCCACGTCCACAAAACGACAAGATAGCGTTTTATGGGGATCCACGCCAAAGATGGACGGCCTAGATGATGCCACGTACCTCGGATGCTCCGAACCGAGGCACCGACCCTTCCAACCGAGTCGCCGACCCCCCTAGCCGCGGCGCTACGCATCCGGGCCGTGGTGCTGGGGTATCGACCCTTCCAACCGAGTCGCCGACCCCCCTAGCCGCGGTGCTACGCATCCGGGCCGCGGTGCTGAGGTACCGACCCTCGTTTTTGGGAAAAAATCCTTCCGACCCTCAGGAGCCGTTGGATCTCGTAGGAAAGCGCGCTCGTCATGATGGACGTCCCAGATCTTGCCACGTCCACAAAACGACAAGATAGCGTTCTATTGGGATCCCCGCTAAAGATGGACGGTCTAGATGGTGCCACGTACCTCGGATGATCCGAACCGAGGTACCGACCATTCGAACCAACTCGCCGACCCCTCGAACCGCGGCGCAACGCATCCGGGCCGGGGTGACGGAGTGCCGACCCTCGTTTTTGGGAAAAAATCCTTCCGAGGAGCAGGAGGCGTCTGATCGTTCCGAAATTCGCGCTCCATCTTGATCGAAGGCCTAGATGATGCCACGCCATAAATAGGTATTAAAAATTGGTTTTTATTTATTTAAATCGGTTTATTTATTTAAAAAATTGCGAAAAATCGCTAAAAATTCGGGAAAATTAGCTAAAAATTCCAGGAAATAATTAAAAATTCGGGGAATATTTCTAAGCCACCGAACGAGCAATTATTACCTAGAATACGCGGTTAAAGCCCCCGAACAATTAGCCAACACATCGCAAAATTAAATAAATCATCCGGAAAAATAGATAAAAACTCGACACAGCTTCGGAGCATCAAAGAATGAGGAACTAGCCTACCCCCGTGCTCCAGGATTCAAAAATCACCCATTCGGACTGCGATACAGTTCCACCGACCACTGAGTTAGTCAAACTACTCCTCAAAGACTGACCACCCTCAGCCTTTAGGAGTGGGGGGCTCGTGATATGGTCAAAACAAGGGGTTCAATCGAGACCGTCCAAATGGGGCACGAATCCTACAGCTCAGGGACGAGACGGTAATTTCACATGCAAACGGGTCCGAAGCGGGTACTGGGTCTCCTTCTCACAGATCCAATAACCCGCAAACGGATCCACCACAGCTGGGCACGGGTTTCAACCCGCTGCCAACTCGATCCAGCAAGACACAATCAAGGTCCCTGATTAGATCTAAATCAACGGCCATGATTCACGTCAATCTTTACACTGGGATTTAGGGATTAAAATTCCTTATCTGATTACCAGAATATACCTTATCAGATTACTTTCCCAATCTGTTTACAAGGAGATTATTCTATATCAGACTACGCGGATTACATTCCTAAATTGTTCTCTAAGACGCCTATAAATACCCCCCACCCATCTCCATTAACGGGTAATCAATCTTTCTCTAGTTAAACGCTCTTTCATAATCAATTCCGGTTACTGACTTGAGCGTCGGAGGGTGCGTCGCCGGGAACAACCCCGGTGTCTCGCACTTTTTGCAGGTGCACGGCGGGAGCGACGATCAGAGTTCAACGGAACAGGTATACAGGTTCTCCTATTCAGTTTCCCCAAAGAACTCACAAATTCATCTGTTTGCCCCCACACCGAATTTAGCGGCAACAGAAACAATATAAAATATCCAAGTACAATAATAATCCAACGTCTGGAAACAAATAGCAATATTCGGGTCATAAGCCCAATACAATAAAATAACAATAATCCAATAATTAAGTCTCCAAACAAAGCAATAATTATTTATTAAGCGGCGATGCAATCAATTCCTTCACCAATGTTATTCTGCTAATCCATCTGGTAATTCTCCATCAACACCTGTAAATACTTCATCTAAAAAGAGGAGAAAAATTGTCTTTAGAGCAAGTCATGGACAGCAAGTAGAGAAAGCAAGAAACAATGGAATAACGGTATAACAATGAATCAATGGATCAATAAGAATCAATAAAATGGGACAAAAATCATGATAATCGATGCAATTGGCTATAAACAATGGTTCAATAATCGGTAACAATAATCAATGATCAATATTAATAACACTTAGCCAATATCGATATCAATAAGAACAATGATGAACAATATGCAATGTTGGTGACGTGTTAATTCTTATGTCTATTAATCATTTTAACTCTTAACTAATGCACGTACTACTGTGTCACATGTATGCCGTACCACAGGTTCGATGCATACAATCAATTTCATTTTAGACTTAAGTGAAAGATTCTATAGATCATGTACACGGCATAATAGCGGTATTTGCAGCATTTCTGCACACTTGTTGGCTCAATAAAAATAATACACGGTCAATTGGGAATACTGTATTAGTAGTCCAACAATAAACCGATAACAATAACTTTTGCCAACACACAATATTTTGGGAAACAAGGTCCACACTTCAGTGTACAGTTCCTATGTCATTAACTACTCCAGTTAATTCCTTAAAACCCGACCTGTTAATTATTTATCAATGCAATAATACAATATGCAACTAAGACATGAGGTGAACAATAATATCAATCGGGAAACAATAGGGTGATAACATGGATAGGACGATTAGAATAGTGATAATAACTCATTGGGAACATGCAATGCAAAATACATTCATTAAATCATGCAATAGTACAACATAGGAATAATTAATTCATTAAAAAGTAGTATCCAAAATTCTGGACAGCAAACACAATCTGTACAAAAATATAGTTTCCCGCTGAATCAGAAATTGAAAGTTGAATCCGTCAGAAAATATGGAAACTAGACTTCCATACGGTTCCAACGCATACTTAAAGTTCGAATTCCGACAACAGTAGCTAGGTCAAACACATGTTTCTTTTCAGGTTTTATGTTCAGGCAGAAATTCGACATCTTGTTATTTTAATTTTTTGAATCAACAAAAACTCAACATTAAAATCAGTAAAAATACTTTTTGAATTCCTAAACAAGTTAAGCAACAACCTGGAAATTTTCATAGCAAAATTCTATCATTTGATCAACCTTTTTATTGTTTAAACATGAAAGTTACGAGAATCTGAAAATCTGAAAGTAAAAACACAGCTGTAGTAAAACGGGTATAACTTTTGCTACAAAACTCGGAATTCAAAATTCTGGACGTTATTGACAACTAGACATTTGGGGCTACATTTCATATTCAGAAAGTATTTTATTTTAAGGTCATTTACTGGTCCGAAAACAATGATCAAGTTCAGGTCAGCAAGCATCTATAGTTCTTAGGGTATTTTTCTTGAAAATAAATAATTAAACATGATGGGTATCGATTCTATAGTCAATAAATTGTGTATATAGCATGATAGGTGTCCAAGTATGATAAATAAAATTTTGAACACACACATATACAAGTCTAACATCAATCAATCATCAAATGATCAAACGACATACAACCTAACATTTGTCTCTATAATAATTTATTTGTATTGTGACTTATATGAATAACCCTATTAACAATTCTATATGCATTCATGAAATATCCAAACTTTAGAGTCAAATTGGCACGATGTCAAGAATATTGAGGGTTAGCTCGTGTAAACCCTGAATAAACCCAACGAATAGATGAACAATGGATAGTACGATAACAAAGAGATCTACTTGCAAGAATTTCAATAACACTTGAATTTTATATAATTAGAAATTCAAGAGGACGGTGACTTGCCTGCTAGACGGTGAAAACGAATACCAAGAATAACAGGATGAGAATCCCGAAGCAACAAACTCACGGACACCCGAACTAGCACGTGTATAAGATGTGCACAAAACAATTCAAACAAACACAGCAACTCAAAGAGACTGCAACAGCAGTAGCTACAGCCACGACCAAGGGCGGCGGCACCGCCGGTGCAGGCAACTAGGTGCTGCGACGACGGCGAGGTCGAGCTTCGGCACTGTGGGCTGTTGCCGACAATCGAAACAAGGGAGAGGAAGGGCAATCTGGATTTTGGGTTCTGTCTGTTGGGTGTGGTGGTCGAAGGGGTGAGGGAGAGCGGCGATGGGGTCGCCGGAAGACGGGGATGAAGTTAGGTGGCCGGAGATTGGGGAGGAGCTGATCGAAGGAGAGAACAGAAGATGGGTTTGGAGGTTTTTTGGGTTTGGTCGCTAGTTAATGTCGAGAACGGAGGAAGGAGGAGGCAAGGAGGTGTGGTTCTGGGTTGCTGGCATCGCAGACAGGGGTCGGCGGCGCAAGGGGGTGGCCGGAGTGGCCGGGGGAGATGAACGGAGGTGGGGTTTCTGGGTGTCTGGTAGGGAGAGAGAACAGAGAGGAGAGAGAGAAAGAATAGGAGAGAGATTAGACGGCTCTAGGGTTTCAGAATTGTACAATTTTTAGGGTTTGTAACAGAGTTGTATTTATATGGTACAATTAGGGTACTGGGTTGATGAATTAGGGTCCAATAATAGCGGATTTGGGTCAAGAACACATCCAATTGGGTTTTAGGGTTCAATTAGGAGATAGATCAAGATCAACACGGTTCAATTAAAAATACCCACAAATCAAATAAATAAAATTCACAAGATAGATAACCCAATAAAAGTGAAAAATAATTCATGAACGAAAATTTCAACCCAATTAAATAAATAAATAACATAATTGAAATAATAAGAATTGGGCTTAAAATAAATGGAACTTGCCAAGAAAATCAGATCGGGTATAAAAATAAAATAATTCGATAGATGAATTTTTAATTAAAGAAATCAAGAAATAACAATTAGTAATTATAATCATAATAATAATAAAACTGTACAATAAAATAATATTCTTTATTAAAATACTCCAATAATAATAATATACATGATTTGGGCTCAAATACAATTGACCGATCAATTAAGATTGTAAAAACAGTTTAAAATACACCATTACTCGAAATAATAAAATTTTCGATTGGAAAATATTTAAATAGAAAATCTCAAAACAAATTTAACACAAAATAAATTTATAAATGATTAAAATACTGAAAATATTTGGAAAGTAAGTATTTACGGGAACGGGGGTTACAAAAATATTTTATACGAGAAATTATACAAATGAAATCATACGTGCAAAACACGTAAAATCATAAAAATCTCATAAATCAAATCTAGGGTGTTACAACTTTTTAGGTCTAGAGATTGCTCATGGATCTCGGGGGATACTCATTTCTCAACAGAAATACCCATCAGACATTATCTCCGCTACATATCTCTCTGACAATCGATCGGCATATACTCCCTCAGAGCTTCATGTGAAGCTTCGTCCCATAGATGGTGAGCTCCTTTCTGATCCCACTAGACACAGAGATTGTTGGACAACTTGTTTACTTATGCATGATCAGACCCAATATTTCTCATGCAGTCAGTATTGTCAGTCAGTTTGTTTCTGCTCCTACATCAGTTTACTACAATGCTCTTCTTCGGATCCTCGGGTATCTACAAGGCACTATCACTCTCTTATTGTTCATGACTTTAATATCTAAATTGGAGCTTTGTGCATATTCTGATTTAGATTGGGTGGGTGATCCTACTAGCAGACAGTCTACCACATATTTCTGTCTATTTCTTGGTGATTTGCTGATCTCATGGAGAAGCAAGAAACAGACAGTTGTTGCATGTTCTTCCACGGAGGCTGAGTACAATTGCATGTCATCTACTACTAAAGAAATTGTTCATGTTCGTTGTTTTTTTTATCAGATATGAGTGTCACTCTTACAGGAACTATCCCTCTTCATGGTGATAACTAGAGTGCATTACATATTGTAAGCAACCCAATTTTTTTGTGCGAACGAAGCACATAGAGATTGATTGCACTATGTTCGTGAGTGTTTTGAAGCCGTGATCATTTCACTTTATTCTGTTACCTCTTCACAGCAGATAACAAACTTCTTCACCAAATCTCACACTGTTCGGAGATTTTGATACTTGGTAGGTGTCACGCCCTACTTTCCAAAAGGAAATACGGAATATGGATACGTGACTAAGTTCAGCGAATGATTTTCATCATCCATAAGCTGTCAGGATCTTTACAGCATTTTACAGGAATAATCAGAGTAGGAAGCCAGAGAAGTCAACCACACATGCATATATGAATCAATATACCAACATGAATTTACTTGAAACAAAATGTAATAATCTCAAATAAATCAGATCTGGAAACAGGTCAATAATTCTGGGTCACATTGCCCAATACAAAATAATCCAAGTAGCAGATACATTTATTCAAAATAAGCAACAGGAAATAATAATAATAGTAGTAAGAACTCCAGGAACTAGAATCTCAGATCACCAACTCTATCAGGCAGCTGATCACCATAATCTGCAATTTAGCAAATTGCAGGAAGATGAAAAGAAAACAAAACGTCTGTCAATGCAGGTTACGGGCCGCTTGTAGTGCAGGCACAAGTACAGGGATAAAATGAACAGATATAGTGTAGCAGCGGAAACAACATAGCACGGAATAGGCATGTCAATAAAACATGATTACTAACATGAACCAGGAAACAAAATCAAGTAACATGATATACTAATAGGTACAGGTAACATGTATTAAGTGTCATGCAAGCAGGTAAACAAGTAATCGGGTATACAGGTAAACAAGGTATATAGATAGCATGTACAGGTAAGCATGTAATAAGTGTCATGTTATGTCAAGTCTTGTATTATTACTATTTAGGTAGCACTTCATGCGTCCCAAACTTTTACCACATGGTTGCTACATTCAAACAAGTGATGCTTAGATTTCGTAGTGGAGTCCATATGGTCGTGTACTCAGGGATCAGGAAAACAGAAACAGGAAGAGGTACAGGTAGAACCTACTGGTCCTCTTCCGAGTACACATTCCAATAGGGAAGTGTGCAATCAAGTAATCAGGTAAATAGGTACAGGTAGAACCTACTGGTCCTCTTCTGAGTACACCTTCCTATAGGGAAGTGTGTAGTCGGGTAATCAGGTACAAGATCGTGTATCATGTAGTCATGAACACGTAACAAGTGGAAAACACGGGCTCCCTTCTAAGTACACATTTCTATATTTTTCACTATTCGATCGTTCACTTAACCCCGACTTGATTATTTGTAATTATTATCAAACAGGCATTTATGTGTCACTAAACAGAGCAAGAATAACATGGCATAAATAGGTAACAGATTCAGGTTGAAGATAAATATGTACAGGTGAAAGACATCTCATAAAAGGATAGAACAATAAAAATTCTAGTTCAGGACAGGAAGACAGTACTGGACTAAATATGGAATTCCCATTGCTACAAATATGTAAATCTGGATCCGTCAGAAAATCTGGAAAATAGACTCTCGGTTAAATCCAGAAAATATATATAAGTCATATAGTATTTCACAACAACAGGACTCAAAACAGATTTGAATCTAGAAAACGTGTTCAGCCAGAAATCAGAAATTTGTATTCATAATCAGGATAACAGCATAAAAACTTACCGATTAAATCTGAGAAAAATCTGGGGTATTCTCTAGTATGTTTAGTAACAGAAAATAAAGTTTCATAGTTTTCCAACATAGATAGTATACTCAATTAAAATCAGAAAGCAGCAAAATACAACAGGTCTGTAAATCTGAAATCATAAACACATCAGTACTAGAACAACAATATCTCACAAAATATAAATTAAAATCTAGATCCGTTAAAAGGGTGATAAAATAATTACAGTAGGCTATAATTTATATTCACAAAATTTTTATAGAAAGCAAATAGAATCAGGTTGAAATTAAGGTTTTTTACTGAATAGCAAGAAAATTATGCAAGTATAGTAGTTGTTTCAAGCATAGAATAGTGTATAAAAGTTATCAATTAAATCAAAAAAAATTAGGAGTTAATCCCAATCATGTCTAGTTCTACTCAGTAAAATATTGGATCAAAATATTATCTTTAACATTAGTAGAAAAATAATTTACCATACAGAATTCGTATAAAACTAGATCTGGAATTTTAAACACTTCTGTAGTAAAATAATCATAACTCGCAACTCATAAATAGAAACTTAGATCTATCAGAAAATCTAGAAAATAGACAGAATTCTCTATACTTCATATTCACAAATAATTTTCATATACTAACCATAGTAGGGTCTAAAGTACTGGACAAAAAACGAGGTACAACAAAAACTGAAATCTCCTTCAAGCCTAAAATCAACTAGATCATGTGAAACTCATCCAAAACATAACCAAAAGTGAAATATGGTGTACTAGATGTCCAAGCAACATGGTATAGAGTATTTAGCAAGTCTACAACAAGTTATACTATGACTAACACAAGCAAGCATACGATATCATACGAACAACATGTATGTATACAACAAGATGTGGTTATCCCTAAGTTATTTCATGTCATGTGTGTAATGAGACAACTACGGACAGATCAACACAATAGAGACAAGATATAACAGGGGTTTTGAATAAGAATTGTCTCTAGAACACAACTACACTACATGCACTATTTAGTACTTGTATTTGCAACAGAAATTAATACAAGTTACTTGTCTTATAGCCGACGAAGGAAACAACAAAGCAAGAGCAAGAATAACGGGAATGGATTCCCGGGCAACGAACTCAACGAACAACGAACCACGAATCACAATGAACACACACAATCACACGAACACAATACTCATGAACCACGAACATAACCTCGAATCAACATGCACACACACTCAAACACCAAGAGAGCAAGAGGAAGAGAGGGAGAGAGTCGGGTTGCGGCAGTGCGCACAGGGCGGCGACGGGGTCTGTCGGGGCTGTTGCGGTTCGTCGGGGACAACACAGGAACGACACACGGGGGTGCTGGTGCAGTGGGTGGCTGCGCTCAGGAGGAGGCAACGCGGCGGTCGCTGGTGGCGCTGGGGTCTGCGACACGACAGAGGAGGAGCACAGGGGGGGTCGCGACGGGAGAGGCGCACAGCGGGGCACTGTGGATGGGGGTGTTGTCGCTGGCTGGTTTGGCAGTTGATGGCGTCGAGGTGCCGAGGTGACAGGGAGCAGGGTGCCGGGAAGGAGGGGCTGCCGAGGAGGGTTGAAAAGGAGGCCGGGAGAGATGGGTAGTCGGGGAGAGAGAGAAAAAGATGAGAGGGCGGCTGAGGGTGATTGATGGTGAACAGGGTGCATGGGTATATATATCAGATGAGTTAGGGTTAGGGTTTAGGGGTGCTGACGGTAGCGGTGGAGGGTGAATGGGTAGGGTATAGTGTAACAATATAGGTAGTTGGGTATGTGTATTAGGGTTTAACAGGTATTGATTGAAGGGGAGTTGATTAGGATCCAATAGGGTTTTAAAAATAGGGTTATGAAAAATAATAGATCCAAATAAAAATGAGATGGGCACAAAATGGATAAATAAAAGAAGGCACGAACAATTTAAATAATAAGGATCAAAGAAGTACAAGCTCGATCGAACAGAGATGAAATAATATGAGACAATTGAATCAAGAAGATCAAATAAAAGACGATAAATCAAATAGATGAATATATAGAAAAAGAAGATCCAATATACGGTCCGAAAAAGATACAAATGAGAAAAATACACAAAAAGAAAAATACACCCAAAAATATATAAAATAAAAAATAGGAGTTACAGTAGGCAAACTCACACCGTTCGACCCATCGTGAGTCTGAAAGTGAGTGTTAGATATTATGTTATATATATGGGAAAAAGGGGTATGAGCAACTTGCTCATTTAGTAAATAAGCAATTGATGATGTGGCATACATGTGATTGGAAAATTCTTAAAAGGGTTAGTTGTCCAACGTATTACATGCATTCCACATAATCAATTGCTCATTTACTAAATGAGTAAGTTGCTCATATCCCTTTTACCCTATATATATTTAAACTCATATTGGATTATATATTAGTTTAGTATTTGATGCCTCCTATATATAAGAGATATTGTACTCAATTATAATCAATCTAATAATCTCTTCTTAATCTCTGTTAACCTTAACAATATTAATTTGAAATAAACCTGAAGAATTTGTTAGGTTTTTTATGGCATATGCAGTCAATTATATTCATCACGATAAATGTATCTACTTAGTAAGACAAAATAATTGTATAGAAATTGACCAAACTTTACTGAAATATAGAAAGGTATTCAGGTTATTTCTTTAAGTAGAGTTTCTATTTGATAGTTTTTTGGTGAGGATAGTGAAGCCAAGAAGGAGTAGGGATGGCATTCGGGCCGGGCCGGGCCGGGTTTGACCGGATTTTGACCGGTCCCGGGCTAACCCGGGCCGGGCTCCTCAAAACGCGGGCCGGGCCGGGCCGGGCCTAGGGTAAGGAACCCTGGCCCGGACCTGGCCCCTAGCCCTTAGTGTTGGGGCCGGGCCGGGCCGGGCCGGTTCGCGGGCCGGGCCGGGCCGGGCCGGGCCGGGCCGGGCCGGTTCGCGGGCCGGGCCGGTTCGCGGGCCGGGCCGGGCCGGGCCGGGCCGGTTCGCGGGCCGGGCCGGGCCTGGCCCTTGTATGAATTTTTTTTTCCTTTGTTAAAGAATACTTAATATGAATTTGTATTTGTATAACAATTGCAAAAAATAAAATTTCATAAATAATTGAAGTACATGAATTAATAAAGTACATGATTAAATAAATTTGAACTTTTCGAATAAAATTAAGTACATGAATAAAATTCATACAAATTTGTCTATTTAGCTCAAATCATCAAATTACAAATCAAGGGAATTACTTGAATTTAAAGATCGAGATGGCCTCTACGTAGATTGAAGAGAAGGCATTGGACTATTGTCGTGCACTTCAACTTAACCTAAATATAGAATCTCATCACTCTAAATTTTCCCATTAATTACAATTAATCGAACAACATTTTAATGTAAATTAACTAAATGTAATCGTTCATTCATCGCTACTTGTTGATCCACCTCCAGCTTGTGCTTCAAGTAAGTCTTGGGTCCTCTCTTCCGCTTTCATCCAATCTTCGGCGCACACTAGCATCTCTAAATTTTTTGCTGTCAATCGGTTCCTGTTCGGGCTCATTATCCTGCCACCAAGAGAAAAAGCACTTTCCGATGCAACAGTTGACACCGGTGTTGTTAGCAGATCCTTAGCCATACGGGAAAGAATATTAAAAATTACTTCATTAGTCTTCCAATATTGTAACACATTTTCTACATCCTCAACTGCACATTGTGCATTATACCAATTCAACTCATTAGGTGAATTGGTCCTTGCCTTTTTCGATTTAATAAGATTTAAAACACCAATACTAGCTTGACTCTTTCCCTTTGCTAATATGGAGGAAGAAGAAGAAGATTGAACATTTTGTGATTGTGTTTGAATAGTGTTAGCTGAATAAATCCTATCATAAAAATCATATAACCTAGTCAAAACATTCTCAAATTTATGAGTAAAAGCAATATGATCGAAATCTAGTATTGCATTGTGTGGGGCATAAGTGTAGAAAATTTCAATTAAATTTTTTGTTCATTCTAATTTAATCATAGGATTCATTACACTAGCTACACAATATAACATAGGAAGTGGATGAAAATATTTCAAAAACTTAACATATGCCGCTGATATGGTCAAAACAAGGGGTTCAATCGAGACCGTCCAAATGGGGCACGAATCCTACAGCTCAGGGACGAGACGGTAATTTCACATGCAAACGGGTCCGAAGCGGGTACTGGGTCTCCTTCTCACAGATCCAATAACCCGCAAACGGATCCACCACAGCTGGGCACGGGTTTCAACCCGCTGCCAACTCGATCCAGCAAGACACAATCAAGGTCCCTGATTAGATCTAAATCAACGGCCATGATTCACGTCAATCTTTACACTGGGATTTAGGGATTAAAATTCCTTATCTGATTACCAGAATATACCTTATCAGATTACTTTCCCAATCTGTTTACAAGGAGATTATTCTATATCAGACTACGCGGATTACATTCCTAAATTGTTCTCTAAGACGCCTATAAATACCCCCCACCCATCTCCATTAACGGGTAATCAATCTTTCTCTAGTTAAACGCTCTTTCATAATCAATTCCGGTTACTGACTTGAGCGTCGGAGGGTGCGTCGCCGGGAACAACCCCGGTGTCTCGCACTTTTTGCAGGTGCACGGCGGGAGCGACGATCAGAGTTCAACGGAACAGGTATACAGGTTCTCCTATTCAGTTTCCCCAAAGAACTCACAAATTCATCTGTTTGCCCCCACACCGAATTTAGCGGCAACAGATTGGCGCCGTCTGTGGGAAACTAACGAGTAGAGACCTCTCCTCTTCCCGGTGAACAGGTTTTCTCCAGCCATGCCGCCTCGCAAAGTCAGATCCAGGGGCTCCAATCGAGCGCCCATCCCTGACCAGCAGGAAGTCCTTCCTGATCCCACTCAACAACAAGGGCAGCTCCCTCCTACCGTGGAAGAGCCGCTCCAGCGGAACCCTCCACATCCTGATCCGAAGGGGCCTAACCCCCAGAAACAGCCTCTTCATCCAGAGAACATACCCAACCACACTGCCTCCAGTGCCTCCATGGCCTCCCATCATCCCCGAGCCTCTGGTCGCCACGATGCCCATCCCAGACGCCCGGAGGATAAGGACCTTCGTCACCATCTGGACGAAAAGCGGGCTCGGGGAGAAGCCTCCCACCAAGAACGATCCCCCCGACACCGGGGACACAGGGGATCCCCCGCCCGAAGAGGGAGAAAAGACTCCCCCGATCACTACCGAGGGAGGCACTCACCGGCAGGTCGGCAGCAGCATCGGAACAATGAGGCACCCATCACCCGTGCCGAGTTCCAGCAATTCCAAGCTATGGTACAACAGGCCCTCAATCTCCGTCAAAATCCCAATGAGCCAAGGGCCCCCTCCCCTCGTCCGGTCCGGAGCCCTCGCCAACGTTCCCCTTCTCCTCGACCCGCTCCTACCAATTCCAGACGCACCCCAAGTCCTCGTCGTTCCCGAAGCTACCATCGCCGCAGCCCTCGCTCCCCATCCTACGAAGACGAGTCCCGTGGCTCGGCAGATCACCGCCGGAGAGATAACACCATGAACCGCCGCCTAAACGAGGTGGAAAAACTCTTGGGACGGATAAACCGGGAAGAAGAACTTAGGGGGAGGACCCTCCGTCCTAGCCAACCCCCGTTCTCCCGGACCATAGTGGATACTCCTGTTCCCTTCGGTTTCAAACCTCCCCAGTTCGAGAACTACACGGGAGAGACCGATCCGGTTGACCACATCGAAGGCTTTAAGACTTTGATGCTCCTCCATCAAGCGTCCGACGCCCTCCTCTGCAAAACATTCCCTGCAACTCTGAAGGGCCCAGCTCGAGAATGGTACTCTCGCCTTGCCCCGGCGTCAATATTCTCCTTTGAACAGTTCGAGACCCTGTTCATCACCCACTTCGTCAGCAGCCGAAGGGCCGAGAAGACCAGCATTTCCCTGTTGCACCTCCGTCAGCAGAAGGGGGAGAGATTGAGGGACTACGTGAAGAGGTTCACAGCCGAGGCCAGAACTATCGCATCCCTCGACCAATCCGTTGCTACCGCGGCGTTCCAATCCAACATCCTAAATTCTAACCTCCGCTCCTCCCTCGCCAAAAAACCGCCACATGACTTTTCTGACCTCCTCCTCCGTACTGAAAAGTACATCCGAGCTGAAGAGGCCGAGGAACCGCCCAACTGGGAAGCAACCGCCTCCGGGTCTAAGAGGAAGGGAACGGAAGAAGAGGGACTCAAAAAGTTTCAGAAGGATAATGCTGGCCAGCGCCGGCCTCCCCCTAGATTTGAAAAATTTACTCCCCTCACCACAAACATCTCCGCCATTTTCATGGAAGTCGAAAAAGAAGGGGTCCTGCCTCCAGCTCCAAAGATGAACACCCCAGCCAAAAGGAGGGATAAAGACAAATGGTGCCGTTATCACCGGGACCATGGGCATGACACCAACGACTGCCGGGCTCTGAGAAACGAGATCGAAGCCCTCATCCAGAGGGGGCAGCTGGCGAAGTTTGTAAGAAAGGACGGGGCCGAACTTCCTCCCCAGCCTCGGGGGGCTAACAAACGTCCGGAACGGGAAGAGACGCCAGAATTCGAGGAAGAGCGAGTCCTCCACCTTATCCATGGGGGTCCAATGGGGGGCTCCTCGAACTCTTCTCGGAAAGCTTTTATTAGGGAAGTAAATTCCGTCCGGGCCACCCCTCCCCCCAAAGGACTCGGAGTGCCCGTCACCTTCTCTGACGACGATCTCGAGGGCGTCCGCACCCCTCATTGCGACGCACTCGTCATCAACCTTCACATGGCCAATTTCAAAGTCGAAAGAATCCTAGTGGATAACGGCTCCTCCGTTAACATCCTATTCCTCGATGCTTTTAAGGGGCTGAAGCTCTCCCGAGACAGACTGAAGCCCGCCGGGTATACGCTCCATGGGTTCACGGGAGTGCCGGTGACGATCGAAGGGGTGATCACCCTCGATGTCACAGCAGGCAAAACTCCTACTACCCGCACGGAGTCAATGGATTTCATGGTTGTAGATGTCCCCGCGGCCTACAACGTCATTTTGGGTCGGCCCGGCCTAGCCGCCCTTGAAGCCGTCCCTTCTGCCTATCATCTCAAAATGAAATTCCCCACTCGGGCTGGAGTGGGAGAAGTTAGGGGCAATCAGGAACAGGCCCGCAAGTGTTACATGACCTCCACGCTCGGACCCGTCCTCTCCTTAGAAACACTCGAGATTCCACAAGATGCTGCTCGGCCGACTCCCGAGCCAGTCGATGAGCTGGAGGAAATACTCTTCTCGGAGCAGGAGCCGACCCGTAAGTTCTATGTCAGCAAGGCACTCCCGTCCGCCCTACATTCAAATATTGTGAAATGCATCCGAGCCAACCGGGACCTCTTCGCATGGTCAGCAGCGGACATGCCCGGTATCTCCGAAGAACTCTTGGTCCATCGCCTCAGCGTTGATCCGGGGTCCAAACCGGTCCAGCAGAAGAGGCGCAAGTTCGCCCCCGAGCGCCAGCTCGCCATCAAAGAGGAGGTAGACAAACTGTTGAAAGCCCGATTCATACAGGAAGTGAATTATCCGGAGTGGTTGTCCAACGTAGTCATGGTGAAGAAATCCAATGGGACATGGAGAATCTGTATTGATTTCACTGACCTCAACAAGGCCTGCCCTAAAGATCCCTTCCCTCTGCCGAGCATCGACACTCTGATTGACGCAACCTCGGGACATGAGCTCCTCAGCTTCATGGATGCTTTCTCGGGTTACAATCAGATAAGGATGTTCCCCCCGGATATTCCGAAGACGTCTTTTGTAACGGACCAAGGACTCTATTGTTACCGAGTCATGCCGTTCGGCCTGAAGAACGCAGGGGCAACGTATCAACGTCTCGTCAACAAGGTATTCCAGGCCCAGATTGGTCGGAACATGGAAGTCTACGTGGACGACATGCTTGTGAAAAGCATCCGAGGCGTTGATCATGAGACCGACCTCCAAGAAGCGTTCGATGTTTTGAGAAAGCACAATATGAGACTCAACCCGAACAAGTGTGCGTTCGGCGTCTCATCGGGCAAGTTCCTCGGCTTTATGGTCAGCCAACGAGGAATAGAGGCAAATCCGGAGAAGATCAGGGCCATACTAGACATGGCCCCGCCCAGAAACGTCAAAGAAGTTCAGAAACTGACAGGTCGTTTAGCCGCCATTGGGCGCTTTTTGTCGAAGTCCGGAGAGAAATGCCTCCCGTTCTTCAAAGCCCTGAGGGGGACTAAGGGGTTCGAGTGGGGGCAGCCGCAACAAGATTCCTTCGACCAGCTTAAAGCTTACCTCGTCAACCCGCCTCTGCTCAGCAAACCCATACCAGGCGAACCCCTCTACCTCTACTTGGCAGCCTCGGAACAGACACTAAGTGCGGTCTTAGTCAGGGAAGAAGATAGAACTCAAAAGCCCATTTACTACGTCAGCAAAGTGCTCCGGGACGCCGAGCTCCGGTACCCGAAAATTGAGAAAATAGCCTACGCCCTGATAATGGCTGCAAGAAAGCTTCGGCCATACTTCCAGTCTCATTCGGTGGTCGTCCTTACCGACCAGCCGTTGAAACAGATCCTTCACAAGCCAGAGACTTCCGGCCGCCTCATGAAGTGGTCGATCGAGCTGAGCCAACATGATATTACTTATCAGCCTCGGACCGCAATCAAGGCGCAGGCGCTGGCCGAATTCATAGTTGAGACGACTATCCCCGACTCCGAGCAGACGACGAAGGGACCGCCTGTCTGGTCTGTATATGTCGATGGATCCTCTTGCAACGAGGGGAGCGGGGCTGGAGTCATCCTGGCGGGCCCAGACGACTTTGTCCTTCAATATTCCCTCCGGATAAACTTTAAAGCCTCGAATAACGAAGCCGAATACGAGGCACTCATAGCCGGCCTCGGGATGGCCCGAAACGCAGGGGCGCGACGCCTGCAGATCTTCAGCGACTCTCAATTGGTCGTCAACCAGGTCCTCGGCGAATATGAAGCCCGCGATGACAGAATGGTAAAGTACTTGGCCAAAGTGAAGAGCCTCATGGCGCTCTTCGACGAGGCCCTCATCCGAAGAATCCCCAGAGAGGAAAATGCCCAGGCCGACGCCCTGTCCAAACTAGCTTCCTCATCCCTGCAAGGCCTCGAACAAACAGTTCTGATAGAAGTCCTCCTCAAGCCCAGCATAGAGGACGAGGCTTTCAACTCCGTCGAAACACTGCCGCTCCCCCTCGAAGACAATTGGATGAAGCCCCTCGTCGAGTTTTTAAGAGACGGACTCCTACCAAGGGATCCGAAGGAAGCCCGAAAGATAAGGACCCGGGCCGAGCGTTACATAATGGTCGAAGGCGTTCTGTATAAGCGCTCCTTCACCCAGGTGGATGGTCGACCCTACCTAAGATGCCTCTCCCCCGGACAAGCCGATTACGCCCTGCAAGAGCTCCATGAGGGCATCGGCGGAGCCCACTCCGGCTCCAGAGCCTTGGCACGTAAAGTGTTAAACTACGGGTATTACTGGCCCACTCTCCTACGGGACGCCGAACGACACGTTCGACAATGCACCTCCTGTCAGAAGTATTCCGACATCCGACGCCTTCCACAAGCACCACTCTCCTCCTTGTCGAGTCCGATCCCCTTTGCAATGTGGGGGATGGATCTACTCGGGCCATTTCCACCGGCCCCCGGACAGTTGAAGTTTCTAGTCGTGGCAGTCGACTATTTCTCGAAATGGGTCGAGGCCGAGCCCCTGGCTACAATTACCGAACATAGAGTCGTCCAATTCTTCTGGAAAAGTGTAATCTGTCGTTTCGGTGTTCCCCGAGTCGTAGTTACGGATAACGGTACGCAGTTCGCTGGAGCTGCCTTCCGAGCCTTATGTCAAGACCTAGCTATACAGCACCGCTTCTCCTCAGTCTCTCATCCCCAGTCAAATGGCCAAGCCGAGAATGCCAACCGACAGATCCTCTCCGGCATCAAGAAGAGACTCGACAAATGCTCCAAGGGATTGTGGGTCGATCAGCTGCCCAATGTGTTGTGGAATTACCGAACCACGAAGCGGATCCCGACGGGCGAGAGTCCGTTCAATCTCACCTATGGGTCCGAGGCCCTCATCCCACTAGAAGTTGGAATACCCTCTCCTCGCCTGATTGCCTTCGAAGAAGAACAGAATGCCAGGGAGCTCAGAACGAGCCTAGATTTGGTAGACGAGATTCGGGAAAGAGCCGCCATACGGCAGCAAGGTTACCGAAGAAGAATCGAACTCGCCTACAACAAACGGGTCCGCCCAACCGACTTGAAAGAGGGGGACCTGGTCCTCCGAAAGCTGGCCATTTCGTTCCCCGGACAGAAGAGCAAATTGGCCCCAAATTGGGAGGGACCGTACAAAGTATCCAAAGTGATCCGCCCCGGTGCGTACAAGCTAGAAGACCTTGAGGGTAGAGAAATTCCCAGGACTTGGAACGCCGACCATCTTTTGAAATACCTAGAGAAGGCAACCCCGCCTATCTAAGTAACTCGAGATGTCGGGCAACCACTCCTGCTACTAGTAATTTTTCCTTTGTTCTTTTTCATTGTAATAAACGGCTAGCAACTTTAGAAGCAGCCGACCATTAGATATTAATAAATAAATAAAGTTTTTCTTTACATTATCGCGTACTTCCGCCTCTAATTCCCTTATCACACAATGGTTCGGAGTCCAGCACTCGGCTCGACTCTTCCTACTCGGCCCGTCTTCAGACGGGCCGGGGGCAGATCGCCGTTCGAAATTGCTCCTGCAGCCGTTGAATGGATCGGAGTCCAACACTTGGCTCGATTTTGCTTCGCAAATCCGCTCCTAAGCGGACTAGAAGTAGCTCGCCATTCGAAACTGCTCCTGCATCTCTCAAACTTATCACACAATGGTTCGGAGTCCAGCACTCGGCTCGACTCTTCCTACTCGGCCCGTCCTCAGACGGGCCGGGGGCAGATCGCCGTTCGAAATTGCTCCTGCAGCCGTTGAATGGATCGGAGTCCAACACTTGGCTCGATTTTGCTTCGCAAATCCGCTCCTAAGCGGACTAGAAGTAGCTCGCCATTCGAAACTGCTCCTGCATCTCTCAAACTTATCACACAATGGTTCGGAGTCCAGCACTCGGCTCGACTCTTCCTACTCGGCCCGTCTTCAGACGGGCCGGGGGCAGATCGCCGTTCGAAATTGCTCCTACAGCCGTTGAATGGATCGGAGTCCAACACTTGGCTCGATTTTGCTTCGCAAATCCGCTCCTAAGCGGACTAGAAGTAGCTCGCCATTCGAAACTGCTCCTACATCCCTTAAACTAATCTAACGACCGGATCCTTCCTCCGGCTCGACTCTATCTCTCCGACTCGTCCTTAAACGGTCCGGAACCCGTCCCGACCGTAGACTGTGCCGAGCTGACGAGGTACCGACCCTCGTTTTGGGAAAAAATCATCCCGAGGTCAACTCGCCGTTAGATCCTCTCAAATTGTGTGCCAAAGCGTGATGAGTGGATCCAGTAGTGCCACGTGCCCACAAAACGACAAGATAACGTTTTCTTGGTACTCGTGCCTGCCTCTGGATTCGTGCCCCCATCCGACGGTTATGGACACCCCACGTCGATCGGCACCAAGAGCCGAACGGCGGAGTCAGAACAACACATTGTTGGAGAATTCGTTTCGGCCATCAATTGTGCCGAGCTGACGAGGTACCGACCCTCGTTTTGGGAAAAAATCACCCCGAGGTCAACTCGCCGTTAGATCCTCTCAAATTGTGTGCCAAAGCGTGATGAGTGGATCCAGTAGTGCCACGTGCCCACAAAACGACAAGATAACGTTTTCTTGGTACTCGTGCCTGCCTCTGGATTCGTGCCCCCATCCGACGGTTATGGACACCCCACGTCGATCGGCACCAAGAGCCGAACGGCGGAGTCAGAACAACACATTGTTGGAGAATTCGTTTCGGCCATCAATTGTGCCGAGCTGACGAGGTACCGACCCTCGTTTTGGGAAAAAATCACCCCGAGGTCAACTCGCCGTTAGATCCTCTCAAATTGTGTGCCAAAGCGTGATGAGTGGATCCAGTAGTGCCACGTGCCCACAAAACGACAAGATAACGTTCTCTTGGGACTTGTGCCTGCCTCTGGATTCGCGCCACCATCCAACGGTTGTAGACACCCCACGTCGACCGGCGTCAATAGCCGAGCGACAGGATCAGAATTGCGACAAAAGACTCGACGAACAGCCAATAGAAGACACTTCGGATAAATCGACCCCAATTTTATTAATGACTTGGACGAGTTTACAAAAAGATTACTACAGCGAGTTCAACAAAATATTAGAAGGCATGACCCGCTCATTTCCTCCGAGGAAGGGGGACACTCCGGTTCAACGACACTTTGGGTCGGCGCTTCTTAGCCTCCGAGCTCGTCTCCAGGCCGACGAACCGGGACGCCCCTTCGCCGCTGAGCCTCACAGTTGCCCCAACCGAAGCGCCACTTGAAGACACCGCCACACCACTTTGTGCATCGGCGGCTGACGCCCCGATGATGGGAGTCCGGGACGCCGCTTGGTAGAACGTGATACCTCGCTCGATCTCTTCGCGGGTACAGGAGGTGCTCCGGACGTTGGCCCTCACCGGCTGAGGCTTGAGCCGAGCGACCTCCTCCTCCAATTCGACGATCCGGTCCTTCAGCGCCTCGTCCCTCACGACAATTTTGAACCGAGGAAGCTTCGCCGATCCAGGGTATTCGGCGCTGTCAGATATGACACGACGCAGATGGGTCACCTCGATACTCTTGTCGACTGTCACCCTTTGCAAATGCTCGACCTTCTTCACGAGCTCATCTCGTTCGGCCAAAACAGAAGCCAATTCTTCTTCCTTAGCAAATAGCTCGGCTTCGGCTATCCGCAAGTGGTACACTTCGGCCAACAGATCCCCGTTCTTCATCTCCATATTGTACAGCATCCTCCTCGTCAGGTCGATCTCGCCCTCAAGGCGTTTCACGAGAGATAGATGGAACAGCTCTACTTGTCGCCGAGCCATCGTAGTGACGGGGGCCTACCCTACCACCGAACCAAACACTTAGACAATTTCAAAGACAAAACGTTTTTTCATTTATCAAAAAGCGGTGGCCAGTCCGCAAAAGGCGTTACAAAGCTCGGAAGAAAAAGCAGAACAGAAACTACAAAAAGATTAACGAAAGAATCAAGGGTCCACCTGCGTCTCCGCTCCCACCCCGGACGCATCGACGGGCGGTCCCTCGATCTCTCCCTTAGCCGGGTCATCCTCTCCCCCTCCGTCTTCGCCTTCGACCTCGTCCTCGGCATCCCCCTCCTCGTCGTCCACGGGCGACCCGGGCCACAGTCGATAACCGACTCGCTCGAAGCCGGGGACACGAGCCTGGACATGGTCCAGGGCCATCTGGTAGGATCGCTCCATGTTCTCAGCCATATGTTTCTTCGCCTCTGCCTCAATCTCGGCTTCGACCTCCGCCCGGATCCTCGCGGCCTGCGCTTCCCTCTCCGCCTTCTCGTCGGCCAAGGACTTCAATGCCGCGGCAAGATCTTGGGCGGCCTTGGCAGCTTTGGCGGACTCCGCTTCGAGGCCCTCCTTCGCTTTCTTCAGGTCGGCGGTAAGGTCGGCCACCCGAACGTCCAGAGCCTCGGCCCGCCTCTGCTCGGCCTCGAGATCCTTGACCGCCCGGACCTTCGCCAGCCTGTCTTTCTCGCTGGCGGACTTCAGCTCCTTCTCCTGTGCGGCGAACGCCTCCATGAGATGGCCGAAGTGAACGGTGGCCTACGAAGACAACGATAAGTACGAAGTACGCACCGAGTAACAAACTTGAAGAAATTTGCGAACACTTACCGAAACAAGCCCCCGGGCGACTTCGTAAGTGTCGTCGCCGACCCTCCCCGCATTCAGCGCGGCCTTATCCTTCGGGGTCGCCAAGTGTTTGACGACCTGCATTGACATCTGCGAGTTGCCGAGGAAACCATCATGATTCCTCACCAGCCAGTTCGGCACAAACAACTGCTTGTGCTGCTCGGTCAGGATTTCCTCGGCATTCTGAGTCAATGGGGGAAGCTCGAGCGCCAGCGCCGCATTGACATCAAAGACACCCTCGTTCACGGACGGGGCGACAGGGGCCGAGGTCTCCTCCACCACCACTACCTCCGAAGGCACCTCGGTAGCCGGGGGAGGCGGAGCAACGTTAGTGGCGACCGCGGGCTGAACACCCGAAGACGCACCCTCGGCCGCCCTCTTCCTTTTTCTGGTCCCGGTCAGCTTGGACCTATCGGCCATCATAGCTTTAAAGTCAATCTTCATCGACTCTGCATCAACAAAAAAAAAAAAGAGGGGGAGAAAACCGAATCAAAACAGACGAATTGAAGACTTAGAAAAAAAAAATGAATGAGATGTCAAGAGCGTAGTCGGGTCGATGGGGCTTAGTCCGGACCCGAACAACACCTCTTCGGTCAACTCCCTCCAACTCAGTACCGGAAGGGCCGTGATCCTCCTCGCTACCTCCTCCTCGGCCTCAGATAGTGCGGGGTCGCCCCGCGCAAATTTCGGCACTTCCACCTTCCACCGGGACGGAATGTGCCAAATCGCTTCGCCCCTTACGATAAAATACTTCTCCCTCCAACCCTTAAGAGAGTCGGGATTCTCTACAATCTTAACACCTCTCCTCGGCCCCAAATAGTACCGGTACTCCGAGCCGTGTTGCCTGTTTATCCGATAGAGGCCCCGGAAAACTGACAGATCCGGCGCTACCTCGGCTCGGTGACACTGAAGCAAGAATGCGTTCACATGACGCCAAGTGTTTGGACTGAACTGAGTAGGGGCGAGACAATACCAACCGAGGATCTGAAGTATGAAAGGGTGCAGCGGAAAACGCAGTCCCGCGTTCAAGGAGTCGACGTCAAACATGCACATGTCCGACGAAGGCAACTTAGTGTTTGCTCGCACCCCGGGGCCAGCGACCATCAGCTTGTACTCCGACGGGATAGCGAAGGCCTTCCTGATCCGAAGAAGATCCTTCTCGGTCAACGACGAAATGAGCTCGTCAGCTTCGGAGGGATGGAACGGATTAGGCTCCTCGACGATCTTCGACTTTCCGTAGATCGCTTTCTCCAGAAGATCACCCTCGTACTGCCTGACTCCCGAATGCCCGGACAGGACGGAAGGATATTGTCCTATCTCGGGAGCTCGTTTCGGGTTCTCCACAATCACCCCCACTATGGGGGGCGGGGTCTCCCCTGTCCTCTTCTTCTTCCCGATCCTCGACTCGACAGCCAGCGGTTCGGCCATCTGCTTCCCCTTCCTGCGAGCTTCCGCCCTACTCCTCTCCCCGGCGCCATCACCGCCCGAGGACGAGGCACCACTACCCGAGCTTACCCTTGACATCCTTTGAAAAAGCTAAGGCAAAGACAAACTAACCTTTGAAGTGACGTTCACGGTCGGAGAATGCTCGCCTGAAATCGCCTGGCCCATGCGACAGCTAACGACAACACCGTGGAGCAAGAGCGCCGCTAGCAGAGGACTTAGAGAACAAAAGTGAATTCGTAGAGTGAAAAGTGAGAAATGAGCTCAGGGGTGAAGGAATGGTAACTTATAACCTCAACTGATAACGGGCCTCCTTGGGAATCCAAAAGGCCCACTAAGAATCCCAAACGCCCTACAAGAGAGAGGCGGCGGTATGAGAGGGGTGGCGGAACTCCCCAAAAAACACAAGTTGCGACTCGGCCACCGGTCTAATGAGCCGAGCTATCGAACGAAACGCTCAGTGACCGAGCCACCGAGTTCGCCCAAAAATACCCAACTCCGCGCCCGGCAAACAGCGCGAGGTATGCAGACCGAGGTGACGAGATACCGACCCTCGTTTTTGGCAAAAAATCCTCCCGAATCAAAATCACCGTCGGATCTCTCCAAAATTCGCGTCAGAATCTGATGAACGGTTCAGATTGCGCCACGCCCACAAAACGACAAGATAGCGTTTTCTCGTGATCTGAACCCCATCCTCGTGATGCGTGGCAAAATGAACGGCCCAGATCCGTCCACGCAGACCTTCCAAACCGCTTGCCATCGGCTTGGTCGGCCGAGCTACCGAACAGCTCAGCCGAGCAACCGAGCCACTTAATACGGAACGGCGGAACCATCAAGAAGACAAGTAAACAACTCGGCCTCCGGCCCACCAAGCCGAGCCACCGAGTTCGCCCAAAAATACCCAACTCCGCGCCCGGCAAACAGCGCGAGGTATGCGGACCGAGGTGACGAGATACCGACCCTCGTTTTTGGCAAAAAATCCTCCCGAATCAAAATCACCGTCGGATCTCTCCAAAATTCGCGTCAGAATCTGATGAACGGTTCAGATTGCGCCACGCCCACAAAACGACAAGATAGCGTTTTATGGGGATCCACGCCAAAGATGGACGGCCTAGATGATGCCACGTACCTCGGATGCTCCGAACCGAGGCACCGACCCTTCCAACCAGGTCGCCGACCCCCCAAGCCGCGGCACTACGCATCCGGGCCGTGGTGCTGGGGTACCGACCCATCCAACCGGGTCGCCGACCCCCCTAGCCGCGGCGCTACGCATCCGGGCCGTGGTGCTGGGGTACCGACCCTTCCAACCGAGTCGCCGACCCCCCTAGCCGCGGTGCTACGCATCCGGGCCGTGGTGCTGAGGTACCGACCCTCGTTTTTGGCAAAAAATCCTCCCGAATCAAAATCACCGTCGGATCTCTCCAAAATTCGCGTCAGAATCTGATGAACGGTTCAGATTGCGCCACGCCCACAAAACGACAAGATAGCGTTTTATGGGGATCCACGCCAAAGATGGACGGCCTAGATGATGCCACGTACCTCGGATGCTCCGAACCGAGGCACCGACCCTTCCAACCAGGTCGCCGACCCCCCAAGCCGCGGCACTACGCATCCGGGCCGTGGTGCTGGGGTACCGACCCATCCAACCGGGTCGCCGACCCCCCTAGCCGCGGCGCTACGCATCCGGGCCGTGGTGCTGGGGTACCGACCCTTCCAACCGAGTCGCCGACCCCCCTAGCCGCGGTGCTACGCATCCGGGCCGTGGTGCTGAGGTACCGACCCTCGTTTTTGGGAAAAAATCCTCCCGACCCTCAGGAGCCGTTGGATCTCATAGGAAAGCGCGCTCGTCATGATGGACGACCCAGGTCTTGCCACGTCCACAAAACGACAAGATAGCGTTTTATGGGGATCCACGCCAAAGATGGACGGCCTAGATGATGCCACGTACCTCGGATGCTCCGAACCGAGGCACCGACCCTTCCAACCGAGTCGCCGACCCCCCTAGCCGCGGCGCTACGCATCCGGGCCGTGGTGCTGGGGTATCGACCCTTCCAACCGAGTCGCCGACCCCCCTAGCCGCGGTGCTACGCATCCGGGCCGCGGTGCTGAGGTACCGACCCTCGTTTTTGGGAAAAAATCCTTCCGACCCTCAGGAGCCGTTGGATCTCGTAGGAAAGCGCGCTCGTCATGATGGACGTCCCAGATCTTGCCACGTCCACAAAACGACAAGATAGCGTTCTATTGGGATCCCCGCTAAAGATGGACGGTCTAGATGGTGCCACGTACCTCGGATGATCCGAACCGAGGTACCGACCATTCGAACCAACTCGCCGACCCCTCGAACCGCGGCGCAACGCATCCGGGCCGGGGTGACGGAGTGCCGACCCTCGTTTTTGGGAAAAAATCCTTCCGAGGAGCAGGAGACGTCTGATCGTTCCGAAATTCGCGCTCCATCTTGATCGAAGGCCTAGATGATGCCACGCCATAAATAGGTATTAAAAACGGGTTTTTATTTATTTAAATCGGTTTATTTATTTAAAAAATTGCGAAAAATCTCTAAAAATTCGGGAAAATTAGCTAAAAATTCCAGGAAATAATTAAAAATTCGGGGAATATTTCTAAGCCACCGAACGAGCAATTATTACCTAGAATACGCGGTTAAAGCCCCCGAACAATTAGCCAACACATCGCAAAATTAAATAAATCATCCGGAAAAATAGATAAAAACTCGACACAGCTTCGGAGCATCAAAGAATGAGGAACTAGCCTACCCCCGTGCTCCAGGATTCAAAAATCACCCATTCGGACTGCGATACAGTTCCACCGACCACTGAGTTAGTCAAACTACTCCTCAAAGACTGACCACCCTCAGCCTTTAGGAGTGGGGGGCTCGTGATATGGTCAAAACAAGGGGTTCAATCGAGACCGTCCAAATGGGGCACGAATCCTACAGCTCAGGGACGAGACGGTAATTTCACATGCAAACGGGTCCGAAGCGGGTACTGGGTCTCCTTCTCACAGATCCAATAACCCGCAAACGGATCCACCACAGCTGGGCACGGGTTTCAACCCGCTGCCAACTCGATCCAGCAAGACACAATCAAGGTCCCTGATTAGATCTAAATCAACGGCCATGATTCACGTCAATCTTTACACTGGGATTTAGGGATTAAAATTCCTTATCTGATTACCAGAATATACCTTATCAGATTACTTTCCCAATCTGTTTACAAGGAGATTATTCTATATCAGACTACGCGGATTACATTCCTAAATTGTTCTCTAAGACGCCTATAAATACCCCCCACCCATCTCCATTAACGGGTAATCAATCTTTCTCTAGTTAAACGCTCTTTCATAATCAATTCCGGTTACTGACTTGAGCGTCGGAGGGTGCGTCGCCGGGAACAACCCCGGTGTCTCGCACTTTTTGCAGGTGCACGGCGGGAGCGACGATCAGAGTTCAACGGAACAGGTATACAGGTTCTCCTATTCAGTTTCCCCAAAGAACTCACAAATTCATCTGTTTGCCCCCACACCGAATTTAGCGGCAACAGCCGCATTAACCATATCTCCAATAAAAGGGTCATTTTGTAAATCTTTAATTGTTGTCATCATAGTCACAATTTCAAATAAAATACCACTAGATGTAGATGTATATGTTTTCGAAAATTGCAAAGTTGCATCGTTAAAAGGTTGTAAAAATTTATATAAACTATCGGCAAAAAACCAAAAATCATCATCTAACAAACAATTTTGCATACCCATTGCGACACAAAAATCTCTAAGATTAAAACGATAATGAAGAACAACACCTAATAATTCAAAGGTAGAATTCCAACGATGTCGTACATCTTTAGGAAAACGTCTACATACAATGCCCCTAAGTTTACACCAATCATGAAAAGCTTGATAAATTGGACCACTCAATGTAATATAATGAACGCAATCTCTCATAGCTTCTAGTTTATCATTTCCATATTTTAGTGCATCTTGCACACAAAGATTTAAAATGTGACAAGCACACCTAACATGAAAATTTTTGGGTTCCACAGGATCTAAAGTAATTTTTAAACTCTCAATTGCCTTAGTGTTATTGGATGCATTATCAAAACCAATAGCAAACACTTTGATTGTTGCAGAAAGTTGAGACTTGAGTTGTTGTTGTTGAATGTTGAATGAGTTGATCACTTTGATTGTTGTTGATTTCCTTCCTTCAAATTTGATCTTGATCACTTGAAAGATTGTTGAAAGAATAGTAGAGAGAAAGATAGTTGAGTGAATTGGTGAAGAGAAATAAAAGGAATGGTGTTGTATTTATAGAAAATGTAATTTTTTTGATTTCCTAAAGTACCCCCAAAAACTAGCCGTTATAAATCCGTTGGGGGGTATTTTGGTAATTTGATTTTTTAAAAACTTTCTGAAAAGAAAAAAAAAAAAAGAAAAAACAGACCCAACGGTCGGCCCGAGCCCGCACGGGCCGGTTCAACCGGTCCCGGTTCACTAGCGGGCCGGGCTAGACCGGGCTGGCTTGGGGATTTTGGGGACCGGCCCTGAACCGGTTCAATGGGGGCCGGTTCAAGGGCTGGACCGGGTTTAAGGGGGGCCGGGCCGGGCCGGTCCCGGGCCAGCCCGGCCCCGATGCCATCCCTAAGAAGGAGCAGGCCAGGCAATCATACGTGTGGAAATTGGACAATCAGGACTTTTCCATATTAAAGATGTCTTTTCCTTTCACTCGTTAGAAAAGAACATTTAGTGATCAGTCATGGATTTATTGTTGAAAGGTCCCGGCCCTCATGCTCATGGAAATATAAACAAGTCATCATCGCTATCAGTCATGGATTTATTGTTGAAAGGTCCCGGCCCTCATACTCATGGAAATATAAACAAGTCATCATGGCTAGCTGTGTTCCGCACAGAACTTTTAACATAACCAAAATTGTGACTTGACTTCTCGGTCTACTTCCACTGTTTGTTTCCGTGTAAGAGTGGAAAACTACTATTTGGAATACCTTTTTACTCGATCGAAAGAGCATGAGGTATGGTTCTTACTGAACGTTGGAAACGTTTTCCAAACTTCTCTAAAGAAACCCATACATCGGTACATGTTTAGCGACTGCTTTATGCCCACCGGCTAGTGCTTTTTCGGACTTCAAAGCCCACTTCATACTTTTCCTGTCTCCTTTTCTTTACTTTTGCACCGTCTTATATCAAAACAGATAAACTCTTAATCGATTATTCTTTGGCAAATGAGTAATATTATAGGAGATTTGAATCACTAGCTGAATTCCAACATAGGTTTCATTTGAAATACTATGTCAGTATACACAGATGAACGTTGATACAATTTAGAACTTCGGTCAGTCCCTTTTCTAGTTTAAATTAGAAAACAAAGTACATAAATGACAGGAAAGATTAAGATGATCGTCTATGATCACCTGCATATTCTCCCCACTTCCATTTACTAGAGCAGGCATACAGTCGTAGGGGTGGCATTTGGGTTGACCGGGCCGGGTCGGGTCGGATCCGCGCGGGTTGCAGCCAAGTAAGGGTGGGTTCGGATCGGGTCGCAGACTTAACAGGGCCGGGCCGGATTCGAAAGTGCAAAGTTTGACCCGGTCGATCCGCGAACCTATTAGGGTCGAACCCGTTTCGGGCTGGGCCAAGCCGGGTCGCGGGTTGGCCTGGTTAATATGTATTTTTAGTTTTTTTATTTTATTTTATTTTTTTTACAACTTCACTTACAAAAATATAAAAAATACAACATGTATAACTTTATATGATTGAAAAAATGCATATATTATTCATATCAACTATTATGAATTTTTTACAAGTTTTTTACATACAAATACAATGCCCCCCCCCCCCCCCCCCCCCCCTCCCTCTTATAACCTGAATAAATAATAATAAAGATTGTACAACAAGAGATTAAGAATTAAACAAATTTGTATATATTATTATTTTCAGCTTCTATGAACTTTTTACAACATTTTTTACATACAAATACTGTTAAAAAAATATAAATTCCTTGAATTATATGTTTAAGAGGATAATCTAGAGTTCGAGATAGCCTAGAGTTAGAATGAAGAGAGGACATTGGACTACTGTCGTGCACCTCTACTTAACCTAAACCTAGGATCTCATCGCCCTAAATTCCCTAATCTTATTGTTGGACTTCAGACGAGTTGCTTCCACTTGTTGATGTAGATGCCACTTTTTCTTGAGTCCTGTCTTCAGCCTTCATCCAATCTACAGTGCACACGTGCATCTCCAACGAATTCGGCTTCAAGCGATTCCTGTAATCTGTTAAAACTCTGCCACTTGTAGAAGGAGTTAGTAGATCTCTAGCCATATGTGAAAGAATAGGAAAAAAAAATCATATTCTTTCTACCATTGTAGCACTTCAATCTTAGTACTATAACTCTCACTATCTTGTTGATTATATCAATATAATTCATTAGGTGCATTAGTCTTAGGTTTTTTTGATTGAATACAAGCAAGTAAATTAGCAGTGACATCTTCTAATGTACTATTACCCTTACCTCTAGAAGTAGAAGAAGAAGAAGTAACTATAGTAGTTGTACTACTAAATGAAAAAGTTCTATCATAATAATCATACAAGTTATTCAATGTCGATTTAAAGCTAGCTAAAAATTCATTACAATCATATTCGGAATCATCTCCAAGTAAAGTAAAAATCTATCAAACTCCTAGTACCCGCTAATTTGATACGAGGATCCATAACAGTAGCAATACAATACAACATAGGAGGAGGATTAAAATACTTCAAAAATCTTGTATAAGCGGGAACAACAATATGACTAATGTATTCGTTCAAAATCATTTCTTGAAAAGTTTGATCATAGTAATGATTCAAATATACTACTAGAAGTAGAATCATAAGATGTAGAAAACTTCAAAGTTGTAGTTTTAAAAGGTTCCAAAAATCGTAATAAAGATTCGGCAAAATACCATGATTGGGGAGTCATTTGAAAATTTTCATTTTTTTTTTTGCAAAACAAAAATTGATTATAATATCTTTATATTGAGTAACAACATTTAGTAAATCGAAAGTAAAGTTCCATTGGTGTTTAACATCTTTAGAAAATTTTCTAAAATGTATTCCCCTAACTTTATATCATACTTTAAATTCTTGAAGCATAGGACCACTCAAAGCAATAAATGTAACAATTTCTAATTGCAATTATATATGAATCAGCTTCTTTCAATGCATCTTGTACACATAAATTTAAAATATGACACACACATCTAACATGAAAAATATCATTACATGGAAGAGCTAATTGTATTTTTAATGTACTAATCGAAACATTGTTGTTAGATACATCATCAAAGCTAATAGTAAATTTTGTATTATGAATATGATATAAATTACAAACTTCTAAAATACGTGTTGCAATAACTAGTCCACTATGGGGATACGGCAAAGCGGCAAGTAAGATGATTCTCTTTTGAATTATTCAATTACTATCAATCCATTGACAAGTTAAGCCCATCAGTGGAATATCGTTACAACCTTTTTAATAATCGGAAGTTAACGATACTGTACAAGTTAAATAATACAAGAGAGTAATTAAAGCGTCTCTCATTTTGTTGTAAAGTTTAAAACAATCTGACTTTAGTGTGCTTTTAGGAATTCTTCTAAAATGTGGAGTTAGTGCATTTTGGTTGAAAGACTCTACATTCCTACTCACAGAATCGAAAAAAAGCAGCCCATCTTTAATAACTAGTCGGGTCATTTCCCGACGAACATGTTCGGGATCATAAGATTGGCTATCTATTTGTCTGGTCATAGGGTTGATTTTTTGTTGGCCACGTTGGTCTTGTACTAAGTCTTTGTGTACATTTAAAATGTATCGTTTAATTGTACATGTTCCCTTATCCTTCTTCCATTTGTAACTCTTGTCACAAGTTTTACAAATTTTATGTTCTACCCCCGGATTATCCTCATCAGGGATATAGTCATAAAATTTGTGCTAATCAATTGTTCCTCCTAGTTTTTCTGCTACTAGTGGGTTCGGTTTGTTGTGTTTGTGTGTCAACATTGTGCACTTCTTCTTCTATGTCGTATGGAGGGATATCGTGAGATCCTACCATAGGATTCGGTATAAATTCGGGCTCTACATGTGGGACTATTGGAGGCCGACGTAAAATACCGGTGGAATCTTTTCCACTTTGGCTTCGGCCGCTACCTCGTGATCTAGACATGGTAATAGTGTATGTGAAAAAAAAATTCTAGTATTTTACTAGTGTATATGAAATAATATAAAACAATCTAGGAGGTATATGTTAAAAAATAAAAAATCAAAACAATAATAGGAGGGCTGAGGGAGAGAAAAACGAAAAACCAACAAACAAATATAATAATACAAAAAATTAGAACTACTACAAAAATCAAGACAATTAGAATGTTGTGAAATTTTGATACCGTAATTTACAAAAAAAAAAGATTAAATATATTAAAATAAAATAAAACAGATGTAGGAGTTCAAAAAAGCGATTGAACAAATTTACTATCAGACAAAAAATCCCTAACCCGCCTTTCAGACCCGATAAGTAGCTAAATTATAAGCTGGACATATTCATTCTCAGTATCATCTACTTATGCAATCAACAGTTCCAAGCCAAAAAATAATCTGTCGGAGATACGGAATTCATGAAGAAAAGTAACTATATACCGACAGTTCATCAAAATATTCGGTCAGGCGAATGAATCTAGGAACTAACGTACGAACCTAGTGCACTAAATTAATTAGCAGCATTCATGGCATGCAGCTTTCATGTCTCAATCTAAGCGAAAATTCATACGTAGAAAAAATCGTTCAAACCGCATCTTCCATTGAATACATATTGCACAAGAAATATCAGACAATGCCAAATGGCTAGAGAGGTACGTACCGAGATTTCAATAATTTGAACAATAATACAATTCTTCTTTGGTGGCTTCTGCTTAACCATTAACAAGAACCAAATACATTGTCAACATAATCAATCATATTTCTGGATAACTTCTTTTTCTGCCATTTATTCTACTACTCTAATTGCTAAGAAAGTTCGGAGTCACCCTAAAAGAGTAGACTTTGAACAGTCCAAGACTTTGAACAGTCCAAGTCTTCCAAGAATCCAAATAATTAAAATTTCTACACAGGGTGTAGAATTTCTAAAAATAAAGCAATTATATATATATATATATATATATTCATTATTATACAATAATTACTTTTTCATACTTTTATTAAAATTGAACCTAGCTTTTATGCATGGCCTCTCTCCACCTTACTGTCATCCTCCTCTTCCTTCTAACAGTTTGTTGTTCTAGTACCAGAACTATCAGAACGTTCACTGCCATCAAACTCAGCCAAAACCTTGATCTTTCACTTGCCTACAAGCACTCAAAACCCACTACCTCAACCAAACATACCTCAGTAGATTACTTTCTTGCGCATCCCTTATGGATTGGTTCCAGCATTTCATTTTCTGCAGGATTCCTGTTGGGACTAATTGCTTTCGTCGTTTGGAGGCTCACCATCAAACGCTGCGTCAAGTTCGATCCCATCACAGAACCTGCAACACTGCCCACCCTCTTCAGTCCACTAATCCGATCAATCGACGATCTTTTCTTCTTGTGTGGAGAAACTTGTGCGAACCTTGAGGTCATCGGACGAGGAGGGTGTGGCGAAGTGTACAAGGCTGAGATCCTCACTGGCGGGCAGATAATCACGGTCGCCGTCAAGAAAATACTACAGCCATCTCTAATGGATGCTTCCCGCCTGTGCAACGAGGAGAGCAAACTCCTGGGGCTGAGGATGCGGCAGATCAAGTCAGAGATCGTGACAGTTGGTCGAATGCGCCACCCACACCTTGTCTCCCTTCTGGCGCACATTCCAAGGCCAGAAAGCCACTACCTTGTCTATGAGTACATGCCAAATGGATCCCTGCAGGATGTGCTCAGGAACAGGGAGGCACGGGAGAAGCTAACTTGGCCTATTAGGTTGAGAATTGCACAGGGAATTGCAGCTGGAATTGAGTACCTGCACGTGGTGCATCGTCCAAGGGTTATCCACAGAGATCTGAAGCCAGCAAATATTCTACTTGACGAGAATCTTAATGCACGAATCGCTGATTTTGGGCTGGCTAAGGTTGTTCCGGAAGCAATCAGTGGAGGTATCAGCTCAGTGAATGTTGCGGGAACTTTGGGATACATAGCCCCTGAGTATTACCAGATGTTATCATGCACGGCAAAGAGTGATATTTATAGTTTTGGGGTGATTTTAGCTGTTCTGATCACTGGGAAGTTTCCGACTGACGAGTTCTTCATCACCACAGAGGAAATGTGCCTAGTTGCATGGGTCAGGAAGATGGCGCTTTCAGAGAACCCACAAGTGGCCATTGATCCAGTGCTGCTGGGGGCTGGCTATGAAGAAGAGATGATACTCGGTTTGAAGATTGCGTGTTTCTGCACATACGATAGTCCCAATGAGAGGCCCAGTAGTAAGGAGATTTTTCGAATGTTATCTCAGATAAAACATTAATTCTGTGTCTCTGTGTGTGTGTGTGTGTGTGTGGGTTTAGTGTTGTGCCAGATCGACACTTGCCCCACTTACAAACTCTAGAATTGCTATATTAGAGATGTATTGAAGATTAACACAAGAAGAAGATGGTCTCTCTCTATCTTATATTCTTAGAAGCAGCTACAAATTAGTGCTAGTTCCTACTCCAGCTAATCAAATGGAAAATATGGTTCACAACCACTCTTTTCTATAGGCTGTGTGGCTGAAATATTAGAGAGTAAGAACAGATTATTACACCAACATGAGATGATAATCGTGTAGTATTACTATTCATGCCTTGGATCGAGTTGTTCCACTTTTCTAGTGATTATACTGGTATTGTTGATTATTAATTAAAATCTTGACAACAAGTAGGGAAGGCATCCGGGTCGGGTCAACCCACGACCCGCCCGCGACCAGCCACGCTGAACCCGACCCGCCTTGACCTGGATCGGGTTTGGGTTGGACCCGAAATCCTTACCGGGTCGTCCCGGGTTGGAAAAAAGCAGATTTTGATCCGTCGAACCCGGCCCGCAAACCCGTTAAAAACTCCAAATCAGATCGAATCTGCCCGCCAACCCGCGGGTTTTGCGCCGAACGGGTCGAACGGTCGAAACTCGTGGGTCGGTCGTTGGCTACTCTACTAGCTAGTTTTTGTTAGAAAATGGGTGTCTTAACACCATTTACGAACCGATTTTTGAGCAATTTTTTGAGTAAGATCTTTAATGAATTATTGAGAGATCTTGATTGATTTATGTTCTCTTGCGGACATGAATGCTAGACCGACATTATCCCACCCCGTGCAGAGCCACTTTTTGCTACAGTTTTGACTTTTTCTTATGTAATGGCTAAAATAAATGCAGAAACGGTTCTGTCTGCCGTATTGAATGTTTTGTCTGCCGTTACAGTATACGCATTCAATTACATGTCTGCTATTACGCTGAGGGTATTCAAAGCATTGTCTGCCGTTACACTAAAGGCATTCAAAGTTTTGTTTGCCGTTACAGATTTAACCCTACCTCTATAAATGGAGGTCTCCCCTCTCATTTCTTTCCTGCAACAGAAACACTTCCTTCTTCCTCCTTTGAGTCATGTTCGTTTCTCCACTCCTGCTATTTTGGTAAGTCGGTGATAGGATTCTGACACTGCTGCTCAGTTCGAGAGTGCTACGTGGTGCCTACGTGAACACTCTGGTCGTTGCATCCTGGGAGACAGATGCCTTCGTTCATTCCAGCAACCGGAAGAGGCGAAATCTGTTTTAAAGACACTGTGTGACACACAGGCCTCGGTTTCTCAACTTGTAATCTGATATTGGGTTTTGTAAGTTGTTTATTTATTTATTTTTCTTCTGGACTTTTTTTTTGCTTTCTCTCATCTTTTCTTCTCTGTTTTCTGTGCCTCTCAATCAAATCGAGTTTATTGTAAAAGAATTTTTGTAACAAACTTAAAACAGAATTTCTTTATTTTCTTGATTTCCGATTTTAAGGCACAACTTTCCTTTTTCTTTTCTTTAATCTGGAAAACTTACACTCGTATTGTGTAATTTTCAGAATCAAAATGACTACTGCATCGGACAATGTTGCTGTGTCTCAAACGGTCCACGTGCCAGTTGCTGATACGATGCAAAAACCGAATGCTGCCGTGGTACGAGTGCCAATGCCCACCGTTGTACCTATCTCAGTCTCTCATGGGGAGAAATCTGAGAAGTTCAATGGGCAGAACTTCAAAAGGTGCCAACAGAAGATGATGTTCTATCTGACCACACTAAATCTTGCAAGATTCTTGAACGAAGAAGCTTCAAATCTTAAGAAAGATAAGCAAGATAACCAAGTCATTGCCGTTGTGGACGCTTGGAAAAATGCTGATTACTTGTGTAGGAATTACATAATGAACGGATTAGCCGATTCTTTGTATAATGTATTCATTGACAAAAGAACAGCTAAAGAACTTTGAGAATCACTAGACCAAAAGTATAAAACTGAGGATGTCGGTGCCAAGAAATTCATTGTGGGCCGCTTCCTAGACTATAAGATGGTAGATTCTAAAACAGTGACCAGTCAAGTTCAAGAACTACAACTGATCTTGTATGAGATTCATGCTGAAGGTATGAACTTAAGTGAAAGTTTCCAAGTGGCATATATAATTGAAAAATTACCACAAGGTTAGAAAGACTTTAAGAATTACCTAAAGCATAAGCGAAAAGAAATGGGCATTGAAGATCTCATTGTCAGACTTCGTATTGAAAAAGACAATAGAGGATTTGAAAAGGTTGGACTCATCAGTCATGCAGCTAAGGCAAATGTAATGGAACATAAACAACATTCCAACAAGCACAACAACAAGGATCCCAAGTTGGGGCCTAAGGGAGGAATCTCCAAGAAGCCAAAGTTTCAAGGCAAGTGCTTCAATTGTAACAAAATGGGTCACAAGTCTACTGAATGCAGACTTTCCAAGAAGAACAGGAACAGAGAAGCAAACTTGATTCAAGGCATTGCTTAAGATGTTTCCGATATCAACCTCTCAGTTGTGATCTCAGAGGTGAATATGTTAGGTTCAAACCCGAAGGAATGGTCGGTTGACAATGGAGCTACTCGACATATGTGCTCCAACAAAAGTATGTTCTCCACTTTTGAACCATTAGAGAATGGGGAGAAGATGTTTATGGGAAACTCGGCTACTTCAGAAATCAAGGGCCAAGGCAAGGTGATTTTGAAGATGACTTCTGGAAAGGAACTGACTCTGAACAATGTTGCATATGTTCCTGAAATTCGTAAGAACCTGGTATCTGGTTCATTGCTTAATAATCACGGATTTCATTTAGTGTTTGAGTCGAACAAATTTGTTTTGTCAAAAAGTAGAATGTATGTTGGTAAAGGATACATGAGTGGTGGAATGTTTAAACTCAATTCAATGACCATGGTCAAGAATATCAATAAAGTTAGCTCTTCTACTTATATACTTGAGTCTTCTAATTTATGGCATGGTACACTAGGACATGTTAATTATGATACTTTGCGAAGACTAATTAACTTGAATCACATACCAACATTCCAAATTGATTCCAAACACAAGTGTGAAACTTGTGTTGAGGCAAAACTAACAAGATCATCATTTAAAAATGTTGAAAGAAAGACTGAACCTCTTGATCTAATTCACACTGATATTTGTGATTTGAAAATAATACAAACAAGAGGTGGTAATAAATATTTTATTATCTTCATTGATGATAGCACTAAATACTACTATGTATACTTGCTTAAAAGCAAGGATGAAGCTATAGAGAAATTTGTTCTCTATAAGAATGAAGTTGAGAACCAACTCAATAAGAAAATTAAGGCACTAAGAAGCGACTGAGGTGGAGAGTATGAATCGCCATTTACTGACACGTGTGCTAAGCATGGGATTATACATGAAACGACAGCTCCTTATTCTCCTCAGTCCAACGGTATTGCTGAAAGAAAGAATCCTATATTGAAAGAAATGATGAATGCAATGTTAATAAGTTCTGGTTTGCCACCAAACTTGTGGGGAGAAGCTATTCTTTCAGCTAACTACCTTTTGAATAAGGTGCCCAAAAAGAAAGAAGAGAAAACTCCATATGAATTATGGAAATGAAGAAAGTCATCCTACAATTACTTACGAATGTGGGGATGTCTTGTCAAGGTGGTAGTACCTCCACCTAAGAAAGTAAAAATTGGACCAAAAACGGTTGATTGTATTTTTATTGGCTATGCACTTAACAGTAGTGCCTATCGATTCTTGGTGTACAAATCCGATATCACTGAGATATCAAAGAACACGATAATGGAATCTAGAAATGCATCGTTCTTTGAAGATGTATTTCCATGTAAGTCAAAGGAGGAACCAAGTTCCTCCAAACGAACACATGAGACTATTAGTGAAGATAGTAAAAACCAAGATGAAGAAGTTGAGGAGGAACCTCGACGCAGTAAAAGAACAAGAATGGAAAAATCTTTTGGTCAGGATTTCTTGACTTTTATGCTTGAAGGTGAACCCCACACCTTCAAGGAAGCGGTGAACTTTAGTGATGGTTCTCTATGGAAAGAAGCCATCAAGAGTGAAATTTATTCTATCTTGTAAAATCATACTTGGGAACTAGTGAATCTTCCACCAGGTAGTAAACCTTTAGGTTCCCAGTGGATCTTCAAGAGAAAAATGAAACCTGATGGATCAATTGAAAAATACAAGGCAAGACTTGTAATTAAAGGCTATAAACAAAAGGAAGGTCTTGATTATTTTAATACATATTCTCCTGTGACGAAAATAAATTTTATTAGGATGGTACTTGTAGTAGTAGCTCTGCGCAATCTTGAAGTACATCAAATGGATGTAAAAACAGCTTTTCTTAATGGAGATTGTGTTTTTTCAAAAGAAAATAAAAGATTATTTCGGTTACTATACAATTCTTATGTATTTGAATGCAAATTAGATGAAGAAATCTACATGGAACAACCTGAGGATTTTTCGGCTCCAGGACATGAAAAGAAAGTGTGTAAACTGGTGAAATCATTATATGACTTGAAACAAGCTCCAAAGCAGTGGCATGAGAAATTTGACAATGTCATGATAACCAATGGTTTCAAGATTAATAAATGTGACAAATGTATATATGTCAAAGACACAGAAAATAGATATGTCATTATATGTTTGTATGTAGATGACATGCTTATTATTGGAAGTAATGATCAGATGATTAAATCTGTTAAAAATATGCTGAACTCAGGGTTTAACATGAAAGACATGGGACTAGCAGATGTTATATTTGGAATTATAATCACAAGAACATCAGACGAGCTTATCTTAAGCCAATCACATTATGTTGACAATATTCTTAGAAAATTTGATAAAGATAATTCTGAAATTGCCAGAACTCCAATAGATCTAACTTTACATTTATCTAAGAATAAAGGTGAGAGTATTTCTCAAGTAGAATACTCTAGAATCATAGGCAGTCTAATGTACTTAATGAGTTGTACAAGACCAGACATAGCTTATGCAATGAGTAAACTAAGTAGATACACGAGTAATCCTGGAAGCGAGCATTGGCAAGCAATTACAAGAGTACTAAGTACTTGCGGTTTACTCGTAACTATGGGCTGCACTATACGAGATACCCGGCTGTACTTGAAGGATACAGTGATGCAAACTGGATATCTAGTGATAATTCAAAATCCACTAATGGCTATGTGTTTACGCTAGGTGGTGCAGCAGTTTCTTGGAAATCCTCGAAACAAACAGTGATCGCTAAATTCATGGTAGAATCTGAATTTATCGCACTGGACAAATGTGTGGAAGAGGCTGAATGGTTAAGACACTTCCTTGAGGATATTCAAAGGTGGACGAAGCCTGTGCCCCCAATTTATATACATTCAGATAGTCAGTCTGCAATTTGTAGAGCACAGAGCAATATGTATAATGGTAAATCTAGACATATTCATCGAAGACATAATACCATTAGACAACTACTCTCTACTGGGGTTATCTTTGTAGATTATGTAAAGTCAAAGGAAAATATTGCGGATCCGCTAACCAAAGAGTTAAACAGAGAGTTAGTTGATAAATCATCGAGGGGAATGGGACTAAAGCCCATGAAAGAATAAGTCGATACAATAGATACCCAACCTAACTGACTGGAGATCCCAAGATCTAGGTTCAAAGGGACAACTAAATTGTAAAGACCAAGTTGGATCACTGTGGGAATTTTCCCATGTCCATTCCCATGATGAAACAGTGATGTCCGTAAGGTAACAGGTTAAGCTAGGCTTTTAATGATTCTTATGCGTCGGATATCCGAGCAGAGTAATGCAGGTTACTCTTAGGTAAGAAATCATCTATGTAAGAGGGAAGAAGGGCTGCTTCCAAGGGAATAATATAGGGAAATATTTCTGTTAAACTCTTGCAGAACCAGGCGTATGTTCATGGCCAAAACGAACATAATAGTGAGAACTGAAAATGCGTTAGGAAGATTTCTGTGTGAGATATGTCATCGTTTACACAAATGATAGAACAGTTCAAGGACATTGCGTCTACTGTTTAGTTAGTAAAGTAAACAAATTTTCATAAGGGAAGGTTCAAAGGGTAACACCTACCTATCCTATGCAGGAATCAACCGTTGAATTCTATCACTCAGTCTTTCGTGTTTGTGATCGTCAATTTTCATTCATGTGGGGAATGTTAGAAAATGGGTGTCTTATACACCATTTACGAACCGATTTTTGAGAAATTTTTTGAGTAAGATCCTTAATGAATTATTAAGAGATCTTGATTGATTTGTGTTCTCCTTCGTGAGTAGATCAAAATCATATATTGGTTTGCTAAAAACGGTTAAGGGGTGAATGAGAAATTGTCTCTCAAAGTGAGACGTTTTCATTCTTGAAAATGGGTTAAGGGAACATAGTCCCACATCGGAAAAATCAAAAGAAATTGAAGAGGATATATAGTAACCTCCTTCTAAGCATTGTAAGATAGCTAGAAGAGAGCCTCTCTCGCGCGCGCACAGGGGGGTTGCAAATCCCGAACAGGATTACATGCTACTTGTGTGCGCACGCACGACTTGCAGACACGAATGCCGGACCGACATGACCCCACCCTGTGCAGAGCCACTTTTTGCTACAGTTTTAATTTTTTCTTGTGTAACGGCTGAAATAAATACAGAAACGGTTCTGTTTACTATTTCAGTGCTATGTTGAATATTTTGTCTATCGTTACAGTGTAGGCATTCAATTACGTGTCTGCTGTTACACTGAGGGTATTCAAAGCATTGTCTGTCGTTACACTAAAGGCATTCAAAGCTTTTTCTGCCATTACAGATTTAACCCTGCCTCTATAAATAGAGACCTCCCCTCTTATTTCTTCCCTGTAACAGAAACACTTCTTTCTTCCTCCTCTGAGTCATGTTCATTTCTCCACTCCTGCTGTTTTGGTAAGTTGGTGATAGAATTCTGATGCTGCTGCTCAGTTCGAGAGTACTACGTGGTGCCTACGTGAACACTCTGGTCGTTGCATCCTGGGAGACAGACGCCTTCGTTCATTTCAGCAATCGGAAGAGGCAAAATCTGTTTTAAGGACACTGTGTGACACACAGGCCTCGGCTTCTCAACTTTTAATCTGATATTGGGTTTTGTAAGTTATGTATTTATTTATTTATTTATTTTTTTCTTTTCGGTTTTTTGTTTTCCTTTCTCTCATCTTTTATTCTCTGTTTTCTGTGCCTCTCAATCAAATCGAGTTTATTGTAAAAGAATTTTTGTAACATTTTTTTGGCTTTTTTTTTTGGTTTTTTTAGTCTTTGGATTTTTTAAGGGGGGGGGGGGGGGTTGCCTATAAAACCCCCCTAACTTCAATCAAACTTTTTTCACACCTTATTCTCTTACTCTCTCTATTACTATGACTCAATTCAATCAAGTTTTTTTAACAAAGAAGTGAACAATTTCGATCGTATCGAATTCGTGTTAAATCAACTCTCTCAACTTCATCTACTACAAACTTTCTCATCAAAGATGCCCTTTCTCTCTTTCTACGACTACGTGACTACGTCTACTACAAACTCTATCGACTACGTCTACTTCTACTATTATTATTTTTCTCTCATTTCTATGTATGATTATTTGCAAAGTACGGTTTTAAAATTTCTCAACCCTCTCAACTCTTCATTTTTAATATAGCTTTAATTTTTTTTATCATATTTGTTTGTTGGTTTTTCGCTACTCTCTCACTCGCTCTCTCTCTTTCTCAATCCTCATATTGTTTTACATATACCTCCTATATTGTTTTTATTTTTTGTACATATACTACTAAAATAGTAGAAACCGATTTTTTATATACACTACTACTACAAACCATTTATTATGTCTAGATCAAGAGATAGCGAACGTAGCTAAAGTGGGCAAGATTACACTAGTTCTTCTCGTCGGCATCCAACATACCCACAATTAGAATCCGAATATAATCTCATGCATAACATTGGTTATCACGATGTTCCTCCACACGACATAGAAAAAGAAATGCATAAATTTGCTACATTGGTTATCTCATGCTACTTATCGGGTCTGAAAGGCGGTTAGGGATTTTTTGCCTGATAGTAAATTTGTTCAATTGCTTTTTTGAACTCCTACATCAGTTTTATTTTATTTTAATATATTTTATCTTTTTTTGTGAAGTACGGTATTAAAATTTCACAACACTCCTATTGTCTTGATTATTTTTTATAGTTCTAATTTTTTGTATTATATTTGTTTGTTGGTTTTTTGTTTTTCTCTCCCTCAACCCTCCTATTGTTGTTTTGATTTTATTTTTTAACATATACCTCATAGATTATTTTATATTATTTCATATACACTAGTAAAACACTCGATATTTTTTTTTCACATACATTATTACCATGTCTAAATTACGAGGTAGAGGCCGGAGCCAAAGTGGACAAGATTCCACTGGTACTTCACGTCGGCCTCCAATAGTCCCACATGTAGAGCCCGAATTTATATCCCTCCATACGACATAGAAGAAAAGGTGCATTGTTGACACACAAACACAACAAACCGAACTCACTAGTAGTAAAAAAAGTAGGGGGGGTCAATTGATTGGCACAAATTTTATGACTATATTCCCGATGAGGATAATCCGGGGGTAGAACATAAGATTTGTAAAATTTGTGACAAGAGTTACAAATGGAAGAAGGATGAGGGGACATGTACAATTAAACGACACATTTTAAATGTACACAAAGACTTAGTACAAGACCAACAAGGCCAACAAAAAATCAACCCTATTCCGAAAGTAGGAATGTAGAGTCTTTCAACCAAAATGCACTAACTTCACATTTTAGAAGAATTCCTAAAAGCACACTAAAGTCAGATTGTTTTAAACTTTACAACGAAATGAGAGACGATTTAATTACACTCTTGTATTATTTAACTTGTACAGTATCATTAACTTCCAATTGTTATAAAGATTGTAACGATATTTCGATGATGGGCTTAACTTGTCAATGGATTGATAGTAATTGGATGATTCAAAAGAGAATCATATCACTTGCCGCTTTGTCGTATCCCCATAGTGGTATGGTTATCGCAACACGTATTTTAGAAGTTTGCGATTTATTTCAAATTTGTTTTTAGTATTAGTTTTGATAATAAATCTAATAACAATGCTTCAATTAGTAAATAATAAGCACAATTAGCTCTCCATGTAATGAAAATTTTCATGTTAGATGTATATATCATATTTTAAATTTATGTGTACAAGATGCATTGAAAGTAGTCGATCCATATATAACTTCAATTAGAAATTGTGTACATTTTATTGCTTTGAGTGGTACTATGCTTCAAGAATTTAAATAATGGTGTAAACTTACGATAATACATATTAGAAAATTTTCTAGAGATGTTAAACACCGATGGAACTCTACTTTTGATTACTAAATGTTGTTACTCAATATAAAGAAATTATAAACGATTTTTGTATGGCAAAAAATATGAAAAAATTTCAAATGACTCCACAATCATGGTATTTTGCCGAATCTTTGTTAAGATTTTTGGAACATTTTAAAACCGCAACTGTGAAGTTTTCTAAATCTTATGATGCTACTTTTAGTAGTATTTTTATTTCAATTATTACTGTGATGCAAACTTTTCAATGCATAATTTTGGACTAATACATTAGCCATATTGTTGTTCCCGCTTATACTAAAATTTTGAAGTATTTTAATCTTCCTCCTATGTTGTATTGTATTGCTAATGTTATGGATCATCATATCAAATTAGTGGGTACGAGGAGTTTGATTGAAATATTTTTTACTTTACATGGAGATGAATCTGAATATGATTGTAATAAATTTTTAGCTAGCTTTAAATCGACATTGAATAACTTGTATGACTATTATGATAGAAATTTTGTATCTAGTAATACAACTAGTATAGTTACTTCTTCTTATTCTACTTCTAGAGATAAGGGTAAGAGTACATTAACAGATGCAACCGCTAATTTACTTGCTCGTATTCAATCAAAAAAACCTAGGCCTAATGCACATAATGAAGTAATTTGGTATAATCAACAAGATAGTGAGATTTCTAGTACTAAGAATGGTGGAAAAAACATGAAAATCTTTTTACTATTCTTTCACATATGGATAAAGATCTACTAACTCCTCTGGCCTCTACAGTAACATCAGAAAGTGATTTTTCTACAAGTGGCAGAGTTCTAACAGATTACAGGAATCGATTAAAGCCGGATCCGTTGGATATGTTCGTCTGCACCGAAAATTGAATGAAGGCTGAAGACAGGACACAAGGAAAGCGCCATCTACATCAACAAGTGGAAGCAACTCGCCTGAAGATCAACAAGAAGAAGGGTGATGAGATTGTAGGTTTAGGTTAAGTAGAAGTGAAGGACAATAGTCCAATACACTCTTCAATTTAACTCTAGGTTATCTCGAACTCTAGATTATCCTCTTAAACATGTAATTCAAGAATTTGTTTGTTTGTTTGTTTGTTTGTTTTTTTTGGTTGATTTTTTTACATGTATTTGTTTGTAAAAAAAATTGTAAAAATTTCATAGAAGTTGAAATTAATATATACAATTTTGTTTCACTCTTATACTTCTTGTATTTTTTAATTTTTTTTGAGTTAAAAAAAAAAAAATAGGGCCAGCCCACAACCCAGCCCGGCCCAACCCAGGTTCAACCCCTACGGGTTCGCGAGTCGACCGGGTCGATTTTTCCACTTCCCAACGCGGCCCAACCCAAACCGAGCACTCGAAATCGGGGTAAACCCAAACAGGTTGGGCCCGGCCCGGCCCAATGGACCCTATTGCCAACCATACAACAGCCTACATTCCGAATGGTTTTAACAGGAATTTACAAATCAAAGAATTTCTCACTTCAAGGTGGTCAAGACTGCATTTTTTTATTAACTCATTAATAAAACGTGTGGCCGGTTGGTCAAATTTTTTTTTCAAAAAGAGTGCATTTTTTTTTCTGTTAAGCAATATGGTACTAGCTGCAGAAGATTATGGTCTGATATTAGACTAAAGGTAGTTGGCTAGTATTAAACAAGATACTTGGATATGAGAAACATTAAGAGATTACAAATATCCCTCCATAAGTTATTTTTCCATCACTTTGCGCCTTCAAAATTTACAAAGCTAGTGCTTTTTGTCCTGATATGGGTATAAATAGAATCAAATTGGAACCGTTAAAATCAGACACAAATTTTTAATCTCTCAGAGGTAAAACGATAAAATTAACTACAAACAGGTTTGTAAAAAGGAGTTGGACCCCTTTCAAACCTAGCTACCTAAAACGGATTTGTCTGACTAGGTTGTCATAACAACCCAACATAAAGAAGTTAATGATTATCTAAAGATCATTTTAAACTCATAATTATCCATAAAAGACGGTTCAAAAGCCATATATATTTACAAGAGAAGAGTCCCAACTTTATCTCCACAACCATCTATATCTCTTCATGAAGAAGAAAATCAACTAACAGTATTTCTTGGCCAAGAGAAGGGTAATCGACCTTATCTCTTTATGAAGATGAGAATAACCAACTCTATCAAAATATCGGGAAGTAGAGATAGATCAATATCTTGAAACAGCCCCCAAAGCGACTATAAATATACCATGACCTCCACAAGAGCCAGGTAATCAGTATTTATCCACTAAAAACTCTCATATATTTTCTGAGTTCTAACTTGAGTGTCGGAGGGTCTGTCGCCGGGGCCAACCCCGGTGTTTCAGATTTTTACAGGTCAATCGGAACAATCATTATCATCCAGAATAGATCAAATGGTTTAAACGAGTCAGATTCAGGATTCAAGATCAGTTGTAAATAGTTAATATCCACGAAAACTAAAATGACAATTCTTTTTATTATTTCTAAAAGAATTCAAAACATCTGTTTGCTCCCACAGAGAAAATAACAGTAACATATTGGTGTCATATGTGGGAACAGAAAAAGCAATTCGACCAAAATTTGTCGGTAAAAAAAAAAATCACATTTTAAAGCCACGCCTCCAAAGGGGAAAGGGAAGGCGGTGGACGGCCTCAAGCAGGCGAGCCAACCCCTTCCTCCAGCTCCTCTTTATGTGGACGTCCCTACCTCTTAGAAAAACCAACCCCCTCAATCGGATCAACTTCTTTAGTTGGAACAGCCCCAACAGCCTACCCAGCCTCCCTCCAAAGAGACTCCACCGGGGGGCTCCCAAAGAAGTCAGCACTATGTGCAGCACATTGGTGAGAACAGAGGGTCGATCTACACCTCCACACCATCCACGGTGCACTATGCAGTGCCTTAAGTACATCAGAACCTTTGCCAGATCATAATCTCCAGATAACAGGGGTCTGATCGTCGAGGCTGCTTGAGCGGACGGCGAGCCCGAGATGATGTCCCCCATCCAGCACGTCAGGGAAGCAAGAGTGGCCCCTCCCCTCGAAGCCAGGGACGTAGAAGAACCCTCTCTTCCAGAGGACGAAGAAGTTATCACTCTCTAAGGGGACAAAGAGGGACTCCTCCCCCTTGCGGGAGAATGAACCAAATTCCAACAAGTCGACCAGCCCCCAGGAGAGGTAAAGAGGAAGAAGCACACGTCACCATGGCAGAATTTCGGGACTTCAAAGATGAGATCTTTCAAGCCCTTAACATCGTTCCTAGCAGGAGCTGACAAATTGACCTTCATCGCTCCACTCCTCCATGACGGGCGGAGTCTCATTAGTCCACTAGATCCGAAGAACAAGACAATGTCATCTTGTAGTGCCTCCAAAAGATGGAAGACCATCTAGCATTGCTGAAACAAGAAGAGGGAAGACATGAAGAAACGTATCGCCCTATCTGCTCCCCTTCTCCTGAAAAAAACATCGAAGCTCCTATAGACCATATTCCAGTCAACATCAAAATTCCAGCATTCGAGTCATACAACGGAGAGTCCGGCCCGATAGACCATATTGAGAGTTTCAAAACCCTCATGATGATCCACTAAGCATCAGACACCCTTCTGCAAGACTTTTCCAGCAACCCTGAAGGGATCAGCATAGAAGTGGTTCTCTCGTCTCTCTCCAGGGTCCATCTTCTCCTTCATCAGCTTGAGGAACTATTCCTCAACACTTTATCACCAGCAGCAAGACAGAGAAGACAAGTATCTCCTTACGTAACTTGAAGCAAAGGGATGGGGAGTCCCTTAAAATTTATGTTCGGCACTTCACAGCCGTGTCCAAATCCATTCCCTCACATGATTCAGCCGTACCCCCGGTCGCCTTCAGGTACAATGTGGATCATGACCACTTCAAAGATTCTCTTATCAAAAGACCCCCTCGGAATTTCTCCGACCTCCTTCAAAGAGTCGATAAGTACATCTGGGTGGAGGATACTATTCCACCCCAAGAACAGAAGGTGTCCTCATTCGGGGACAAATGAAAGAGCACCAATGAAGATGGACCCATGATAACCCACTAGGATGTCACAGGTCAGCGTCGCACACTCCTAGTGCCTCGTTTTGAGAAGTACACTCCACTTAATGCTAGCATCTCTGCAATCCTCACGAAAGTTGATAAGGAGCGACTCCTTCAACCTTCTCCTAAGTGAACACTCAAGCAGAAGAAGGGATAGGAACAAGTAGTGCGCATTTCATAAAGATCACAAACATCTCACATATGACTATCCAGCCATCAAAGACAAGCTTGAAGCCCTGATCCGACGAGGATACCTCGCCAGTTCGTCCAAAGAAATAGCATCGAACCTCTTTCCGTAAGAGGAGTCAACAAGTGAACAGAGAGGCCTTTCGATTCCCAAGGCTCGGAATGCATGGAGGTATCCCACTCCATCCATGGGGGGGGCTATGGGGGGATTGTCTAACACCTCGAGGAAAACATTTATCTACTCAGTGCATAACATCCATCCTCCTAAGAGCTCGGGGGTTCCGATCACATTCTCAGACCAAGACCTCGAAGGTGTTCGAACACCTTACTGTGACGCACTTGTAATCCGCATATGTATGGCCAATCATGAGGTGTGCCGCGTCCTATTAGATAATGGCAACTCGGTAGATATCATCCTCCTGAATGTATTCGAGGGCCTCAAGCTCAAGCGAGACTCAAATCCACCAAGTACTCCTTCCATGGATTCTCCGGAGCCTCAGTCTAGATCGAAGGAATAGTCACCTTTGACGTAACTATGGAGAAAACTCCAACCACTATCACTGAAGCACTTGGTTGTAGACTTGAAGTCCTCCTACAATGTCATTTTTGGTCGCCTGGGGCTAGCATCCCTTCACGCGGTTGCCTCAACCTACCACATGAAGATGAAGTTTCCTACAGTAGCAGGGGTAGGAGAAGGCAAAGGAAGCCAAGAAGATGATCATGCATGTTACACCGGCACAATGGGGGGCTTGGTCCTCCCTTTCGATGCTATGAAACTCCCCCAAGATAGGGGACAAACCAGCTCTGAACCCGTAGACGAACTAGTAGAAATCTTCTTCTCCCAAGATGATCAAGCTAAGTATTTTCGGATGAACAAGGCACTCCCCCATCAAGTCAAGGAGCAACTTATCACTTGCATTAGGAAGAACCGAGAGCTCTTCGCTTGGACTGCCTCAGACATGCCAGACATATCCGAAGATCTAATCATGCACCAGTTAAGTGTGAACCGAGATGTCAGGCTCGTCCAACAGAAGCATCGTAAGTTTGCCCCCGAAAGGCAGCAAGCAGTCAAGGAGGAAGTTGAGAAACTCGTAGCTGCCTGCTTCATTCAAGAAGTTAGCTTCCCCTAGTCGCTAGCGAATCTAATAATGGTAAAAAACCAACAACAAATGGAGAATCTGTATAAACTTCACCGACCTCAACAAAGCATGTCTGAAGGACCCCTTCCCTCTACCAAGCATAGATGCCTTGATCGAAGCCACCTCAGGCAATGAACTCTTAAGCTTCATGGACGGCTTCTCGAGATACAATCAGATCCGAATGTTTCCACCCGACATTCCAAAGACGTCGTTCATCACCGACCAAGGACTATACTACTATCAAGTCATGACCTTCGGGCTAAAGAATGTCGAAAAACATATCAGCGCTTGGTGAACCAAGTCTTAAAGGAGAAAATCGGCCAAAACATAAAGGTATATGTTGATGATATGCTCACAAAGAGCCTTAGGAAAGAAGACCGTGTGGCCGACCTCCAAGAAGCCTTTGACATACTGCGGAGACACAACATGAGATTGAATCCATCGAAATGTGTCTTTGGGGTCTCCTCAGGGAAGTTCTTAGGGTTCATGGTAAGCCAAAGAGGAATCGAAGCCAATCCTGAAAAGATCAAAGCCATACTTGACATGTTTCTCCCGTCTACCATCAAAGAAGTTCGGAACCTCACTGGCCGCCTCGCCACCATTGGGCACTTTCTTTTCAAGTCTGGGGAGAAGTGCCTACTGTTTTTCAAAGCTCTCTGAGGAGCAAAGAGTTTTGAGTGAGAACAAGAACAACAGGTAGCCTTCGAAAGTCTCAAAGCACACCTTATCAATCCTTCGCTCCATAGCAAGCCCAAGCTGAGAGAGGTTCTCTACCTTTACTTGACTACTTTAGATCAAACCCTCAGTGTCGTCTTAATAAGGGAAGAAGACAGGGTATAGAAGTCAATCTACTATGTAAGCAAATAACTCTACGATACAGAGCTCCGATACTCAAAGATGGAGAAGATGGCATATGCACTGGTTACAGCTGCCCAAAAGCTTTGACCCTACTTCCAAGTGCACTCCATCTAGGTCCTCACCGATCAGCCATTCAAGCAGGTCCTCCACCACAGATTGCTCCGGGAGGCTTATGAAGTGGTCTATCGAGTTAATTCAACATGATATCACCTATTGGTCAAGAACGGCAATTAAGGCCCAAGCCTTAGCCAAATTCATTGTCGAGAGCATCAATCCTGATTGCCCCGAGGAATGAGACAATGCCCCCCAAACACACACACACTTTGGAGTGTCTTTGTGGATGGGTCCTCTTGTCTTGAAGGGAGTACAACCGAAGTCATCATGCTGGGTTCTGACGAGTTCACCCTCCAGTACTCGCTGCCAATAATGAGGCTGAGTATGAATCCCTCATTGTCGGGATCCTCTTAGCACGAAAAGCAGAGGCACGAAGAGTAAGAGTGTTAAGCGAATTCCAACTGGTAGTGAACCAAATTCAGGGCGAATATGAAGCCAGAGATGACCGCATGATCAAGTATTTAGCCTATGTGAAAAAACTTATGACCACTTTCCAAGAAGCCGAAGTCACTCGCATCCCACATGAGGAAAATGGGCAAGAAAATGCCCTTTCCAAGCTAGCCTCGTCATTGTTCGATGGACTCAACCATAATGTGCTTATGTTCTTATCAAGATCCTACTCAAGTTGAGCATCGAAGAAGAGACGTTGGAGCTCATGTCCATCACCTCCTCCCCCCCAAACACCCGAAGATTGTTGGATGAAACTCTTTATCGACTTCCTTAACAAGGGATTCCTCTTTACGGACCCCAAAGAAGCGAGAAAGCTCTAGGTGAGGGTTGAAAGATATACACTTGTCGAATGAGTCATCTACAAGTGCTCATACACCCAAGTTGATGGCCGATCTTCCTTATGATGCCTCTCTCCTGAAGAGGCCGATTACGCTCTCAAAGAGGTATATGAAGGAATAGGAGTTAGTCACTTAGGTGCGAGGTCTTTTGCACGAAAATTCTCAACCATGGATACTATTGACCCACTCTCCTCAACGATGCCCAAGCATACGTCCACTGATGTATCTCCTTCCAAAAGTACTCCTCCATCAAGCGGGTACCCCAAATCAACCTCAGCTCTATCTCAAACCATATCCTCTTCACAATGTAGAAAATGGACTTGCTCGGACCATTTCCTCCCGCCACTGGACAACAGATCTTCCTAGTGGTAGCCGTCGACTACTTCACAAAGTGGGTCGAGGCGGAACCACATGCAACAATTATAGAGCATAAGGTCAAGCAATTGTTCTGGAAGAACATAGCCTGTCGATTCGGGACCCCCCACACACTAGTCACTAGCAATGGAACTCAGTTTGTTGGAAAAAAATTCTGCAAGTTTTGCACCGATCTAGGGGGATCAACGCTTCTTCTCCACCTCGCACCCCCAAACAAACGGCCCCAAGAATTCCAATCGGCTAATCTTGGCTTGCATCAAGAAGAGACTTGGTGAAGAACCAAAAGGGATATGGGTCGAAGAACTCACAAGCGTGCTCTGATTCTACAAAACCACAAAGAGAATCCCAACAGGAGAATCTTTATTCAACCTCACCTTCGGCACGGAAGCACTTATCTCTTTGAAAGTATGGCTACTTTCCCCTTGCCTTCTCTCCTTCAACGAAGAGAAAAAATCAAACGACCTCCGAGCCAATCTATATATCGTTGAAGAAGTCCGCCCTCTGAAGACATATCTACCAGTAGAGGATAGAGAAGTTCTATAACAAGAATGTCCACCCGACCAACCTAAAAAAGGAAGACCTCATCCTTCGGAAGCTTGTTATATTCAATCCACGCAAGAAGGGAAAACTCATCCCTAACTGGGAGGGACCATATAAGGTCTCACAAGTGTTCCACCCGGGAGCTTACTGACTTGAAGACCTGGAGAGGGAGAAGATATCGAGGACTTTGAACGTCGAGCACCTGATGAAGTTACAATAAGAGCACTTAACGCCCTCCCCTAGTAGTTAGCTTCAAAAATATAATAAAGGCTGACATTTATAATGGTCACAACATATAATAAAGCCTAGTAGTCAAAGCAGCCACTTAGTTTCATTTTTCAATAAATTTTTAGAAGTTTACTTTTGCAAAATTCTTGTACAATTCCACCGGATGCAAACAATGAGTTAAACACATGGTTCACCCCTGAGCAGCACCATCTAGTCACTAAGCATCCCAATGGATGAGTGCGGATTCCATACTCATGGTTCTTAGAGTCGCTCTAACCACTTACCACTGAGAAAATGTGCAGGGCACGCCTCGCCATTCGATTGCTCCCAAAACTCGTTGTCAAGCTATTCGGAGTCCATACTCATGGTTCTTAGAGTCGCTCTCGCCACTTGCCACCGAACAAGGGCATGGCACACATTGCCATTTGATCTGCTCCCAAAATAATCCATGGACAAGTGTGGAGTCCATACTCATGGTTCATAGAGTTGCTCTAGCCACTTGCCACCGAGCAAGTGTGCGGGGCACACCTCGCCATTTGATTGCTCCCAAAACTCGTCGTCGATGTGTTTGGAGTCCATACTCATGATTCTTAGAGTCGCTCACCACATTCTACCAAGCAAGGGCAAGGCATGCCTCGCCATTCTATTTTCTCCCAAAACAACCCATGGAAAAGTGCAGAGTCCATACTCATGGTTCTTAGAGTCGCGCTAGCCACTTGCCACCGAGCAAGTGTGCGAGACACGCCACGCCATTCGATTATTCCCAAAACTTGTCGTCAACATATTCAGAATCCATACTCACGGTTCTAGAGTCACTCTAGCCACTCGCCACCGAGAAAGGGCAGGGCATGCATCGCCATTCGATTTGCTCTCAAAACAACTCATGGACAAGTGTGGAGTCCATACTTATGGCTCATAGAGTCGCTCTTACCGCTTGCCACCAAGCGAGAGCAAGTGCAGGCCTTGCCATTAAATCTCTCCCACAACTTACCACAACAAGGACACAAGAGATCCAATCCTCTACAAGAGTCACCACAACTACTCTAAACATAAAGAGATACTACTCAAAAGAGACAATGCTTGAACACTTAAAAGATTTTCATTTCACATCAAATTTTTTGTACAAGTTCAAAAGAAAAAAAAAAGAAAAAAAAAGATTACAAGTCTCCCTCAGAGTCATCCCTACTCCCTCGTGGCAAGAAGACATTTCTTATTAAGGGACACGAGTATGTGGGGGGGGGGGGGGGGGGGGGGGGGGGGGGGCTACCATAGCACCGCCCTGATCTCTCAATCGATCCAAAGGGAAAACTAAACCCGCAGACTGAGTTCGAGCCGCATGACCATCAACATGCGTCACCGCTCAGATCGAAACAACACTTGACGAGCCGGCCACCCCGCTTTGGGCATCACCAGGAATTCTCGAGATCTCATGCGGATGCAGAGCCAACTCATGAAACGACCTCCCATAATTTATCTCATCACGAGAGCAAGAAGTGATCCTGGTCCTGGTTCCCTCAAGAAGATGCTTCAACCGATAAATCTCTACTTCTTGCTTAACAAGCCTCTCCTGGAGATATGCATCCTTCACCCTAATCTTCTAACAGACCATACGAGTGCACACTGAACCATTCAGTCAAGTCTATCCTGAGAATTTAGGAGCAGCTTCTAAGCTCAGATGAGCAACTTCTAAGCTCTTCTCAGATGAGCAACTTCTAAGCTCTTCTCAAGCACTATGTTTTTCAACTCATCCTTTTCAGTGTAGTTGCAAGCAAAGAACGACGAAGAGATTTGAATTTCAAGTTCCTCCCGACCATCATTTCAGCAAGGAGAATCCCATTATCACGTGATCGTTCCCCTACATTGGTTGAGGGAGTCTACTGCAGACCTTAATCACCACGCCTCGCTTTGATATTCCTCCGGGCCAACACTCTCCTCAAGTGGTCGAGCTCCACTTCCATCTTGAATAGCTTCTCCTGTAAATGAGCAAGCCCCAACTCTACCACACGAAGCTTGGTACGAAGACCGACAACATCGTCATCACGAGGATCACCCCCACTATACAAAAAAAACCTTCTAATAGAAGAAGAGCATGGAATCACTACAACGGTGCAACCAAAGCTACGAAATGCACAAAAACACGAATGCCCCAAATCCAACACAAGTTATAAAATACTGAACAGATTTTTATTGTAATAAAGAAGATACATCAAGCGGCATCTAATTCGCTATTAGGCATCAACACAAAAGAAAAAATGAAAACTAAGGAAAGAGGAGTCAAGGATCCACCTTGTTCGATGGAGCCATGAGAGAGGAAGACCCATCTCCAGCTCCCCACACAACTCCCAAACTCTCCACGACCACCGTGGAAGGATCTGCCACTACGTCATCTCCCTCCTCCTCAGCAGACTCACCCCCGAACAACTGATATCCCATGTTATCAAAGGTAGGGACTCGCTCGTAGACGTCCTGGAGGACTCTAGCGTACGCCTTCTAAATGTTGAAGATAAGATATCTCTCTGCCTTGGACTTTGCCTGTGCCACTGCAGCCTCCCTTTCCTTCGCCGCACTCGCTCTCTCCATCGCTACCTGCTCCATCTCCCTAGCCAAAGCCTCCACCATCTGCGTGATCCTCTCTGCTTGAGCCTCTTCCCGAAATACTGTCACACCCCGAGCAAGATTCAAACTTCCCAAAAAACTCCCTTAAGTTTTGAAAACCATTAAAAACGGGAGAACTACTCCTCAAAGGCTGTGAAACACAGTCTTCAAGAGTGGGGGCTTGTGATATGGGTAAAAATAAAACCAAATCGGGACCGTTCAAATCGGATCCGAATCTTAAAGCTCTTAGGGGTAAAACAGTAAAATCTACTGCAAACGGGCCTGTAAAAGGGAGTTTGGCCTCTTTCAATCCCATCTACCCAAAACGGATTTATCTGACCATGTTGTCATAACAACCCAGAATGAAGGAGTTAATGATTATCTAAAGATTATTTTAAACTTATAATTATCCATAAGAGACTGTTCAAAAATAATATCTCTTTATAAGATAAGAGTCATAACTTTATCTCCACAACCACCTTTATCTCTTCATAAAGAAGAAAGTCAACTAACCACATCTCTTAGTTAAGAGAAGGGTAATTGACTCTATCTCTTTATGTAGATGAGAATAATCAACTCTATCAAAACACCGAAAAGTAGAGATATATCAGTTTCTTGAAACAACCCTCAAAGAGACTATCAATACCCCATGACCTCTACAAGAACTAGGTAATCAATATTTTGTTACAAAAAACTCTCATATATTTTCTAAGTTCTAACTTGAGCATCGGAAGGTCTGTCGCTGGAGCCAACCCCGGTGTTTCAGACTTTTGCAGGTCAATCAGAGCAATCGTCACCATCCAGATCAGATCCAACGGTTCAAACTAGTCAGATTCAGGAGTCAAGATCAGTGAAAACTAAAAGGTCAGTTCTTTTTACTATTTATAAAAGAATTCACAATATTTGTTTGCTCCCATACAAAAAATAGCAGCAGCATGTCCTATAAATATATCATTATATAGAAGGTTAAAATACAAAAGGTACCTCAACGTTGGCTGTAAATACAAAAGATAAACCTAAACAGTTCAAAGTATACGCCTCTCATCAACTTTCACGTCTGATTGAACAGACGAAAGATCATCTTTCGTCGCTTATTATTATTATTTTTAAATATTGGACGGGGAATCATTTCCCGTCCCAATTTATTTTATAAAAAAATCAATCAGACGAGAAATCAATTCCCGTCCGATAGATTTAAAAAATAAAATTGGACGGAAAATGATTTCTTGTCCAAGAGGTTTGCTACCATTTTTATCGAGAGATAATTCTACAGAAATATACCTATAGAATTATTAAGCATACATATTAGAATTTAATTAAGATTTAAGATTAAATTAAGATTCAATTAGGATTAAATTAATTATTAAGAAAGATTAAATTAGTTGAAAAAACTCTCGGACGGGAAATGATTCCCAGTCCGTGAGCAAATTTTTTTTATTTTTTATTTTAATGCTGAAACGGGAAATCATTCATCGTTCGACACAATTTTATTATTAAAAAAAATCATGGGACGAGGCATCATCTATCGTTCGTTGACAATCTTAAAATCAATAGCTAAATTTTAGGTTCAAACGACTACAGCTCAAACCCAAAACTCTTATTCATATATGCCAAATACCCAAATTTTGAGATTAAACGACTACATATGCTCTTATCAATAGCCTTGAACGAGGGAATCAGATTAGATCATTTGTCCCAAAACTATTGATGGCTATGGGTGTTTAATTTGGGATTCATATCATGCTACAAAAAAGAGAATGGTCTTCTTAGTAACAATCTTCCATTCAGTGGCGGAGGGAGGAAGAGAGTAGGGGGGACATTTGGGACCCCAAAAATTTTGTAAAATTCCCTAATATAGACTAAAATTTTTATTTGGCCCCCCCAGTTAAAAAAAATTTGGGACCCCCAAGTCTAATCCACCTCTTATTAAAGGCTCAAAATAGTGGTATGAGCTTTGGGCTAAAAATTAACAGTGATACTTGTTATTTGATTTTTGTAATCATTGGATAAAATTTTGAATAAGAAACTAGTGTGTACATAAGTTACAAGTATATTTATTCATTTGAGTCGTATCTCTTAGCCTCTAGTATTATAACAGTATAAATAGTGTAGTATGATTATTGATTAGTATTAATCTTACCAAATTTAGACTACAACTGTACAAATGCGAAAAAATACATGATACTAAAAATATACATTCGAATATTTACTTTGATTATAATTTTATTTTGATCAAATTACTTTAATTCTTCAAAACAAAAGTAAAGTAAGAGATTTTCGGCAACAATAATATCGATGCCGGGAGAAGAAAAAAAAAATTGGAACCCCCATTTTAATTTATCTGGCTCTGCCACTGCTTCCATTTGAAATGCATGGTTGAAATCATTTGATTTATGAGTAATGCTATATTCACAAGTTTTTTTACACAATGTTTATTACTCTATAAGGTGTTGTGGTACAATCTCTATAGTTTTAAAAGAATCTTTTGTTATACACGGGGGTTTGGGATTATACATGAGTGGTTAGAGATTGTCCAACATTACATTGTGGAGTAAACTTTGTGCACAAATCATTACCCTTGATTTATTAATATTCGCCATAGGAATCTCCTCTTCTGTTGCTAATTATTGTCCTTAACAATTTCTTCCATAAATGTGGCATACATGAGGATTGTTTTATTTTCAGAAATTGCCCAAATTTTTTGAAACCCTTGTGTTCTCCCCATCTTCCTTCTCTACCTTCTCCACTTTTATGTAGGCCACTAAATTGGACTTCTGTGCTTGAATATTCTACTTTTCTTGGTGTTGTAATTGAAGTTATTGCATAAAAAGTTGTTGATGATTATCAAAAAGATGAATGATTATTCAAAAAATTAGAAGGAAAATTTTTGCAGGTGTAGCTATTAAAGATAAAGTAAATCATCTTTATGTTAAACTCTCTCAAAGCTTTTTTTTCAAAATTATTTTATGTGTTTAGTCATTTATTTACTCCAACAAAACCATTCTCTATCAAACATAGCTATCAATTACTAAAACTAGTAATTTTCACGTGCATTGCATGTTTTAATTAACTTTTTTTATATAGTAAATAGTAAGACGTAATCGGGTATCGAACCTTAGACCTCCATTTACTGATGACATACTATTTACAAATTACCCATAATGGCACAAACTTTTATTTTATATGGGTGACATTTTTGTAAACAATTATGTCATAAATAAATTTGAATATTGAGGGTATTATGGTAACTAACAACAGTTGAGTAAATGAATGGTTAATATAACTCTCACTTAAAAATAAATGGTTGAGATTAGATGGTTGAGTCTATAAATGAAAACCCCAACTCTTCCATTAAATAACTAGTAATTTGCACGTGCAATGCACGTTCTAATTAAAAAAATTTATATAGTAAATAATAAGACGTAATCTGGCCTCGCACCTGAGACATCCCTTCACTCATCACATACTCTTTACAAATTACCTCTAGTGGTACAAACTTTTATTTTATATGAGTGACACTTTTGTAAATAATTATGTCGTAAATAAATTTGAACTTTAAGGGTATTATGGTAACTAACAACAGTTGAGTAAATGAATGGTTAATATAACTCCCACTTAAAATGAATGGTTGAATGACTACAAATTACAGGTTGTCTACAAATGACAACCCCAACTCTCCAATTATAATATTAGAGATAGATTACTAGTAATTTGCACGTACAATGCACGCTCTAATTAATTTTTTTATATATAGTAAATAATAAGACGTAATCAGGCCCTGAACCTGAGACCTCCCATTATTCATCACATACTCTTTACAAATTACCCCTAGTGGCACAAATTTTTTTTTATATGAGTGATACTTTTGTAAACAGTTATGTCGTAAATAAATTTGAACTTTGAGGGCATTATGGTAACTAACAATAGTTGAGTAATTGAATGATTGACATAACTCCCACTTAAAAATGAATGGTTGAGATTATATGGTTGAATGTCTGCAAATTACAGGTTGTCTACAAATGAAAACCCGAACTCTCCCATTATACTATTAGAGAATTAGAGATTAGAGATTAGAAATTAGATATTACTAGGTTTGCCCGTTGATACGTGCCTACGGCACGTCTTCGGAGCGGTGCACCTGGTTTGATTATATAAAATAGTTTTGGAGATCCAGCAAATAAATTGAAGTAGGAAACATATTATATGAGGAAGCAGCATATCTACCTTTAAGCTCAATCATCGTCTTCTTGATCATTAGCTTGAACTTACCTAGAATGCATATAGTTTGTTATAAACACTGCATAGAATTTTTTTAAACTTCAGCATTACTTTTATATACTTGTAATAGTTATGCAAAGACATGATCATATAGGTTTTATAGAGCTTACTCTAATTCCATAACCACTATGAGTATGTCTAAATACAATGGTAGCTCAAGTGCAGATGTGAAGGTATCTACAATACTAATAATCTAAACATTTGTTTGTCTAAGACTCAGTTTGCAATTGAAATACCTCTTATTATTATTTCAACTAAAATGTAATACATGAAGTTCTCAAAACTCTAATCCAAGCTAATCATTTCTTTGATCTCCACTTTGTCTCCCCATTGCACCTTTATAAAAAAAAAATCAAAATTGATCAATAACAAATTTACTTTAACTGTCTTTCTTGAGTAAAGAGTTTGCACCTTCACTGGTAAACCCCAGTCATCCCAATTCTATACATATCCAAACATACACTAAAAAATCTTATATGTTATGTTATCCATGGTTTCTAATAACCAATGAAGGGAACACATCACGATAGTATATTCTACTGTAGTAAAGAAATTAATGTTACATATTTGCCAAGTTATTTTAGGTTGCTTATCAGCTTACCTATCCTGCTATGGTTTAGAAGTCCAAATTGAGGCCACCAAATAATTCATCTCTCACTTGTGTACACCTTAAATCAAAACCACTAAAATACTCATCAAATAAATCACCAAATTAAATAATTTTAAACCAAAAAATAAAACAATTATTCCTCTCTGAACTTAGATCTCATGCATACACAAAATTCGAGTCAGCAAAAAACTGAGTAATCTTCTGCTCACACAAAATTAAAAATTAGAATGAGAATTCGGTTAATGAGATGAAATTAGAGTCACCGCATCGCATGTAGAGGCTCTCGATTCGGTGGAAGGAAGTCGCCGATACAGAGTTGCTTGATATTCGTGCTCGATTTGGTGGAGGGGGGTCGCCGATATGGAATCAGCAGTGAATTAGATATGGGCAATGACCTCTTGATTGGGGTTCGACGCTGGATTTGAATTTGGATTTACTTTGAGATCGCGCTTGAGAGGACGATGGAGGCTTTGCCAATGGAATGGAAGCGAAAGTTTAAGAAAATGGTTTTAGGGATTTGAATTTAGCGTCTTAAAAACCCTAGGGAAGAAAGAGAGCTCTCTGGGGAATAGAGGGAACAAACTGATCTGAATAGGATAGAGAGAAAAATAATTAAATAAATAAATGAGTTGTTTTTTTTTTGGGGGGGGGGGGGGGGGGGGGGGGGGGGGGGATTTGAATTTGAGTTTTGGGAGACTTTTAGGGGGGAAATGTCTTTTGGGAGCTTTGATCTGGACCACTGATTTCTTTATTATTGAAGGTAAGCCACTTGATAGCTTTTCTTTGTGTTTTATTATATAAATTATTAGAGATTAGAGATATTTAATTGATATATATATATATATATATATATATATATATATATATATATATATATATATATGAGAAAAGTGAGCCTCATATACAGTATGAGGAAATTTTCCCCATACAAAGTGATTATACTCATTTGGTGGGGCCATTATTGAAAATCCACTCCGTCCATCTTGTTTATCATGCTAATGGATGTTTGTGTAGAAAAAATCAAGTAGTTTGGAGGTCATTCACTCATGCATTATGTGGTTGAAAAATGAACGATTTCAACAGTAATATAAATCGAACCACAAATTAGACCCACATGATGCATTGGTGAATGACCTCCAAACAACTTAATTTTTTCTACACATACATCTATTAGCATGATAAACATGATGGGCGGAGTGGATCTTCCATAATGATCCTACCAAGTGAGTATAATGACTTTGTATGAGGAAAATTTTCTCATACAAATATGAGGCTCACATTACTCTATATATATATACTAGATTTTCCCGTCGACACGTGCCTACGGCATGTTTTCGGAACGATACAACACACAAAAAACCCTGTAAACAGTAGAACAATAATTATGTAGTTCAAGTTTGTATAGTATGACACTAATTAGTTGTAAATAAAAGTCCATGTTTCTATTGGTATATGTTGAAAAATAATTATAAATGAGGGTGTAAAATCCAACTTCTTAGAACTTTAAGGGTGGAAAATGATGAAATTTAACTGTTGAAGAGATATTTATTATTTTCAATATAACACGTGCAATAAAAAATCATAAAAATTCTGAAAATTTTACAAACCTGAAATCTTAAAATCTAAATTTCTAAGTTAAGAAAGAATGGGAGAGAGAGAGGGAGAGAGAAAAAGAGAGAAATATAAAAAAGTGAAGAGAGAAGAGAGAGAGATATTAATAAAGTAATGGGTTTTTTAGTTTTGAGGGGAAAAATTTAATTTTGGGGTTTGAAATTTTAGACGGTAAAATATGTTTTGAGAGAATCAATCTAGGCCATTGATTTTAAAAAAATTTGAATGAGGGCCACTTGATAGCTTTCTTTATAATTTATTATATAGATATATATATATGTTAAGGAATCTTTCCTTATAATTCCCATAACTATCATTCACTGAAAATATGGCCTAAGGGTTATTTTTGGTAAAGTGAGATCCAATCTCATATTGCTTGTTTAGCAAAGAATATGTACATATTATAATGTATCTTAAGATCAATTATTTATTATGTTAAGCCCAATAAATTAAACCATTCATTAAAATGGACGGCTATTATCAGAGTAAAAACAGTTGACGAAGAGTAAAGAAGAGACTGGGTACATCTCTAATCTCTAATCTCTAATATTATAATGGGAGAAGGTCTTAGTGTCATTTGTAAATGTTTTGTCATTCTACCAACCAGTACAACGCACGTGCATAACTATTATAAAGAATGTCCTAGGTTCAAATCAAGACTACGTCTAAATTTTTATTTCAAAAAACTATATTTATTAAAGCGTGCATCGCGCGTGTAAACTACTAGTCTAATCTAATCTAATCTACTACTATAATGGGAGAACCCCTTAGTCAGTAACCCAAAGTCAGTAACCCAACCCGTGCAACGCACGGATTGGGTTATTTTGGTAAATATTTTCGAAAATGGACCTGTTTGGTAAATATTTTCGAAAGTGGATCAGTTTGAAAATTATTCTCTTTTTAATTATGGACTAACTTTGGTAAATATTTTAGGAAGTGGACCTGTTTTGTAAATATTTTCGAAAGTGGATCGGTTTGGAAATTATTTTCTTCTTACCCTTTTCATTATCCTCCAATTTTTTCCACGTGCACGTGTGCACGTGTCTGATACTAGTAATATTATAATAGGAGAAGGCCTTAGTGTCATTTGTCATTTTGTCATTCTACCAACATGTGCAATACACATACATAACTAATATAAAAGATGTTTTCGGTTAAAATCCTTCCTACGTCACAGATTTTTTTCTTTTGAAATTATTAAAACAGGCATCGTACATGTAAAATTACTAGTTACAAATAACTATGCCAATTATTTGTCCAACACCCTGGAATTTTTTCCCAAACTGCCCACTTTTTGAAAGTTTTTCCCAAACTGCCCTACTTTTTTTTAAAATTTCCAAACCATCTCACCCGGTTTTTGAAAGACCGAGTGTAGTTAAAACTCACGCGGTCTTTTAAAGACCGAATCTTACTCTTCGATTTCTTTTAAAGACCGAGTCTTACTCTTCGATTTTTCGAAGTGTAAGACTAGGTCTTTGAAAGACCGCGTGAGTTTTAACTACGCGTGGCCTTTCAAAGACCGCACAGTCATTTTGGTAAATACTTTTGAACGTGGATCAGTTTGGTAAATACTTTCAAAAAATGGGTCATTTTGGTAACCAGTTCGGTTTGTAGAAGGAAAAAACACCAATTAAGAACTAGAGATCATTTAAGATTGTAACAAGTGTTATATAATACTAACAAATCACAAGCACCAACTTGATTATTTGAAAACTATGTCTAATATTAAACTATTTTAAACTATTATTGTATAATCAAATTAAACATGTTGACTGATTGAGAAGAACATAGATGGTCCTCATCTGTGTCACTAAAAGCAGTATTGATACTGTCACTGTCACTGCTTGTAGAATCTACCAATTCTTCACCCATAGTATTATGCAAATCATCCTCTTGTGAATTATCAGAATCTAGCCCAAGCTTACTGCACAATTTCTTTGCTCTCACAGAAATGCCAACTTTTTTCCTTTCTCTTATTCTTGGTTCTTGAATATTTTTTTCATCACAGCATCTTCACAGTACATATTAATTTCAGCTTATTCTTCCCTTTCAATCTAATTTTCTTTTCCCCCTTCAATATCAACATCAACTTGTTATTGCTCTTCATCACCATTACCAACTTCTATAGATTCATTTGCATGTCAACAACATCAACATAATCACCAACATTCATCTTTCTTAAATCCTGACCTTGTTCTACTACATTCACCCTCTTACCATTATCAGGACAACCACCATGATTCAACTTAATTTTAGACCTAAAGTGTTCTGCTACAACCACACCCTTACAAATTCTTCAAACCTTCTCAATCAGTCAACCTAGAAAATATGTGTCGTGCTTCGAATAAAGAGTGGCAAAGGAAAAAATAATTCAAATCCAGAAGAAAGAAACATATTGGTGTGTTACAATGTTTAGAACTGCTGAAAACATATATAACAACTAGCTTGCACTAATTTTTGGTTACCATCGCTTCGAAAACTCCAAATCTATCCCATTCAATATCCTTATCTCCCTGCTATTAACCGGTCCAGGAAGTTCGATTGTCAACAAAAATGGTCCATCTTTCTTAATATTACTGTTCACCTTAGTAAATGTTTGGTCCAGCACGAATGAAGGTTCCGAAGTTTTGATCCCGGATACTGTTAAAGTCCCGTCAGGATCCAGTTCAAATTGTAAGTTTCCATCTGAACAAACACAGAAACTAAATTATTACATAATTCTACAACTGGACACAGAGAATGTTAACAACTCGACATTTCTAGGTTGTTACTTTATGAAGACCCCGGGAAGTAGAATCTGGAACCATATAGCATTCCTTGTCTCGATTATTATGGTTGCTCCAAATTAATTTTCAAGAGGAAAATTTGCCAAAGTTCCGGTATAAGTAGCTTCCATCTTTTGCCCCAGAATATTTTTACTGACTGTGCAACACTAAAGGAATTTAAATTTTGAAGGGAAACATACTATAAATGGTTGCAGTACTAATTAAAGGTGCAAACACTTAACAAATTACAATATTTTTTTAGGTTCATAAAATTTAAGACGCAAAGTCTATGGAAGGAAAAGAGTACTTTCCGAAAAAAAATGGTGGCCTTGGTCAGGAACTCCCTTTTCTATATTTAATATTAAAATGTGGTTGTTAAGTAATTATTATTGACATTCATAGTTAACTATAATATTCACTATTTTCATTTATTTCATATTTCTCTGTTCATATTGTGTTTTAACTAGTGTAAAGTGTTATTACTATTAGTTAGGTTCCGATAAAGTTTAATTTGATTATACAATAATAGTTTAAAATAGTTTAATATTAGACATAGTTTCCAAATAATAAAGTTGGTGCTTGTGGTTTGCTAGTATTATGTAACATTTGTTACTATTTTAAATGGTCTCTAGTTCTTAATTGGTGTTTTTTCCTTCTACAAACCGAACTTGTTATCAAATTGACCCACTTTTTTAAAGTATTTACCAAACTGACCCACTTTCAAAAGTATTTACCAAAATGACCGCACGGTCTTTGAAAGACCGCGTATAGTTAAAACTCACGCGGTCTTTCAAAGACCGAGTCTTACACTTCGAAAAATCGAAAAGTAAGACTCAATCTTTGAAAGACCGCGTGAGTTTTAACTACACTCGGTCTTTCAAAGACCGAGTGGGATGGTTTGGGAATTAAAAATAAAAGTAGGGCAGTTTGGAAAAAAAAACTTTCAAAAAGTGGGGCAGTTTGGGAAAAAATTCAACACCCTGCACCGTCAAAATTTAATTTATTTCCCAAAATGACCCACTTTTCAAAAACTATTTACCAAATTGACCCACTTTCGAAACTAATTACCAAACTGACCCATAAGTTTAGTTATGGAATTTTCTCCAACACTTGTAGAAATCTCGCCATGTCTCAAAACACAAAGCTAAACTCGCTATTTCGAAAAGCGACCATAATTGAACTAGACTCGCTTTTTGAAATAGCAAGTCTAGTTCAATTAGGGTCGATGTTTGAAACAACAGTTTAGTTATAAGAATTTTCTCCAACACTGAGAGAAATCTTGTCAAAGCTCAAAACACTAAGGGGGCGTTTGGTACGCAGTAACGTATAAGGAAATCTAGAATTACCCTCTTGATTACCTGGTTTGGTAAGACATAGGTATAGCTTTGTAAATAATCTTAAATTCCTAAGGTTATCAAAATAATTAGTTTGGAAGGATAAACATTCCCCTTGAAAAGAGTGAGATTTGTGGATTCCTCCACATAAAAAATGAGTGAGATTATTGCATACCCAAAACACCCTCGTTTCTCTCTCCTCCCCGTTTCTCTCTCCCGTCACTGAATAAATCATTCAAGTTTTACTTAAATCACTTAAGAGACTGTGATATGCATTACACTTCTCGCTGTCAAGAATTGGCATGTTTGACATGACTATGTCTTTCTGTATGCCACGTCTAAGATGGGTGAACCATTAAATCTTCTTTAACTTCAAATATTTGTACAAGATCTAATTATTTTACCCCGATCATGTTTACTCTAATGAGTAAGATATACAATCATACATGTATTTTAAACATAAATCTGTAGCTTTCACACGGTAATCTTGTTAGAACCTGAATATAAAATAATAAGAAATTCCAACAAAGTTGTGAAGAAATCAAATACAGAAAGGACAACAGTAAACAATGAACTTGTACAGAGTCGAGATTTTTAAGAATCTCTGTCCTTAAAGCAGAATTTGCACCGTAGTGTGACGGTTACCGGCAAATCGCTTCCCAGGATACAACTGTACCTTCTCTGAAGATGCAGCACCCTTGCTTCAGAGACAACGAACTGCTGTCTGTGTGTACTCTCAGTTGACAGACACTGACTCAGAGCAGAGGAAGAAGATGACTCAGAGCAGAGGAAGAAGAGAGTAAAAAAATGTCAAAAATCTATCTCTTCTCTGAAGATTTCAGTCTGGTTTTGTAGAAGAAACTGGGACTGAGACTGTTCAGCAGCGCCATTACTCTGTAACAGCAGAGTAATGGGGACTCTTCAGTTGAGTAACTGGTGAGCCATTACTCTGCTGTTACAGAGTAATAGCCCCAGTTACTGAATCTGAAAGGTCTTTTCAGTTCAGTAGGGAAAAAGGCTGTCTGGGCAAAAAGTAAAATAAAAATTTAAGCCAGACCAAACCGAACCGAACCGAACCGAGCCGAGCCGAGCCGGGGCCGGGGCCGGGGCCGGGGCCGGGCGCGCGCGCGCGTGCGCGCGTGTGTTTGTCATTTTGGCTGAGTCCTCTCTCCACTACACGTTAGTGGTAACCTCCGGGCCACGCCCTCTAGTCCAGTTTTCTAGTATATATACTAGTATAAATCTTTTCCAATTTCCGATATGGGACTATCCATTTGTTAAGTTGGTACCTTTCAAGTACCCAACTTTGGATCAACATTTCTCATTCATACGGAATTCGTTTTTGGCAAGTGAGTATACTACGGAATAGTACTCGACGAGAGGATCGCAATCCACTCATTTTCCGGTGCCGCCGGTGGCCGGAGCTTGCCGGAATCCGGCCCGGAAACCTGCAAAAATTAATTCCAACAATCCCCCACATGAATGGAAATTACCAGACCATGTAATCCAGACACGACAGAAAAAACAAAAAACATGACAGAAAGACTCTGAGAGTACATTCGGAAAATCACTGCATCAGGAATGGTAGTAATTTTTCAACTTTGAACCACCCTTAGTAATTAGCTATCGGATTCACTTGACCAGGTAGTGATCATGATGTCTTGAACTACCCGGGCGTTCATGTGAACCTAGACAATAACTATCACACAGTTTCATCTCCTCACAGAACTAAGTTCTCTTGTTGTGTTCATTTTGGCCTTGAACATCCCTGGTTAATCATGTGTGAACTTGGAGAATGTAGCCTCTCTTCATTCTCCTAGAAACGGCCCCATTTCACACTCACAAGGTGATTTCCCATAAAGAGTATCCTGTTATACCCCACTTTTATTTCAAGGCTATGGGAATCATTAAAAGCCAAGCTTATCCTAACTATTTGCAGGCAGCACTTGTTTTATCATCCTAAGAATGGGTATGAGATGTTAATCTCTCAGTGCTTTCGTCGATTCAACAAGATTTAGTTGTCCCTTTGAACCTAGATCTTGGGATCTCCAATTTCTAGGTAGGGTTTCCATCAAGTATCCTCTTTCGTCATAGGCTTTAAACCCATTCCTCTTGATGATCTCACAACCTGCTCTCGCGACAGACCTTTAGTAAATGGATCCGCTAGGTTGTCGGCCGATTTTATATATTCTATAGAGATTACTCCATTTAAGAGCAGGTGTCTAATGGTTTTGTGTCGCCTTCTGATATGACGAGACTTACCATTATACATGCAACTCAGTGCCTGTGCTATAGCCGATTGGCTGTCACAGTGTACACATAAGGCAGGCACTGGTTTTTCCCACATAGGAATATCCTCTAAAAAGTTGCGAAGCCATTCTGCTTCTTCTGCCGCCTTGTCTAAAGCAATGAATTCAGATTCCATGGTGGATCTGGCCAATAGCGTTTGTTTAGAGGATTTCCATGACACAGCTGCACCACCAAGTGTAAAGACATATCCACTTGTGGATTTTGAGTTCTTTGAGTCCGATATCCAGTTGGCATCACTGTAGCCTTCAAGTACTGCTGGATATCTGGTGTAATGCAGCGCATAACTCTGAGTATGTCGCAAGTAGTTCAATACTCTAGTTATTCCTTTCCAGTGACTTCGTCCTGGATTACTCGTGTATCGGCTTAGTACGTTTACCGAATGTGCTAGGTCCGGTCTTGTACAATTTGTTAGGTACATCAGACTACCAATTACACGTGCATATTCCAGTTGTGATATGCTTTCGCCTGTATTTTTGAACATGTGAAGACTGGGATCGACGGGACTTTTTGCTGTCCCATTGGAATAATTCTTGAATCTTTCAAGTATTTTCTCAGCATAATGAGCTTGAGACAAAGTAATTTCCTCAGATGTCCTGCAGACTTTGATTCCTAGTATGACATCTGCAACTCCCAAGTCTTTCATGTCAAACTTGCCACTAAGCATGCTCTTAGTTTGTTTGATAATGTCGTTATTGCTTCCAATAATGAGCATGTCGTCTACGTATAGACAGACCAGAATGTATCCGTTTGGAGTATCTTTGATGTAGATACATTTATCACACTCATTTATTTTGAAACCATTTGACATCATAACATTGTCAAATTTTGCATGCCATTGCTTTGGAGCTTGTTTCAGGCCGTACAGTGATTTTACAAGCCTGCACACTTTATTTTCCTGTCCAGGAACTACGTAACCCTCAGGTTGTTTCATGTATATTTCTTCTTCTAAGTCCCCATTTAGAAATGCAGTTTTAACATCCATTTGATGTATTTCCAGGTTACGTAGAGCTGCAATAGCTATCAACATTCTTATAGATGTTATTCTTGTAACTGGGGAATATGTATCGAAGAAATCTAGGCCCTCTTTTTGCCTAAATCCTTGTACCACAAGTCTAGCCTTATGCTTCTCTATTGAACCATCTGGTTTCAATTTTTGTTTGAAAATCCATTTGCATCCTAGAGCTTTACATCCAGAAGGCAAATCGACTAACTCCCATGTATGATTTTGCATAATGGAGTCTATTTCACTTTTGATTGCTTCCTTCCACATAGGAGCATCAGGCATAGACATGGCTTCCTTGAACGTTCTGGGCTCATTCTCTAACAGAAAGGCCGTCACAAAGTCAGGACTAAATGATTTTGATGTTCTAGCCCGTTTACTTCGTCTAGGCTCATCGGTATCTTGTTCTGGTTCATCAACTGAAGTGCTTGCAGTCCCTTGTTCACGTGTACGTTTAGGGTACGTAGTATCCTTGCACGGAAACACGTGTTCAAAGAATGAAGCATTTCTCGATTCCATTATTGTATTTACATGGATATCCGGTATATCCGATTTGTATACCAAGAACCGATATGCACTACTGTTGTGTGCATAGCCTATGAATATGCAATCAATCGTCTTAGGTCCGATGGTGACCTGTTTCGGGTTAGGTACTGCCACTTTTGCTAGACACCCCCACACTTTGAGGTATTTATACGAAGGTAAGTTACCTTTCCACAATTCATATGGTGTCTTGCCGGTTTTCTTGTGAGGTATTTTGTTGAGAATGTAGTTGGCAGTCAACAACGCTTCCCCCCACATGTTTTGGGGTAGGCCAGAATTCAACAACAAGGCATTCATCATCTCCTTTAGAGTTCGATTTTTGCGCTCGGCAGTACCGTTTGATTCGGGTGAGTAGGGAGCAGTTGTCTGATGAACTATTCCATGTTCCGAGCAGAACATGTTAAATGGTGCATCATATTCTCCTCCTCTATCACTTCTAACGATTTTAATCGTTTTGCCAAGTTGATTCTCAACCTCAAGTTTATATTCTTTGAATTTCTCCAAAGCCTCATTTTTGCTATGTAACAAATATACATAACAGAATTTTGTGCAATCGTCTATGAAAGTCACAAAGTACTTTTTGCCACCTCTAGTCTGCACATATTTTAAGTCACACAGATCCGTGTGAATTAGACCTAGAGTTTCTGTGTTTCTTTCTACAGAACGCGATGGAGTTTTAGTGAGTTTGGCCTCCGTGCAAACTTTACATTTTTCTGAGTTATCTACCTTAAACTTTGGTAGCAGATTCATGTTAACTAATCTACGCATAGAATTTACATTAACATGGCCTAGTCTTTCATGCCAAACAGTAGAAGACTCAACAACATAGGCAATAGGAGTTATTTCATTAATTTTGGGAACAGCAGGAACAATAGTTTTAGGGATGACTGTCATTACATTAAATTTGAACAGTCCATCCTTTACATATCCTTTACCCAAATATACCCCATTCTTGGACAGTACAAAATTATCAGAAACAAGTACAACTTTGAACCCATTCTTACTTAGCAAAGAACCAGATATCAAGTTCTTTCTAATGTCTGGGACATGCAGCACATTTGTGAGTGTTAGCTCTTTGCCTGAAGTCATTTTCAGCACTATCTTCCCTATTCCTTCAATTTTGGAGGTGGAAGAGTTTCCCATGAACAGTTGTTCATCTTTGTTGCACTTCTGGTAGGAGGTGAACATTTCCTTGTCCGAGCAGATATGCTTGGTGGCCCCTGTATCGTACCACCATTCACGAGGATTGCTCCCCACAAGATTTACCTCTAAAACAACAGCACAGAGGTCCAGGTCAGAGAGACCAGTGGACAAGTTCTCAGCTATGTGTACATGGGATTTTTCATTTCCTTTTACATGTCCAGATTTTGAATAATTACTGTCCTTACTACGGCACTCAGAAATTTTGTGCCCCAACTTACCACACTTGTGGCATTTCCCAGCAAACCTCTTTGCAAGAGGTTTTTTGTTGGAGGCCTGTGGCAGAAACTTCCTCTTCTTGCCCTTCTGTTCATGCTCCACCACATTAGCCTTTTCTATGGACTGATTTCCATAGGACCTCTCAGCCTTGCGATTCTCTTCTTCAATCCGCAACCTGATAATTAGATCTTCAAGAGACATCTCCTTTCGTTTGTGTTTAAGATAGTTCTTGAAGTCTTTCCACCCAGGTGAAAGTTTTTCTATGAACGCTGCAACCTGGAATGGTTCGCACAGCGTCATATTCTCTGCAGCAATGTCGTGCATTATAACCTGCAGTTCTTGGACTTGACTCACCACTGTTTTGGAGTCAATCATCTTATAGTCCAGAAATTTGCCGACAACAAATTTCTTGGACCCGGCGTCTTCAGTTTTGTACTTCTTTTCCAGGGACCCCCACAGGAGTTTGGATGTCTTGAAGACACAGTAGACGTTGTACAGAGAGTCTACCAGGCCATTCAGGATGTAGTTCCTGCACAGGTAGTCGCCCTGTGTCCACGCGTCAACTGCGTGTGCTTCCATTGGCGCCAACATCGGGGCAGATTCATTGAGGAATCTGTCCAGCTTCAATGTGGTCAGGTAGAACTGCATCTTCCCCTGCCACTTTTTGAACCCAGTTCCATTGAACTTCTCCGGTTTTTCTCCCACGCTTATGTGTGTGGGCAGAACGACCGAATGTGCCGCAACCGATTGTGCAGTCACATTCTGGGTCACCGGAGTTTGGGTACTGATAAGCCCAGCAGCAACTTCAGTTTGTGTGTTTTCCATGTTTTGATTTTGTTCTCTGAAATTGGTTGAAACAGAAACTATTAGTTATTTTTCCGAACAGAACCTGTAAACAAACTTCACAAAAATTGTTAGAATCTGTGAGGAAAATTCTGCTTTAAGAATGTTAGAACCTGAATATAAAATAATAAGAAATTCCAACAAAGTTGTGAGGAAATCAAATACAGAAAGGACAACAGTAAACAATGAACTTGTACAGAGTCGAGATTTTTAAGAATCTCTGTCCTTAAAGCAGAATTTGCCCCGTAGTGTGACGGTTACCGGCAAATCGCTTCCCAGGATACAACTGTACCTTCTCTGAAGATGCAGCACCCTTGCTTCAGAGACAACGAACTGCTGTCTGTGTGTACTCTCAGTTGACAGACACTGACTCAGAGCAGAGGAAGAAGATGACTCAGAGCAGAGGAAGAAGAGAGTAAAAAAATGTCAAAAATCTATCTCTTCTCTGAAGATTTCAGTCTGGTTTTATAGAAGAAACTGGGACTGAGACTGTTCAGCAGCCATTACTCTGTAACAGCAGAGTAATGGGGACTCTTCAGTTGAGTAACTGGTGCCCCAGTTACTGAATCTGAAAGGTCTTTTCAGTTCAGTAGGGGAAGAGGCTGTCTGGGCAAAAAGTAAAATAAAAATTTAAGCCAGACCAGACCAGACCAGACCAGACCAAACCAAACCGAACCGAGCCGGGGCCGGAGCCGGGCCGGGCCAGGCGCGCGCGCGCGCGTGCGCGCGTGTTTGTCATTTTGGCTGAGTCCTCTCTCCACTACACGTTAGTGGTAACCCCCGGGCCACGCCCTCTAGTCCAGTTTTCTAGTATATATACTAGTATAAATCTTTTCCAATTTCCGATATGGGACTATCCATTTGTTAAGTTGGTACCTTTCAAGTACCCAACTTTGGATCAACATTTCTCATTCATACGGAATTCGTTTTTGGCAAGTGAGTATACTACGGAATAGTACTCGACGAGAGGATCGCAATCCACTCATTTTCCGGTGCCGCCGGTGGCCGGAGCTTGCCGGAATCCGGCCCAGAAAACTGCAAAAATTAATTCCAACAAATCTAAGAGGGCGTTTCTTTTAAATTTAAGTACCTATGTCTCGTGTTAATAAATACATTTTATTTTTTTCCTTTTTGTTATGTTCTTCATCTAACTGGTTGAAATATATTTGAATCATAGTGTAATTTTTTTTAGTAATTTATTTGTTAATTTACTAAAGTTTTATAAGATATATATATCAGTATTGCTTTTGCACATGCATGCATATACATCAATTACAAAATTAGATAACTTTTATATTTATTTATTTTTAAATAAAGCCAAAAGGGTATTTTCGGTAATGTCTACTATAGAGATGGATTGTTCTATACCAAACACGGTAATAAAGTATTCCCAGGCATGTAATGTCGTATACCAAACACAGTATTGCAACATTCCCGAGAATCTTCATTCTCACCCCATATTCCTGGGAATCCACTAATTCCTGGAAATTCTCCAATCCACGTATCAAAAGTCCCCTAAAACTAAACTCGTTGTTTCGAATAGCGACCATAATTGAACTAGACTCACTGTTTGAACAACGAGCCTAGTTTAATTATGATCGCTTTTCGAAACAGCGAGTTTAGCTATAGAAATTTTCTCCAACACTTGGACAAATCTAGCAAAGTCTCAAAACATTAAAGCTAAACTCGTTGTTTCAAACAACGACCCCAAACAACGAGTCTAGTTCAATTAGGGTCGTTGTTTGAAATAGCGAGTTTAGTTACAGAAATTTTCTCCAACACTTGGACAAATCTTGCCAACTCTCAAAACACTAAAGCTAAACTTGTTGTTTGAAATAGTGACCCTAAGGGTCAGTTTGGTAATTAGTTTCGATAGTGGGTCAGTTGGTAAATATTTTTGAAAAGTGGGTCATTTGGGCAAAACATTCCAAAATTTAATGCACTGTGTCCTGCATAGATCATCACTAGCAATTTACAAGTGTGATGCACGTCTTAATAAATATTGGTTTTTAAGAATAAAAATTTAGCCGTAGTCTGAATTTAAACTTAAGATCCCCTTTATAATAGTTATGCACTTGCATTGCACGCATTGGTAGATTGACAAATGACACTAAGGCCTTCTCCCATTATAATGTTAGAGATATAGAAATGTATGTCAATAGATTTACCATTTCAACTCTAACTAGGAAAAACCTCTTGCGTAGCCAGATGAGTAACATAAACTTGATGCCGATCATATATTTAATTCCAATTCTTTTCATCTATCTGCAACATTTTTAGACAATTTCAGGAAATGTCAACACCCAAAGGATTTCAGGACATAAAAATGCACACAAACTGCAATTTTAGCCTTTTCACTTTCAATGCTTGGAGTGGCAATAAATTTCAGAAATTTAAATTCATGTGAAACTTTGGGAGAGGGATTCATAATTTACCTCATGTTGTCATCATTCTTGAACTTGAGAATTTATTACTGTACCCAAGGAACCATGTAACTGCAACATAGAACTTCACCCCAAAATGTGCAAATGTTCAAATGACATTGTTTTTCAATACTTCATTCTCTCATTTCTTCAAATTTCTTCAAATAAACACCACCCTAATTATTTCTACACTTTTTCATAGGTAAATTCTGTACATCATTATGTATTAATTTGAAATTCCTTACACACTCAGTGGTGGTCGATTGATCATTCAGTTGTAACAGTAGAAATCTTACCAAAGTAATTGTACAAAGTTAAATGGTCTTTAAGCATGCAAAAATAACAAGAATCACAAAAACACTAGGCAAAAAGTAAGAACTGCACCATTTATCTATAGCATCAATGAACTATAGTTGCCTAGAAATCCAGGAGAAGTTGTGGAAGAATCCTCTCTAAATGGGTAGCTTCAATTTTCATAGTACCCTCTGCTTCAGCAATTATAGCAGCACGTTGCACGGCCTCTGTCAAAAATAAAATTTAAGAACTTAAGTAATAAATAAAACCCAACATCAATGCAGGAGCAGTAATTTAGTACTGAGTTGAGCACATACCAGTGACAAATACACGAAGAAGTTCACAGCTCACCTTCAGGGCATTTGAATTAGCTGGTGCATGAACAAATGAAGTTAGACAAGTCATCAGGTAGATGGGCTCATGAGAATAAAGAAGTCCTCATACTTAAATAAAGATTAGCAAATTATTCAGCATTATCACGAAACAAATTATATAGGGTTCAATTAATCTTTCACATCTAATATAAATATTCGGGTCTACAATTTTGATTCTGATTGTTAGAATATAAGTGCAATTTCACTCAACCCTTCTACAACTTCGAAGTTTTAGCATAGTGACAGGGACTTTCACATGGTATCAGAGCAAACTCAGGTTCGAATCCCACCGGCTACGCAATTTAAATGCGGATTTTTTTAAAAAAAATACCGCTGCGTATAGTCCAGGTCTCGGCCCACAATTTGCTGGACATTTATCTCGTTTCTTTGGCCCATAAAAAAATGAGCTCTCAACCTGAGGGGTGAGGAGGCGTGTTAGAATATAAGTCCAATTTCACTCAACCCTTCTATAACTTCGAAGTTTTAGCTTAGTGGCAGGTTCTTTCACACTGATGTCAACAGGTACATTTTTACTTGGGACAATTTATACTGGAAACATTCTCTTATTTGTTACTTATTGCAAGTTTGCAACAGATAAGGTTATTGAACACAAAATTCAATACACAATTCATACTCTCCACTCCATTCTTTATACCTGACTCCAACCATAGTAAATAATCCCACTATAGCTCTAGGACATTTGCTCGCCCAATCAAAAAAGCTTAACCTCTCAGTCAACCACAAGCACATCCCTCGACTTAAAACTTTGATTTGTTATTATTATTATTATTTTTTAAATGCTACCTTCCCTCAATCCAACAAATTGCTACTGTATCATAGGTGAATTTATCAGTTTAGAAAATATAACTGTGGTAAACTTTATAGGCAGGAACTCTACTACGACATGTGAATTCCGGGACCCTCTTTTAGTTGCTAATTTCAAAAGATCATACAAGTTTTTTCCATCCTCATTCAATAAAGATACTGTAGCAAGAAGTAACATCAGTATGGATTTCTGAATTAAAATAGTTTGTTGTTACTAATAATGATGTTGTTGAATGGAAATAATTTGTAGCATATTAGAGTAAGTGAGACTATCAAATCAAATCAAATGAAAATGAACACTAATCGAAGAATGAAAGAGTTATATTATGTAGGCCTAAACAAAGATTAAATATCACATAGAATTCAGCAAAATATCAAATACATAGGTAGATTACCAGTAGTTGAGCGATTCCTCTTCGATGTTCCAGCAACCACTTGCTTGATAGCAAAGAAACAAGTCGAAAAAGAAAATAATCAGTCAATCATTGTATCCAGTAATAATAATGCTCTTATGAGAATTCTGTCAATCATACACATTCACTTTTAAAAATCAGTTGTGAATATGCATGCAATTGCTGAATATGTCCCAATCTCAATGGGACAAGTAGGGGTGTGCACTGCTAACTTAACATAAGCCTAATTATCTGACACCCCTTCTCTTTAGCATAAAACGGTGAGCAAAAAAAAACATTTTAACATTTGAAATGGCGTGATGAATTTGGAACTATTTAAAATATGCATTGAAAAAGTTCTAGAAATATTGTTGCAAAACTCCAATATCATCTATATACTAGATATCAACAACAACATCAAGCAAGTGTCTATCTGGTAAGCCTCCTTGCTGGTGTGCGAGAGATCGAATCCCGCTTGCACCATAAAATCCCCAATTAAATATAAAGGGGGAAAATCAAGAAACCCCTAACATTTGCATTTTAAATTTTAAAAAAACCCTTCCATTATTTTTCTGGTTAAAAAAATAATATATAGGAAAAAAATCAAGAAACCCCCTAAATTTTGCATTTTAAATCAAGAAGCACCCTACCAATATTTTCTTATCAAGGAAAATTAACCTATAAAGGAAAAATCAGGAAACCCCCTAACGTTTGCATTTTAAATCAAGAAATCCCTTACCATTATTTTTTATCAAGAAAACGTTTGGGGGTTTCTTGATTAGAAAAAGGGCAATTTCGTCATTTTCCTTGACAGAATTAACAGAAATAAAGAAAGTTAATGAAGTAGGGGTTTATTGATATAAAAAAAATTGTTGGGGGGCTTCTTCATTTAAAATGCAAATGTTAAAAAAAAAGAAACATAGAAAACAACAACAGCAACAAACGCTTTACCCAATCTTTGGCGAAGGCCATATGAACACAATTTTCTCCATTTAGCTTCGTTAAGGGCCATCCTCTTTCTCAAAGAAAAGAAAGATAGAAAACAACAATAGCAAGAAACGCTTTACCCAATCTTTGGCGAAGGCCACATGAACTCAATTTTCTCCATTTAGCTTTGTTAAGGCCTTAAGGGTCATCCTCTTTCTCCAATTAACACCTATGGTCCTATGACATTCTTCTCAAGTCTAACTACTTGAATCCAAGTCCCTTTAGATCTGAGCCACTCATCCTAATTCATGCCATTATCGGTCTTTATTACTCTATTTCTCACTCCCAAACTATCTCAATCATTTCAACCCCAATCGTGGGTTCCTCTAATTTCTCATAGGCACACACATTCATTCATTATCTTCTAAAATTCTTCCAACAAACACCCATTTATTTTATCTAGTAAAGTGCTTCTAATTGCACAACATTCCGAACCCAAATCAACATTACTCAATATGGACTAAAAAAAAGGTCCTGAAATATGCATGCATCCATTTTGTTTTTGTTTTTTTTTTACTTTTAGAAAATGAGGAGAATTGGGATTTACCTCGATGTCAATAACCTCCAATTCTTCGCTCTTTTCGGATTTCCGGCTCCAAACCAGCTTAAAAATGGCATGGATAAGATCCTGAGGAGCAGAACCAATGAAAGTGGTGCATGAAAATAGCAAAAGGAAGCGACATTTGACAAAGTATGAACGAAAGAGAGGCTCACGGGATCGAATTCTAGAGAATCCGCCACCATTTCAAGTTGAACTGATTTGATTTGAAGAGCTCCCAAGTTCTGAAATCCCAATAGTCAAAATGAAATGATATTCTTGATTCTTCTTTATTTACTAGTGGAAACTGGTTGTACACTAAGTGCATGCAGATTTTGGTGCAAGATAAACTGATTAGCACCTGTCAAACTTTAAAAGAAATTATTGAAATTTAAAAAAATGTAAGATTGTGGAAAAGGGAAATGTATATTTGGTTTGTTGGGTGAGGGTTTTTCGCGATATGGCAGAAACTTGAGTTGCTCTTGTGATACTGAGAAAATTGGTATTGCTATCCCGGGGGGATGTTGGTGTGTATGGTTAGGTGGTTGCAGTAGGGTTGTGAGTGGTGTTTCGCAGTCTGTGCATATTGTGCAAGTGTCGTTCATGGAGGCTTCGAGTATAGAGAGTGCTTTTGCCTTAAGGGGTTTTGTGCAATGTCATGTGTTGGCATAGAGTTTGCGAGTTAGAGAATCTAGCAACATTGTATCCAACACTATAAAAACGGCAGAGTTTCCCCAATATGCATGTCCTATGTGATAGATTGTGGGGTTTGTCCTTCATGAGTTGGTGAGGGGTGTTTGTGTCCTCCATGTGGTAGAGGGATGTGGTGTGCTCTTCATGTGAGTGAGGGGTACTCGATCTGTCACAAGGAGTGGCAGGTGTTGGCCCCAAGGTTTCGTAATATACCTTTTTGATAAAACAAGAGCAAAATTAGTTCAAGTTACAAAGTTCTCAAACTTTTTATTTGCATGAGTGCAAGGATTTAAGTTTTGTTATTGAATGAAAAGGCAAGAGTGTCAATTGTAAGAAGGCCTAGATCCAGCGATATGAAGAAGTGACGTGCCAACATTGAAGTGTCGATGAGGCAACTTTTAATATTCAAGGCATCACTCGTGGTGTTTTCTATTTTTAGGTGATATATGTTCGATTAAAATATTATCTTGTATATGCAAGTTAAATTGGAGCTCCAGACTTCCCTTAGCTTTAGTCCATTACTCAGAAATTCGTTGAAATACCCAAATCTTTTAGAAACCAAACTTTCTTAGTGTTGTATTAGAATATTAGCATGTTGGTATCTTGTAGGCATGGCAGTACACTAGACATGAAAAATCTGTGATTGAGCTGTTAGATTTCCTGTTAACTACTCTAGCTCCTTACATTTGTGTAATGCTAATTAACTTGTATATAGTCTTGTAGACAGTTAAATTCAGAGAGTTAGCTATCTACTCTCCTATCTACAGTTTCACCTTGTATTTCTTTTGAAAAACTCTCTATTTTAGTGAGGAACTGTAGACAGGAAAACCTACTGTACTTTTCACCAACGGATCTATATTGACCATTGACCTATATAGGCCTTTCTAGGTGAGTTTTTGGTCTTATTGATTGCTTTCATCTTCCCTAACCTTCTCTTGCAAATCCCTAGCATTCTTGAGCTCTAAACTTGCCAACTAGGAAGCACAGATACTCTCTCGAAGATGTGTATCTCATACCGGATACAGATCCGGTGGGATAGTCGTCAGATACTCGCCGGATACGTACAAGATACGTATCCCAGCAATTATTTTTTAAAAAAAAAAGAAGAAAAAAATAGACCGGATACTTTGGGGATACTCTCGGATACGTCGATATACTCTTGGATACTGTTTGGATATATATATATATACACTATTCTCTTCTTCTTCTCCTTTCAAATCCTAATTTCATTTGATTAAAGGATATTATTTTGTTTCATTCGATTAAAAATGTCGAAAAAATGATAGATGTATGATGTAGTTCTTGCTATTATTTTGGTTGATTGACTACTTGTTATTATTGTACATGTTGATGCATCTTTATTTGCTTTAGTGTTTGAGTGTTAGATTTCTTTAACATGATAGATATAGGGCAGTAGGGTGTAGTATTGAAGAATCTTGGTTAGTTCATAGACTTATGAAGTTATGATAGATGCAGTTGTGATATTGATTCTATTGAATAGGTTTAAGACTAACCTACTTTTATTTGAACATTTCGGTTATGTAATATTGGTATTGGTGTTGTTGGAAACTTGTAATGATCCATTAGTATGTTTTGTTTGACATTGGCATGTATTAATTTCAATTACCATGTTCTTGTTTCTTTTTATCATGTTTGTATTGAATTGAATATTTTAGTTTACTATTTATATATCTATAATATTAATTAATTTTAATTATTTTAATTTAGCGTATCCTAACATACCCATATCTTAGTTTTTGAGAAATCGGTGTATCCGCATACAGGATATGTACCGTACCGGATACACGTACCCGTGCTTCATAGCTTGCCAACATTCTGTATATTTAGATCTTAGACCTTCAAAGTGTATTAAAGGGTACTTCTTCTTTGATTTATTATTTTGGTTGAGTTTATTGTAAGAGAGTGTAGTTTTCAATGAGTGATTGGGTGATATCTTGAGGAGTGCAAGACTTCTTAGAGAAAAATAAGTTTGTTCCTTCGGTGGAGATCGGGTATATCATTCTTGTACTACAACTCCTGGGTTTGGCTAGATTTAACTAGTCTGGTTTAGTAAGTAGAATCCCAAAGAAGAAGGCATTGGGGGTGGATTAGGCATAAGTTGTGCGGAACCACTTGAAGAATCTCTCGTTTCCTTTTTACTCTTACTTGCTTTACTTTACTTGCTTTATTATTCCTTGAATTTGTGATTAGCTTGGCTTATTTTGGTTAATTGATCCTTGAGATTGGAATCATTGTCATTAGCCCTATTCACACACCCCCCCCCCCTCTCGGGCTCTACATGAGGCTAGCAGAGATAATGCATAAGAATTAGATCAATGTACACTTTTTTAAAACTTTGTGTATTGTCCCAAATGGGAGATTTTGGTATTTTTTGGATCTATAAACAAAATGTGGGGCCTAAATGAAAATTTTGTCAAACCATGGGGCTAAATATGATATTGCAAAAGAAAACGATAGTTGTGTTCTGATTTACTTGAGGTGAAAAACATCAATATTCACGGAATTATTAATTATGGAGTATGTCCAAACATTTTGTGTATCAGTTACTTAGAGCATCCACTATCGCTTGCTAAAAACCCAAAATTTAGCAATTGGATTGAAAAAACACCCCATTATTGTTTGCTAAAAACCCAAAATTTAGAATAGAAGTGAACAGTCGATTGCCAAAGATAGCAGCAGTTTTAGACGATTGCTAAATATAGAAGACGGAGGATGATGCTCCGTCTGTTTAATTTATTTTTTTTGTAATATGGTCCGTCCACCAAGTTATTTAATAATTTTTTTTCCTGAAAATTACTAAAATGCCATCTAAATAATTACAAAAATACCATTTTAAAAATCAAAAAATCAAAAAAGAAACGAAAATGCTCAGACGGAAGAAGATCTTCCGTCCTGCAATTTTCTGAAAAAATCTTCAAATAATTACAAAATTGCCATTGGGTAATTACGAAAATGCCATTTATGCAATTTAAAAATTCAAAAAAATAAAAATTTGTGTCAAACGGAAGATGATCCTCCATCCCTCCAATTTTTTAATTTGTGTTAGACGGAGGAAGATCTTTCGTCTTTATTTTTTTATTCTTCATTCGTGTAAATTTAGCAATAACGATAGCAACGCTCGCCCATCATTTCTAAATGCTAAATGCTAAGAATGCAAATTTTAGAAGAAATGATAGTGGATGCTCTTAGTGCTTTTAATGCACGTGAGAGGTTAATTGTGATGAAATTCAACTATTGGGTGATTGATTTTAAGCAGATGGTTAATATAACTCCAACTAAAAATCATGTGGTTGGGATTAGTTTAAGATGGTTGTCTACAAATTACACAACTTCAACTCTCTAATTACAACAATAGAGATTGGTTTGGATTACTAGGTTTTAAGTTGAAGGTCAGATATTCTTTGAATACTTTTAAAATTTTACTTAGGGTATACAAATATATGTAAATTCCATGGTCTTTTACAATGAGAAAAAAAGGAAAGAAAGAAATTTTCAGCCATCATTATGAAAAGAAGGAAAGAGTTCTCTATTTGTGTTGAATGGTTTTGGAGTAGAATGCATTGAGGGAAAAGCTTGTACATTTATACTTTTTGAGTAAGAAATATTGGTTACCTTTGCATATCGTCTTATTATCGTCTTTTTTTGTGAAATCGTGCTTTTGTCTGAAATCCTGTTATTTGCGCATCCAGACTTCTTTTTTTAAAATGGGGAAAAAATCGTAGCCACTTAACATCTGATTTTGTGGGTGATTTCTGCATCACACTCAGTTGATGTTGGTTCAGAATCTCAGAACCATTTCACATGCTATCTTTTGTGGGGTTTCGTTTAGGCTAAGTTTGTTTTCAAGTTATATCGTATGTCTCCTATCACATGCTATCTCCGTAGACTTATCTGATGGTGAAAAATAAGGACTACAACCTAGGATTTCTAGATCTGTATAAATATCAATTCTGACCTCCACTGAGAGTTTTCCATTGTAACGAGTGATTATCTTCTAGCGATGTAGTCTCCTGAAATTATATTTTAGACTTAACAGGTTTCCAATATCACTTGGTGCTCTTGGTTAACATATATATTTCTATTATAGTCTCCTTTTCCTTAATTTTCCATCTTGAAATTTTTAACCCTATAAAACCAATGTTTTACAATAAATTGCTAATAACTGAAATTTGCTATAAATCGGTTAAATTAATAGAAAATATACACATACAAACAATATAGAGTTATGACATAAACATTTTTTACTCGTAACATTTATGATAATATTCTAAACAAAAAAAATAGTGACAATCTCACAAACAAATAATAGTCAAATACAAATAGAAACAAAATAAGCATATTCTTGAGAGAGATTAAGAATGCGCCTTAGAAGATGAAAAGGATCTCAAATTGATGTTTTAACCAATTGAAAGAATGAAGGTGAAAGGATGTGAGCTTACGATTTCGATTGTGAAGCGACTGAGAAAAGAAACAAACAATTATGATAATATCACAAACACATTACAATGAACTATAAAATAAAACAATTTAAAATGTGTCAATTTCTTATGATTCAAAATTTGGATGATGTTATAACTTATAAACTTCTTTAAGAAACTCATTTCAATTAAATAAGGAAGAATTAATCAAGGTAGCCTTCCAATGAAGATTATAATCACGAGAGAAAAGTTGTGAACGTATTTATTATTACAATGTAAGAACCTTGTGAACGTATTTTTCACTATAGTGTAAGAACCTATTGTATAGCAACATGATATATATTTGCTAATTTACATTATTCGACACAAGGATATTTTCTTCTCATAAGAATCTCATCAAACACCAGGTGTGCTAACCAATTTGAGTATGATTATAATTGTGGGTTAGGTTTTCGCCTTCAACTCATTTCCTACACACACCTAATCCAACCAATTTCTTACTGTCCACTGTCCATGACCAAAATAATATTCATCTTTTAAAATAAAATTTCAGGGTAGAAAAGAAGAAAAAAATAATTAATAAAATCCATGAAGATTCAAAGAAATCATTGAATTTTCATTCCCAGTTTGTCCAGAATTCCAAGAGTTAAAGAATTGGAATCTAGAAGGTACAAGGAAAAATAAATTACCAAAGATGATCCCTGAGGGAAAGAGGAGGAGGAGGCAGCGTCGCCGTCGATGGCGGTGGAATGGAGGGCAGCGACGCGACGCGACGCGGCTGCGTGGGTGCTGGGTGTGTGGGCTATTAGGGATTTTGGTTAAAAAAACATTTAAGGGATTTAACTGTAATGCCCAGAATACATCTAGGGTATAATAAAAAAATTGGCTGAACTGGAAAGGGGGAAAAACCCAAGTTTACCCTTTCTCTATAGAATTTTGTTACCAAACTACCCCTCTTTTTGAAATTTTTTTCCAAACTGCCCTACTTTTTTAAAAAATCCCAAAATGTCATACTCACTCTCTGAAAAAATGAGAGTGAGAAAAACCCTATCGCTTTTTCAGAAAGCGAAGGTGAGGCTTTAGTTTTCACTTGCCTACACTCGGTGTCTCAAAAAGCGATGAGATTTTTCCCAAACTCGCTTTTTGAGACGGTGAGTGTTGATTGGGGCTTTTTTAGCCCTCTAGACTCGAATTTCGATCTCACTTTCTCTTTCAACTCTCTATGTTCCTCTTCCTCTTTTAACCCCGAAACCCTAACATCTCTCATCTCGTTTTCGTCGATTAACCCAAAAATTTCGTCGATTAACCCAAAAAATTCTCGCATCTCTCATCTCGTTTCGATTTTCCACTTCTCCCATCTACATATCTTATCCTCGATTAACCCAAAAACCCTAAACCCCAATATCCAAGAGTTCGTTAATTTTCGAATTTGGGGATAAACAGTGCTGTTGAAGGAGCTTCTTCACTATCTACCTATTCAATCACCCTACTTTAATGGTATATTTCTCATACTTTTGCTTTTTAAATTTCGTGTTAATTTTGAAGCATTAACATTGTATGTTTATTAATTCGATCCAAAATCACCGATTTTTTTTGATTTTCCAAGTAAACATTGGATCTTCAAAATCACCCAAAATTTGAAGTATTAACATTGGATTTTTAATTTTCGGTTAATTAAGCATTATTATCAAACATGTTTGTTTATATGTAGGTTACAAAATTTTGAGTATATGTAGGTATATAGTATATTCCATTTTGAGTATATGTAGCTATATAGTGTAAAAATTGGATATATATGAAGATATATGTAGGTTATATATTTTTGTATAATTAATAACAATTTGTTTAAGTTGTAGTGTACTCTCGTTTATTATAAATGGCACGCACGATGGGTAATGTGGATGAAGGATCGAGTAGTAGACCTCCAAATACCCGAGGCGACGAACCACATACTTCTTTTTGCCCACCTCCTCGCGTGGACGTGGTCGTGGTCGTGGTGGTACCAAGCGTACTAATGTAAGTGAATAATTGTTTTATTCGATTAGTTTGATTATCATACAATAAAATGTAATATCGGTCTATTGATTTTAATGTTATTATTGTGTAGGTCTCAACTAATCCAAATGAGGCGGACCCTTCTTCATCTGCCCCTTCTTCATCATCTTATGTTCCTCCTAGAGGTCCAGGTCCCCTTGCCCCTACACTGCTTACTCTCCAATCGCATCACCGTTCGAAGGTCGTGTGGGAAGGCGAATCTAAGGAGTGTACATTTAGGGGGGGTTATTCACTTCTTATGCACCCACGGATTCACGAGATTCTGCAGGACTGCGGGTTATATGGTATTGGACTGATGAGATCCATCAAATGTGATAGACCTCTACTTACCGCACTTCTTGAAAGATGGCAGCCTGAAACCCATACCTTCCACCTGCCAATTGGGGAGATGACCGTAACACTACAGGACATCTCCGTACTCACCGGTCTTCCAGTCGATGGACAGGCAGTGACCGGTACGATGGACTTCGAGCCGGTATATCTTGTGGAACAATACCTTGGTGTTGAAGTCGAATTGGGGGCAATAAATGGAAAGTTCATTCGCTTGAAGTGGTTGAGGAACTTTCAAGAATAGATTGAATGAAGATTCCATTGAGGTCGAGGTTGAATGCTATTGCAGGGCGTACATCTTAACACTATTTGGCGACGTGATGTTCCCGAATTCGACTAGTCATTCGATGTCGTTGATGTACCTACCAATTATTGTCGAAGAGTTGAACAGTACAGTTGGGGTAGTGCCTCGTTGGCGTCTCTGTACAGGAGTTTTTGTAACTACAGTCTTGGTTCGGTGCAGATAAATGGACCAATGATCTTACTTCAAGTTTGGAGCTGGGAGCGTATTCATGTTGGTCGACCCGTAGTGCGCAGGCAATCACCCAATTGGATCCATCTCCCCGAGGACCAACACATCTTACCTCCACTCAATGTTTACTGATCCGGCAATCTCACATTGATAGCCAACCCCAACAGATGCCTGATGTACTTTCGAAATGAATTGGATAGGTTGGCAGATGATTGCTTCATGTGGCAGCCCTACACGGAGGTGCGTATGGGTCGACTACTGCCTATTTGCTTGTATAGGCACGAGCTGTGGCTGACAAAGGCACCTCTAATCAACTTTGGCACAGTCGAATTCTACTTCACTAATAGAGTGCTATATCAGTTTGGTCTGCTTCAAAGTATTCCAGTTGCTGAACCGTACAATGCCGAGATGCATTCTCTTACTGGAATGGGTTGACAACCCGGTTACAATTGGGCTGCATGCTTGGTTTCTTATGTTGAGAGATGGAATGCGCACAGGTTCGACAAAATCATTGGTGACATTCCTCCGTTCGATGCATCGGTGCATGCGACTTACACGGCTTGGTATGAGAGGATGACTAGACGTTATATCTCTCCCACAATACAGACTCCTGCTGGTGTGGTAGTCCCGATTCGTCGACCAGCAACCGAACCAGCGGATGAACATTCAATAGAATTGCCTATGTTCCAACCGAAGGCATCAGCTCTTCGTAAAATCGTAAGTTATTAAGTTTTGTTGTATTCTTTTAATGTTTTTCTAAAATTTTGGTTTATATATACATATGCACTGTATTTAATATTTCAACTTCTCATGTTTTGTAGATGGCCCAGACTTGGATTCAGGCAAAAAAATGTGATGCTGTGTTGGGGAGTAATGTCGCGGAACCGATGAAGGACTTCACACGCGAGATGATTACATCGTGTCGTGCACAAGCTCATGTTGTGGACGAGGGAGCAACTTTAGATGCTATACTAATTACTCCTGCATATCGAACCAGTCAGCGTGGTGTACATAGGAAGAAAGTTATCCATAGACCCCCACCTCGTCCGAGAAACGACTCTAAAGAAGAAGATGAAAGGGGTGAGATTGTAGAAAACATTGAAGGGACACAAGAACATGAAGAGGATCTGATTCCCTTGTCCGGTGTCACCCAGGCCACTCCACAGCGTGGTAAAAGGCAAAGGAGACCCCCCACTTTCTTTACACCCGATCCGTGAAGGTATTTTGATATTAATTTTTCAATGTTTTGTAATGTATCTTTCAATGTTGTGGGAGAATATGTATAAATTTTGATCATGTACGTGATTACATCGTGAAGTGGATTTGTGAACTTTTGTAATTTTGGAATGTAAAAGGCAATGTAATTTCGTATGGGGTGTGTGAGTGTGATGGTTTCATTGTTTCAATGTTTTGAATGTTAGTGTTTGTGTGTTATGATTGATTGTGATTGTTTCGAGTTTAGTTTCAAATGGAAAGAGTTGAGAAATGGCGAAGTGTATTGTAGTAAATTGGTTGAAATGGTTGAAGTGTATTGTAGGCAAAATTGTATACAGGGCAGACTGCATATGCAATTTGAAGTGGAATGTTTTTTTACCTAAACTCGCTTTCTCAGAAAGCGAGTCTGGTATTAACTTCCTCGCTTTTTGAGAAAGTAAGTCTTGAGTCTGTATAAGTTGTTTCTCAGCAAACCAAAGACTCGCTTTTTTAGAAAGTGAGTCTCGTTTAAACCACCTCGTTTTCTGAGAAAGTGACTCTTGAGTAAAGAGATTTCCAGAGCCAAGCTGGTCTCTGGAAATTCCTCTACTCAACAGTCGCTTCTTAGAAAGCGATGAGGTTTCACCTACGCTCGCTTTCTGAAAAAGCGAGTGTAAGTGAAATCTCCTCGTTTTCTGAGAAAGCGACTGTTGAGTAGATAGATTTCCAGAGCCAAGCTAATCTCTGAAAATTTCGCTACTCAACAGTCGCTTTCTCAGAAAGCGAGGTGGTTTAGCCTACACTCGCTTTCTGAAAAAGCGAGTGTAGGTGAAATCTCATCGCTTTCTGAGAAAGCGACTGTTGAGTAGATAGATTTCCACAGCCAAGCTGATCTCTGTAAATTTCTCTACTCAACAGTCGCTTTCCCAGAAAGCGAGGTGGATTAAACGGGACTCGCTTTCTGAGAAAGCAAGTTTAGGGAAGAAAAAAATTCCACTTCAAGCTACATTGGGGATTCCCCCTTGGTCTAATTCCACGACGGGCATTCTGCCATGTACTTTCATATGTACTCCAACATCATGCGACTTACAAATTCATTCACAATCTCTAAACATCCAATGATTTGGAAACAAATGGGAATTATCGCTTTTTTAGAATTAAACACATACAAATTAGTAGAAAGTCAACATCACATAGTACAACTACAAGCTATTGCAAAATTGAAAAAACAAACATAAACACAAACATATTAGAATTTGACATGGTTTAAATGTTTAAAGATCCTCCATTACTATATCGCCACTTATTGTGTCCATGCAACCCACATTTCAAACATTTCATTCCCATAACCCTGCTAGACCTATCTCTCGCATCCATGTTGTTGCGAATTCTCGTAGATCTTGGTCGGCCTTTCCTTGAATGTCGCAGACTTGCATCAGGTATGAGTCGTGGTCCATCAAAAGTAGGCCAATATGCTGGATCTAGAGTTGCCCATGTTTGTGCTAATGAAGTAACTAAGTAAAATTTATCAACAAAAGTCTTGTAATCGATTGCACGATATGCACAAGTTGCAAATACATGAAAACATAGAATATGATATAGTTGAAATTTCATACATGTGCATGTTTTAGTACCCAAGTTAACAGTGTGCAAGTTTCCACCCTTCCTTTCTCCACCTACCATGCGTAGACCCGTTTTGACGGCAAAAACTCTAGGTTCATGATGAAACATTGTAACCTCATGTCGATTTGCTCTCTCACACCGACTATCGATCAATTCCCGTACTCTTCAAGCAAAAATTTTCCCTTCAAATAAAATCTTATTGGCTTCCTGTCGACGAGTAGTAAAGTAAGAATTTAGACGATAAAAGATCATCTCCACAATCACAGTTACCGGTAAACTACGGACACCTTTCAATACTGAATTAAAGACTTCTAATAGGTTCGTAGTCATTATGCCGTATCGTCGACCTTCATCTGCATAAAGTGCTCATTTCTCAACCGGTTTCTCTTTCAACCAATTAGCCGCGTCGACATTGATGGTTTTAAGTTCAGCGAGTTTGGTACTGAACTTTTTGAGTTGGTTTTAACACGCAATAATTTTGGCTTTTTTTCTCATTGCCTTGCTACCAAATTTACTGAAGAAATTTGTAGTGAAATGACGCATATAATAACGATGACATGCATTAGATTAATTCCAAGCTCCATTTTGCAATTCCATTGCAGACAAAATACCAGCATGACGATCAGAGATAACACACAACTCAGTACGATCGGTGACAAAATACTGAATGCAACTCATGAACCATGTCCAAGTATTTATACTCTCTCCATAAACTAATGCAAATGAAAAGGGAAATAAGCTATCATTCGCATCCGGAAAAACAACAATTAACAAACAACCCTTGTACTTACCATACAAGTGAGTTCCGTCAACACTAATAACAGGTCTGCAAGACTTGAAACCTTCAATCGAAGGACCGAATGCCCAAATACTCCCTTGAATGTTTCCTCGCCAAGACTAGACTGATATTTATCTCAGTGGACAACGGTTCCTGGATTTGCTACTTGTATTGCTGATAAAAGAAAATGCAACTTCATATATGCTTCTTCGAAGGTAACGAACAACCTCTCAATTGCTTTTTATTTTGCAATCCAAGCTTTCTTATATGAAATCTAATAATTATATTGTAGTTTCACTATCTCAGTAATGGCCAGCGGTGTTAAACCTATCTCAGACATCACCACACTCACAATCAAATCGCAAACAATGTTAGAATCAACTTTACAATGGTCCTGATTCAACGGTGTTAAACCTATCTTCATCCCCATCATCATTTTCTACACTCTCATCAACTTCATCGTCTATTTCTTCCTCTTCATCATCATCGTCTAATAGGTCGTTGTTAATGGTAGCATTTTGAAATAATTCAAATAAAGCGTCATTTCGAACATAGTCATGAATCGGACTAGGTTGACGTAGCAACTCAACATCTGTAGAATTCGGGCTTGTTGTATTTGTGAACGTGTTTTCTTGTGGGGACAGTGGGATTGCTTGTGAAGTTTGAACGGGATTAGACCTCATCTGTTGTGTCGGTACTTCTCGTACGAAGCTATAACTAGGATTATCATGTGGCTGAGCATTCATAATTTGGATTTGCTGAATATATAACTCCAATGTAGACCAAGTACAATTGGGATCAAGTGTCCTAGCAATCATTGACTTCAAAGCATTATCAGTAGAAACGGGCACTATCATAAAATACTGACCATCTCCTTTTCCTGCTGCGTACTGAGCTAAAATTTTTACATTTCATTGATCCCTATCCCAATTAGTAACTTCATAAATTTTCTCAACTATTTCTGTCAATGTAATGGTACGAGGTGCCCAAACTATTTCAGCATCAACGGCACTATAGGAACAATCTATCTTTGGATCACGAATTATTTCACCACCAAAGTATAACCAAATAGGAATATCGTAATCCATACCTATGTATATTATATTTATACGAATATAGGAGTTATTATCTACCCACAAACAAAACCTACAAAAATGCACAAAATAATATGTGATATAAATCATACCTTCACAAGCTTATTCGGAAGGATATAGCCGTAGATATATGATTGGAAGAGTTGAAGTTGCTATCCTCTTCAAGTTTATCAAAATTTCAAAATATAGATCTTTCGGAAGATGGGTTTAGGGTTTTGAGAATGGAAGGTGAGAGGGTTGGGAAAGATTAAGTGAATATATTTAGATTTATAGGAGATTTTGTGGGTAGGAGGTCAATTTTGGGAGGTTAGAGTTTTGGGTTTCGGAGTTAAGGAGAGAGTAAGAATGGAGATAAGAAAGAATAAGAATGAAGATAAGGTGAGATCGAAATTCGAGCCTAGAGGCTAAAAAATCCCTAATCGAAACTCGCTGTCTCAAAAAACGAGTTTGAGAAAAATCTCATTGCTTTTTGAGACACTGAGTGTAGGAAAGTGAAAACCAAAGCCTCACACTCGCTTTCTGAAAAAGCAATGGGGTTTTTCCCACACTCGCTTTTTCAGAAAGCAAGTAGGGCGTTTTGGAAATTTTTAAAAAAAGTAGGGCAGTTTGGAAAAAACTTTCAAAAAGATGGACAATTTGGGAAAAAATTCTTCGCTAGACTGCATTAAACTCTTTTATGCACAAAAAAATTCACTGAAGTATGTTTTGTAAAAAGCCAAGAATTTTTTGCCGTACTGACCCACTTTTTGAAAATATTTGGCGCTCTGACCCACTTCCGAAAACATTTAGCGATCTGACCCGGTTTTGGACACGTCAGTAAAAAAACGTTATTGAGAACAACGACATTGGTTATTTACAAGCCATTGTTCCCAATAACGACATCTATTTTAAAAAAAACTCTCATGCTGCTTTTTAGAGTAACGACATAGGTTATTTTTATTCTCAACCGCTTGTACTCTCACTTGTAGGGAAAAATTGCAAGTGTGAAAATCGTATAAAAGATGCCGCTATTTACAACAACGGCATTCACATAACTGATGTCATTATTTGAAATAACGACATCAGTTATTAGTTTTTTTTTTGCATATAAATAGTGGCCCCCTCTTCTCCTTCCCCTTTCTCAATCGATTTGCTTTCTCTCTCTCTCTCACTCCCGAAACCCACAAACCCTAGATCCCTAAAACCAAAATTCCTAAGTATTGGAGTGCTCTCAAACTTCATATATCCTACCTCCTCACTCTCACCCTCATCTCACTCCTCATCCACGACGAATTTTCAAGCTATCCAAGATATGGTCTAATTTGAAGGTATTATTATAACCATATGTTTGGTATGTATTCATAGATTATGCTTATGAGTAGTTAATGACTTGAATATGTTTGAATCTTTATGTTTAGGTATGGAATATGATATCCCTATTTGGTTATATTTTGGGGGTGAAATAATTAGAGATCTGAAGATTGGATATTGTTATAGCGATGTTGAACCGGTCATTATTTGGGCTCCCAGCAACTTTATATACTCACAACTTATAAATAAGATATTTGAAGTCACTAATTGGGATAGAGGTGAATTGAGAGTCAAAATCAAAGCCCGTTATGCTGCTGGTAAAAGGGAAGGACAGTATTTCATGGTGGTTCCCGTAGATAATGATAATTCTCTGAGGTCCATGATTGGTAGGAAACTTGATCCAAATTGTAGTTGGAATGCATTGGAGTTATATATTGAGCAAATGAGGCTTCCAAACACTAGGCCAATTGTTATTGAAAGTCCAAAGCGCGCTCCGAGTTTGAAACCATCTACTGAATCACATGCAAGAATATCAAATACACAAGAAGACATTAGCACAACTCCAACAGAACCTATTACCACTGAATATGATCAAGTACATCCGTTGACCTTGATACAAAATATTGTCCACACCGACATGGTAATGCAAGACTTTGACAACGCCGTTGTAAATAATGATTTGGTAGAAGAGGAAGAAGATGAGGATCACGGTCTTGAAGTTGATGAGAAGGAGGATGCCGATGAACCTCCAGTTAATGATGTCAATGTTGATGTGCCGGTTAACAGTGTGGTGTTGCCAAATCAGTCCATTAGTGCAACTGTACATGAGGTTCAATCGAGTGAATAGATGTCTCGTGCGACCATACATGAACATGCACAGTCTTCTGTCGATTCTTCCAACACGGATGAACTCTCTATAGGTCAAAGATTTCCAACTAAAGATTCTATACAACATCAAGTGAAGATGTACTCCGTGAAGAACCATCGAGAAATCGTGACGGTAAAATCGACCCCTAGTTTATACTATGTCAAATGTAAATACACACCCATCAATCATTCAGCCGAGGACATTGCAGACAATTCGACACTTGTAAATGTAGTGGGTTGTCTTTGGCGATTACGTGCAATTGTTCGAAAATGCCGTACTTATTTCTTGGTAACGAAGATTGAAGGTCCACACACATGTGTGAAACCTACATTGAATCAAGATCACAGGAAAATTGATTCTACGATTGTATCGTCGATCATATTGAATGTTGTGAAGGCACAACTAGGAATAACACCAAGAGCCAGAATTGAGATAGTCAAGCTTCAGTTCAATTACACAATTTCATACTGGAAAGCTTGGAAAGCAAAACATAAAGCAATTGAGCGATTATATGGCTCCTTTGAAAAAGCTTACACTAAATTGCCCTATCTTATCAATGCAATTCAAGCATTAAATCCGGGAACGACCGTCCATTAGGACAAGATTGTGTCTGGTATGGCCAAAGAAACTTTTAAGGGGATTTTTTAGGCATTCGGGCCTTCAATCGAGGGGTTTAAGGCATGCAGACCAGTTATATAAGTATTGACGGAACTCATTTGCATGGAAAATACAAAAGTTCTTTGTTGATTGTTGTTTCACTGGATGCAAACGGTAGGTTGTTTCCATTTGCGTTTGCAATAGTTGATGGAGAGAGCATAGACACGTGGACATGGTTCATGAACTTTATTTGGTGCTTTGTCACGGATTGTGCAGGTTTATGTGTCATTTCTGATCATCATGCAGGCATTTTATCAGCAATGGATAATGAGTTCGGAATATGGAAGGAATCACTTGCTTATCATCGTTATTGTATGCGGTATTTTGCTAGTAATTTTCATAAAAAATTTGGTTGCAAGTTTATGATGGACAAGTTCAAGGTGATCGTGTGTCAAAATTAGTTGAAGAAGTTTGAGAAAAAGATGGCACAGCTTGAAGCAGCTAATGTTGATGGGGCTAATTGGTTGAAGGAGAAACCGATTGAGAAATGGGCACTTTCCGCCTATGGAGGTCATAGATTTGGTATAATAACAACAAATCTATCGGAAGTGTTTACTTCGGTTCTAAAAGGTGTTCATAGCTTGCCTGTTACGGCAATTGTGGAAATAATTTTTTTTCGTCTCAACATGTACTTCACTGACCGTCGTGAAGCAACACAGACCCTTATCAGTGAAGGAAAATTATGGGCACCACGTGTTCAAGAGATTATTGATTTACGACGTGAGAAATCAAATTTGCATGAGGCAATAATGTTTAATAACCGGCATTATAATAGATAATGGACATCAAAAGGGTGGACATTGGCACACAGTTGACCTCGGGGGGCGTACTTGTACTTTTGGAAAATTCCAGCTCTATCACATTCCATGTTCTCATGTTTTGGCCGCTTGCGCCTTCCGTGCAATTGATTATCAACCTTACATTGATGCATTATATTCTACAAGTTCATTAGCACTAACGTGGGCACCAACTTTTAATCCTATTCTAGACGAATCTTATTGGCCGACACAATGTGGATCAATACTCATAGCTGATGCGAGTCTACGTCGATTGAAAGGTCGCCCTAGGAGTACTCGTATTCGCAACGGTATGGATGCTCGAGAGGGTGGGAGCACCGGCAAAATTTGTTCTAAATGCGGATTAAGTGGACACAATTGGCGCAGATGTAAGAATGTACCCAATGTGGGCACATCCCAAAACAACCGATATTTGAAGTTGTATCCCAATGTAGGCCTTATATTGTAAGATATAAATGTGTTCGTATCCTATCATAATATGCGTAATTCTCATTTTGTAATTTGTATCTGTAAATTATTATGAACTAGAGAATTTGAATATGATGAACATTTGTTGTAATATATAGTAATGTCATCAGTTGTGTATGAGATATATGATTGTGATAAATGATTCTCTGCCGTGTGAATGGTTGTGCATGTTTTGGGTGCAAATTATAAATAACAGATGCTGTTATTGTAAATAACGACATCTGTTACCTGTAACGTTATTAGCAACGACGACATCACTTCAAAACATGCACAACTTATTTTGAATTATATTCTTACTTCTTGTTGTTATTCAGAACAACGGCACCAGTTAAACTGATGTCGTTGTTCAGAATAACAACATCAGTTAAATCTTTTTTCGGATTGACCAAATTGGCTGACAAAGTCTCTGCCTCAACAGACGCTGTCTGAGACAACGGTATAGGTTCAAAAATTTATTACATAGTTTTGGTAAGTTACAAATTTGAACTGTTGTCGTTATTCTAAGTAACGATTGTGAAGGCAGAGGATTTGGCAGAGATCCATTTCGTTGGAAATAAAAAGATACAACTGATGTCGTTATTCAGAATAACGGCATCCTTAAGTGATGCCGTTATTCTGAGTAACGACTGTGAAGGCAGAAGATTTGGCAGAGAATCATTTCGTTAGAAATGAAAGATACAACTGATGCCATTATTCAGAATAACGGCATCAGTTTAATTGGTGTCATTGTTCTGAATAACGACATCAAGTAAGAATGTAATTCAAAACAAGTTGTGCATGTTTTGAAGTAATGTCGTTGTTGCTAATAACGTTACAGATAACAGATGCGGTTATTTACAATAACGGCATCTGTTACTTATAATTTGCACCCAAAACATGCACAACCATTTACACATCTAATTTTCATTGTTTTGAGACCTCAAATTTAATATGATCAACAAATTCAATTACAAACATCAGATAATATATATAATTAAATAATACAACAACCGATTTGCGTCAAATGTTTTGAATTTGCATCAAATGTTAAAAGCCCAAAAACTGACATTCATCAAGTACTTTATAACATAACAAAATATAATAAAATTACACATTTAAAAGGTATCTCAAGGATTGGGCTATTCAAAGCTTACATTACACATTTCAATATTTAACTTAACTAGGCATATAGTGTTGCGGCTGCCTCCTCTTCCGAGTTGGGACTTTCCTCCTACGTTCTCCAATATCTTATGTTGCAGGTACACTAGGGCCGACATCTTCTTCATGCCTCGCTTCTTCTTCTACAATATCTCGTGATGCTAATTGAGAAGCCGTAAGAGTAAAACGGATACTCTTTCGCCATGGCCCTTGTGAAGAAGAAGATCCCGAATGTGTAGATGGTGGAGGTGGAGATTGACATTGTATTTGTGGTGGTGCGGGAGATTGAACATGTCTGTTGGTAGTGGTGGAGGTTGAGCTCATCTACCACTTTGTCGGGGCGGTTGAGTTGGAAGTTCGGATGACGGTAAAAGAGCAGCGAAGGCCAAACCGTCTCCAACCTCTTCAAGTAAGCTACGACATGGGGGACGGAGGATTTCTCTGGCTAACTCCTTGCAAGCTTTCGAAGCGTTGCTTTTCAACACACGAGCACATTTCCGCGCAATATCCCATGTGTTGTCGATCTACAACACCAACGAAATATATTAGTAGTAAACCAATTTTTTTTAAACAAGTAAAAGCAAAATGTGTAAAAAAAATTTAAATTAATATTTGTTAACAATAACATAATTTTACCATTAGTCAGTATGAGGAAGCTTTTGGTTGATACATAGTTTGCGACGTGGAATGTGCCGGTGGTGGTTCTACTTGGTGCCTCGGTATCGGCATTTGGATACCCGCGGGGATAGCTGATCTTTGAGCAATAAACAACCGTGTAATACGACGGTACCACGCCATGTAAGTTGTTTACAATGACCCATCGTATGCTGCAATCACTCCTACCACCAAATCGTATTTCCTCTCATTCCACATTGCTACATGAGAGCAGTGGTGATCGGCCCAATCATACTTGGAAATCGACCTTGACCGGTAATATTGTGAAGTCTTCGGTCGTACATCATCTTCTCCGGGATGGGCTTTTGTGTATTGAATTGTCGAAGGACTCGATCGGCATAATAGAACTCCACGACAGAGAAATTTACAAGTGGAGCTCGTGTCAACCAAAGTTGATTATTTGCCGTGCATAGTGGGGATAGACGTTGTAGCCTTTCGGCCGTGTACGGTGTCCAATTGACGTACTCTTCCCGAAGCTGATCGAGTTCATCCCTATAATACGTCAACACACCACGTGGGTTATCTCTCCACGTGAGTTTACCCGTCCAATACACACCTAAAGAACAATTACTCGGGACCATGAAGACCCGATATGACGGCTATATCTTGTAACGTGAACGTCATCTCACCAACGGGTAGGTGGAACGTGTGTACCTCCGGCCTCCAACGCTCCACAAGAGCGGTAAGTAATGAATGGTAGCATTTCACTATGGCCAACATGGACATTCCATAGAACCCGTAATTTATCAAATAGCTTTGTATTCGAGGGTGCATCGGCAATATGGTGTGCATTCGGAAACTCATTTTCTCGATATCTTCATTCCACACCGCCTGAGACCTATGATCTTCTTGCAAATAGAGTACAGACGGGTCTAAAGGACACGGATTTCCTTATTGTGCGTGCGAAGATGAAGCACCCACATCATCGGAAAAAGATGGTTGTGTAGAATCTATTTCTCTGTGAACATCAAAAAAACATGTGTCAAGAACAATATTAATAAACGATGTATGGAGATAATAAATTTTGTAAGCCATGTTTCTTCAACAGAATTAATAATCGATATTTGAAGATAATAACAATTTCTCGATACTTGTATCGAATTACTACTCATAACAATCACCACCACAACATCTCCACACACTACATATCTATCTATATAAACAAATCTCATATCAATATCCATTCATACATACCCAACTATGAATATAATGATTAGAAATATAGCAATTCTAATGCATGACCATTTATCCTTACTTGTCTAATATACAACATTGTCAATTGTAGATAACATCGTCGACGACAATCCTTACATACCAATATAGCTCATCTACATCTCACATAGATGAATCTCATTTCACATATCTAATACTTAGATGAATCTCATCTACATCTATTATACTATACTACCAATATAGCTCTCATTCATCAAAATGAACATTTCACACATCATCGACAACAATCCTTAAGTACATTTCACATATCTAATATATACTTAGATGAATCTAATCTACATCTCTTGTACTATACTACCAATATATTTAGCTCTCATTCATCAAAATGGACATTTTAAAATAAATTTAGGGATTTAGAATACTTACCACAATTTCGGATTTTGGAAGAGTTTAAAACGAAATGAGCGCCAAATATCAATGTCAAGGGAGATAGGAGGGAATCACAATTAGGGTTTATGTATGGGTATTTAATTGTTATGTTTGGGAAGTTTGAGAGCACTCCAATACTTGGGATTTTTGGTTTTAGGGATCTAGGGTTTGTGGGTTTCGGGACTGAGAGAGAGAGAAAGCGGATCGATTAAGAAAGGGGAAAAAGAAGAGGGGGCCACTGTTTATATGCAAAAAAAATAATAACTGATGTCGTTATTCCAAATAACGGCATCAGTTATGTAAATGCTGTTGTTTTAAATACCGACATCTGTTATAGGATTTCCACAGTTGCAATTTTTTCCCACATGTGAGAGTACAAGCGGTTGAGAATGAAAATAACCTATGTCGTTGCTCCAAAAAGTGGCATGAGAGTTTTTTTTTAAATAGATATATGCCATTATTGGGAACAACGGCTTGTAAATAACCTATGTCGTTGTTCTCAATAACTTTTTTTGCTGACGTGTCCAAAAGTGGGTCAGATCAATAACTGTTTTCGGAAGTGGGTCAGAGCGTCAAATATTTTCAAAAAATGGGTCAGTACGGAAAAAAATTCAAAAGCCAACTCTATTAGGGTTAGGATTTTAGAGGTTTTTGAACGAAAATGAGAAAGATATATGTTGTTTTCTGAACAAACTTACAAAGCTGAATGGGGTTATATAATACAAACAGAAAAGTCCTTTCTATAGACCGCATTAAACTCTTTTTTGCACAAAAAATTTCACCGAAGTATGTTTTGCAAAAAAACCACTCTATTAGGGTTAGGGTTTTGGAGGTTTTTGAACAAAAATGAGAAAGATATATGATGTTTTATGAACCAACTTACAAAGTTGAATGGGGTTATATAATACAAACAGAAAAGTTAGATGTGGTTTTTAACAAAAACATCCAAAACCCTAACCCTGACGGACTGGTTTTTTTTTGCAAAACATACTTCAGGGGCATTTTTTGCGCAAAAAAAAGTTTAATGTGGTTTTCTACAGAAAGGTTATACTTCAGGTGGTTCTTTCAAATTTAGCCTTAAAATGTATGGTCCAGATCAGTTCTGGACAAATCCAAAAAAGCAAATTGCTGCTTTTATAATAGAAAAAAATAGATAGATAGATATAACTATTGGCAGCCTATTGCATTACATTTACTGAATGGGTCGGATCCTGCCAAGTCACGCAAAATCTACCCACACCTGTTGGAATTTTTTTTTATGCCCAAACCCGGACCCGTTGATTTTGGGTTTTACGTCGTTTTATGGTTCTACAATTCAGATTGGTTTCATCGATAAACCTAAGCCTTTTGTCTTGAAAATTTATAGCTTTACTCAATTTTTAGTCATTTAATGATTGACCGATTGTGTAACCCCCGTTCCCGTAAATACATATTTTCTAAGTATCTTCCGTATTTTGATTATTTATAAATTCATTCTGTTTTTAATTTCATTTCGGATCTTCTACAAAAGTGTTTTCCTAATCAACAATCATATTTATTTCAAATGATGGTATATTTTAACTTTAATTTCTATTTCTAGTTGATCGACTATTTATATTATATATTGTTGGATTATTTTAATAAATCTGTTCAACTCAAATTGCATTTATATATAGATATATATATATATATATATATATATATATATATATATATATATATATATATATATATATATATATATATATATTATTACTATTATTGTTATTATTACTGGTTGATTATTTGATTATTTTGTGAAATCCAAAAATCGAATTTCAGATTTCAACCTATTCTACATAAATTGTTTGATTTTTTTATTGTTATTATTATTGTATATTTTGTATTGAATAAGCATAAAGTTTAATCGATACTGTATTATAGTAATTGATTTATTTATTATTAAACCTAGGGATGGCAACCGGGCCGGGCTGACCCGCCCACACGAACTCGGCCCGCTATAATCTGATTCGGGTCTGGGTCGAACCTGCGGGTCGCCCCGGGTCAGAAAAATCGTGAACTCAACCCGCTCGACCCGGCCCGCCCAACCCGTTGACCAAGTCAAACCCAACTGTCAACCCGCGGGTTTGGACCCGTTTGACCCGTGGGTTTTTTTGTCTTTTTTCTATTTTTGACTTTTTTGGTATTTCCCCCTATAAATACTCCCCTTAATTCAATCTAAAAATTTTCACACCTTACTCTTTTACTCTCTCTACTACTATTCTACTACTGCTCAATTCAATCTCAATTAAATCAAGTTTTTTCAATAAAGAAGCAAGCAACAAAGAAATGAATAACCAATAATATATGCATTTTTTCACTTTTATACAGTTATACTTATTACATTTTTTTAAAAAGTGAAGTGTCAAAAAAAAAAAAAAAAATCAAACCGGGCCAACCCGCGATCTGGCCCGACCCGAAACGGGTTCGACCCTAATGGGTTCGCGGGTCGACCGGGTCAAAATTTCCAATTTTGAAAATTTTGAACCCGGCCCGGTTAACCCACCAACCCGACCCGACCCGAACCCGCCCAAGTCAGCCTTCAACCCGGGCGGGTCCAACCCGACCCGGCCCGGTCGACCCGAATGCCAACCCTAATTAAACCCTATAAGCCTATCTCTTATTGGATCTTATTCAACCCTACCCATTAACCCAAACCTTATATATATACACTCTAACCCTAACCCTAATTAACCTACCTCCCTAATCTCTACTATTGAAACCCCCCACACAGTCGCCCTATACTATTCATCATCACCTACCTCCTGCCTTTTCATCTCTCTTCGCTACCCTTCGACCTTAGCCTCGTCATTATCTCCTCATCATCCTCATCCCCGCACCCTCGCCCTCGTGAACCCATCAACTTCATCATCACTGAACCCATTACCCATCACCTCGCCTCACCACCAAACCCATTACCCTTGACCCTGTGCTTCATCCACGTCATCATCCCCTACCTCTACTCCCCCTCTGTCGCCTCGCCATTGCTGAACCCCCGAGCTCTCGCTGTTGCCTCACCCACATTGCTTCCCCTATTTTCCCCTCCAAACAGAGCTTCGTCTTCCTCCCGTCACCGTCGTCGCCCTCCGTTGACTGCTCCCCAGTCGAGGTCCTTGACGTTGCTGCCACCGTAGCCACAGTCGAAGCCGTCCCACCTTGCCACTGTTTGATCGGGAGAGAGAGCGTGAGTTTCAATCTCGACCGTTCGATCTCCTCACGATCATCGCCATCTTCAAATTAGATCAGATCTGGACCATCTGATCTCCCTCGCAATTCGGATTAGCATCAGATTGGATCCTGGCCGTCTGATCCCCTCCCGATCATGACTTGATCACCATCATCATTAAATCTGGGCCGTCCGATTCTCTGATCATCTTGATCATCAGATCAGAGCGATCTTAGCTGTCGATTTTCTTGATCTTGATAGCCATCAAGATCCGCGCCGATCCAATCTATCCGATCTCGATTGTCGATCAACGTCCTCATCAAATCAAGGCAAGTATCTTTTTGTACAATTCGTTGTTCTAGTACAAGTTTTTTTTTGAAAATACCGCAAGTAGATTGTAGTTGTGACTCCCCTTTGGCTTATCATTTGATGATCTCATTTTACTTGTTGCCGTCCTTAACAATTCCATGATCATAAGAGTCACAATCTTTCGATGATATATTCATTTCACAACTAGCTAGATCTATTTATTATATAATTATTTGAACACATGAAATTAAGAATCACCTTGACTTATAGATGTATGTTGTATGATGTATGTGTTGAGTTTACTTTCTTTTGAGTTGAGAAACAAATGTGGCTTGGTGATTTGATATCTACTACACCCTGATTTGTATCACACATTAATTCAGACTCATAATAGTTCTAATCATGTCACTTTTTATATAAAAGAAACCACTTATGTTGCTGTTCCTATTTTTACTTGCTGTTCCGACCCTGAAAACATCAGCATCTGGATTTGAGTTCTAAACATGAAATGAAGTCTGAGATGTCTAGTTTACTACCCTTTTGACAAAATTGAATTTCGAGTTATAGTCTGTGAATTATCACTTTTTTAGTGCTGATGTGTTTGAAATTTCAGATTCATAAATTTGCTACATCACTTTGTTTAACAAATTAAATTAAATATGCTACCTGTAAGATAATGACTTGAGATTTTTCATGCTGAGACTAGAAATACTATAGGACCTTCCCTAATTTTCCTGGAATTAATTGATGAAGTTTCAGACCTGTTTCATGTTTCTAGACACAATTCTACAAATTCTGGCTGAACACGAATTCTGTGTAGTTTGCTATTTTGATACCAGTTGCTACAACTTTTATGTATCTTGTTTATATGCACTGGAATCGGCAGGGATTCTAGTTTCTAGATTTTTTGACTAATCCAGATTTGCATTTCTGTAACAACGGGAATCTCAGTTTTGGTGCAGCAACGTCTTGCTGTCCAGAATTGAAATTCTCGTCGTTCTTGATAAGTTTAATTTGTTTGACCCTCGAATGTAATTTCTACCTAGCTTAAACTTTTCCCCTATTCTTGATCATATTTACTTGCCCTGTTTCACACACTTTCTTGCCTATTTGATAATAATAATAAGAATAAGCCGGGGTTTAAGGAAAAGATCTAGTAATGGACAATATAGGAGCCTGTACTCGGAAGGGGACCCGTATTTCCCATGTGACTTGTTTACAAACCAAGTTACCGACTAAGTTACTGATCAAGTTTACCGACCAAGTTAATTACATGTTACCGACTAAGTTACCGATCAAGTTTACCGACCAAGTTAATTACATGTTACCGATCAAGTTTACCGACCAAGTTTTGCAGTCCTGTGAAGACCCGAGTACATGACCTATAGAATCCACTACAAAATCTAAATGTAACTTGTTTATATGTAGCAACCATGTGGTAAATAAATTGGACGTATGAAGTGCTACCTAAATAGAATTAAACAATATACTTAAGAATAACCTGTTACTTGTACACACTTGACACCTTACTTGATACTTGTTACTTGATACTTGTTACTTGATACTTGATACTTGATACTTGATACTTGATACTTGATACTTGATACTTGATACAACTACATGCTCACTTGTTACCTATTCCTGCCACATGTATTTGTTACCCGATCCTATTACTTGATTTGTTTCACTTACTAGCTAGTCTCTTGAGCTTCACTACTTGTTGCATCTCTGTCATATCACGTTGTATACTCTTGATTCCAAATTTTGTTTCATATTTTCTTGCACTTGTAACTTGTTTTCATACCCCTTGCTTGTACTACTTGCGGCTCGTAACTTGCACTAACGGGCGTTTGTCTTTGTGTCTCTATTTTCCTTCTACATAATATATACACAGGTTTTGAAGATCAATTACCTGCTGGAGTTGGTGAGCTAACATTCTAGGCTTCGCTTGGGAAATCTTGCTTTAGTTATTTGTATTTGAGTTATTTAATTCTTATTGCTACTTAAAACTTGTAATGGGCTTGTAGTCCCGAAGTTTTACTTTTGATCTAGATCTTGAATTTATTTGGAATATTTATATTTATTTCAAATATTTTCTGTTGATTAATAAATTATTCATGCATGCGTGGTTGAGTATATTTTGTTATATTTCTTGTTATGATGCTGAGTCGATCCTACAGCTTATGAATGATGAAAATTATTCGCTGGGTTTTATCACGTACTCGTATTCCGTATTCCTTTTGGGAAGCGGGACGTGATAGGAGGGTGATATATGCTGAGAACCATCAATTTCCAACATTACTAAATTAGATGAATGATTAAAAATTAGTAGCTACTCTATACGTAATATTAGTTGCAATGTTGTACTCCACATGTTTAAGAATCATAACTAATGTATCTATAAATATCTACATCGAGGCGGAGTCAATTTGGATTTGAATTGATGGGTTTTCTGCAAAACCCAAACCCGACACAAACTTTTAATGTGCTTTATCAAACCCACCCCAATTTTCACATACTTTGGTCCCTTAAATCTTTTTCTATTATCTCTATTATAAAATCACCAATCTAATTTTGTAAATTTTTCTAGAAAATATCTGGACCGTAGATCTGATAAGATAGGTTATATGTTAGAGTTAATCTCAGTCATACAAATTAATCGGATACCCCTTCAACCTAATATCCCACACCTTTTAATTAACTTAATACCACCTTTCTCTATTTTCTCATGCCGCCACTGACACCCATGCCTCCAACGATCTTGATGCCTCCGACAACTGCCTCCAACGATTCCAAGGCCCCTTTCTTTATTCTCCCATGCCTTTAATTAACCTAATACATTCTCTATTCTCTCACAAATATAGAACAGATTAATCATTTTATATAGAATAGATTTGAGAAGGTATAAGGATATCAAAGGCAAATTTAATTGATCAAATTTTATATTTTATTAAGCTTTTGTAATTTAATCGATGAAAGACAGGTATTTTGTCTAAGTACTAGATTTGCCCGGTGACACGTGCCTACGACACGTCTTCGTGAACGATGCAGCATATGAGAAGCCTTGTAAACACATAAAGAAAATGCAGGCAAAGCAAAGCACATAAATAAGTTAAAGAAATTCAAATGCTAGAGTTACAACTAACCATCCAACTATTAAAGAAGGTCTGATTGTGTGGCTCCTCCTTTTCTAAAAAGTGAAAAGATAAGAGAGAGAGAGAGATCTGAAAAAGTGAAGAGAGGAGAGAGAGAGATAGTAATAAAGTGAGGATGAAACTTTTGAGGGGAAAAAAATAATTTCTGGGGGGGAAACTATTGAGGGGAAAATGTCTTTTGAGAGAGTGAATGTAAGCCATTAATTTTGTTTCAATTAAAGGATAGCCACTTGATAGCATTTTTTCCAAATTGTCTTGTGATTTATTATATAAATGTTGTCGTTTATCATCTATATGTTATCTACAACTTCATATATTATGACTTCTACTTCTTTGTTGCCTTAATGTTATAAAGTGTTAATTACTATGATTTAATAACACTGCTAGCCTAATTATTTAGGGAAGAACAAAACCTCCATGACTATTATTATTATCATGTTCTTTGGAATTCCTTCAAGATGTTTGATGTGTTAGGATTGTGGCGAAGATGAGAAGACGAAGACAGCAAAAGAAGACAACAGTAAGTAGATGAATGAAGTTGGAGGAGTTGAGGTCGACCGGTCATGGCTGAAAGGAGTTCGTCGAGTGTACATGGTTCAACAGAGAAGGGGACGGTCGACCGGTCATGCCTTGAGTGTGGACTTGACACGTTGCGGTCGACCGACTCAAAGTGTGGTCGACCGACATCGGCGATGTGTGTTATTTGGGCTTTTGGATTTTGGGTCCAATAAGCTGTATTTGTGTTTATCTTTTAGGATTTACTTGAGAGCTATATAAGTGGTTGTAGACTCTAGAGTTTGAATAACTGATTAGAGAGAATTGGTGAGTTATCATTGTTCAACTTCAAGAGCGGATTGTGTCGAGTGTTTCAAAGGTGAGAGAGAGAGATTGAGAGTTGTAATCTCTTTGTAATCTTTGTATTTCTTGGGGAATAAGAAGTATCTCTGCATATTGATTGTGTTCTTGTGAGATCGTGCATATATGGTAGTGGCTTGTTCTTGGTTCGTATATTTCTTGGGAAGTTTCTATTGCTTGTGGTGTGTGAGTTTTGCTATTAGCACTACGAGTTGTAGTAGATTCAGCAACAAGTGGTATCAGAGCACCAGGTTCGGGATGGCCTCTAGCAAGTCGAAGATCGATAGGTTCGATGGGAGTGACTTCGCAATGTGAAAGATTCAGATGATAGTGTATCTTTGTCAGAAAGATCTAGATGATCTGTTGTTTGATGAGAAGCCAGAAGGTGGAGAAAAGGATGCGAATGTCTTGGCGGAGTGGAATCATTTGGATCAGAAGGCGCTAGGGCAGATTCAGTTGGGATTAGTAGGAAGGCGTTATTTTATATCTCGAAGGCATGACCATAAAGGAGGCTATGGAGATTCTCATGGATATGTATGAGAAACTGTCCGCATCTAATCAAATTCTTCATCTGAAGAAATTGGTTAATGTGAAGTTGAGGGTACAACGCAATTGCTGGTTCGCTGGTGTCTCTGAAGCTTGGGTGCTGCTCTTCAGTGAAGGTAATACAGTTGTATCCTGGGAGGTAGTTCGTTAACAACCGTTACACTACGGGGCAAATTTTGCTTTAACGACAGAGATTTTCATATCGACTCTGTATCAAATTGTCTGGTTTGATTTTTATTCCAGTAATTGTACTTCTTCACAAAGATTATTAGAAATATTCTATTTTACGAAATTCAAGTTCTAACAATTTCATCTGCTTTTCGTAGGAATCGGGATCGCCCCAATCGAAGTTAAGTGTTTTGTATAAAAGTATATTCTGTATTGCATATTGCCTCATTCTACATTTGCTAGAATTATATTATTTATAATTGTACTAATTGCTTCTGTAAATTATTGTCTTCATAAGACATCGTAAACCAAGCCGCGTGCACTTGGTGCACGGGCCAATTTCCGCTAATAACCTAAAAGAAACTATGATTGACTATCAAAGAAAACATAAGCTATAACCAATGATTCGTAGAGAGAAAACCAATATGTGGTTCAAACCATTATCTCTGCACAAGCTCGTTGAAGCCCATTGAAGCTCATATGGTCGTTCCCAGACAAAAAGAAAAATAAATTCAAGAAACCAACAAATTGCATAATCTAATATAATAACAAGGGGCTGAAGTCTTTCAATAATAATAAAAAGGATATCTGATGATGGTAAAAACTGCAGCAGATCAGAGCCGTACGATCCCTGCATAGATCTCAAAGCATCTACAGGCAGATTATCCATCACAGGCCTCTTTTACAGGTATGGGTCCACTCCAAGATATGGGCTTCTCCCAAGCCCATAAAAAGTGACAAACTAGGCCCACTAGGAGAGACACCCAGCCCATGCAGGCTATGAGTCAAATCTCTTATCCCCTGACAAGGATATCTTATCTCTTGAGGGGGAGAGACATGAAAGAGATAAGGTAGTTAAACCGATCCAACAGACACGAATCAATCTCTTGAAATGTCTCTCATGCCTATAAATGCCCCTCCCCCTCTTCCGTCATAAAGTAATCAACAATTTACCAGTTTTTACTCTCTTACTCTCTCTCTTTTTCTGGTTTTGACTTGAGCATCGGAGGGTCTGTCGCCGGGGCCACTCTCCGATGTTTCAGACTTTTTGCAGATCCATCGACCGCATCAGCAACCGTCGGATTCAGATCATGGTAGTCAATCAACGATCCTTATTCATTCCCAGAAGCTCTAACCTCTTTTAACGGCCAGGGTCATAGTTTTGACTTTTAGTAGTTTCCTTCAATTATTAACTCACTATCTGTTTGCTCCCACACAGAAATAAGCAGCATCAGATTGGTGTCGTATGTGGGATTACTACACAAGTCGATCTTCTCTCCATACCACCAAAACTAAGAGGGGCGGCCTCAAGCCGTCGCACCAACTCTCTTCGTCAACCACCTTAGGCTCCTCCTATGGAAGATCAGATTCCTCCTTAACAGCCACCCCTAGAGCCTAATCACTCTCCTGTCAATGGAGAGGCACCGGGGGGCTCTTGACAGAACCGTCCTGAACAACATCCTCAGTACGACCGCATCTCAGTTCATAATGCCTCAACTGATTCAATGGCTTCGTGAGGCCCACGGGGGTCTAGAGATCTCTGTTAGATCTTCAATGAAAAACAACCAGAAGCCGACCTGCGAATAAGGCTCTACGAGAGGCACACCCGATCTGAGGCCTCCCGTTCAGGACATCAAGAAAACCAGAGACCTCAACCTTCTAGAAAAATATTAAGGAAATCCTTCTCTCACAGGGGGCAACTGGCAATGGGAAACCCGATGCATGAGAGTCAAAGGTTTCCAGTGCAAAACAGAGCGCAAGAAGCCCCAGTCATAAGGGTTGAATTGGATAAATTCAAACTTGACATCCTCCATGCTCTCCAAGGGACTCAAGGTCTAAGCCTCCCCCTAAACAAAGGATCCGCCGACTCAACCGAATCTCAAAGAAGGACGATCTAGTCCTTCGCTGAATCCAAGAAGTAGAGAAATGTCTAAAAAAGATGAAGAGTGAGAGAAGCCACTCCAACATGGCTTATCGCCCTAGCCGACCTCCTTTAAGCAGAACTATCCTCGATGCACCTATCCCAAGGGGCTTCAAGGCTCCTCAATTTGAATTCTACAATGGGGAATCAAACCCGACATACCATATCGAGAGCTTTAAAACACTCATGATGGTCTATAACGCCATTGATGCACTCATGTGTCGGACATTTCCCGCAACACTGAAAGGATCCGCAAGGAAATGGTATTCACGTCTGAAACTCGATCCATATTTTCCTTTGACTAGCTCGAAGAACTATTCATTGCACACTTCGTTACTAGCCGGACAACTAAAAAGATCAGTGTCTCCCTGCTAGAACTGAAGCAAAAAGATGGAGAACTACTAAAGGACTTCGTCAAGCGATTCACAGCGGAAGCGAGATCAATTTCTTCCTTGGACTCCTCAGTGGCGGCTGCAGCATTCCGCCACAACATTATGCATAAAGAGCTGAAAGCATCTTTCGCCAAGAGGCCACCTCGAGATTTCATTGAGCTCCTAGAAAGGAGTGAGAAGTAACATCAGAGTCGAGGAAGCTCTCAACCCTCAAGTTAAGAGGGAGTCACTTTTCGGGAACAAATGGAAGAACTCAAGTGAGGAAACACCTAAAGAGTTTCAGAAAAACAGTGCAGGACAATGCCGTCCTCCTCCTACACCTCGCTTCGACAAATTCACCCCTCTAAATGAAAGTGTGTCTGCCAGTCTCATGGCAGTTGAAAGAGATGGGATAATTCGTCCTCCTCCCAGAATGACAACATCCGGCAAAAGAAGAGACAATAGCCTATGGTGCGCCTTTCACATAGGCCACGGACATACTACTGATAATTGTTAAGCCCTCAGAAAAAAAAATTGAAGACCTGATTCAGTGGGGCTACCTGTCTCAGTTTGTCTAACGCCGAAAACCCTCCACCACGGGGGGATAATAAGCGTCCTAAAAGGCCTTCTGAATTCAGAGACTCTGAGCATATGGCCATTCTGCACACCATCCATGGCGGACCTATGGGGGGAGATTCTAACTCCTCTCGTAAAGCTTTTGTAAGAGAGGTTAATTCTGTTCATAACACCCCACCCCCGAAGGGTTCAAGCCTCTTAGTCTCCTTCTCTGATAAAGGCCTCGAGGGTGTCAAAATGCCTCATTGCGAGGCACTGGTTAGTAATCTAGGCATGGCAAATCACGAGGTGCGGCGCATCCTCGTAGACAATGGTAGTTCCGTGAACATCCTGTTTATGGTCACATTTGATGCGTTAAAGCTCTCCCGAGATCGACTCAAGCCAGTCAGCTATACACTTCATGGTTTCTCCGGTGCACCTGTTCAAGTCGAGGGAATTGTCACACTTGACGTAACAGTAGGGAAAGCAACTGCAACTCGGACAGAGTCTTTAGATTTCCTGGTAGTCGATGTTAAATCCACGTACAATGCCATATTCAGCCACCCAGGACTAGCCACTTTCCACGCTGTAGCCTCAGCGTTTCATATGAAAATGAAATTTCCAACGACAGCAGGCATAGGCCAAGTAGTAGGAAGCCAACAGGCAGCACGGGTGTGCTACACTGCTACCATGGGGGGTTCGGTTCTCCCTCTCCATGCTGAAGAACTACTACAGGAAAATAATTGTTGTATCACAAGGCCAGCAAGCGAGGTCGAAGCCACTACACTGGGCAGCCAGATCGGGAATTTTCGAACTTGTCAAGTAATTTCTTCCCAGCTCCAAGCACGTCCTCACCAGAACCCAACGATTCACTCAACTCCCTCACCTGAAGCCGCTCCACTCATTCATGAGAAACAAACAATCTTGCCTAAGCACGTTGGTCCATCAAAAAATTTCATTGTCTTTAGGAAGAACAATGTGGGGCTCCCCCAGAAACAGGCAAGTCCAGACAAGGTCTACCAAGTTGTCTGCTTGTCAGCTCACCAACTTGAAAACCTGGGAGGCAGGGATGTGTCAGTAGGGACTTCGAATAAGCGACACCCTATGAAGTGCAATGAGAGTGTATGAAACGTGCTCTCTTAATTTCCGCAGAATTTTTAAATTTTGTAATAAAGGCCAGCCACTAAAGCAGCCATTTAGTTTTTATTTCAATAAAAAACCCCTTTACTAACGGACGTACATGTAATAAGGGCCAGCCATTAGAGCAGCCCCTTTAGCTTATTCTTTAATAAGTTAGCCAATTCATTCCATTGCATCTTAGTCAAGTTATTAAAGCAAACAATGAGCTAAAAATGCCCAACTTATACTCAAAGAGGTGCTAAACACTCGTTATAAGCTTTCTGCGACACAAGTTCGGAATCCAGATCTATGACTCGGGATTACTCACGTAACATGCAATCCTGCACATTTAGAGCACAACTCACCGAGCGATCTGTTCCCGAAACTATTTAGAGTTCCTTGGAGATTTATACAACGAGTTGAGTACCAAGCTTATACACATTAACGGCACCAAACACTCGTTACAAGTCTTCTCGTAAGACGGATTCGAAGTCCATACCTATGACTGGAAGAGACTCTTACAATTTGCAATAACGCAAGTTCACAGTGCACTTCGCCATTCGATCTGCTCCTGCAATCCGTTAGCACCTCGATAACCAGTTCGGAGTCCATACCCATGGCTCAAAAGAGACTCTATCAATTTGCAAAGAAGCAAGTTCAGAGTGCGCTTAGCCATTCGATCTGCTCTTGCAACCTGCTAATACTTAAACTAACAAGTTCGGAATCCATACCCATGGTTCAGAGTTATTCTCGCAACCTGTAATTACACACATTCAGAGTTCAACTCGCCATTCGATCTATTCCTGCAACTAGTTAAATTCCCTCAACAACAGATTAAGAGGTCCAAAATCATGGATCGTAGTTACTCTAACAACACTTGTAAAAAGCAACACTTGGAGTTCAACTTTCCATTCGATGTGATTCTCACAATCTGTCAGATGTCCCATACAGCAAGTTTGGAAAAAAAAACTCTCCTTCAGAGTTATCCCTACAACTAGCTGGGTTCAAGATGGAGAAATTCCCAACTCAATCATACACCGTCGATAGCTTTTTAGGCTATACACAACAGACTTGAGGCCCTGTTATTTAGCGAAAAAGAACCCAGTCGATGACACCTCAACCACGATAGCAAGGACCAAGCATGTAAAGGGAGTTCACCAAATCACAGAATTATCACAAATCCACATATTCATATTCAGTGGTACTACAAATATCTATAAGTACAGAATCATTAATCATACAACTCGATTTACAAGCCGTCCTTGTGACTTAGTGGGCGAGGAATGTTGTTCCTAAGAGACACAAGCCTCTTTGTGGAATGCATGACAGTCACCTCCTTTTCTTGGCCGCCAGCATCTTTCACAGAAAACGTCGATCCCATAGATTGTGATTGCTGACCGGCACACGAGGCACGTAACTTTCCACCAACCAAAGTCAAACTCAACAAAGCCGATGCCTCGCTCGGGGCGCCGCCAGGATGTAGAGGGAGCACCAACGCTGTTGGCACCGCTCCCCCAAAAATTGACCCGATTCCTCCTACAGTCGCACTCTCCTTTGCAATAGTCGTGGTGCCTTCTTTTGCTCCAACCATTTGTTCCCTTTTTGCACTAACAACGTGTGAGGTGCTTGCCGTCCGCAACCACCAAGCCTTGCCTAGATGCGGTATAGCTCCAAGTCCTTCTCGACGACTATCTCTCTGAGTAAGGCGCATTCTCCAATATTGTCTTTCGCCACTTTCGGAAGCAGTGGCAAGTTTATCAGACGATCGGAATACAAGAGTGCTAACTCGCAATCCCGTTCAACGAGTGCCGACTTAAGGCAAACAGACTCCAACCATTCCTCATCTGACTGAACACACAAACGGGCGACTGCCAACTCCGTTATGCGCAGTCACTTGCGAAGGTGCTCTACCTTGTCACTACGAGGTTTTTTATCGGATCCCACGATCGTCAGTTAACAATTCCAAAAGCATAGTCAGACAAAAGATTAAAGTACTAAGTGTCATGGACAAACATCACTTCAAAGCACATCAACACAACACGACAAGTGATAACCAATCTAGAAGATAGTTTTTCGAACACTAAAAGGAAGATACATGAATGCGATGGCCATTCCACAATTAGGAATCGCAGAAAGTAAACTACGAGTCCCAAACAAAACAAACCAATGATAGCCTGGAAGACAAAGGACATATCAAGGTGAATCAATCATCCACCTGCTTCGGTACCATCACCGACAAGGAACCTCCAGCTACGCTATTTCCCTTGTCCTTCTTCCCAGAACCACTCCTCGCACCACCCGCAGGAGTATTGGCCTCACCATCGTCCTTCCTGTCTGGATCCAGGGGCTCACTAGGTCGAAGGGTCACATGGTAGCCCTTCCCGTCGAAACCAGGAACGGGCTTCACCACATGTGAGATCGCAAAGGCATAAGACTTCAACATCCCCCCTTGCAGCTTGGATTTGCACTCCGCGTGAACCTTGGCCACCTCAACCTTCACCCCCAAGGGCACATCAGTGCGGGACTTCTCCAACTCCAACAGAAGACCGGCGTTCTTCTTCTCTAACGCCCTCGCTCTCCTTGGATTCCTCTAGCTCGAGGCGCATTTCCTCCATCTTCGCTGCCAACGCCTCCAACTCAAGTCGTGCCTCCTTCTTCTTTTTCTTCATCCATTCCAACTTCGCCTTGGACTTTTTGATGGCCTTCTTCTTGTCCTTCTCGATATGAGAGATGCGAGCCCTCATGTTCTTCTTCTCAGCCGCATAAAAGTCTACTAAGTGCCCGAAGTGGCTCCTTGCCTGAAATGAGGAGAAAACATTTAAAAACATAACGATGCAAGAAAAGGAAAGTGCGAGCTAAACTACTAAAGAGACTAGGTCGTACCGTCACATGTGCCCTCACTATCTCCAAGAACGATCTCTCCGGGGGCTCCATCTTCAACCTTTCCCTGTCAGAAGGAGTAGGGATGTGGTGACAAGCCTCAAGGTAAGCAACGGAATTCCCCAAAAAGTTCTCCTGGGCTTTCATGTTCTAGTTGGGGGTGGAGACCATGTCTCCCTGACTAACAAGCACCACGGCAGTCGTAGCAGTCAGTGGGGCTGACACAGCACTAGTCACGACCGCAGCTAAAGAAGAACCTGCCTCAACGGCAGGCGGTGCCCCTGCATTGGACTCAGTCTGTGCAACGGGAGCCGGGGGGCGGTAAGCCCGGGGAAGAAGAGGGATGGAACACCGACCTCTTACGTTTCTTCAGCTCTTCCTCCCTCTTATTCCGTAGCGCATCAAGATATGCAAAAATGTCCTCAAAATCCATGTCCGTCCTACCTGCAAGATGAAACACAGAGTAGTCATAAACCATAAGATCAAATGAAAGCAGCAGAGACATGAATAAAAGAACTAGAAATCAACAAAAGCATGGATAGCAAGGCATGAAAATAATAACAAAAAAATCGTACTAGGAACGGCCGGTCCAAGACTGCCTTTAAAGAGCACTTCGTTGGTAATATCTTGCCACGACAACACTTTCAGTCCCAAGAGCGCATCTTTAAGGCTCTTCTCCTCCAAGCTCATTACCGGCTTCACTCGCACCATCGAGGGAACCGTTCCCTTCCAAGTAGTGGGACTCCCCCACGGCTCAGTACTGCGAATGACGAAGAACTTCTCCTTCTAACATCTTACCGATCGAGGAGCATCGACTAGCCTCCTATTCTTGCGAGGGCTGAGATACCAAAGCTCCTTCATTTGGCTGAGTCGAATAAGCTTGAAATGTCGTCTCAACACCGCAAAACTCGGTACAGCTCTGAGTTGGCGGCACTGCAAGACTAAGCCACAACATGCCTCCACGTGTTCGGCATCAACTACACCATACACAGCCGATACCAGTTAAGCACTTTTTTAACGAAGGGGTGGAAGGGCAGACGAAGCCTCGCGAAAAAAGTGTCACAAGGAAAGAAACAGTATTCCTCTGACATGGCATAACAAGCCCAAACCCCAGGCCCTGGCAGGAGTAGGCCACACTCATGAGGAATGCCAAAACCTGTTCTTACCACGGTCAACTCATCCCGTGTAAGAATGGAGGCGGTATGATTAGCCTCAGTAGTATGGACGAGCTCCGACTCGTCGTATTCCATGCCGCTCCTAAGGAACTGCTAATCCACTACCGAATACTCTCTAATCAACTCTAGAACAAGGAATAACGGGGACTTGAGCATGAACCCCCTATCTCTTTCAGGCTCGACGATCGTTTTCACAATGGTGGAACGGCCAGCCTCATCACGTGGTGGAACGGTCAGCCTCACCATGCACACTCTTCTCTCCAGGAAGGTGATCAAGCATAACACCCTCTTCTCCATCTTGACCAGCTGATCTAGTAGAGGCACAGGCCGACGGAATACTAGACATGAAAAACAACAATTGCAAGTGTTACCTAGCCAAAGTGGAAGAAACTTCAAACTAACAGCTGAAGCTAGCACCGCCGTCAAAACACCAGGAAAGCCACCGAGCACCACCAGGTGAAATCGCAATTTATAAGGAGAGAAGCTCTCAAAAAATTGTCAGGAAAGAGAAATTGAAGGTGGTAAATGAGGGAGGGGAGATGAGATCAATATTATAGAACCCTAGGGGTTAAATCGCCACGTGGCAGCATCTAAGCCCTCCTAAAAATCAACGGTCAGATCACACCAATCCGGGTCAAATAGTAGCAGTAACTTGACAATAGGACAATCAGTAGACAACACGAACGATCGCCACAACGTTTAGTCAACAGAAGAAGTAACAGATGTCGTGGGATGAACAATTTCACAAACACTTGGTGAAGGCGGTGGGGTAAGTAAAATCACAAACACTTGATAGGTGCTACATACACCACCAACAAAAACCCATTGCTCATCAAGCTCCTCTTGTGACAAAGCCTACTACCCCACGACAACTCCGAGGTTGTTCCAAACTCTCCTGATTAGAACCACCCAAGATCGCTAAGAGACGATCAACTCCAACAATCCAATCGCAATAGTGCTCCTACCTCAATGAGAAGACACCGCAATGGAGGTGATCCAACTTCAAGCGAAAGCAAGAATTTTTGCAAGACTAGAAGATGGGTATACATATATAAAACTATATGTATATATATTTGTTACTTATACACAAAAATATATATATAACAAGTTATATGCAAGCCCAAGTCCCAAGAAAACTTCAAAAAAAAACCCCAAAGTGAACTCTTGGTGGAATTTGTGAAGAGATGAGATCGGATCGGGTCGGATCCACAACCCAAAACCCGCAAGAGAAATCAGATGAAAACAGTGAAGGGGTATTAACGGGTCGGGTCTGAGCCCACAAACCCAAAAACCCGCTCCGCTCTCCTCTTCTTCTTCCTATTCTTCAGAATTCGAGCGCCAAAATCCCGCCAAAAAATTCTCGACCTCGATCAAAGCTCCAACTCGTCTTCTCCACCCCGCACCAACTCTGGACTTCGAGCTCATGCCTCGCTATGTGCTCCGCCGAAGTCCTGGATGGAAAGTTCACAGCTCGACGAGAGCCATAGGTCGACGAGAAATCAAAAGCTCAACCCAAGCTGCAAGAAACCCAGGAAAAGGCTAAGTTCATAACGCGGTAGGAAAAAGAGCCATAGCTCAGCGAAGCTTCATTGATTCCCTCTTAAATCAGCCATGGCGAGCTATCACCATAGCTCGGCCGAAACAAGAGCTCCATAGCTCAGCGAAGCTATTATAGCTCGGCGAGAGCTCGAGTCCAAAGCTCGGCGAAGCTATTGCTCATAGCTCGACCAACGAGCTACCCACAGCTCGACGAACTCGCCATTAGATCGACGAAGGAACACCGCAACTCGACCATATTCGAGAGCCCTCGTAGCTCGACGAGACGTCGAGAACTCCGTAGCTCGACCCAATAAGAGTAACTCGACGAGGTCGACGAAGCTTTGGTAGGTCGACGGAGAACGAAGCTCGACCACCATGGCTCAAATGAAATAAAAAGCTCGACGAAGAAGCTCATTTCCATAGCTCGACCAAAAAAGCTCAATGATGACCACTCACCGTTGCTCGAAGGCAGCACTATAACCCAGTAGCACGACGCAGCCCTCAGAAATCGAAAGAATCGCCCATAGCTCGGCGAAATGGTCGGCCGAGCTAAGGGGTCGCTCACAACAGCTGTCAGCCCTTGGATCTCTCAAAAAATCGAGTTCGAGCGCAACGGACGGCTCAGGTGCGTCCACGTCGCTCCATCGTCTTCCCCAACGCTCCTTTATCTAACGACTGTTCGATTTCCCTCAACGCTCAAGCAGATCCATCATGGACGTCCCAGATTCGTCCACGTCGCCCCTATCACAAACCATTGAATCACAACCGCTCTATCTCCTCGACGCAGAGCTAACACCTGATGAGCGATCCAGATCACGTCAAGATTCGTACACTGGTCGAATTTTTATAAAAAACCCCTGAAAAATCATTTAAAAATCGAAAAAGTAATTCAAAAATAATTATTTTAGTTCGGAAAATTAATTTTAAAATCCGAAAAATAGTTAAAATTGAATTTATTAATTATAAAATTCCAAAAAGGTGATTTTAAAATTGGGAAAAATTCACGAAAATTCCAGAAAGTTCAGAAAAATTCGAAGAAATATGGAAAAGTCCAGGAAAATATTCACTGCCTTCAGAAGCCACAGATCAGTTCTAGGTATCTCCGAACACTCTGACTGCTAAGATTATATGCCAAAATCTAAAAATAAGACGTAATACTTCTCGAAAACCAAGAAAATTGCCTTCCAGGAGGGGGGGCTTATGATGATGGTAAAAATCACAGCAAATCAAAGCCGTACGATCCCTGCACAGATCTCAAGCATCTACAAGCAAATTAGCCATCATAGGCCTCTTTTATATGTCTGGGCCCACTCCAAGACATGGGCTTCTTCCAAGCCCATAAAAGGTGACAGACTAGGCCCACTAGGAGAGACACCCAGTCCATGAAGGATAGGAGTCAAATCTTTTATCCCCTAACAAGGATATCTTATCTCTTAAGGGGGAGAGACATGAAAGAGATAAGGTAATTAAACCGATCCACCGGGCACGAATCAATCTCTTGAAATGTCTCTCGGGCCTATAAATACCCCTCCTCTTCAGTCAGAAAGTAATCAACAATTTACCAGTTTTTACTCTCTTACTCTCTTTCTCTTTCTGGTTTTGACTTGAGCGTCGAAGGGTCTGCCGCAGGAGCCACTCCCCGGTGTTTCAGGCTTTTTACAGGTCCATCGGCCGCATCAGCAACCGTCGAATTCAGATTACGGTAGTCAATCAACGATCCAGATTCATTCTCAGGAGCTCTAACCTTTTTTAACGACCAGGATCACAGGTCTGACTTTTAGTAGTTTCTTTCAATATTAATTCACCATCTCCCACACCGAAATAAGCATCAACAATATCCAAGCAACACGGCTTAAATCCACGTCAGATATTAAAGCATCAGAAGAATTATAAACAAACAATTTTTTTTTTTTTTTGAGTTGGATTACAACCTGTTGCAAATATTAAGACTCTGTTTGTTTTGCGATTTAGAGTGCCATATTCTGAATATTACATTCTGAAAACTCGTTTGTTTATACCCTATTCTGAAAACCTGATTCAGAATATCGATATCCCTTGTATTCTCTCCATTCTCAACCATACTCACGTGCTCTCTCTTTCACGACCTCTCTCTCTCTCTCCTCAAGTTCCAGATCTGGTTCTCCATTCGTACCCGTCTTCTACCTTCCCTCCTCTCTTCAAAACAGTGTCTCCCCAACCCATCTCTCCTCTCTTCTCACTCAGATGCTCTCTCTCTCTACTCACCCACGAGAGCTCGTCGACTCCATTGTCTCCCCCCTCCTTTGAAGATCCCAGATCTGATCTCTCTTCCCCCCGCCCCCCCCCCCACCCCAAATCCACGATCTCCCGAACGATTCCACTGTGAAATCGAACGGAAACGTGTGAGAGCGCCGCCGGCGACTTCGCTACCGGACTGGTTTTTGCGGTCGACTTGGTGAGGGGTTGAGGGGTTTTGGTAGGGGGTTAATGGTTTGCACCACCCGTGCTGCCTATCGGAGAAAAGCTAGGGATCGAAGGGCAAGGAGAATCAAAGCACTATGCAAGGTTGAATCCTGTGCTGACAATTTCATCCTTCTCCAAATCCAATCAAAGGTATGAAGACAGCGATTGTACTATTTATTTGGTTGGTTTTCTTTACCAATTTACTGTGCTTTTTAATTGCATTTGGTACCGGAACAGCTTTTCGGATTGAGGTGCACACTGCACACAAACTAGCCGAATTCACTGTTGAGATTTTTTAGGGTGTAATCGGTTGCTATTTGCGGTATTACAGAATATTTTATCAAACTTATGGAGGCGGCAGTTGACAGTGGTTTGTTAAAAAGCACCACATTCGATGGTAAAACCTGGAATCAATTTGAGCAAACAATGAATTTTGCGACTGGGCGTTCATTCTCGGTGAAACAACTGAGGTCGAAATATGGACGACTTAAATCAGAATGGAGGGTGTTTCACAATATGAGGAAACAGAGCGGTTTCGGTTGGGATGAAGCCAACCAAACCGTTACTTGTGAGGCTCCGGTTTGAGAACAATATGTTAAGGTTAATATATATAATCTCAAACTTTGATTTTTGTTTGTGAATCCTTTTTATTATTTAATCATTTATCTAATACTTGCATAGTAACAACATATTCTGTGAATAGATGCATCCTACTGCAGAAAAATACCAAAATAAGGGGTTGCCACATTACGATACATTGACCAAAATATTCGAGGAATCTGTAGCCGAGGGCAATGTGGCAAGGGCCTCCACACAAGGGGGGTTCGAGGATGTGGAGGCGCGGCAGATGAACTTTCAGTTTGGCCACTCCAATCAGTCACACGTAAATGTGATTGATGAGTCTGATGATGTCCCAATGGGTACGGGGTCCGGTTCACGCAAAAGAAAATCTACTGCATCAAGTGGCCGCGAATCAATGTTGTCAAAGATGTCGGAATATCTTGATGCAGCTAAGCAAGCTCAAGAGGAAAAAAGAGGGAGGTACATGAATAAAAATGAAGTGGAAAGTGCTCCCTCGATTAACCCTGCTTTGGCCGAACAGGATCAATGCCAAGATATAATTGAATCGATGACAGGGCTTGATCCAATTGTAGCCGTAAAAGCTTCAACCTACCTCTTTCAAAATCCTAACTTTGCTCATGGTTTCCTCCGTATGTCTCGAGACCGGCAGGAGTCGGCGGTGCGTTATTGGGCCACCCTGTAGTAATCCCATTCAGCGTAATGGGTTGAACAAATCATGTTGTAGAACTTTCCTTAAGATTATTTCCATATTTGTTTGAGGTTGATTGTAATATGACGGCTTTTAGGATGAACAAATTGCTTACATAATTTAATTTAAATTTGTAATGTTATATTTTAAATTTAATTCCTAGAATAGATCTGCTAGTAGTAGTATACCTTGTTATCTTAATTCAATTTCACAGGCTTGTGGAATCCTGCCATCTCTCAATATGTTGTTTTGTGATTCCGTAAATCTCGTTACATACATTCGTATTATTAATAGTGTGTGCACTTGATATTGGAATGCCCCAAACTGATTTCTATCTTCTTCTTTATAGTGAGTCACTACTGGAATTGCATCCTCTGTTATGGATATTTCTTCATCCAGTAGTGACGAGGTCGAAGAGGTGATGACTGCAGTCTTGATAGCTGACTATTTATGTGAAGAACTTGACCGTACAAGGTCCACTAATAAAAAGCAAACGGGACGTGAATATCTGAAAAATATGTTAGCGGGTTCCCAGGCCGACTTTCATGATATATTCCGTATGAACCAAGATTGTTTTATGACCTTGTGTGCTTTCCTGCGAGAAAGGAACCTCTGCGAGGAAACAGCGGAGTCTTCAAGTCATAAGCGAGTTACTTTCGAGGAAAGCGTGGCTATTTTCCTGTTTATTGTCGGTCATAGTGCAAGAATGCGAGTAGCTCGTACTACGTTTAACCACTCAACCCAAACAATCCAAAAGCACTTTAGTATTGTCCTGAACGGTCTGGCAAGAGCAGCCCCACTCCTTATCAAACCTCCTGATTATACATACGTACATCACAGAATCAAGGGATCAGAGGATTTTTACCCGTGGTTTCAGGTAATACGCCACCCTGATTGCATCATGTATTATTAAATTATTTTCCAAGTTTGGATTTGGGATATGTATTATTCGAATTATTAATCTGCAGGGAGCTATTGGTGCTGCTGATGGGACGTTAATAAAAGCTACAGTTCCCGCTAGCCGAAGCAACGCTTGTCGCTTTCGAAAGGGTATTGTAAGTCAAAATGTATTGGCAGCATGTGATTTTAACATGATGTTCACATTTGTTTACGCGGGATGGGAAGGCAGTGCCAACGACTCCCGTGTAATGCATACTGCATTAGCACAAAAACTGTTGCCAATCCCACCGAACGAGAGGTACTACTTAGTGGATTGTGGTTATACCAATATGCCCGGTTTTTTGGCACCGTACCGTGGTGAGCCATACCATTTACAGGACTTTCAAGGGGCCAACCATGCACCAACCCAACCTAGACAACTATTTAACAAACAACATGCTAGGTTAAGGAATGTGATTGAGAGAACGTTCGGTGTATTCAAGAAGAGGTTTACCATCTTCGAGAACATGCCAAACTATTATTATACCAGACAAGTTATGATGGTCACAGCCTGTTGTGCACTTCATAATTTTATATGCCTGCACTCACGAAACGATGCATTTTTAGTGGAACTCGGTGGCGAAACAATAGTACATCACCAACACACCGAAGATGCAGCATCCACATCGCAAGATTTGGATTTATCATCTTCCCAATTGAGACATATGAATAGCAAAAGAGATGAAATCGCCCTAGCAATGTGGAATGCTATACAATAATGTATTTTGAATGTACACATTTTACTATTATAAATAATCAGCATGCAGATCTTCCTTTAAGCTTTTTATTCATTTTTTTGAGATGTTGTCTTTACCAATCACTTCATTGTTGTACAGGTGTTGCACATTATTCTCCCTCGTAGGTTTTGAGTTATGATGAGATGGATTTTGATTCTGAGGTTGCACACTATGAATCATTTATTGAATGCTTTGTAGGAGTGACTGGTGATGAATTTATCCTAACTGAGCTTTATTTTTTCTCGTTGGTTTTGAGTTATGATGAGATGGAGCTTGTTTCTGAAGTTGCACACTATGAACCGTTTATATAATGCTTTGTAGAAGTGACTTGTGATGAATTAATCCTATCTGAGCTTTATTTTTCCTCGTTGGTTTTGAGTGATGATGAGATGGATTAACTTTCTGAAGTTGCACACTATGAGTATCATTTATATAATGCTTCGAAGGAGCGACTTGTGATGAATTAATCCTATCTGAGCTTTATTTATCCTCTTTGGTTTTGAGTGATGATGAGATGGATTATGTTTCTGAAGTTGCACACTATGAATCATTTATATAATGCTTTGTAGGAGTGACTGGTGATGAATTAATCCTAACTGAGCTTTATTTATCCTCTTTGGTTTTGAGTGATGATGAGATGGATTATGTTTCTGAAGTTGCACACTATGAGTATCATTTATATAATGCTTTGTAGGAGTGACTTGTGATGAATTAATCCTAACTGAGCTTTATTTAACTTCGTTGGTGTTAAGTGATGATGAGATGGATTATGTTTTGAAGTTGCACACTATGAATCATTTATTTACGTGATGAATTTAGAGTTTTTAGCCTTGGACTAGCCTTGAATTTGTTTTTTAAACCGTACGAAGATGATGTCGTTGTAGCCCTGAATTTGTTTTTTATAGTGTTTCCAAACAGAAGTTCTGGTGGGACAAACGCCAACTCTGGTTTATCCTTTGGATATTATCATTAATATTCCTTAAGCTTTAAGTCATGCTTTTGGTTATCCTTTGGATATTATGGCTGTGATGATCAACCACTTAGATGCATCATACTACACTTAGAAGCTCCTGGAGCACATATTCATCTGAATTTGAGATGTCATGAATCAGGTTTGATCTATATTGCTTTGAGTTGTAGACATAGAAATACCATACCATAATCTGGAAGAGTTTTAATGGTTGGTCAGTTGGTTTTTACTTGGGTGCTCAGGCAGCATGCACTTACCCGGTTATCCTTTTCTGAGAAATGGTTATGATGATACCAACACTTTCATGCTTCACACCTTGATATGCATTGCCAGCAATGCTTGATATATACAGATGTCTGTACATTGTTTCAGGTACAAAATTTGTTTCAGGTACTTTGTTTCAGGAACAAATTTTGTTTCTACTTTGTTTCATGCCACAGGCAAATTTTGGAACTGAGCATGGTTCTACTTTGTTTATGTATACAGCTTCATGCATTTTCACTACTTATGGTTTCAATTTTGTTTTGGTTTCGCATTTCACCTCAGTAAATCCTTGATAAATACAAATCTTAAATGGTTTCAACTTTGCCTGTGGCTGCTCATGGTTTATCTTTGGCTGCTCATGGTTTCTACCTTGTTTCTGGAGACATATTCTATTGTCTTGAAGCGTTGATCATTACAAATACTACTACACACTTGTCTTAAATGGTGGCTGCATCCTGAGATGAGATGCATTTTTTGGATGCTCCTTCTTTGAACTTTACTTCTGAAATCATAATCTAATGCACAATAATTTCTTGATAAATAAAGATACAACACATTGGTAATATACACTTTAATTTAATATAAGTCTGAAGAGAAAGCATGTGAAAGAGGCAGCTCAGGTTATTACTTCTGGAAAAAAAAAACAAAAACCTGGTACAAAAAGACCAGCATGTTTTCAGATATTATGATGCATCTGATTTGTGGAGATGAATTGCACTTGTATTCGGATGATTCTACTTTGTTCTCTGATGCTGCAAGTTGTATTATGATGCATCAGGATTTTTGAATCCTTATTTGTGTCATTTAGAAGGGAAGATTGGAGCTTTTTTGCTCATTACTAGTGGGGGGGTATCAGTTTATCTGAAAAGTGTTTCCGAAAAAATCAAGCTGGAACAAACAAACCACCATGTTCTCATGTATTATGATGCATCAGTTTTGCACAGAGGAATTGCAATTGTATTAAGATGATTCTACTTTGTTCTCTGATTCTGCAAATTGTATTATGATGGCACATCAGGATATGTGAATCCTTATTTGTGCAAAAAGATGGGAGGAATGATGCTTTTTGGCTTGAATCATTTTGATTCAAATTTTTGTTTCCTTTTCTCTGAGAACAGTATCCTCAGTTGGCAGTTCATGTTTTGAGTGTTTTTTCACCTTGTTTCTGAGATTTCATCTTGTTTCATCTTGTTTCATCTTGTTGCAAAAAGATCGGTGCACAATGTTGCTGATTTCATTTTGTTTCTGAGATTTCTGATGGTTGATACTGGTGATTTTTTAAGGCATACCAATGGTTGGTATACTGGTCAGAACATGGTGGGAGATTTTTAAGGCAAAACTGATGGTTTATATATTAGTCACAACTTGTGATGAATTAAACCTAACTGAGCTTTGTTTTTCTAACTATGGTTTTAAGTGATGATGAGATGGATTATGTTTCTGAAGTTGCACACTACGAATCATTTATATAATAATTTGTAGGAGTGACTTGTGATGAATTAATCCTACCTGAGCTTTATTTAGCTTCGTTGGTTTTAAGTGTTGATGAGGTTGATTATGTTTCTGAAGTGTGACTTATGGTGGCCCTAATGGAGCATATTATACTGCATCCACAACTAGGAGAATGGGTGGCGATGGAGTAAGATTTATTTTAATGTGAAAGTTACTCCTACAATACTCAGATGGGTACTAGTAAGTATTGTTCTTTGGTAGGTTGTGATGGAAGAGTTGTAGGTAACCGACTCAACCACTGGCAGTCTGGCAGAGCAAGTCACAGGGTCTTTAAAGGAATTCCCCCTAAGGTATAATTTTTCACACCTTTTATGTTTTGCTATCTGTACAATTGTTATTGTTCTGATTATTTATTTGTGTGTAGTGATTTTCCTAAAAACAGTCACAGGGTCTTTAAAGGACTTGAAGAACTTGAGATTTGCCTTCAGAGTACATCAGGTAAATTCCTTTTGATACAATCAACATCACTCCCCAATTTATATAATGATCGCAAACATAAAAGCTAAACCTGTTGTCTGGAAATGATGAGCAAATAGTGCAGGTTGTTTCGAGGTGGAAACAATGCGAGCATTGTAAGAACTCAGGGACAAAGCTCAATTCCTTCAGAGCCAAAAAAATGACACAAAATCAACAGCAAAAGCTTCTCGTTTGGTCCTTGTCTTTGTCTTGCTATACTCTCCTAGAATCCCATCCGACACTTTGTGCTTTCGTTGTTGTTGTACTAGTAACAGAGGGGAAACGATCAACTTATTTGAACCATCACTTTGTATTCAGACACATTATTACATTCAAATTAGTAAGAACTGTTACTTAACGACGAATAGATTAAACTCATGCTGGTGCAAATACCATTGAATCAGGATCGTTATTCTTCTCTTCTCCTGCATATGCTCTTTTCATTTTGGTTGCCTTCTGTTGTAGTAGTACTCTTGTTGTCTATTGACCGTTTGCCATCTTATATTTCAACTAAACCATAGTTTCTTGTTTGCCATCGTCAACTCATGGGTTTATTTATTTGCTTTTTTCCCATTGAATCAGGAGCTTCATTTATTTGTGTGTAGTGATTATTTATTTGCTTCTTCAATTGTTCTGGTGTGCTTGAGAGTTGAGATGACTCAGATGAGGCCTGCAAACAGAAACAATGTTACAAAAAGTCAGAAACCTGTAATTTCAAATTGTAAAATATAAGCATATATAGTAGATTGGTTGTAAATTGTAATCATTTGAGTATAGTTAACAATTTCAATTCAATTCTATATAGACAACAATTTCAATTCTATCATTATGTGTTACACTTGAGTGTTTCGAGTTACAAATAAACATCTTTTAGAATACAGTTTTCAGCTATAAATATAACAGAACAAGTTGAGCAACACCAGTCTATCCGGATGAATTATGAGTTAACCAAACACTGGACGCTATCCAAGAAATCTCAAAACATTTATCCAAGAATCAAAACTTATGCATGAACTGAGATTAGCTGCTTCACAAACACAAGAGCTTCTTTTAACTTTCTTCCCTAATGTGACGAATCAATCTTGGAGATGATGGTGTCTGATTTTTCAGAAATTCACATGCTGCTCAAGTTTCCCCTTCCAGTACTTGTACAACATTGCAATCTAACTCCAACAATTAAAAATTTTTTAGCAAGTGATGAATGCAAATTGATTTCAAAAATTCTGAACAAATATAACAGAACAGCTTTTCAACTCGTTTTTTCATAAAAACAGCTTTCAGATAACAGTTTTCAGCAAGAAATATAAGAGAACAGCTTTTGAACTCGATTTTTCAGGAAAACAGCTTTCAGATAACAGTTTTCAGCAAAAAATATAATCCTAACAGCTTTTGAACTCGATTTTTCAGAAAAACAGCTTTCAGATAACAGTTTTCAGCTACAAATATAACAGAACAGCTTTTAAACTCGTTTATTCAGAAAAACAGCTTTCACATAATAGTTTTCAGCAAGAAATATAACAGAACAGCTTTTGAACTCGATTTTTCAGGAATAACAGCTTTCAGATAACATGTTTCAGCACAAATTATAATAGAACAGCTTTTAAACTCGTTTTTTCAGAAAAACAGCTTTCAGGTAACAGTTTTCAGCTAGAAATATAACAGAACAGCTTTTGAACTCGTTTTTTCAGAAAAACAGCTTTCACATAATAGTTTTCAGCAAGAAATATAACCGAACAGCTTTTAAACTCGTTTTTTCAGAAAAACAGCTTTCAGGTAATAGTTTTCAGCTAGAAATATAACCGAACAGCTTATAAACTCGTTTTTTCAGAAAAACAGCTTTCAGATAACAGTTTTCAGCAAGAAATATAACAGAACAGCTTTTAAACTGTCTTTTTCAGAAAAAACAGCTTTCAGGTAATAGTTTTCAGCTAGAAATATAACCGAACAGCTATTTAACTCGTTTTTACAGAAAAACAGCTTTCAGATAACAGTGTTCAGCTAGAAATATAACCGAACAGCTTTTAAACTCGTTTTTTCAGAAAAACAGCTTCCAGATAACAGGTTTCAGCAAGAAATATAACCGAACAGCTTTTAAACTCTCTTTTTCAGAAAAACAGCTTTCAGATAACAGTTTTCAGCACAAATTATAATAGAACAGCTTTTAAACTCGTTTTTTCAGAAAAACAGCTTTCAGATAACAGTTTTCAGCAAGAAATATAACCGAACAGCTTCCAAACTCTCTTTTTCAGATAAACAGCTTTCAGAATATCAATATTCAGAATATAGGCTAAACAAACAGCTTTTAGACTCATATTCAGAATATCTCTATTCAGAATATCATATTCAGAATATCATATTCAGAATACTCAATTCAAAATATCAAAACAAACGCAACCTAAGTTTCCGAGAAGCCACAGATTTCTTTGTTATTGCAAGCTTTTTCCAAAGTTGATGTCAAAGGGAGAGAGAAGAGAACCATAGTCATCATTACAACTTACAAGTAGGTAAAAACCAAGAATACACAAACCAAAGCCAACATGCCTGTTCTGAAGGTGGATGGACCCAATGCATCGATATCATCAGGCCTTCGCATCTTCAGGCCTCTATCCTGGAGATTACATGCAAAAAAAACTCAGTTGTATTTGCTGATAAAATGGAGAGTTCAGTATGCTCATGGAAGGACTAGTTCGTAACCACCATATTAGCCAAATAATCAGAAACCTAATTAGTGAGTAATTTTTTTCATTTAGATCTAGAAAAAGAAATTAGTGTTTGCTTAAGAACAGAAAGAGAACATCTGCTTTTTTCCCGTAAAGCATAATAACATAGATACTCAAATTAGGATCCTAAAATATGCATATATAGCATTTAGAAAATAGCAATTGAAGGTGAGCGCTGCAGTCGTAAAAAACCAAATTTAGAAGAGACAGAAGAACATTTTCCGTCTAATCGTTTTTTGTGGTTTTTATTTTTATTTTTATTGTTATTTTTCAAGTATAATGGTATTTTCGTGATTAACTTGATGGCGTTTTGGTAAATATGTTTTTAAAAAAATTGGTGGAAGGATGAACTTCATCTGTCCCACCTTTTTTTTTTGTTTTTTTAATTTTTTGTTAAATTAAAATGGCATTTTCGTAATAAAATGGGTGACATTTTAGTATATATTTGTTGAAAAACTTTGTGGGGACGGTGCTTCTTCATCCATCCCACTAGTTTTTTTAAAAAAAATTTTATAAAAATTATTAAATTAGCATTTTTGTAATGAAATGGGTGGCATTTGCGTAATTAAATGTTGATGGACGGATGATCTTCATCCGTCCGTTCTAATATATATATATATATATATATATAGGTGGCCCTTCGGTTGAGAACTAATTTGGTGAGAACTCCGTGAGAACTCAAGGAGTATACCCCCCATGAAAAATCCGAACCGGCCATCTCGTTCTACATGCCTTAGATAGCATAACATAAAAAAATCACGTAATTTGAAGTTCATTTTCCCATGATTTACATCATCGCAAAATTGTATGGCTGAAAATTCTACTCCATTTGATGGATGAGCAAACGAACTTCAAATTATTTGAATTCTTTATGTTGTGCTATCTAAGGCATGTAGAACGAGATGGTCGGTTCGGATTTTTCATGGGGTGTCTACTTCGTGAGTTCTCACGGAGTTCTCACCAAAATTAGTTCTCAACCGAAGGGCTCCCTATATATATATATATGAGACGGAGCTTCATCTTCCGTTTTCAATATTTAGCATTTCTCTATCTTTGCTTCTAAGTTTAGCGAAGCACTGTTCAATCCTATTCTAATAAATGGGTTTTTAGCAAACGACAGTGGCACTCTTTTCTAAATCGATTGCTATTTTTTGGATATTTAGAAAACGATAATGGATGCTCTTAAAGGCCCAACTACCAGTCTATCTAATATTCATGACAGTAGACACTTTCAAAGTTCGTGGGCCCATACAACATAAATAATACAATTGTATATGAATATATAAATTGATGCCTATAATAAGAGCATCTCCAACCACGCTAGTTATTTTGATTGGCTGGAATAAGCAAAATAAAGAACAATTTGATAATTTGGCTAGCAAAAAAAAGTCAATTTTAACCATACTAGCTATTTTGGCTAGCCATAGAAATTTTAAAGCCCAAAGTAAAATAAAATTTAAATATAAAGCTCAAACCCAAAAAGCAAATGCTAACCATAGATATTTTTAAGCTCAAAATAAAATTAAAAACATATAGCCCAAGCCCAAAAAAATCTTTCTCGCCAAAGCTGATCGCGAGCTAGCATCGCGATCGCGATCGCGAGTTCGCACGAAGTTTGCATTCACGATCACGAGTTCGTGTCGCGATCGCAATTTCATCTAATCTCTACTGGGTTTCGATTTTTTTGTGTGAGTTTTTATTTTTTATTTTTTATTTTTTTTATATTTTTAAAATTTTTTTTTGAGAGGCGGAAAAAACAGAAGGGAAGTAAGGCGAGCGATACAACTTGGCTAGATCTGGCGATTAAATATGAGATATCTATTTTGGAAAATGGTCTGTCAAGTCCCGTTAGAGCATATTTTTCTCTCTAAATATGTTATTTCTCTAAAAATAAGAGATGACTAGCGTGGTTGGAGATGATTTAACATCAACAAAATCTACCTAAATTTGAGCTCTTGATACATAACCCTCCGCACTTTGCAAAATAATAGGGGTTTTTTTAACAGGCACCACTCACAAATTTTAATATTGTGATTTTGCCACCCTCAATTTTGTATTTATCCAAACACCACCAATAGAGTGAGTATTTGTCTAAACACTCTTAAAAATGTGAGATACACCAATAGTTATATTTAACTATAGTTAGAGTTTAACATATGGATAACCACCTAACTATAGTTATTAATTAGTAGGAATATATATATATATATATATATATATATATATATATATATATATATATATATATATAAAATAAGTGATGGATATTCTTCCATTCTATAGAATATGTTGAGGATGAGGGACAATGTGGTCAAGAAGTTGCTAGGGTTAAACACACCAACACACACACACTCTCTCTCTCTCCTTCTCTCAAACAAAAAAGAGAGACCAAAATCTTTCCAATAAGAAGGAATTTTATTAATAAAAGAAGCAACTTGAAACTTATCGGATAAAGACATGTCTTTTAGAGTCAATTCATGAATGATAGTTTGCAAGTCATGGGTTTGTTCAAGAACAGATTTATCATCAGTCATTTTGAATTCTAGAAACCTATCAACTACATAGGTCTCAGATCCTGCTCCTTCAGTGGAAAACTTTTCTCATGGGCTTCCCAAAGCTCCTAGGCCCCCTCAATAGTGCAAAACACATCACACAAATGATCGAAAAGACAGCTAAGGATCTTACCATGACAAATATAGTTTTTTTCAGTGAACACTTCTATCATGTTAGATCTAGCAGGTTCAAGCTCATTAAGGAAAGGACATGAATCGGTAATGACATGAACAAGTTTCAAACCACGAAACCAATACAACATCCTACGTTGCCGTCTTTTAAAGTTTGTGCCATCAAAATTCTCAGGTTTGGATGAGTTATGAATGGAATTAACATCATCAAAAATAGACATGATAGAAAAATTCTATCTTAAGAATGTTGGGGAAATTTAAAAAAACATTCTATCTATGATACAAAATTAGTGAGTTTTTTTTTTTGTTAGATCTAGAATACGAAATTAGTGTTTGATTAGGAACAAAAAAAGAAAAACTATTTTTTTTTGGCTAAAAATATAATACCCTAGATCTTCAAGATACATATCATACTGCTTCGAGACAGCATATATAGCCAATACCAACTTACTGGGCAAAGACCTCTAACAGGTTTAAGGCCCAACTACCAATCCATTTGATATTCATGACAGTAGCTGATATGGCTAAAAATGGGGTTAAATCGGAACCGTTCAAATTGGGCACGAATCTTAAAGTTCACAAAGGCAAAACAGTAATTTCACCTACAGACGGGTCCGAAATTGGAACCGGGTCTCTTCTCTTGGGCCCAATAACCCGTGAACGGATTTGTCCAACTGATAACGGGTCCCAACCCGTTGAGAGGCAGTTCAAGAAGATAGGGAGAAATCTTGATCCGCCCTTATCCTTAGGAGGTGGTTCTAACCACTTCTATCCAGCCATACCGGGGAGTAGAGATTCGTTCTTATCTCGAAGCAGATCTCCCACGGTAACTATAAAAACCCCCTACCTCCTACTGTTACAAGGTGATCACTCTTTGCCTACCAAAAACGTCTTTTGATATTGATCTATTCAACTGAGAACGGGTCACAACCCGTTGAGAGGCAATTCAGGAAGATATGAAGAGATCCTGATCCGTCCTTATCCTGGGGAAGTGGTTCTAACCATTTCTATCCAGCCACACCGGCGAGTAGAGATTCGCTCTTATCTCGAAGAAGATCCCCAGGGCGACTATAAAAACCCCCTACCTCCTACCGTTATAAGGTGATCACTCTTTGCCTACCTAAAGCTTCTTTTGATATTCTTTTGCTGAGTATTGACAAGAGCGTCGGAGGGTGCGTCGCCGGGATCCATCCCGGTGTTTCGTACTTTGTGAAGATCAGCGACAGCACCAAGGAGTCAGCCTAACAGCAGTGGAAGTGGTCAGATTTGACCCATTCGAGTTCTCGCAAATCCATAAATTCATCTGATTGACCCCACACCGAAATTAGCGGCAACAGTAGCCACCCTCAATTTTGTATTTTTCTAAACACCACCAACAAATTAAGTATTTATCTAAACACCCTTAAAATGTGAGATACACTAATAGTCATATTTAACTATAGTTAGAGTTTTAACATACGGATAGCCACTTAACTAACTAACTATATATATATATATATATATATATATATATATATATATATATATATATATATATATATATATATATATATATATATATAGAGAGAGAGAGAGAGAGAGAGAGAGAGAGAGAGAGAGAGTCCCCTTCCATTGTGCACTAGGCCGCCGTGTGCACTCGTGTAAACTCGGCCTTCCTGCCATTGTATTGAAGATCCGAACAGTTCACATTGATCTAAACATCTAAATTAGTCTAAATATGTAAAATCAAACCATTTAAAATTCATTTGCCCATCCATCATGTGACTATGAAAAACAACGATTTTCAACCATACAATTTTGTAACACTTCAATGGATGGGCAAATAAATTTCAAATGATTTGATTTTAAATTTTTTATACTAATTTAAATGTTTAGATCAATGTGAACGATTTGGATCGTCAATACGAAGGCGGGAAGACCGAGTGTACACGGCGGCCTAGTGCACAATGGAAGGGAACTATATATATATATAAGAGTTGAGGTTGTGTAACCAAACAAATACATGCAATGCATGTGCATAACTAATATAAAGGAGGTCGTAGGTTCGATGCCAGACAACGTCGGAATTTTTACTTTAAAAAAATATATTTATAAAGACGTGCATCGCATGTGTAAATTACTAGTATATATATATATATGGGAATAAGTGATGGTTATTTTTCTATTCTATAGAATATGTTGAGGATGAGAGACAATTTGGTCAAGAGGTAGCTAGGGTTAAACTCTCTCTGTCACACACACACACAAAAAGAGAGACCAAAATCTTTCCAAGAAAGGATTATTAATAAAAGAAGCAACCTGAAACTTATCAGATAAAGACATGTCTTTTAGAGTTAATTCCTGAATGATAGTTTGCAAATCATGTGTTTGTTCAAGAACAAACTTATCATCAATCATTTTGAATTTTAGAAACCTATCAACTACATAGGTCTCAAATATCACCCTTTATTGGAATACTTTTTCTCAAGGGCCTCCCAAAGCTCCTTGGCCCCCTTCAATAGTGCAAAAAAACATCATACGAATGATCAGAAAGACAACTAAGGATCTTACCATGACAAATATAGTTTTTTTTCCCATTGAAAGCTTCTATCATGTAAGATCTAGCAGGTTCAAGCTCATTAAGGAAAGGACATGAACCAGTAATGACATGAGAAAGTTTCAAACAATGAAGCCAATACAACATCCTATGTTACCATCTCTTAAAGTTCGTGCCATCAAAAATCTCAGGTTTGGATGAGTTATAAATGGAATTAATATAATTAGAAATAGACATGATAGCAAGAAAAACTCTATCCTAAGAATGTTGAGGAAATAACAAAAAAATATGCTATTTAGGCAGGAAAAAACACAAACAAAGATGTAAAAGATTAAACGGGTTGGAGAGGCACGTTAAAAAACCAAAGATGTTGTCCTTAGGATAGATTTTCTGCCTCCCCTAGGTGCAAGCAGAATGTGTCAGTCTACCCCCAAGATACAGCTCAACTCTTAGATACTCCTCGAATGTTGTGCATGCAGTCTTTGAAGTGGTATAGCGATCAATAGACTTTTCTCAAGTAGGGAAGTAGTGGACTTTTAGTGGAAGAATATATGTTTTTCTCTTCTCTGTTTATGCTATCTATTTAAGCAGAAACTTACATGGAGTTAAGGAGAAGAACGTCACATAACGTTATCTAAATATGCCCATAACTTCCTTCTTTATTGGGAGATTGTTATAGATATATATTATCAGTTTTAACAACTATTCAGTTCCCCTCAACAAGTTTTCAAATATATATTCATCAAACTAATTCATAAAACTAATTGAGTTATTATAACTAATAATCTCAAATAATTCCAATTAAATAGTTAGGTTCTCAATTGATTTTTGAAATATTTGTTTATCTAATTAATTCATAAAACTAATTAAGATATTATAACATATAATCTCAACTAATTCCAATTAAATAGTAATTAGGTTCTCAACATATTTTCGAAAAACTCTTTCAAGTCTATTTGTAGCAAATACTTTCATAAAATAATCCAAAACTATATCATAGAAAATAAGATGTAAATAGAAACTAAAAGATACAAGAAAACTATAAAGATAGAGAAAAAAATTCAAAAAAACGAACTATCCCCTACATAAGTAAAAAAAATTTAAAATAGACTTTGAGCATACACATTATGCATAGAGAGAAGGTGCCTTACGGACTTGATCCTTCACTTTAGTGATATATATTGTATCAATACATACTAAAGTGATTAATGTCTTGAAGTTGAGACCAGGGCCGGTCCTGAGTTCCGGGGGGGCCGAGGCGAACTTCCAAAATGGGGCCCCCCTGCCCCCATACATTAAAAAAACATGTATACAAAAAATTTGCCAAAGTAAAATATGCAAAATTTGCACATTGTTCAAAGCAAAATATGCAAAATATATATAATTGAATAACAAGTTACTCATAAGCATCATACATATATGCAAAATAGAGTGAAAACATATAATCAAATAAGCAAAACATGTCAATGAAAAGCTCTGATTGTATCTCATTTAATGCATGAAGCCGTCTCAACAATTCACCTCCACATCTACATAGATAAAATGAAAATTATGAATTAAAAACAGAAAATTATGAAATGAAAATGAAATAGCACTGAAGTGAAGAAATGAAACATAGGAGAAACATAAACATTAAGGAGTTATACCTACATCATTAATCATCCCAAAGCATGACTTCTTCTTGCATTTCGTGCAGCAAACTCACTAATTAAATGTTCATAATCAAGCTTTTCTACCATCGCCTTCTCAATACATAGTAGGCCTAATCTATTCAATCCCTCTTGAGACATGGTTGATCGAAGATAAGAGTTGACAATTTTCAACTTCAAAAAACTTCTTTCTGCAGAAGCAACAGTAACTGGTATGGTCAACAAAATACGATACACGATCCATGCATATGAAAATATACCATCCATCCTTTGCAAATAATTAAGCACATCAATTGCTTTTTTTGCTTCCGATGGTACAATTAATCTGAGGCGCTTCAACTCTAAAAACAGATCATCCCTATTTATATCATAATGTGAGTCGTGATGTAGAAACTCTTCAAGAGTGGCACAACAAGCTTTCAATCATCATCGTGTAGACTTCTCAACTTCTCCAAATCAAACAAAAAACCAAAGATTTGTTCATATTTCACAAATTGTTCAAATCTACTGTTGATTGAAGAAATAGCTTGATCTACTATAGTTATGAAGTCATGAATCCTAAATTCTTCTTCAGGTGATTGTGTTGTTTCTTTACTACCACTTTCATCAAATTTCCTCTTTCTATGGACGACACGCTTCTTTACGAAAACAGCTTCAACTCCCAATTTCTCTGCAACTATTTTAGCTTCAGTCATAGCCTTCATAAAACAAGTTTCTCTGTACTCTTCAAAAAATGCAATGAGCCCTTTTAATTGAAGTATAGCAACATCAATATGCATGTCTTCCTCTTGCAAGTATTTACTGACAGAAATAACAGTAAATAATATATTCTGCCAAATAATCATACCCAATAAAAACTTTCAATTCTCCATCTCTTTTGTTGCTAAGGAACCAGCTTCACTCTTGATCTTAGGATCTGTATCACTGTTTGCCAATTCAATTAATGCATCTCTTATCTGAAGGCGCTGTTCGGAGAGAAGAAGCGCCTCGGAAAGCGTGCCGCTGTCAATCTGAAGGCGCCGTTCGGGATGGGATTGGTTATAGATCCGAAGAGAAGAATCAGGCTGAGATGGGATTCGGTCACCGATTGGGAGCAAAGAAGGCGTCGTTAGGGTTTTGTTCAGGATTTTTTGGGGAAAAGAAGGATTGAAGGAACAAGTGGGAGAGTAAGAGTGAGACTTCGAGTTTGGGTTTTGGGGAAAAGAAGGAAGTGGTGGGGGTTTTTTTTAAAAGAGGGTTTGGGTAATCGGGTTTCTTCGGGTTGTAAATTGAATGTGGGTTTCGGGTTTTATATCCATTTAAATGTGGATTTTTTTTAAATCACTCAAATTTAAAACCTCAATTTCAATCAAGCCTTCCAGAGTACCCGCAAATAATTTTTTAAATTTTTTTTAAAGGATCAAATAATTATTTTTGGGGCCCTTAATAACATTTTTTACGCACAAAACACGTGCCTATATTTACAAGGAAAGTTCAAAATTGGGGGCCCCTAAAATTGCAAAATCTGCGGGGGCCTTACCCGCCTATATAGTGGGGCTGGCCCTGGTTGAGACCCGTCTAGTATAGACTCAATATAAACACCCATAATGTAGGCTTTGATCACATACTTCAGGTTTGCACTTTTTAGTCGTGAGCATATCTTGGTTTCTTAAGTGCTCTATCTTCCCATAGGGAGCAGCCCCACTTCCACACTCACATATGTAAGTCCTCTTGGGCATTTTGCAACATATACCCTACACAATTGGCTTGAGACTTATTAAGAACAGTAAGGATGTTCATCCTTTAGCATTGCAGTTAACACTATACCACCATAGGAAACGACTTTTGGAACAATAGTATTTTTTGAATTACTCATCAATTTATTGTTACTCATTGAACCTTTTTTCAGTGTTTCCAATCCAAGGTTGAGTTGCCCTTGAGATAATTCATATATTAAGCTTCAACCTAATTCCCTTCGATGTTTCTAACACTTGTCTCTTACAAAAACCTTTAGTTAGAGGATCTGCCAAATTTTTATGGGATCTGACAAAATCAATAGCAATCACGCCACATTTTCGTAATTGCTTCACTCTATTGTGCCTCAGACGATTATGTCTTGTAATACCCCTAGATATACATAGTCCCATATTGGTTGGGAAGTGATGTATGAGTTATTATATATTAGATTTCTTAGGATCCAAGACCACCTACTAAGCTATATCACTTTTGGTGAGATGGTGCCATATGGTAGGGCCGTGGTTAGGTTATATAGGGCGTGTAGGCATGCAAGCTGTTGAGCAGACCCGGGATGTTACAAATGGCATTTGAGCCGACTTTCAACATCAATGGTGGTGCCACATTGGATGTACACACTGATAGGGCCAGAGACAGTACGCTGGCAATAAGGTCAGGGCAGTACGATGACATGTTCAGGGTAGTGGCATCCATGTGGATCACATCGGCTAGAAAGGAGGTCCTGAATTGGATGCTGGTCCCGAGCTTAGCGAGGATGTTAAGTCTAAAGGAGGGGCTATTGTAGTACCTCTAGATATACTTAGTCTCATATTAGTTGGGAAGTGGGATATGAGTTATATTAGATTGTTAAGGATCCAAGAGCACCTAATAAGCTATAGCACTTTTGGTGAGACTGTGCTCTGTGGTGTGACCGTGGTTAGGTTATGTAAGGTGTGTAGGAATGCAGGCTGCTGAGCGGACCTGGGGTGTTACATGTTTGAATTTACCATTATATGTTTTTTACTTAGTCCTAACTATTGCAGCTTGGCTATCACAATTGGAATAGTAAGAACTGGCTTGTTCCACATAGAAGTATATGCAAGTAGATTCCTAAGCCAGTGTGCTTCCTCTCTAGTGAGGTCACAAGCTATGAACTCTGCCTCCATTGTAGACATAGAAATACAGGTTTTCTTGGTAGAATTCCAAGAAACATCTGCTCCTCCAAGTGAGAATTTATACCCACTGGTTGCCTTAGTCTCATCTGAATCTGAGATCCAATTGACATCACTATATCCCTCTATAATAGAAGGATATCCTTTGTGGTATATTTTACCCTTGAGATATCCCATCAAACGTTCAAGTGCACCCAATGTGACTCATTTGGATTGCTTGTGTATCAACTAAGTCTTCCTACTGCATAGAAAATGTCAGATCTAGTACGACTTACAATATAATTCAAGCATCCAATAATTTGAGAATATTTAAGTTAGCAAGAAAATTTCTAATAGTAGAGATTCTACTGATGAATGTGCCAAAAAAGTCAAAACCTTCTTTTTGTTTAAAGCATTTGGCTACAAATCTAGCCTTAAACTTCCCAATAAAGCCACCAGTCCTAATTTCTTTTTGAATATCCATTTTCAACCTATAGGTTTACATCAATAGGGCAAGTCAACTAGTTCCAAGTATTGTAAGCTAAAATAGAGTTCATCTCACTATTAACTTCTCTTTCCAATGAAGAGAATCTAGAGAGGACATGGAAGACTCTTAGGAAATAGGATATCCTTCTACATGGTAAGTAATAAAGTCATCACCTAGGTTGGTTTCTCTCATAGTTCTTTTGCTTTGTCTAGGTTCAGTGTCAACATCATCTTCCCTAGTAGGGATTATGTTGAGAGTTCGTCCATGTCCACTAGGTCTAGGAACTCTATTTTTCATAGGAAGAATATTTTCAAAATTGGTGGCATCTCTAGATTCAACAATTGTTTTAACATCTATACCATTAACTTCACTCCTAACAACTAGAAATCTATAAGCTACATTGTTATTGGAATAGCCTATAAAAGCACAGTCAAAGGTTTTAGGACCAAGTTTCATTTTCTTTGTAGGGGGTAACACAACCTTTGCAAGACACCCCCACACTTTACAATAATTAAGAGAGGGTTTCCTACATTTCCATAGTTCATAAGGAGTTTATCACTATTTTTATATGAGATTTACTTAAGAATATGACAAGAGGGGAGTAATGCTTCTCCCCACAAGTTGTTAGACGAACAAAACTAAAAAGCAAAGAATTTACCATGTATAGAAGAGTCCTATTTTTCCTTTCTGCTACCCCATTTTGTCGAGGAGCATTAGGAGCAGTAACTTCATGTACTATTCAATGATCTTCGCAATATTTAGAAGAAAAAAAAATTAGAGGTTATTCACCACCTCGATCAGATCTTACGTTTTTAACCTTTCTATTCAAATGATTTTCTACCTCAGTTTTGAAAACAACATATTTTTGAATTGCTTCATCTTTAGATGCAATAAGATCTACATTGCAAAATTTAGAAATTCATCAATAAAGGTTATGAAGTCACTATGTGTCAATCCAAGCAATTCAGTGTTTCTTTCAACAGAATGAAAATGTTTCCTAGGTGTTTTGCTTGAGTGCAAACTTCACATTTATTATTAACATAACTGCAATATGAGGTATCAAATTAAGAGAAATCATTCTTTTTAGCGTTCTAGAATTAACATGGCCAAGTCTTTCATGCCAATTTTCAAAAGATTCAATTGAATGAGTAGAAGCAACGGAAAAACCATTAACATTATTTAAGGAATAAGAATTCAAATAAACACACTACTTAAATAATCCCACACAAATATAGCTTTTACAAATAAAATTTCCACTCAAAGAAATATCAACTCTATCGGACTCAAACAAGTCTGTAACCATGTTTCATTAATACTGAACCAGAAATTAGATTTTTATTGACGTACGTAACATGTTGCACATTATGTAGTGAAGTATCTTTGATACGGTGGAATTACTCTACTATTTCTCAAACTTGGAATAATTGGATTCAAATCAATCAATCTTTGACATTACAGAATCAAGAAATGAAAATTAGGGTTTACAGTTGAATTTGGGAAAGAATAGAGATCAAGATTGGAGAGGGATTTAGAAAAAAGGCAAGAAAGTTGGTTACAAATCTGTTAGCCTCTCTCCCTCTCTAATTGCTCTTATTTATACATGATCAAATTGATACAGTTCTACTATGAACTGTATTTTATCGCGTGTCAGTTCTCGAGTAATTTTCTTTCTTTGTTGGTGTTTTTTTACAAATGTTAGGAGTTTTGTAATTAAGCCCTCCTTTTACTACGGGTTGTGCACGGACTTATGGTTCACCTATTAGTACTCATTGTAATCCTCTTATTTCTATTATGAATGAGAAATTAGTCTTTACCTTCCTCCCCTTATCTTTCCTTGCTTCCCACGTTTCTTCTTCTTCTTCTTCTTCTTCTTCTTAACTAATCCGTACATTCACCATGCCAGCTAACACAAGACTGAATCCAAATAGAGATCCTCCCCCCGGGCCTGCATCAGTGGTATCAGAGCTACTCAATCCATCACCTACAGCGACCGACCTAGAGAGGAGGATGGATGTGATGGAAATGTCGATTAGGAATCTAGCCACCACCGTCCAGAATCAAGCTCAGGGAGTTCAACAACAGATCCGAGCACAGTTCGATGAGCTACGAGATCGGCTACGGAGGTTGGTCCCTTCGATTGAAGGAACATCCCCCAGAGTGGAGAACCCACCATATGTTCGACGGAATCCCCAAGAGAAACATGAGGGTAACTCATCAAACTTTAGCTATATTTTCAACCACTCACCAGGTATTCGACAGATTGCTTCTCCAATTCCTTACCCCCAAGTCACCCCTGAACTTGTGTTAGAATATTATGGCACTTATCAAAATGTCCCTGTTGTTGATGTTGTTGAAAAAGAAGGGATGAATAATGAGGGGAAGATTATCTCCAATATGGATGTCGATTTCTACATTAATGAAGAGCTAACTCCTAATACACCCAGAGAACGCCATGAAGTTGAAGCTCACTTCGAAGAGGAATTTGAGTTTAAAACTGAAGTTGAAGTGAAGGGGGTTTCTTCTTTAATTGAACCCAAATCGAGGAACTCTCTGAATGCTTTGATTGAAAGCTTTGCCAAATTCTCTGAACCTAGTGCTTCTTTATCATCTGGGGACGATATTGGGATGAACCTACTTGCCAGTGTTGCTGCAGGAGAGATGTCATCTGCAGCTGGACTGGTTTCAGTTTCCCCCACTGTAACTCCAGCAGGCTCCCCAAAACAAGAACCTTGTACTGCTAATGACGAGGCCAAGTCTACAATTTTGTGTGAACCTGGTATGGCTCAAAGTTTCGGACAGTCTGAGGAAAATCCAGATTCCGACTCTGTGAAGTCACTGCTGGCTAGCGAAAAATTGAAGGACATAAGCAAGATCGAGGTGAAATCTTCTGCTGTGGAGGATGCTTTAAAGGTTGACTTAGCCAATGAGCCTGCAATTGATGAGAGCAAGCCCGCTGATCCCACTTGTGAGAAGACTGCAGATGGGACAATTGTTGTTATCTTTGATCCCGGAGGAGGAGAAGACGCGGCTACATGGGCGGATACAGGTAATGGATTTGGTGAAAGTGATCCTCACCCAGGAAGAAATCTCAATTCATCTGCTGTTGATATGCTGCAGTTAGCTGACGCTGTTGGGTTCATTGACAAGTTTTGGGATCCATTGGGTCCCTATTTGAAATACTCTCCTGATGCAATTTCTCTTGTTGTGAATAAACTTTTTGAACCTCTTACATCTCTCCCTTGCTCCCTAATGGCAATGGATTATGGTGCGGGGCATGCTAGGTTGCAGATTTGTGCATCTTTCACTCGGATTGCAAGGGCTGCTTGGAATACTGATGCATACCATGACTTGGTGAGACACCTTTTAATGGTCAGGCAGAAAACCAAAGAGCCCAAGGTGGATAGTGAACTCATATACGCATATGCAAAGATTGATAAGTTGAGTGAGATAGAGGAAGTCATTCTCATGCCAAATGTCGCTAATCTTCAAAATGTTGGTGATCTTCTTTATGAAACTGCAAAATTTATATTCGTTTTCATTTCTAACTGGGCCAAATTGGCAGTTACACTGGTCAAGATCAAACAGTTCCAAGGTGCAGTTGAGGCAGCTCGAAAAGCAAATAGCTCAGAGACATGGAGAGAGGTATGTTTTGCTTGTGTGGATGCCGAAGAGTTCCGCTTGTCACAAATTTGTGGCCTGAATATAATCGTACAGGGTGATGACTTGGAGGAGGTCAGTGATGACTATCAAAACAGAGGATGCTTTAACAAACTGATCGCTCTTAAGGAAAGTGGCCTTGGATTTGAATAGGCCCGTAGGGGCATTTTTACAGAGTTGGGGGTCCTCTATGCTAGATATTGTTCAGAGAAACTCAGGGAGCACATTAAACTCTTCTCAAATCGACTCAACCTTCTCAAGCTTTTACTGGTTTGTGATGAGCAACAACATTGGAAGGAGCTCACCTATCTCTACACCCAGTATGATGAATTTAACAATGCTACTGCCACTATCATGACCCACTTTCTAGATGCATGCGATCACACGGAGTCGAAGATGTTGTCAAAGGGCAAATGTTGAGCTTTCCTACAAGATCGTGCAGTTCTACTTGAAAGAGCATCTTGGCCTCATCAATGATCTTGAAGGAGCTGAGGCTGCCAATTATGCTTTGAACCTCGAGAAGGCCTTAGTTGAACCTCCTACTCTAGTAACCAATGAAACAATGCTAATAGTAGAAGATCTTTAGCAGAAGTTCTCATGCAACATTAACCTCAAACACATGGAAGAGTTTGATGAGGAGTATCAACAATTTATCTTTGATCCAGGAGGGAGACACATGGTTGCGTATTTGGAGAAGTTTTTGGGTGGGTCTGTTAGTGTGGAAGAAGATCGACACATTGACCTTGAGGACAAGGTCAGTTTAAGGGGGGAGGATTGATACAGTTCTACTATGAACTGTATTTTATCGCGTGTCAGTTCTCGAGTAATTTTCTTTCTTTGTTGATGTTTTTTTACAAATGTTAGGAGTTTTGTAATTAAGCCCTCCTTTTACTACGGGTTGTGCACGGGCTTATGGTTCACCTATTAGTACTCATTGTAATCCTCTTATTTCTATTATGAATGAGAAATTAGTCTTTACCTTCCTCCCCTTATCTTTCCTTGCTTCCCACGTTTCTTCTTCTTCTTCTTCTTCTTCTTCTTAACTAATCCGTACATTCACCATGCCAGCTAACACAAGACTGAATCCAAATAGAGATCCTCCCACCGGGCCTGCATCACAAATTTACCCAAATCTTTACACGTGTCCCGTTCACACCCGCCAAATCCTGCTTCAAACTGAATGAATTATTACAAGCATTTTATGTGCATATGTAATCTTCCAAATGCCCAGGTCTTGCTTTAATCTGCGTGCTTCTTCTTTCTTCCCAGAAGTATCAGTAGTATCAGTTGTTGTATCAATATTGCCCCCTTTAACACGAACCTTGTCCTCAAGGTTCAACTGCAAGTGAGGAAAAGCTCGAGCCATGGATGCTGCATCTTCCTAGCTATCTTCTACACTTAGTAATCCTTCCCAATGAATCATGACCTGATCTCTCGGTTCATTTCCCAACTTCACAGTCCTCTTACTAATCACTGCAGCTAGTTGAAAACATAAGCTATCATCAGCTGTGTTTGTGGGCAACAATGAAGGAACAATTGTTGCATGATCACCAAAACACTTTTTAAGCAGAGATACATGAAAAACTGGGTGTATTTTGGCCTCCACTGGTAAGCATAACTGATATGCTACTTTCCCAATTCTCTTCTCCACTTCATAAGGTCCATAGTACCTTTTAGCTAGTTTTTGACACTGCCTTGAAACAACCAATTGTTGCCCAAAGCTTCACATACACCCAATCTCCTTTATTAAACTATTTCTTTGATATGTGCAAATCAGCTTTTTTGCTTCATTCTCAATTTTCCCTTAATCAAATTTTGTTTGAGCTTATTCAACACTTCTGACCTGTTAATGAGTTCCTCCTCTGCTGCCTAATTAAGTGTTTTTCCTGGGACATAATCAGATACACAAGGAGCCTTCCTTCCATACACAATCTTAAAGGAGTAAAACCAGTTGAAGAATGCAGTGAAGTGTTATACCAGAAATCAGCTAAATCCAAAAATTTAGCCCATTGCTTTGGTTCTTCACTAGTATATGCTTGCAGATACTGCTCAACACACCTATTGATTACCTCCATTTGGCCATCAGTTTGTGGGTGATAGGCAATGCTTAATTTCAAAGTGGTACCCTGTGTTTTGAACAGTGTTCTAAAAAGCGGCGCTAGGCGGCTCCCCAACGCCTCGACTAGGGCCTAGGCCTTTATGAAAATCGGAAATGGGTTCTAGGCGGCTAAAATCGGACCTAGGCGGCGTTTAATCGGTCTAGGCGGGTCTAGGCGAACTGGACCCGCTTAGGCCTTAAGTAATTAAAAAAAAAGTAAAAAAACCAACCGCTCTATAACTAAGAACAGGCAAGCAGATATTGGTTTTGTTGGAGTTAAGAGGAAGAGAACTAGAACAAAATTGGATAACTAAGATGGGTAAATTTCAAAATGTTCTGTTTTCTGCTGAGAAGTGTTTATTCAATTATTTTGACTATACTCCTTTGAGGTCTATACCATTTCCTACTTTGAGGTCTATACCGCTGTGCATGATTTTTTTCCCCACTTAGCTAGAAAACATAATAATATTTGCTTAAAGTTGTTCATTGTTATCAAGCATATCATGAGATCATCTATCAACTTTACATTTTTTCTCTTTAGAACTTGTATTCTTTTATGAGTAGCCACAATGTGGTTTACATCGGATATGGAGAACATAGAGTCCTCATGTTCACCGATTCGACTATGTGAAGCCCATCTTACAATTGCAAAGAGAAAACATTCAATAGTAAGAATGAGTAGCAATAAAGAGTAAAAAGAGGTAACAACAAAATAAACCCAAAAGATCGATAAATAAATAAATAAATAAATAAATTTAAAAAACCGCCTAGCGCCTAGCCGCTTAATCCCCGATTACAAGGTCTAGGCGCTAGGCCCCCATCGGCTGCCCGACTACCGCCTAGCGCTTTTTAGAACATTGGTTTTGAATAACTCTTTCCAAAAATGACTGAGAAAAATGGGATCCCTATATGACACAATTGATTTTGGTATACCATGTAATTTGATGACATGGGCAACAAGTAGAGATGCTACTTTAGATGCAGTGAAATTAGGCACAAGAGCAATGAAGTGTGCATATTTCGATAGCCTATTAACAACCACCAACATAGCATACTTCCCTTCAGACATTTGGTAACCCCGTAATGAAATCTAATGAAATATCAGCCCATGCCTGATCTGGGATTGGTAATGGCTGTAATAATCCCCCAGGCTTTGAAGTGATATGCTTTGTTTGCTGACAAGTAGGGCATTCTTGTACAAACTGATACACATCCTTGTATATTTCCCCCCAAACAAATGACTCCCTCACTCTGGCTAAGGTCTTCTCAATACCTGAATGCCCCCCAAATGGAGATGAGTACCACTCCTGCATAGCCAAATTTTGAAGATTCTTTGGTACAAGCACACTCCCTTTGCTGAATAACAATCCATCTCTCATTACCACGGAAGACTTAGCTGCTATGTTTGAAGTTAGCTCCCGAATATGCTGCACCAAGTTAGGGTCCTTCAACTCCTCTCTGATTTGATCACAAATCATAGGTTGTGGACTAGAAATTGCTGCTAATAATGCACACATTTGCTCACTAAATAATCTGGACAAGCTGTCAGCAGCTGAATTAACCTTAAAAGGTTTATACATAATTTCAAAATTGTAACCTACCAGCTTATAAATCCACTTTTGTTGTTCGGGGGTCTGAATGACTTCATTAACCATATGATGTAGGCTTTGATGATCAGTATAATTGCATCCATTTCTTAATTGCTTCAGTAATTGCATGCATTTCTCTTACATAAGTCGAAGCTGACTGCATTCTTGTTGACATTATCTTGCTGAAAAATGCAATTAGATGTTCTTCTTGTTGTAATATTGCACCTATTCCCTTCCCTGATGCACCTGTTTCCACAATGAACTGCTTTGAAAAGTTTGGAAGGGCTAGTATAAGAGTATTCTGCAGTGCTTCTTTGAGGAGATTAAAAGATTGCTTAGCCTCTGTACTCTAAATGAATGCATTCTTCTTCAATAGATCAGTCAGTGCAGTTGTTTGATGCATACCCTTGCACAAATCTTCTATAATATCTAGCTGATCCCAAAAAATCATCGAATTGCTTAATGTTTTTGGGAATAGGTCATTCCTTAATATCTGCAAATTTTGAATTTCATTATGATTTTTGAAATTCATTTTTTATTGAGGAGTGTGAGGAGATTATTATGGTCTAATTTGAATTTCAAATTTGTGGAATTCAAATTAGATTTGAGAGAGTTAGGTGGGAGAACAGGGTACAAATACCATGTCGACAAGTTTAGTTAGGAGAGGGACTAGTTAGGCTTGCAGATTTAGTTATGTTACTGTTCTCCAATGTTCCTTTTTAGGACAATTAGATGTATACTTTTTGTACTTCTTTTTTCGTTAATTTTTATTAATGAAGCGGTGACGAGGTCACCTTTATTCTAAAAAAAAAAAAAAAAAACTTGCACACCATGGGCTGAGATTAAATGTCCTAAATATTCCAATGAATGTTTACCAAAATCCCATTTACTCTTCTTTAAAAATAAGAAGCCAACAGGGGATGATAATCAAGACAACATTCAATGGGAGGCAGAAAAAGGTGGTGTATTCTCAGTGAAGTCGGCCTATAAAAGGTTGAACAATGGGGGAGTTAGCGTATACGACCGGCTATGGAAGGCAAAAGTACCAATTAAAGTGAGGACTTTCAATTGGCTGGCACGTAGGAACGCTATTCTAACTCGGGACAACTAGGAGAAAGTGGCAAGGTCCGGCGATTTGCGTCATGTGCAGTCAGGAGGACGAAACAGTGGACCATCTTCTGGTGACGTGCAGTTTCGCTAGACCAATTTGGGGGGATCTACTTAACAGAATTGGTAGCACGGGGGCAGGGCCACAAACGATTAATGACACATGGGGGGAGTGGAAAGAGGGTCACATTCACAGCAGCTATTTTGATATTTGGGATATTGGGGTAGCTGCTATATGCTGGGGTTTATGGTTAGAACGGAACAAGAGAATTTTTAGATTAGCGCACAGGCACAGCATGCATCGTCAATTGCTTTCCAAGATTATTGCTCGTATATTATTCTGGTCTAATACGGCAGGTGAAGAACAATCGAAGAAGATCAAAGGCATGTACACGGACTGTGCTGCCCAGCAGGCGGATGCACAAGAAAGGGAGGATACTACGCAAGAGGGGTGATGGCTTGGGTCTAGGTGTGACGAACAGGGACCTGGCGGTTTTTGGTGTACGGGTCATATAGCTGGATGTCGGTTTGTTCATGTATTTTGGTTTCTTATATCTGGAAGCATGTATTTTTGGGCGGTATTAGGATAGGTCTTTTCCATGTATGGTGGGGGGACTATTTTTTGGTACAGGGAATGACCATCATGGCCCGTCTGTGGGATACATGAACATCATTTTCTGTTTCTTTGATTTTGATTTTGTTAAAAACTTTTTAATGAAACTTGGGGGGCTTAGGCCAACCTGTTATGATAAAAAAAAAGGTGATTTTGCTCCAGGACTCTCAATACCTTTGCTAAATGTTGCAGATGAGTACACCAACCTCACTGTAGACTAATATGTCATCAAAAAATACCAAAACAAACTTTCTCAAAATGGAATTCATTGCAGCTTGAAAGGTGGACGGAGCATTTGTTAGGCCAAAATGCATCACCAAGAATTCATAGTGCCCCTAATGTGTGCGAAAAGCAGTTTTTTCCACATCTTCAACTCACTCTAATTTGATGGTACCCTGCTCTGAGGTCAAGTTTAGTGAAAAAATTTGCTCCATGCAGCTCATCAAAGAGCTCATCAGTGGTAGGAATTGGAAATTGGTCTCTTATAGTGATTGAATTTAAAGCTCTATAGTCAACACAAAATCTCCATGTACCATCCTTCTTCTTGGCTAATAGCACTGGAGAGGAGAAGGGGCTTTTACTGTGTCGAATAATTCCCTTTTGCAGCATCGATGACACTTGCTTCTCAATTTCATTCTTTTGGAAATGAAGATACTTGTAAGGTTTAACATTTGTAAGAGCCAATCCAGTGACCAAATGCAAGGGATGATCATATTCTCTGGATGGAGGTAAACCAGTCACTTCAAAAAATAATGGTGCATACTGCTGCAATAATTGAGTGATATCAGGATGTATTTGTTGCTGATGCTGCTCTTCCTGCAAGATCAAATGATAAATTTCTCCTACAGCATTTGTATTCACTTCTCTTGTTAGTGATTTGAGCGGTATCTGAGAAGGACCTTGAGCTTCCCCACCCTGCAATCTCACCTTCTTGTCACCATAAATAAATTACATAGTCATTTCACTATAGTCAAATATAATTTCCCCCAGTAACCTTAGCCATTGTATGCCCAACACTACATCTGATCCATGTATCGGCAGGATATAGAAATCAATCAAAAAAGAATACCCCTGAATAGTAACATGAACTCCCAAGCATTTTTCTTCACATTGCAGTGTCTCACCATTGCCCACCTTCACCTTAAATTGAGTAGAAGGATGGATTGGTAAATTCAAAAATTTTGCCAATCTTTCTTGCATAAAATTGTTAGTACTGCCCGAATCAATCAAAATTTGAACTGCATGTTGATCAATAGCTCCTTGAACCCTTAAGATTCTCAAATATCCCTGCCCTGAAAAGGCATGAAAGGAGATCTCAGATACCAATGTATCAGTTGCACACACATCATAATGAACAGGATTCTTTAAAGTGCAGTGTGAATCCACAGCTTGCGCACTGTCTTCATCACCCTCTTCAGTTAATAACATAAAAAAATTACTCTAACACTTGTGATCAGGGACATAATTTTCATCACAATTGAACAAGCCCTTTTCCCTTTCTAGCTTCCCATTCCGATGGAGGAATTTTTTTTTAACAAATAGCTTGGGATGTTGAGTATTACTCTATGATTGATTAGCCTGCTCTGGAGTTGGTAACAAAGGAGGAATTGTACTAGGTGGTGGAGGTTGCCATGGAGGCCTATGATAACTACCTCTGTCACTCTGATATCTATTCTCAATGAATTTATCCTCTTTTAACCTAGCTAGCACCATTGCATCAACGACTGACTTTGAGGTTTATGAGCCAAAACTTCTCTTCGTATCTCAGGTTTCAACCCTGAGATGTGATTACTCAATACATGACCTTCGGATAAACCTTTGGTTTAATTAATCAGCACATCAAATTGGTCTTGATACTCAACTAAGTGGCAGTCTGGATCAGCTTAAATTTTCCTGCATGATCTACAAACAGTGAGACTCCAAATTTAATATCCACTTCTTTCACAAAAATCACCCAATTTGATGTGCTAAAGTGGTAGTCTGGATCAGCTTAAACAATTTTCCTGCATGATCTACAAACAAACAATGAGACTCCAAATCTGATATCCACTTCTTTCACAAACACCACCCAATTATGAAAATAACCATTCTCATATCTATATTGGAACCAAGCCAAAGCTCTCCCATCTAAATGAAAGGACACTATATGAAGTTTTTGCTCCTCAGGTGTTTTATGAAATTCAAAATACTGATTCACTTTAAACAACCAACCCATAGGATTATTGCCATCAAATCTAGGAAAATCCAATCGAGGATTCTTGAAATGAGTATCATGAGATGAAGTTGGGGATGTTGATCTTACAATGATTGGATTCTCGAGCTTCAACATCATTTGTGAGAGTCTGCCATTGTTTTCCATGAAGTCTAGTAATTTCTCTCATATCATCCATCGATCGCCTACCCTCCACCATTGCCGAAGTTTAAGTCAGTGAAAGCACCAATTGATATAATGGAATTACATTGCAATTGCTCAAACTTGGAATAATTGGATTCAAATCAATCAATCTTTGACATCACACGATCAATAAATGAAAATTAGGGTTTACAGATGAATTTCAGGAAGAAGATAGATCAGGACTGGAGAGAAAGGATTTAGGAAAAAGACGAGAGTTTTTTTTTACACAAATCTGTTAGCCTCTCTCCCTCTCTAATCGCTCTTATTTATACATTCTCAAATATACCCAGATCTTTGCACGTGTCCTGTTCACACCCGCCAAAGCTTCAAACTGAATGAATTATTACGTGCATTCTATGTGCATATGTAATCTTCTAATGCCCGGGTCTTGCTTTAATCCGCGCGCTTCTTCTTTCTTCCCTTGCAGTATCAGTAGTATCAGTTGCTATATCAAATAAAGCTTCAGATTGACCCGTCCTCTTCCTACTATTTTGGCAACGCTAGAATTTCCCATCGTTACAGATTCAGCCTCTCCCACTAGCTGGTCAGAAGAAAATAAATCACGAACATGGCATATATGGATCACCATTCGGTTACCCCACCAAATCCGTACCTTGTGCACCCTACCATTAGTCACATGCCTACCCAACCCGTTACTTGCCTACCAACCCGACCCACTTCTTTCTTTGTACCTGGTAGCCGTCGTGTGCACCTCCCCTTCTTCATACCCTAACACTTATACATCCTTATAAGCGTAAAGCATATGAAAACTTCACAGGTACAAAATCGAATATCTCTATATTTGGTTCAATTCCTGATCATTTATTACTTCAGCTTGCCAATATCTATGGTTTAGATTTGCATCATAACACACACAACAGTATTATTGATGATATTCGGGATAGAGAACTGGCTAATGTTGCTTATGGTCAAACGGGTTTACATGGGGAGACGAGCGTCGATTGCGTGTCCCGAAACCTGGTAGAGCTGGGGGCAACTCTACAGGAACAAGGGGGATTAGTTTCTATTAATGTGTAAAATCCTATTCTGGAACGTTCGAGGGCTTGGCAAAGCGGCCAAGCGTACAATGGTAGGTGAAGTTATTCGTAATAATCATATAGACATTGTTTGTTTGGAAGAGACCAAATTAACTCAACCAACGAACATGGAGCTCAGGGGTCTAAAGATAGACTATATACAGGAATGGAAGGTAAGGGACGCAGCAGGTGCGTCAGGGGGGATCATGGTGGGGGTCAACTCCAGTAAATTTGATTTACTGGATGACTGGGTGGGGGAATACACAGTTTCGATTGTGGTCCAAAGAAGGCAAGACGGGTGGAAGCAAACCATCACGGCGGTGTATGGTCCAAATGATAGATCTCTAAGGCAACAGTTTTGGGATGAGCTCCATCAAATAAGGGGAAGGTGGAGTCTACCTTGGGTTGTGGGGGGGGGGGGGGGGGGGGATTTTAACATCATCAGGCACACTTATGAAAGGAGTGGAGGGGCGGGAAATGGCCATGATAGGAGGAAATTCAACCTGGTCATTTCAGGGTTAAGGTTGATGGACATCCCAATTAATGATCGGCAATTTACTTGGTCCAACCGTCGCAGGGAGCCGATTCTGGCAAAACTAGACAGGATTCTAGTATCTACAGACTGGAAAACCAAGTTTCCTATGGCGATGGCCAGGTCATGCATTCGAAACACATCTGACCATGCCCTATCTTGGTCGATACGGGAGAAGAGGATAGAAGAAGACAAAGAGTATTCCGGTTCGAGAAGATGTGACTGTCTAACAACGACTGTCATGAAATTGTCAAGAAGTGCTGGGACGAGGAACATGGGCAGGTTGAACCAGCTGCCAGATTGAACAAAAAATTGGGTCGTCTTAGAAGAAGACTAAGAAGGTGGAATAAAATGACGTTCGGGAATATATTGAAAAAGAAACACGAGGTCATCAATGAGATGGAGGAACTCGAAAAAAAAAAGAGGAAGTTGGTGTCCTGGATGATTTTCAGTTCCACAGACTTACGACATGCAGAGAAGAAATCCAGCAATCATACATCAACGAGGAAATTATGTGGCGGCAACGATCCAGGGTCAGGTGGCTGAAAGAAGGGGATGCTAACACTAAATACTTCCACAAGGTCGCAAGTATGCGACGCAGAGTCAACCACATCCACTCTCTGGATATCGACGGTATAGAGGTGGATGATGAGAGACTGATTCGACACCACGTGGATGCTAAGTTCAAAGAAATCCTAGGACAAAACAGGCAAGGACAAAGCGAATCCAATGAGAATTTATGGGAGGTACTACAAGGAGAAAACTTGCACAGAGTGGAGGCCCTGCAAGACCCTTTCACGATGGAGGAGGTGAAGGCTGCTGTGTGGGGGCTGGGACAAGACAAAGCACCAGGACCAGATGGATTCCCTATTTTTTTCTACAGACGATTCTGGGATATTGTGAGGCATGATGTTATGGCTATCATGCATGCTTTCTACGACGGTTCTCTGAGCATGGAGAGAATCAACTACGCTAATGTTTGCCTTATCCCCAAAAAGCAAGCGGCAAGAGATGTAAATGACTTCAGACCGATCAGTTTGATTAATTGCTCAATGAAAATCATCACGAAGGTCCTCGCTAACAGACTAAGAAGAATTATCGGGGACATCATAGAGGACTACCAGACAGGATTTATTGTCGGAAGAGACATTCTGGAAGGAGTTGCGCTGGTGCTGGAAGTCATACAAGACACGAAGAGGCATAAGAAGGCGAGCTTCATGCTGAAACTAGATTTCGAGAAGGCATACGATAAGGTAGAATAGAAATGCTTATTGGAGATCCTCCAGAGAAGAGGCTTTGGTGACAGATAGATAGGATGGATTCAGACTTGGCTAAATACTTCCAAGTTCTTTGTATTGGTAAATGGGGAACCAGGAAAGGAAATCAGATGCAGGAGAGGACTGAGGCAAGGTGATCCACTATCACCACTCTTGTTCACCCTAGTAGGGGACGGTCTGCATTAAATGCTCCACGCCTACAGAGAAAATGGTCTTATCAATGGCCTAGGTATGAGGAGAGGTATCTCTGCAGTTATGAACGTCCAATATGCAGATGATACTGTCATTTTTGGGGAGTGTGATACTATGCAAGCGGTCCTCCTAAAATGGGGCCTTTATTTATTTGAAGAATGGTCAGGACTAAAAGTCAACTATAACAAAAGCTCCATTACCCTATTAGGGGAGTCGGGGGAAGCAGGAACCTCTGTGGCCAATATTCTAAACTGTCCAATTCAGAAACTTTCGATTAAATACCTGGGGTTGCCAATCGGTACGGGTAATATCAAGAGAGGGGACTGGCATGGCATCATTGACAGGATCGCGAACAGGCTAGAGGGATGTAAAGGTAAAATGCTGTCTTTAGGAGGAAGACTTATATTGCTTAATTCCGTCGTCAACTCTATTCCTCTGTACTTTATGCTTTTCTACCAAATTCCGGTATGGGTGATCAAAAAGATTGATAGACTGAGGAGACGGTTTTTATGGCATGGCACGGGGAAAGGTAAAGGATATGCCTTAATCAAATGGGCATAGTGTGCAGACGAAAAGAGTTTGGAGGGTTGGGGATCGTCAACATTCGCCAAATGAACCGAGCCTTGCTTTGCAAATGGTGGTGGAAACTCAAAACTAAAATGAAGACTAAATGGGGCACTATGATAAAAGCGTCATATCTGAAGAATGACTGCATACACCAGAGACAAAAAAAAAAGGATTCAGTATTCGGTTTCTGGAGAGGGGTCAATAACTCTAGAGACATCTTCATCTGCGGGGTAACTTTCTCAATTGGAAACGGAGAAACAACGTGCTTCTGGAAGGACAAATGGTGTGGCAATATTAACCTTAAAAGGAGATTCCCACAAGCTTACAGATTTGCTACGGATAAATATGATCGGGTAGCCAAAAATTGGAGGAATGACGAGTGGAGACCAAGACTAACAGGCAGACTCACAAATGAGGCTAGAAGACAAAAACGGGAGATCATTGACTTCCTACAGGATTGGAAGCCAACGGGGGATGATCAGGAGGACAGAGCTAAATGGGAGGCAGAAAAAGGGGGAGTCTTCTCAGTAAAATCAACATATAAATTGCTAAACGATGGGGGATTAGAGTAGTCGATCCAGTTGGAAGGCAAAGGCACCACTTAAAGTGAAGACTTTTAATTGGCTAGCATGTAGAAACGCCATTCTAACTCGGGAGAACTTGGTTAGGAGACAGTGGCAGGGACCGATAAACTGCGTTATGTGTAATCAGGAGGATGAAACGGTGGACCACTTACTGGTTACGTGTAGCTTTGCGAGGCCAATTTGGAATGACCTGCTTAAAAGACTAGGGATTTTCGGGCCAGGTCCGAAAACGATACTTCACGCTTGGGGGGAGGGGGGAGGGTAGATGGAGAGAAGGGAACATCCAAAGCAGCAAGTCATGTATTTGGAACACTGGGGTGGCGGCTATATGTTGGGGCATATGGCTTGAAAGAAACAACCGAATCTTTAAAAGCAGATACAGACACATCATGCATCAACAGTTGCTGCTCAAGATTATTGCTAATATTATATTCTGGTCTAAAACAGTAGGTGACGAACAAGCAAAGAAGATCAAGGACATATACAAGGACATTGCCACCAGCCAGGTCGAAATTCAGGAAGGGGGAGGCACAGCAGAAGAGGCTTGACTACATGGTGTCAGGAGGGTGGAACATGCAGCCAGGGGAAGTGCTTCATGTTTGTTTCAGGACTATATTTTGATGTATTTTGGGCCTTTATTTTTACTTGTATGTATTTTGGTGGGATTCATGGGATCGGATGCGACCTATGTAGGGAAACTTTTTGTTGTTTTGGGTGGACAATGAGTATCATGACCCGAATGTGGGTGACATGAACATCATTGTCCGTTGATGGTTTTTGTGTTTTATTAAAATCTTTTTAATGAAACTAGGGGGGGCCTAGGCCAACCTTTTTAATCAAAAAAAAAAGATAACATAAATCATTATTATTACACATGGGTACTAACCTTTGTTCATCGGACCTACCTGAGGCATTCCTGGATATCACCACATGAGCTTGAGGAGTAGCAGCAATCTTTGGTGCAGGAGCTCAACGATCGGACTTTAGATTTTCCCGATTCTTATTGTGATGGCATTTGCCTAGGAAAATGACCAGGTTTGCCACACACATAACATTCCCGCTTAAGCTGCTGATTCTTCCCATTTTGGGGTTAGCTCTCATAGAGTTGTTCTTCTTTTTGTTCACAGTGAAAAGTTGTTTTTGGTTTGGCCTGTTGTTAGGTTTTGACTCAACAATGTTTACCCTAGCTGCTAGATCAACAAAAATAGGTTTCTGTACCTCTACTTTCTTCCTAAATGCGAAAGGAAATTATCAAATCATCTAGATAAATATTACATGTTTTGTGTTTTAGAGGAACACCAAAATCTTTCCAAGAAGGGGGAAGTTTATTAATGAAAGAAGCAACTTGAAACATATCAGATAAAGACATGTCTTTTAGAGTCAATTCATGAATGATAGTTTGTAAACCATGGGTTTGTTCAAGAACATACATGTCATCAGTCATTTTCAACTCTAGAAACCTATCAACTACATAGGTCTCAGATCCTGCCCCTTCAATGGAATATTTTTTCTTAAGGGCTTCTCACAAGCCGACCCCCTCAATAGTACAAAAAACATCATATAACTTATCAAAAAGGACAACTAAGGATCTTACCATGACAAATATAGATTTTTTATTAAAAGCTTCCGTCATGTGAGATCTAGCAGGTTCAAGCTCACTAAGGAAATGACATGAATCAGTAATGACATGAGCAAGTTTCAAACAACGAAGCGAGTACAAATTCCTACGTTGCCATCTCTTAAAGTTCGTGTCATCAAGATTCTCCGGTTTGGATGAGTTATGAATGAAATTAACACTATCAGAAATAGCCATGATAGCAAGGAAAACTCTAATTTAAGAATATTTGGGAAATGACAAAACATATGCTATCTAAACAAAAAAAACACAAACAAAGATGCAAAGCTGGGTAAATGGTGGTGGAAAGTCTTTCACCCCAATGGAGAAGGGTGGCAGCAGTTTGTCCAGGGTTATATGTATGGGAATGGATCTAGAAATCTAGGCTTCAGGGTAGGCCCTAGAGTTTCACACTTCTGGAAGGGTATCACCAAGGCATATAAACCCTTCAATAGCTGTGTTAAGTCAGTCATAGGTAATGGTAGACTCACTAGGTTCTTGTGGGATAAGTGGTGCGCGGACCACCCACTCAGGTCCATGTTCCCAGACCTATACGAACAAGCATCTCTTCCACACTGCACGGTGGCAACAGCCTGGAAAAAAGGTGCTTGGAACCCAGCTTTCAAACATCCGCTTGACACGGATTCCCAACGCAGACTGATGGAACTCCAGGCATACATCTCAAACACTGGAATTGGCTGCTCTCAGGGGCCTGACAAGAAGACCTGGGATCTGGAGAAGAACGGCAAGTTCACGGTCCACTCAATGTACAGTCATGTCCACTTCAGGGGTTGCACTCCAATATGGTCGAACATTGTATGGAAAATGAAAGCGCCCCTGAAAATTAAAGTTTTCATTTGGCTAGTGTTGAACGACGCGATCCTCACGAGGGAGAACCTGGTTAAACGCCAACCAAATCTGGATGCTCATTGTGGGTTCTGCCAGGTCAACCTGGAGACTAGAGACCATCTGTTCCTTCACTGTCATAGGAGCAAAGCGATTATCGTCGAGGTCCTCAGTGCACTAGGGACGTCTCAATTCCCTAATACATACGATGACCTATGGGTGGGGTCCTTATTCGCGACGAAATGAGGGGCTATGAGAGAGGCGTGGTTTATCGCGATCGCCGCTATGACCTGGGTGCTTTGGCTAGATAGAAACAATCTTTACTTCCGTAGAACTAACAATACCATTTCTGGCAATTTAAATCACATTATGCACCTGATTTCGTTTTGGGCTAATGTGGCAACAGCAGGTCCCAGGGGCAGGATCGCCACAGTGTTCCAGGTACAGGAGTTCGACGACGAGGAGATCGAGATTGGCCCGACAATTGACTGAGGCTTGAGTAGCGTGGGATAGTGATGACACCCACCACCCCAGGGCTTGTTTGGGAGAAAGTTGTATTAGCTTTAGCTTTCTTATGCTCTATCTGTATTTTGTCCCATCCACCATATTTTGGATGGAGAATGTTTTTCTGTTTTCTTTCTAGGATTTTGTTGTTTGCTCAGTACTCTGAGTTTTGTTTATTAATCCCTGATTAATGAAACATGGTGGCCAGATTTCACCTTTTCCTTCAAAAAAAAACAAAAAAACAAAGATGCAAAGCATTAAACAGGTTGAAGAGGCACGTTACAAAACCAATGACGCTGTACTTTGGAAAGATTTTCTGCCTTCCCTTAGGTACAAGGAATGTGGTAGTCTACCTCCAAGATACAACTCAACCCTTAAATACTCCTCGGATGTTGTGCACACAGTCTTTGGAGTGACGTAGAGTTCAGTAGCCTTTTGCTCAAGAAAAATAGTGGAGAAATAGTAGTGGACTTTTAGTGGAAGAATTTATATATTTTTTTGTTCTATGTTTCTGCTCTATATGTAAGCAGAAACTTAACTGGACTTAAGAAGAACAATGTTACATTACATTCTCTAAATCTGCCCATAACTTCTTTCTTTATTGAAAATTTGTTACAGAAATATCTGATCATTTTTAACATCTATTCAGTTTCTATTATCTGGATCAACAAGATTTCAAATATCTAATCATCTAACTAATTCATAAAACTAATTAAGTTATCATAACAGATAATCTCAACTAATTCTAATTAAATAGTTAGGTTCTCAATTGATTTTGAATTTTTTTAAGTCCATTAATAGAATATATTTTCTCTAAATAATTGAAAACTGTATCATAGAAAATAAAATTTAAATAAAACTAGAAGATATAAGAAAATTAGAAAGATAGCAAAAAAAAAATTATTAAAAAAAACTAACATAAGAGGAGTCGGTGGAGGAGTTGGTGGGCCCCACAGTGGTGCAGCAAATGGGGCAGTAGGGGGGGGTGCACGTGCGAGGGGGGAGGTAGGCTACCACTAGAGAGGGAGGAGGTAAAGAGGTGATGAAAAGAGGATGTTAGCATTTTTTTATTGAGAAATGCTACACATACCTCATTTCCTACCCCAAACTTACATGAGGTTTATCTTTTATTGATTGTTGGGTCCATTAATAATCACTAAAAGACAAACCCCATGTAATTTTGGGTAGGAAATAAGGTATGTGTAGCTGTTGCTGCTAATTTTGGTGTGGGAGTAAACAAATGATTTATAAATACTTTTGGAACCAATAAAAGCTAACATTTTTACTACTTGCCGATGTTAACCGTTCTCAATGCTGATGATGACCTGAAAAAAGTTCGAAATACCGGGATTGATCTCGGCGACGAACCCTCCGACGCTCAAGTCAGTAATATGAAGGATTATGAAAGTGCTTTTTTAGAGAAAGATATTGATTCCCTGATTCTGACGGGGATAGGGGGTATTTATAAGTCATCTTTGGGACCATTTTTGAGATAATCATTTATCTCTACTTCCTAGTGTTTTTGGATAAGAAATAGAGTTTAAATTCCTTCATAATAAGAGATTTGGTTTAAACCGTCTCTTAGTGATAATCATGAATTTAAATAACTCTTTAAATGGTCTAGATTTATCTATAATGGACTGTCACCCTAACCTAGTAAGGCATACCCTTTTTGGGTTATTGAGCTTGAAAAAGACCTAGTTCCCATTTTAAGACCTGTGAGCTTTGAGATTCATGCCAATTTGAACAATCTTGATTTTGTTCTATTTCTAGCCATAACACAAGCCCCCACTCCCAAAGACTGAGTTTCACAGCCTTTGAGGAGTAGTTAGCATGTTTTTAATGACTTATAGAATTTATCGGCGTTCTGGAGGATGTTTAGATTTTGGTAGGGTGTAATAATGCTTTTCTGAGTTTGTAAAATACTTGGAATTTTTTTATATAATTTTTTGCATTTTTTGTGATTTTTCCATTATTTTCTGATTTTTTTTTCAATTTTTAATCATTTTTCGAATTTTTTATTCAATTTCAAAATTTTAATAATTCAATTTTGAATTTTTAATTAATTATTCTAAAAATAAAATTATTTTTTTTCTGAATATAAAAATATCTTCTTGAATTAATAATTTTTAAAAGAATTTTTTAATTAATTATTTCGACTTTTTTTATTATTTTTCGGAATTTTTAAATATTTAGTTAGATTTAATAATTAAATAAGGAAATTAATTAAAAAGGAAATTTCCTTGATAACGTGGCGAAATCTGGATCGTCCATCACCATCGAGCGCGGATCGGGAGGAGGATTTTTTCTCTCATTTCCAGCTCGGTTTCTGGTTTGCTCGGCGCGTGTCGGCGATCGATGAGGTCATTCGGCGCATCGACACTAGGTGATCAACGCTGACCGTTGACTCGGTCAACATTGATCGTTGACCCGATCAACATTGATCGTTGACCCTTTTTATTGCATCTCAGCCATTGATCAAGTATTGAGCGCGGATAGGGAGGAGAGCTATTCCTCTTATTTTTCGATCGGTTTTCCGTCTGATCGGCGCGCGTTGGCGATCGATGAGGGCATTCAGTGTGCTGACATGTGGCAGTCAACCGCTGCCTTTTGACTTGGTTAATGTTTGACCGTTGACTCGGTCAACATTTACCGTTGACTTGTTGGGGATAATCGAGCCTGATCACGCCTTTTGAAGTGAAATCCACCGTTGATCACACCCTATGTAATACCCTAAACTTTCATTTTAATAAAAATGTTGATTTTCACGTGTTGTGCACGTGCAAAATTTCGTATGCATATTTATTTTTATAAAATTTCCTTTTGTAGTATGAACAATTATTTCTTTCTTTTCCTATATTTTTCTAAAAAGCCTATTTTATAAAGCCTAAACATTATTTTCTTATTTTGAGCCCACTTTAATAATTAATTATTTTATTATTTGGCCAATAAGCCTAAGCCCACTATTTGTGAAGGCCACAAACTTAATTAATCCTTAAAATTGTCACAACTTGTCATATAGGCACAAATGGTGAACAATTGATTAATTAAATTTGTACAAATTTCAAATAGGGGGGTACTAGAGGGCACGTGCATGCACGTAGTGTGCATTGCACACCTTGGAGGCCGAATTGTGCTTAAGGAGATGGGGGAGTGTGTGTGTGTGTGCATGGGTGGTTACTTATTTATGGGTGGTTGCTACAACTTCCCCTCCTATCCTAGCCATCCATCTCTAACCATCTAGTAAAATCCTAGCCCTCCAATCCATCTTAGAACTAGTATAAATACCCCCTACCTTCATGCATACTACACAAAAAAATAAATTGAAAGGAAGAAATTATATAGGAGAGAAATACATTAGGGAGTATAAAGTTTGAGTGTTCATTGGTGCGTCCCAAGCAAGGAGGCCGGCCCCATCCATCCACAAGTGAAGCATCGGTTTTTGCACAAGGAACAAGAAGGAGGGCTTTTGCAACACAATCTAGGAGGAGAAGGCTACTCTCTTGCATTCTAGGAGACTCTAGGATCGAGCTTTTATTTCGTTTTTCTCCAAAGAGGTGGGTGTTTCTCATGCTTCTAAATTAGAGATCATGCTAGGAGTGAATTGAGTAATTATTAAAGAGCAACTAGTTGAAATTAATGTTTGCCTAATTAGAGAGAAATTGATAATCTAGTAGATGTGTATTAATTTGGTTGCTAGATTGATTAATTATGAATGAAAGTGGATGTTTCTCGTATTTCTAGAAGTAGACATCATGCTAGGTATGTTTTAATGAAATTATATGAATCAACTAATGAAAAATGAGAACCATGCTTGTTTAATTAAAGTAGAGTGATAATTTAGAGATTAATTGATGGATTGATTGCTAATAAATAATTGTTAATTTATGTGTTAGAATTCTCCATTTTGTATGTGCTTCATGAATGTTATAATAAATAAAAAGAATTGTAATTGCAAATAGTTGATTGAATCCATCATGTGTAATTAGTTGACAAAAATAGAATTTTTAATTCTTTTTAGAAAAGATGAATTTTGTGTTCTAAAAATGTGATAGGATGTCAATAAGAAAGAAAACGAAAGAACGTAGTGATTTGGTGAAAACATAACTCTAATTATGAAGAGATGTGCTGTTGTTCTCAATGTCGAAATTGTGGACATAGAACACAAACTAGGACTAAAATACATGTTTTATAGAGCTAATAATGCTTATAAAAATTCTGGTTTGCTGTAGATTTATTTCTGTTTAATTCTGGAAAAATTTGCTTTCAGAAGAGAAGAAAAGAAATAATTTGTTGTGAGAATTCATGAATTGTAGATATGAACAGAGAACCAACTCAAAACTCAATTAAATTACTTTCAAATCAATATGGCCACTTAGACCAATTGGTCGGTAGAGTCTTCAGTCGCTACAGTAAGGGGGGCTGAGTCATGGGTCACGGGTTCGATATTGAGAATGGAGCTTTCCATTTTGTGTTTTTTTTTAAAAAAAAATCTGAAATACCGAGAGTTGATACATAGGAATAATAACCTCTATTCATATTGCCTTGGTGACTTGGCGCAATGGTCGTGTGTGCTGTCCTTTGGGCCGCTGGTTGTGGGTTCGAATCTGGTTGGGGGTTTGGATTTAAAAAAATATTTTTTTGGGAATTTAATATTATTTTGAATTTTAAAAATAGATTAAAATTTAGAAAAAATATGGAATAAATTACTGAAAATTATTTGGACTTTATGAGAAAAATTTGTATAACTTTTGATAAAGCGTAATTGAGAAATTGAGGCTTTTTGCAAGAAAGGACTTCTTTTTAAAATTAAATTGTCTTTTAAACAAAGGAAAAATAAATGAGATTTTTTTTGAGTTATAAAGATGAGAATTAGTAAGGAAGAATTTTTGAAGTCGTGATTCGTGTAATTAATTGAACGTATAAATTCTGCTTTTAGTATGAATTGAAATGAGAATAATAGATTCGTGGAATAAATGAACTATGGAATACTACTAGTTGAAACTTATTATTCTTACGCATAAATTGTACATGAAATTGAATTATTGATTGTGATGAGTTATGAAAGACGTGGATACATGAATACTATGCTTATGAAATGTGAATTGTGATTAATCATGAAAAAAAAAACCTTATGAGCAGGAAAAGCTCGATGTTGTAACTATGAGTGGAAATTGACAACTAGGGTATAGCCAAGCCTTATACTGGCAATAAAAGAAATGTGAAAATGATATTTGAGATGAAAAGACCAAGGTTTGGGTCATGTGAAATAAATGAATAAGACCGGTATAGTGGGAGTGCTAAACCCTAAGGGATTGATTTTATTCATGATTCAGTTAAACTAAGGATTAGATACATAGTAAAGATGTGATGAAAAGAGAAAATATTGAGTATGAGGGCCATTGGATTGGCGGCGTGAGAGTATTCACAGGATGTCCCATGATGCGTCGTGATAGGGTGTGGATACTGCTCCAGAGTACCGTCCTGGTGGCGACGCTCGTGGGATGTTTGACGACTGCGAGCGGTGTCATGTCTATGGTAGGAGCTGAATTACCATAGGATGCCTGCATGATGAGTCATGTGTCAGTGCGTTGGGATTCCTTCCAGGGTGCCTAGACATGAGTTCGTAGATCAGAAAACATCTAGGATACTTACCGTAGTTACAGTAGTAGATTAAGTCATGGCGAGGGATTGAACCCTACAAGATGAAGAACGGTTAAGGGCTTGCCCTCGGACCTATGTAGTATGAGCTGCATAGACTCTGAACAAGTGTGCATTAGTGTCATGTAATACAAATAATTGCATTAAGGACTAAGTGCACTTTCACAACACTGCATCAATAGGATAGTCCCTTTAGCTTTGTTTGTGAACAAGTGTATGGTTTGCTAAGTATTGAGAATCGTTATACTGTTTCCGGCATAGAGAGGATGGTAGTGTATAATATTTCGTTAGTTGAATGAACTGACGCGCCCACAATTTTACATGCAGGGTAAAGATGCTTGACAAATTGAAGTATACATGCTGCTCAAGGATTGATTCAATTGTTGTTTTATGTAATTACTGTATATTTGCTTCCGCTATAATAATGTAAAGGTGTAATGTAACTCTGATGTAAGAAATATTTTTATTTCCTTGTAAAATTGTACGAAAGAAGTGTAAAGATCCTGTGGAACTTCGAATTCAGTTGTATTTTGGAATTCGGGGTGTTACACCCTAATTCATGCATTGAGGCACTTGGGCTGCTGAGGAGAGAGCGGAAGGGAGATTGGAGATGTGGGAGGATCTGAGCCATTCATCACGCTAGTGCGCGATTTATGTAACGATCCAGTGGCTGCTAGTCATCTTCACATACCCCCTAGTCGGTCGACCATTCTGCCGTGCTCCTCTTGCCGCCTTAGGTGACAGAGCTCGGCATGGTTCTTTTGGAGAGGGAGGAGCTCGGCGAAGCTCGTTGGGGTGCGCAGCGGAGCTTGGACGAGCTAGGTGAAGAAGCTCAGAGGGACTCGTTTGTCTTGGTTGGCGTTTGAGTTGAGGCTTTGGTAAAGGTGGGGGAGCTCGGTGATGAGGCTGCTCGCTTTGCTAGGAGGCAGCACGGCAAGGAGCTCGACGAGGAGGCAAAACTGCAGGAGAGCTCGGTTTTGAAGGCAGCTAGGTAAGCGAGTTTAGCTCGGCGTAGACAAAGAAGGAGTTCGGCGGAGGCATTTTGAACTCCTCACAGCTCGACGAACAGGAGACACAGCTCGGCGAATTGGAGGAGGAGCAGCTCAGTAATGAACTTGAGCTCGTTGAAGAAAAAAAATCCATTGTCTTAAGCTCGGCGAACGTCACTTTGAGCTTGGCAAGAGGGAGGAGGTCAGAGTGTTCATCTGTCAAGGAATGGTCGACATCTCTGTTCGGCGTAAGCTAGGCGAGAGAGGAGCTTGGCCAGTTCAGAGCTCGGTGGTATGGAGCATGGTAGAGGAGATCGGCGAGGTTTTGAGCTCGACGAAGCTTCGAGCTTCAGTGAGGGAGCTCAGAGATCATGGAGGCGGTGAGCTCGGCGACAATGGCGGGGGGTTCGGCGAGAATGGAGTTCGACAAGTTTGGGGGAGCTCGGGTTTTTGGAGAGCGGGTTTTGGCGAACGACGTGGCGCCTTTCACGAGCACAATGGTGAGGCAACACGTGGCGTTTGACCGTTGACTGATGACTGGTCAACACCATTTTGCCCCTATTTCGTTCGGATTCCCGTTTGCTCGACCGATTTTGGCGAACGAAGTGGTGCCTTCGGCGAGCGCTGGCAAATGATGTGAGGCGACACGTGGCATTTGATCATTGATTGGTCAACACCATTTTGCCCTTCTTTCATTCGGTTCTTCATTTGCTCGGATCTAGCATCCGAACGTTGGAGTTGCTTCGGTGAGCTGCATTGTAACTAGCTTTCTCAGTGCTACAGAGATTCGATTAGACTGTGTAACACCTTGTTTTCAAAGCTGACTCGAAGACCTACAATTTCTCTTCAGAAGTCATATGAAGAATCATCCTTTTTCAGGGTCAAAATAGGCCCGCAATATCTTTGCCTCCACGGAGCTGATAAGAGCTTTGTATGACTTTTGGGAAGATCCATTATTGGAGGCGAGTTTGGGGAGCGTCTCTAGACGAGTTAGGCTCCTAACTTGCTGTTGGTGAAGAAGAGGGTCACTCCGGGCGAGCGTGATGAAGAGTATCACCGAGCTATAGGAGACAGTCGTTCAGGAGGTGAGCAAGATGAAGAGAATTGATAGGCTCTAGGAGAGAGCCGTTCAGGAGGCGAGTTTAGGGAGCAGCTCTAGGGTCAAGTTGAGCTCCGAACTCGTTGTAAAAGAGAGTCGCTCGGGAGGTGAGAATGATGAAAAGTATCACCAGGCTCTAGGAGAGAGCCGTTCGGGAGGCGAGTTTGAGGAGCAACTTTAGGGGTGAGTTGGGCTCCGAACTCATTTGGAAGAAGGCCGCTTGGGAGGCGAATTTAAAGAGAAACTCTAGGGGTGAGTTGGACGTTGAACTTGATGTTTGAGTTCGACAGATTTGTGGACGAAACCCGAGGAGGGGGTTGGCACCGACCTTGCCATTTGGACCTGTCAGGTTTGTAGAGGCGACCTGAGGAGGGGGTTGGCACCGACCTTGTCGTTCAGACCCTTCAAGCTTGGGGAGTCAATCTTGAGGTGGAAATTGGCCTCCAAACATGCTGTTTGAACCCAGCAAGCTTGTAAAGGCAACTCGAGGAGTGGGTTAGATGTCATATTCGATGCTTGAAGGTGAACTGGTTGCAAGAGAAGCTCTTTGGACGAGCTGGGCTCCAGCACCATCGCATGGAGTTAAGGAGTTGCTGGTGTGGCTCGAAAGAGGAACTGAGCATGGATCTCATTGATGAGGGTTGTCGAGCCAAGGAAGCAGCTCCAGGTGTGAGCTAGGCCTTAGATTCAGTATGTTTGAGTCAAATTTTGGAGATAGCCCTGGAAAAGAGCTGGTCTTCGAACTTGCTCGTTGCAAAATTTAACCAGTAGTGGGAATAGTTTGAATGGTCGTTTCGAGCCCCGAAACCGCATACTTACAAGATGTGAGGGCAATTTCGAACCGTGATTGTGAAATTCGAACCAGTTGTTTCGGAGTTATCAACGAGTTGTATGAGAAATTCTAAATGGTGAGCCACTTCGCACTTGCTTGTTTGCAAGCGACTAAAGCAGCATCGAACCAAGTGTTGGACTCCAAACTTGTTGTTTGAAAGGATCAACGAGTTGTAAGAGCACTTCCAAATGGTGAGCAGCTCCACACTTGCTTGTTTCCAAGCGGCCAAAGCGGCGTCGAATCCTGGACTCCAAACTCGTCTTTTGAGCCTAGCAAGTTATGGGAGCAGCCCTGAGGGACAAGCTGGACTCCGAACTTACCTTTTAACGAGTCATATATGTGACTCAGGGAGATAGACATGAGGCCAATGCAATGATCTTTATAAGAAAAAAGCTAAGTTTTATTGAAACAAACTAAGTGGTTGCCTTGAAGGGGACGGGCCGTTATTACATGCTTTGGCCGTACCGCAAGTGGCGGCCTTATTGAAAGCTGAAAATCTACTTATACAAGAGGGTGTTAGGCACCCTCGTGGTACTTCATTCGATGCTCTGTATTCCAAATCCATCTTCCCAGAATATGGGGATCTCCTTGAGTTCATCAACTAGTTCAGGAAGGACTTGATTGTTCTGTTGGGGGAGCTCTAATGCTTCAAGTGGGACAACCGAGCCCCCCATTGTAGTTGTGTAGCACCTCCAAGCTGTCTCTTGGTTTTCTTTGACTTTCCTTACCCTGCTGAGGTTGGGAACTTCATTTTCATGTGAAAGGCTGAGAGTACGGCATAAAGTACTGCTAGGCCTGGTCGGCCCAGAATGACATTGTAAGCGACCCTCACATTGGCGACCATGAAGTCCATTGCCTCTGTGCGGGTTGTCGGAGCTTTTCCTGCGGTCACATCAAGTGTGATTACTCCTTCGATTGTTACTGGTACCACTGAGAATCCGTGGAGAGTGTATCTAGCAGGTTTTAAACAATCTCGGGAGAGCTTGAGGCCTTCGAAGGCTTCTAGAAAGAGGATGTTGACAGAACTACCATTGTTAACCAGGATTCAGCGCATCTCGTGGTTGACCATGTGGAGACTAATTACGAGTGCGTCACAGTGAGGCATTCAGACGCCTTCTAGGTCTCTGTTTGAGAACGTCTCTGGGACTCCGAAGCTCTTGGGCGGAGGGAGGTTCTGTACTGAATTAACTTCTTAGATGAAGGTCTTTCAAGAGGAGTTCGACTCTTCCCCCATTGGACCTCCATGGAGCGAATAGAGGATTGCTCCTGGCTCCGAGTCTTGGAATCAGAGGGCTTCTTGGCCACTTATTAGCTCCCTAGGGTGGAGAAGGATCGACTCTGTCTTTTCTGACAAACTTGGCTAGGTGCCCCCATTGTATGAGCTCTTCGATCTCCTCCTTAAAAGCCCGACAGTCATCCGTGTCATGGCCATGCTCCCTGTGGAAGCAACACCACTTGTCTATGTTTCTCCTCTTCGCAGGGGTATTCATTCTAGGGTGAGTGCGATGTAACACCCCGAATCCCAAATAAGTCTGAATTCGAAGTTCCACAGGATCTTTACACTTCACTTCGTACAATTTTACAAGGAATTTAAAACTTTTATTACACCAAAGTCTTTTTACATCATAATGCAGAGGAAAGTGGATAAAATACAACAATGATAAATGTATAACTGTAACAACTTTAGCATTTAAATAATCCCCACCAACAAATTCATCTTTATATCTTCTTGTAAATTCCAAGTCCTGCATATAAAACGGTGGGCACGTCAGTTGCTTACAACCGACGAAATATTATACACGGCCATCCTCGCTATGCCGAAAATATAACGATTCTTAAATACTTTAACAAGCACAAACTTAATCACAAACAAAGCTAAAGAGGGATTATCCTATTGATGTCGTGGGTGTTGTGCACTTAATCCTTAATGCAGTTATTTATATTAAATGACACTGATGCACACTTGTTCGAACATATGCTTCCCATTCTACATAAATCCAAGGGCAGGCCCTTAACCGTTCTTCATCTTGTAGGGTTGATTCTCTCGCTATGAGTTAAACTACTACGGTAACTACGATAAGTATCCTAGATGTTTTATAAGTTACGAGCCCATGTCGAGACAGCCTGGAGGGGAATCCCACGTCGTGACATGACGCATCATGTAGACAGCCTATGGACAATTCGCCCCCGTCATGGGATAATGGCACTACATAGTCACTAAGCACCCCACAAGCGTCGCTATGGTCCCGATAATTCCGGAGATGTATTCACGTCATGACATGATGCATCATGTAGACATCCTGTGAACACTCTCACACCGTAGATCCGAGGACCTCATACTTGTGTTTTTCTCTTACTTTCATCACATCTTCGCTATAGTGTCGTCCTTACATTTTTAGTTTATTTTAGAAGAAAATCATCACAACCTAGAGCTAGCTTACCCTACCGGACTTAAACAATACAAAAGAGACAATCAACCTAACTAGCTACTTTTCGAGAGATGCTCAACCCACACTGGTTCGCTCTCAAATTCATTAATAAATATTGCCGGTCCCTAGGGTCTCGCCTAGCCTCTAGATTCCAACAACTATCCCGTTCTAGAGATCAACAATATTTCATATTCAATTTCAAAATAATACCTCAATTTCTTTATTCACAATCTCTTTCTCAAAGAGAAACATTACTTTTACTAGTATAATGTACGTGCGATGCACGTCTAAAAAAAGTAAAGTCATCAAATTAAATGAATATATATTGAATAAGAAAAAAAATAGTTTATATTTGAATGTTTTGATTTGGGCTACACGTGCGGTGCACATTTATATTTGTTGGATATAGTTTGAACTTGTATTATATGTGTTTATATAGTTACAAAATTAGGGTTTGTTTGTTACAAACCCCAACTCTCCCATTAAAATATTAGAGATAATCTCATAACATGAAGTATTTCATTTCGACTTTTTTTATTAATTTAATCATTCATAACATTGTGTGCATTTCAAATATTCTCATAATCAAATAATAAAATCTATAGATTCTCAACGAGAAGCAAATCCAATTGTAAATCAAATTTTTATAAAGTCTAAACAATTTTAGAAAAATAATAGAATTTTTCCCAATTTTTATTTCACTTAAAACTCCAAAAAACAAAAAAAGGAAAAAGAAAATAAAAAAACTACAAACAAAGGCCAGGGCCGGATTCGAACCCAAACCAAACACCCCCGCCTGTAAACAGTAACCGACCCAATGCGCACCCGAAAACCGATTGGTCCAAAGTGACTAACTGATATGATATTGCTCATTTGCCTTATGTGTTGACTGTACTATGATTTCAGAAAAAAATGAAAATTCAATAAAACAGAGCCTCTAACGAGACTCGAACCCAGAGCCAAAGCCTCCACCCATGAACAGTAACAGACCCAAAGCGCACCCGAAGACCAGTAGGTCTGAGTGACTAACCGATATGATAAGTGTTAAACTCTCTTTATATGCTGACTGTACCAAATTTGAGGGGAAAAAATCGAATTTCAAGACAAAACAGAGTCTCTTCAATTAGTTTGTATTCACTAAAAATCTTAGGTAGTGTTCTTTTTCTCCTCTTATAAGAGATTTACCTCTTGTAAGAGGTGGTCCCCCTTTTACAAGAGTTTTTTTAGTGTTCTTTTTTTTACCTCTTATAAGAGATTTCCTTCAAAATTGCTTCTAAACCTAAATGGCTTCTACTAGCCTCTTTCAAAATCTTAAAAGTCTTCTATAACTTAAAATGACTACACTACCCCTAAATTAATTATACCTAAACTGGAAGAATTAAAAGAAAAGGAAATACCCCACCTTCTTTCCCTAGAAAAGAATGAATTTTTATGTATGTGACAAAAACATGTTGTGCGCTGAAGACTGCAATTATCCAGAGGCAGAATTTTTGTCGATGACTGATGTAAATTATTCCTTGTTTGCGTTTGTTGTCTAGGCATTCTTTGCACAGGTTATTTATCATTTTGATTGGTTCCTTATGTTCTTGCGGTAAAGGTATGGTTGGTATGTGCTGGTTTTAGGAAGGCTTGTAATCTGGGTATATTTCAGTATTTGTTCCATTGGAGTTTCAGTTTCGTTATAAAGTTTGTAGATTAAAATTTTGTTCGGAATGGTGTTCAGATTTTCCATATTTGATTTAAGCGAACTCAGCAATGTGTCATTGATTCTTTTGACCAGAATCCAGACATGTTAGTTGAATGATCATACGTTAGCTTTTCTTTTTATCTAAAACTACATGATGGATAAACTTGTTTAAAAACTTTACGAAATAAGCTTGTAGTGAAATTTGTTGTAAATTAAATCTTATAAATAGAGAAATTATATAGTAAGGGCAAAAATGTGTAAAAGTAGAGAAAAGGCTCTTGTAAGAGGTGAAAAAAAAACATAAATCTCTTATAAGAGGTACTTATAAGAGGTTATTTTTATATAAAAGAACACCTCAAAAAGAGGCTCTTACAAGAGGCTCTTATTGTAAACCTCTTATAAGAGGTTACCTCTTATAAGAGGCAAAAAAAAGAACAGTCCCTTAGTCTTTTCTCCAGAATACGTTCTATGAAAATACAGTATAGTATATTTATTTAAACCTTATAAAATTTTCATTTTTAACCAAGTAACAAAATTTTCTCCCGAATTATATTGAAGAACTCATAGTGTCAATTTCCAAACAAAGTGTTGTCTCTCATCAAGACTCCTTTATAAAATTTCTTATACTCACAAAATATATATATTAATGAGCCTATTTCCACATTTCTCTATTATAATAGCATTTTAAAAACTATTTTCATACATATTACATTATTTTGACCATTGTAAAAATATTCTACCATGCATAATTTTTCATTTCAACAAAAAATATTTTTCTTTCTAATTCAACAAGAGTTCTAGAGTATATGATTCACAATAATATTTCCACACATCATAACACAATTAGATCAAAATTATGCAATCTACAATTAACATACCAATCAAAATTTAACATTTAAATTATATATTATCTAGCATGCAATCTACTATTAAAATTAGAAAGGATTTAAGAAACACCGACCCAAGAAATATGATTTCTTAGCAATTGAACTCCTAAAATAAAAAGCTCCTAGTAGCAAAAACTCCTTCAAAGGCTCCAAGAGAAGTCCCAATCGGCCTCTTCGAAATACGTGCACAAGGAAAAGCACCCAACTCCATGAACAAAGTACAACTCAGAGTACACCAGAAAGCCAAGTCCACCCTTCACTGTTTGGTTTCTATTGGATTGGAAAAGGGAGTTGTGTGTGTGTGTGTGTGTGTGTGTGTGTGTGTGTGTGTGTGTGTGTGTATATGTGTGTATATATATATATATATATATATATATATATATATATATATATATATATATATATATATATATATATGCATACACATATATTGTATGGTGAGTAGGTGGAGAAGCAAAAGCGGATTAGCTGGACTGGTTGGTTTCGGAAATGAACACAGAAATAAAAGGAGGAGGAATGAGGAGAAAGTGTGAAGAGGGTATTTTATAGAATAGTGGAGTAGTTAAAACAACTACTCTCCACTAGTGCACCCACTAATCCACTCTCTAATTCAAAACTTTTGTTCTTCCCTCCATCCAAAACAGCTGGCCACTTTGAAGTGTGCACATTGCACGTGTGCACGTGTACGTGCTTTGTGTACATTCGCAAAAATTAATTATTTATTAAATTAAAACATATGTTTATAAATATATATATTAAAATTAGTTTAATAAAAAATTATAAATTTCATGCACGAACAAAATAGACACACATACATACTTCATGAAATTTTATTTTGAAATACAATGCAACTAACACGTGCATTGCAAACACGTGTGTCGCACGTAAAAATATTAAAATACGAAATCGAATTTATCAACGGGAAAATATTAAAGAAAATCAAAATAAAACATAAGAAAAATATATTTAATATACACATTCAATAATGTAATCAATACGTACATTGAAAACACGTAGACCTCACGTATAATAATATTTTAATCAAAATGAGAGAAAAATGTATTTCCATTTATAAAATAAATTCGAATACGTCTTTGAATATATAATTGAAACACATAGAAAATATTGCACGTAGCGGTGGAAAATATGTAATCGATACGTGCATCGATAACACGTATAAAACACGTAAAAATACAGATATTGAAATTTAATATTTGAGTTGACTCAAATAGAATAGAAAAGATTTTGAGAATACGAAAAATGCATAAATAGTCGGAATCCAAAATACGTAGTGAACACGGTACGGATATTACCCGTAATGGTACAAAATAAACTTGCGTAATACAAGAGGGGCAAAATTGTTATTTCCAATTTTGCTGGGTGTTACACGCGGAGTAGCCCTTCCTTGTCCACCTTCACGAGAACTGTTGATATACTGATATTGAGGGGGGTGAACTTTTCAAAACGAGGAGCAAGGCGGCGCTGACCATTATCGTCTTTCTGGAATTTATGGGATCCTTCTTCGTTTGTACTCTTCCGTTTGTTATCGAAAGATGTATCTTCTCGACTGGGGGGGGGGGGTTGAGAGCCTCTTCAGCTTGAATGTATTTCTGACTCCTAAGCAGAAGTTCCGAGAAGTTTCGGGGAGGATTCTTGGCAAGGGACGCCTTTAGGTCGGCATGGTTGATGTTGTGTCTGAATGCTCTAGAGGCTACTGATTGGTCGAGAGAGGCGATATACCGAGCTTCGGCAGTAAAATGCCAAACATAATCTCTTAGGCATTCTCCTTTCCTTTGACTGAGGGCTAGCAAGAATGCACTTGTTTTCTCAGCTCGACAGCTGCTAACACGCGAGTGAGGAAGAGCTCCTCAAACTAGTCAAATGAGAATATGGTGGCTGGGGATAAACGGGAGTACCATTCTCTCGCTGGTCCCCTCAACGTTCTGGGAAGGCCTTACAGAGGAGCGCATCTGAGGCATGATGGATCATCATGAGGGTTTTAAAACTTTCAATATGATCAACTCGGTCCGACTCCCTGTTATAGGATTCAAAATGAGAAGGCTTGAAGGTCTCGGGGACAGGGGCTTCCATGATGGTTCTGAAGAATAGGGGTCTGCTCGGTCGGAAGTTCTTGGATTGTTGACTTTCTTCGAGGTTGATCTTGCTAAAGCGCCTCTCCATCTCTCGAAGACAGCGATGAGCCGGGCCGTCTCTCTGGTCGGATCTAATCGACCCTCGAGATTCTCCTTCATGAGTGTTGGCATGACGATGGCTATGTGCTTGTCGGTTGTGATTTGGAGCAAGGTTAAGGACACGCAAGATGTCAACTTTAAAATTATGGAATTCTGCCTGGGTGACCGGTACCCCTCCATCCTGGTGAACCCTTGGCGCTGATCGGCTCACAGCAGTGTGGCTTTTTTGTTGTCGACAGGGAGGATACCCCCCCTCCCCCCCTTGGGGAGGCACGCCTTATAGATTTCGGCCTCCAGGGAGAACGACTCCTATGGCTTTGTTGGTGTATGCCTTAAAGGCCAGTTGTGTATTGACATTACTAGTTTACATTATATCATGACATTTATTTCATATTTAGGCATTTCATTAATTGTGTTATTTATTATGAATTAAATGAACATAATGAAGTCCTTAGAATAGTAAGTTCAATGTCATGAGATATCAAGTGCATGACTTGATTGTGATATCCTATTGGCTGAAATCAGAACACTGTTCTTAAATTGCCCTAGTCAAGTATTATTATGAATTAGGACAATGATAATACATAGAGACTAGTGTGTGCATAGATTGATGACCATTCTCACGTGTCATGGATATGAGATATCAAATCTTCACATTGGTACATATTAGAGTAATAATGTACTGGACTGACCCACCATGAGAACGCTGCATGGATCGTTACATGAGTGTCATAAGTAGTTCTCACAGTGATCATGATGTACGTGGTCCTTTGACTTGAAGTCACTACGGTTCCCTATATGAGAAGTTATATGTTTTAATGCCGTGAAACATTGCATGTAATAAGATGATTATAAAGTTGACTATTGGATATACTACAAATCATGCGGAGGGATGTGAGTGACTTAGATAGGATTTATCCCTCTTACATAACATGAACGATATCTACGAGCCCCTTGATTGAGTAAGACTGCAAAAAACATGGCTGTGCTCAAATGAGTCAATATAAGATATTGAACTCATTTGTTTTAGTAAGTCTACTCAGACATCAAGAAACCAAAGATTGAATTATACAAGAGTGACATGCTCTATGCCTTGTGGTCAATTAAGATATTTGGACAAAGGGAATAGACTACATGCTAACATTGGTCACGGATAGGTTATGTCAAATCACTGACATTCATGTTACTTGAGTAGTAGTGATGTATTATTGTCAACGTAATGGGAACCTACATGGTCACACACTTATAATGGATCGAAATTGGGATTTAAATTTATAAGATGAATTTAATTAGGGATCCAAGTAAGACTTGAACTCCTGACATTGATTGGATATTTAATTAGATTAAATGGACCGACTAAAGTTTAAAGGCCCATACACGAATCTGACCCAGGTTAGATTGTGAGCCCAACAACCTCATTACTCTCTTAGGGTTGGTTCTCTGCACATATATATATGATATGTATCTGTGGAAAAGTCATACATGAAAAACTCTAGTCGTCACAGAAAGTGAGAGAGAGAGAGAGATCGTGAGGAGGAACATCCATTTCCCACAACTAGCACCGCGGTCTGAGGGAGAGCCATTTTTCGTTCCGTTTGTGTGGATACCGTAGAGGCACCGCAATATCGCAGTGTTGTAATCGGCATACTATGGAGACAGCAGATCCATCTTTAAGGTATAACTACTAAACACGATTTTTGGTTTTCACATGGATCCATGACTATGTTTCAATAATTTTGTAATTTTTTCGCTATGTATTTAATTTGTGATTGCCTTCGAAACCTAACAGTTTCTCTGGTGTTCTGGATGAAGGTCCTCGTCACGGGCTCGCCTCTCATTCAAACAGGTTCGAAGGTCAATCCCTTGTTGGTGGTTGACGATGATTTGACGGAAGTCTCTTGAAACCTGAGGACCTTGCGAGGCCATCGAGTTGGTGGAAGGATTGTGGACCGAGACATGGTCATGGACATGGGGCGAATCTATTGGGGAGACGGCTATTCAGGTTGAGGCTGCTGATCTTGTTGATCTTGTTGAGGGGGAATATCCTCAAGTGGAGGATGTGGAGGAAGATGGGTGGCTCTTCGGCTTAAAGCTGCCGCCTTCCCTTTTTCCTTTGAAAGCATTGCTGGAAACTACTTTCACCGGCAAGTATGGTCGGATTGCTTTTTTTGATTCTCACAGACGGCGCCAATTTGTTGCTACTAATTTTGGTGTGGGAGCAAACAGATGATTTGTGAATTCTTTTGGAACCAATAAAAGCTAACAATTTTTACTACTTGCCGATGTTGACCGTTCTCAACGTTGCTGTAGACTTGTAAAAAATTTCGAAACACTGAGATTGATTCCGGTGACGAACCCTCCAACACTCAAGTCATTAATCTGAAGGATTAGGAAAGAGCTTTTTTGGAGAAAAATACTGATTCTCTGATTCTGACAGGGTAGGGGTATTTATAATTGCCTTTGGGACCAGTTTCGAGATAATCATTTATCTCTATTTTCCGGTATTTTTGAATAGGAAATAGAGTTTAAATTTACTTCATGATAAGAGATTTGATTTAAACTATCACTTAGTGATAACTATGAATTCAAATCACTATTTAAATGATCCAGATTTATCTATAATGGACTCTCATCCTAATCCAGTTAGGCAGATCCGTTTGTGGGTTATTGGGCTTGAAAAAGACCCGGTTCCTATTTCGGAACTATTTGACTATTTATAGTGGAAATTACTTTTTTTTTTCAATGAGAGTTTTGAAATTCGTGCTAGATTTGAACGGTCCGATTTGGTTGTATTTCTAGCTATATTAATAGCATTTCTATTTTTTTATTTGAGTAAATGAATCGGGCCGGGTTGGATTGAATAAGAGCGTTGCAGTGCACGTGGCTTTAAGTATAGATCAGGGGCAGTTTCGATCGAGAGAGTTTCGATCGGGAGAGAGAGAGAGGAATTAAGGAAATGGGGGAGAGAGAGATTGAGGGTTTGGTGCGGTTGCCGGAGGAGGAGGAGGAGGAGAGAAGGGAGCTAGAGAGTGGGATGGAAGGGGACGGTGAGGATGACGGCGGAGATGAGATGGATGCGAATCTTAAAGCAGGAGTTGGAGGAGTTCATGAGTTAGAGCATTCGTGGACGTTCTGGTTCGACAATCCGTCCGCGAAGTCGAAGCAGGCGGCGTGGGGGAGTTCGATTTGTCCTATCCACACTTTCTCCACTGTTGAAGATTTCTGGAGGTAAAAAACCCTAATTCTTGTTCCCCTTTTGTTGCTAGGGTTTATTAATTCTTGATGTTTCTTGGATTAAGTTAGTTTTTTTATGATCAGTTTATTATTTTGTTTCTATTGTAGTCAATTCTATTGTTTTTAATTATTATTTTTAATTTTATATAGAGAATTATTTGATATGATCTTGTAGTCAATTAATGAGGTGTGTGATTGTGACATATTTAGAGATTTGTTTGTTTGTTTGTTTTTTGTTTTTCGTTTTGTTTCTATTGTAGTCAATTCAAGAGGTATGTGATTGTTAGGGGTGGGGATGACAATGAAAGTATGTGTTTGTGGATATTATGTGACATTATAGACGGAGTGGTCTTGTATACCGGGCTTTGATATCATCACATTTAACATTGTAGATATCATTAATTATCATTACTATCACATTTATTCTGCTGTTTATTTAGCATTTCTTGGGTAGAAAACCTTTTTTTTCTTCTTGGATAGCACATGGAGGTGGGGGTGATGAGTCCAGGTTGCCGTAGGCATCGTGTGACATATGGGATGAGTGGTCTCGTTGATAGATCATGGCTTGGCAGTTTTATCTTCATTAGTGTAATAGTAGCACATTCGCCATGTAGTTCTTTTCTCCTATCAAAATAGGGTTGTATATGGAGCATGAGTCATAGTAAAATTTACCTACTTAGCAATTTCTACAATTGGATGTTTGTAGTCTGATCAAATCTCCTTAAATTGGATCCACATATCTAATTAAGGTAAATCACATCAAACCGTTAAGATCAGTTTTGAGGCTTGAACAATGTGGTGAGGCTTAGCTCGTGTTGCTTTATTTATTTATTTATTTATTTATTTTTTAATGATTCATTGAGGTGGATATAACATTTCTCTTTATGAAAGTGAGAAAACTATTCACCACAAAGGTGAATCCATGCCCAATGGGCCAATTGGGTAGCGAGCAAGTGTTCTTTCAATTGTTTAAGTTTCTCCTCGGAGACTTAATTCAATATCTGGAACTTTTGGGCATTAGCAATTCCCTTCATAAGTGTTGAATATGGTGTCTTCTCTATTGGCTAGAAAGCTTGCATATGTTAGCATGACCAATATGCTACCTCATGTTCTCTCCAGAATTGGTGCATCTTCAATACATAAGGATGCGAACTTGATAGGTTTTGTATTTCCTTACTTGGGCATGGTAAATTATTGATTGTTATACGCCAACTTTTGGGGACACTTTGTTTTAAATGAAATTGCATTGTCCAATGCTACTGTACCATGGAACTGCGATATTCCTGTTAAAACTCTAGCATCGGCATTCTACCCTTACATTTGAAAAATTAATAATACTTTGGAACTTGCAGTTACTTAACATCTATCATCTATGCTTATGTTGACCTCCCAATGGCCATATGGAATACTAGATTTGAATCCATAAGTAATTACCAAATTTGATTCTATTGTTGAACATGCATGTGGTGCTCAATTGTATATTTTGTAGTAGCCAGTGAGTAAAGAATGGTTAGTCTATAAATTTGAAAGGTGGAAATGAGATTTGGAATCAGATTAATATGAAACTAATTGGTCAAACTTTAAAATTGTATGAATAAATGAGGGTATAGTTCACGTTGATGACAGATGAGGGTATAGTTTACGTTGATGACAAAACATTGTTTCTGTCATTTTAGTAATAGGAACAATCATTCATCATGATTGGGATAATGAAGAGGATATTGCCATTTTGCCACATGGTCACAGCTGGATGGTTCAAAGGGAGGGAAATAAATTCTTCTGGAGTACCAACTTACTATTTTTTCACAAAACACCTCAATTTTTTAATGAAACTATTGTAAGAATTATTTTTCGATCAACCATGCTCTATGGGTCAAATGTTGTGCAAATGAAGATTAAGCGTGGGGAAATGAAGATGTTGCTGAGGGCTAATGATAAATCTAAAAGTAAAATTTTGAAATGCAGGTATCCATAAGAAACGAGGAGCTATAACTGATGGTAAGAGGGACTGATGACTCAGGTCAGGAAGAGTAATAGAATCAAAAGTTAGCTAAGCAAAAAAGGTGTTGGCTTAGAACTAAGTGGACATGAGTTGCAGTAGTTAATTAGCATAGAAAATACAATTACAGTTATTTCTTATGAAAGAATTACCTTCAATAGATATGAATAAAGAAAATGGATTTATAAGGTCCACCTGAGGATCATACTAGAGGATTTATGTTGTTCTCTTGCAATCTAACTGATTCTCTGTTATTGTTTAATTTTCCGCTAACAATTATTTTTTTGCATCGAAATGTATTTCATACATGTTTTGGAATATGATTTCATTTTGGATCCCTGAATTTAATTATGGAATGTTCATTCTGAATGTTTTCCAGCCTTTACAATAATATTCATCATCCAAGCAAGTTAGTTGTAGGAGCAGACTTCTATTGCTTTAAGCATAATATTGAGCCAAAATGGGAAGACCCAGTTTGTGCTAATGGAGGGAAATGGACCATCAGCTGTCCACGAGGAAAATCTGATACATTGTGGTTACATACTGTATGTTCCTTGGCCTCAAAATGAAATCTTTTAGTTGCTAAATGTTATATTGCTGATAAATTCTTTATATTGTCTTCTAGCTGTTGGCACTGATTGGCGAACAATTTGACTATGGTGATGAAATTTGTGGGGTAGTTGTTAATGTACGTGGCAAGCAGGAAAGGATTGCCCTGTGGACAAAAAATGCACATAATGAAGCAGCTCAGGTATTAACTAATGCGACGACAGATTTGAAAATACTAATTTATTGGGTTCTAAGTAAATTATGTTTTTGAGCTTTGATGTAAATACGGTATATAGTAGTGGGTGAAGTTTTACCATTTTCTCAGTGGCCTGTCAATGGTATGCAGAATGTAAATGGAGTCCATCATAAATTTGTTGGAAGAACTACAATGGTCCCTACTGTCAAAAATTTGAATCGTTGATAAAATTATACCCATCCTATATCTTATCTTTCTTTTTTCTTTTTTAATTTTTTTCTAAACGATCCTTATTGCTAAAAGTGGAAGTTCAGAGAAAATGGGAAGGCCCGGAGACAATAGTTATGTACACAAATATAATACATGTTATTTGACTCCATCATTCTGAAACCTCTAGTGTTCTAATGGAGACAAGTAGTCTAAAAACTTGAAATCTTATGTGAGTAGGTTTAGAGTTGTCATGATTCACAACCTTAATATACTGGGATCGTTGTCAAGTTTTGAATAAAATTTACATTGTTTATATTACTTTGAGACTATGAGTTACTGAGCTGGATATTAAAACATTTATATGGCCTTTACGGATTATCTTTCGGTCTGAGGTGGGTGAAAGGTTCTACTTATTCAGTGAATAATAGGATTGAAAGAATGCTATTGCCATATGAGTCATGTGATGTATGATTACCTTAAATGCAGCATCTATCATTTATAAGTCACCGATGGTAATGGAATTAGAAAAATATAAATAACCTATTGTAAGGCTTGAACATAATTAACCTATTACACAATTGTGATAAGAGGATTGTACTAACCATGTATTGCGGAACTGAATTCTTATTGAGACACAAGTTAGTTCGAGAAAAAAAATGATGTGATGGAATGATTAGAAGTATATACTCTAATGAGTACTATTTTAGTTTTAACATATACTTTCTTTTTCCCTAATTGGTAAACAAATGGGTTGGTCCCGTAGGGTTTTAGCATAAATGCTCAATGATAGACGGATCAGGCACTTCAGAAGGAAACATAAAATCAACCTATATTTTAGGTGGGTAGGACTTTCGAACTTGGTATGTATTGACTCAAGGTGGTCTTTTGTTGGCCCTTGTACAATACAGTGGGTCGCTGGTCAGGTTTGGGTACCAGCCTACCCAGGTCAAAGTTGCAGCCACTGTGACCTCAAGGCTCAAATAAAGATCCAATTGCATCCATCCAAGTATCATAGACGGATACACCATTTCTGTTCCTGCGTCATTAGCCAAAGTGATCATCATGTTAATTGAGAAGCACATTTCTTAGTTATAGTCATCATGTACTTAGCAAGTATGAGTAAAATCCTTACAATTCATAACTAACAATAATGTGCTCTAGTGAAAGTCTTCTTCATGTTTGACTCTGTTTTTGAATGTTATCATGGATCAGTGATAAATCATACATTCTTCTATCCTAGATCTTTACGCTCAGTTACTTGAGCAACTTTTTTGGTCAACCAAAATTCTTTATGCAGTTTGTGGTTACTTTACAAGTTTTAATTGTGCACAAAAATGGCGTAATTGCATGAAATAGCATGTATATGAAGCTTCATATGTTTTCAGATTTTTAATAGTTGGAGGGATAATCACACACTGTTATTTAAATAATCTACTGAGAAAATAATAGTAAGATTATTTAGAAGAACACCTTGGATTCTCCAAAAAATATTTTAATGTTCTGGATTATTAGCTAAATCTTTTTAATGACAAACTTTGCTAGTTTGTACACATTAAAGGTAGCATGGGCAGCTTTGCTGTAGCCATCTGTAAATAATGAACTGACATGAAAAGATAAACAATTACTGAAAGCAATTTCGAAACACTAACAAAATTGTCCTTACTTCCATTAAAGAGATTTTTTAATGGAAATTGTTGACTGTCAGCAATACTATTGAAACATAAACAATTATCTGAACTGAGAGTATCATGAACTAATATGTATGCCATAATCTGTTCGTAGTACGAGCAGAAGTGGTAAACGAAGCTAACTTTTTGCATGTTTCTTTGCTAACACCTCCATATAGGTTTTTTGCTACTTAAATTGTGACTGCTGTTTTTATTGGACAACAATAACATTAATTTTAATTTGTTGTTATGCTGAAAATTTTAAAAGGATACAGAGAATGAGTAAATAAATCTTTTATAATAGAAAGAACTAAGAAGGTTTTATGAAATATTTAATTAACGGAGATAAATTTTTTCATGTTTCTTTGCTAACACCTCCATATAGGTTTTTTGCTACTTAAATCGTGACTGCTGCTTTTAATTGGACAACAATAGCATTAATTTTAATTTGTTGTTATACTGAAATTTTTAAAAGGATACAGAGAATGAGTAAATAAATCTTTTATAATTGAAAGAACTAAGAAGGTTTTATGAAATATTTAGTAAACGAAGATAACTTTTTACATGTGTCTTTGCTAACACCTCCATATAGGTTTTAAATTGTGACTGCTGCTTTTAATTGGACAACAATAGCATTAATTTTAATTTGTTGTTATACAGAAATTTTTAAAGGATACAGAGAATGAGGAAATAAATCTTTTTGTAATAAAAAGAACTACGAAGGTTTTGTGAAATCTTTAGTAATTATTACTTTTCTTTTGGCCCATCTCAAGAGATGTTTTTAATTTAATAGAATTGAAGGGCGTAGGACAAAACCGAACTTTATAAATTACCAAATGAACTACCCAGCGTGGTGGTTGTACGACATTTCCTATTAAATGTGTTTCAATGTGTAATGCAACAATCAAGATAAGTGCTACAGGCATGTAAGTGTCCTCTTGAGGAAAACCCACTGAAAGATTGGGATTTTTTTACTTCATACTGATATGTTCGAATTCCATAGGCATGGTTGGAAGATTAAGATTTCCGAGTAGGTCCGCCATATGAATGGTACATATGGTTTTAGACAATTTATTGATTTAGTGACATTCCTGGATTGTGCCATCCCACTATTACTCATAAATTTTGTTCATATCAAATATGCTCGCTGCTTCTACAGTGTTTAGCATGTTTATGATATGAGAATCGTTTTAGTTTAAATAATAAAAGTGTTTTAAGTGCACGGCATGAGGTACAGCAAGAGGCTAGAATGCAATGGTTGTCATGAATGTGTCCATTAGTTTTTTTTAAAGGAAGAATGTAACCATTAGTTGATGGATAGTCATTTCCTAAGATCATTTTTAGGGAAAATAATCTCTTACCCAAAAATTAGAACATTATTTACCTTTAAACCCACCACATTTTAAATATACCGATAATCCCAGACTTACATTTAATTTTTTTTTAAGCCCAATACTAATTTATTATTCATATATTAATGTTTTTATAATGTATAGACCACTATAGACCATTGTACCCATCTCTACTTTGACCATTGTACCCATCCCACTATAGACCATTGTACCCATCTCTACTTTGTAAATAAAATCTATGTTTTTCCAATAAATTTCTCTCCTCTCACCGGCGTGCTTTTTCTGTTTTTCATCCAACTCAATAAAGAGTACAGACCATGTATACTTCATTTATTTTTCCTGTTTCCTTTTTTATTTATTCATCTTAAGGGGAAAATTGGTCGATCTCTCTCTCCCTTCTCGCCTTCTTCTTTTCTCCTTCGACCTCAAAAGGAATGAAGCCAGTGGCCTTTCTTTCCGATTAATTTCCAAGGGGAAATAATGAGTTTGAGTTCACCGCCATCTTTTTTTTCTACCTTCGATCCAAAAGGGAACGAATTCGTAGCTGAATGAATCACTCACTCTCCCCCTTCTTCTATTTCTCTTTAAAAGTCCAAAAAAAGAAAAAGAGAAACAAGGTGGTCAGTGTTTTAAATATCACTTGTCACAACCATTATACCGGCCATTATAACGGTTTGGATAGGTTAACGTTACTGATACGAGTGTCCTAAATGTTATTGTTATGATATATCTATCTGATTAAACATCGGGCATCATTAAAAAAAACACCATAGACATTCGGGTTAGGGTTCAAACCCAAACCCTGTTTGACCCTAGCCCTTTGTATTAAAAAGGAGGTGAAAAATTTCCGCTAAAAACCTTAATTTGTCTGATGGTTATCGCTTCCTCTCCCCAAACTTCACCGCACCATCACTCTTATTTTTATATATTGTGCGTACAAAGAGGAGATGTGGACCTAGGGGTTTTTATTTATTGAAAACGTAAAGAAGAGATTAACTCTCGGTCTTAAATTATAATGGAAAGCATTTGGGGTTTGTAATTGTAGATTAGAGAGATGGGAAAGCTAAAACTAATTATGATGGAGTTAGGACAAAGTACACGTCATATTCATTCAAATATCTTTGGCTCTTTCTATACAAGTATAATTTTAATTTTATGTTCACTATGTCTCCTTTACTAGGCTAATTTCTTCTATGAGTGTATTACAAAGATGAAAACAAATTAGTATCTTGTTGTCAGTAAATAATAATTATAATATTATTCTAAAGTAGCGCGAGCAATTTGCTTCTATGGAGTTTACAGAGAGACCTTTCAATTTGTCTTCAAGTTTTCTTTTGAAAAAATTCTTGTCCAATCTTCAAATCTTTAATATGTAGGTGTCTTTCTTTTATGTGTTAGATTTCATATTGGCGATTATTTACTGTGGTTATTACTATTATTACTTATAGTCGGTTGTTTGTATTTGTAATATATAATGTGTAAACATTATCTAAATCACATTTAGGATATTTATTTTCATCCGATATGTTTAACCAATATTTTTTAACTATCGCCAATGTATCAACGATATCCGGTATCCAATATGAAAATTTGTCTTCCGCTAAGATGATGATATTCAATAAACATTGAAGGGGATGGGAGGGGAGGAGCAGGAGGAGGCACTTTTTGAGAGAATAGGCCGCCAAGGAGGCAATTCATTTATGTCTTTTGAAAAATTAAGGTACTTCTAATGGAAGTTCTTCATTTTGTGGTTTACTAACTGTTGGAGGGGAAGGAGAAAGGGGAAATAAGGGATGATGTTTGGATTCAATAATTTGAAAGATGTGGTGGGGTTCATATGCATTTGAAGTAATCTAGGAGGGAAGCAGAGTTGATCCTTCTTATAGGTATTACAAGAAAAAATCATGAAAACAATTCTAATGAAGAAGCTATGAAAATTACGCCACTTCATTCCAAATGCAACAGGAAATACAAAATTTTGTGATAGGGATAAAATGAGAAATGCAAAAAGGAAGAAATTAAATCAGCCAATGTGTATAAATTAAAAGGAGAATTGGGTTTAAAAATACTTTAAGGTGTCGGGGTTTCTAATATTTGTAGAACCTATTGGGTTTTAAATTAAATCAGGTTTAAATTTTGGGCTAGAAATAATTTTGCACTGTTTTTAACATGTTAAATCACTTAAATGTGATGATATAGATAAAAGTTTTCGGAACATGGATGTTACTGTCAAAGCATGGTTCAAATCTTGGTCATATTCAGGAATCAGGATTTTGCCGAACGAGACACTTTACTTCCGAACTGTTTGATATTACCAACAATCAACAAGCTGGTACCCAATTCTGGGACCCTTTTTCAAATTATTAATATAGTTCAGACAAGTCTGTCTTAAGCTTAGAGACTTTTCTATGATGTTTATGGCTAAGAAGAACATTATCTTACTTTACACCTCTAACTTTGAAAAGAATAATTCTTTGAGAGAATATTGGAAAATGTAAATGCTTCATTGTCCTTTGAAACCCGGCATGATTGAATTCACTGGTACCCAATTCCGGGACCCTTTTTCAAATTATTAATATAGTTCAGACAAGTCTGTCTTAGCTTAGAGACTTTCCTATGATGTTTATGGCTAAGAAGAACATTATCTTACTTTACACCTCTAACTTTGAAAAGAATAATTCTTTGAGAGAATATTGGAAAATGTAAATGCTTCATTGTCCTTTGAAACCCGGCATGATTGAATTCACTGGACAAGGTAAAGACACGAGCACAAGTTTCTTCCTTTCCTTCAAAAAATTGGTGCACAAATACATAGTGTGAAGTTTGGTTTAAATACATTTCTTGCAAGTATGTGGAATTTTATCTCATCGGGCATGTTATTTTTATGTTATTCAGATGCACTGATCATTGTCAAGCTCATATAATGTTTTAACTTACAATACTTGTCCTCATTTCCTCTGCCTTTATGGTATGGAATACTATTAAATTAGAACTACCTAGTCTACCATAGGCTACTAAGATGGGCTCAGAATTGTTTGATCAGTTAGTGTTAGGTTTTTAATCAAATGTACACGTTCACCTGCTTATATTGACCCTTATCCTTGCTTTTCCTCTCCACCTAATTATTTCCTATTTGTTTACAGAGGCACAATTGTCAAGCCAGGCTATCATTTTATCATTCATGTATATACGAAAGAAATGATTTGTGTAACTTACTGTTTTTTTTTTCCCTTTCAAAAGAAGTGTGATAATTGTCTTAAAGTTGTGCGAGAAAAGCGCCGTATCATAGCCATTTTCAGTTAAATTTTTTTCTGTTCACTGCATCCTGTTTGTTGGTTAATCTTTCTTCTGTAGAGCTTGTGATATTCATTACTGGTTGTTTGAAGATGATAATTGACGTGTTCTATTATTACCAAATACAGCTTAGCATTGGGAAACAGTGGAAAGAGTTTCTCGATCATAATGAATCTATTGGTTTCATATTCCATGTAAGTACTCTTCCTGCATTTATATTTTCACATTTCATTTGTCCGGCTTAACTTAACTGAACACTAATTTGCTAAGAGATTTCTTGTTGACTGGACACTAATTTGCTAAGAGCTTTCTTGTTGTGGTTGCAGGTGGATGCAATGAAGCAGGACAGACCTAAAAATAAGTACACAATATAATCCATTTTGTTTTTTCATTCACAGAACTAGCGCAATATGGTATTTGGTACATGAGTTGTATGCAGTGACCTAAAATATAATTATTTAGATTAAGAGAATGGATATCCTTATAGATTAATGACTAAAATGATGTTGGGTTATGTTTGAGGCTTGATATTTTGATTTCCTTCTGGTTTTTGTGCCTTTTTTTTAAAATCCTTTTTTGATCGTATAGCCAATCATTGTATTTCTGGCTACTTGCATATGATTGTGCATGCGTTTCCATGGTATCAGTTTGTATATTTCATTTCTTACACCACGAGACAACTAGGCATGATGTAGTAGTATGATTTATGTTTTATTGGGGGGTTGATCATTCAATCTCTACAGTTTCGTCCAATCAAAGCATGGGAAACCATACCCAGCTTACCTTTACCTTCATTATATGTCTATGCTTGAGAACATCAACGGGAGATTTGTATAATCTTTTGAAATATTCTGTTCTGTTGTAGACAATAAAAACATGGAATAATCGGTGCCTTAAAAACACCATCATAATCACCCTTCTGAACGCCATTAAAAGCCCAGCCATTTAACCTCTTGGAAAGCAACCTTGGTTAGACACGTCCTTAGTGCTATCCCTACATACGCATTGAGGAGCACTTCTATGTCTAAGACAGATAATCGAGATGATATAGAAGAATAGATTATGCAGAAATTTCTTTGGAATTCTTTCCAAAACAATCATATTCATCTAATCAAGTGGAACACCGTACGTCTCAGCATAGGAAGAATCAATGAAATCAAAATGGCTCTCCAAGCCATTTTTTTCCTGATGGCTCTCAACTATATGGAAGGACATCATGAGCATCTATCTCTGGTACTCGCTCTATCATTCCTGTTGGGTAGAGTGCAATGGCAGGTGTGTGCTAGCACCAGCCTCTCTTTCTGGTTTGACTGACCCCGCTGGCTGTTCTCAATCCCTCTTACTCTTATTCCCCTGGTGCTCAATGCATATGAAATCGATTAACAGACATCTCCGCCTGCCTGCCTATTCGTTAACTCCGCCCTGCCGGAGAGTGGGACATTACTCAAATTCAATGTTTGGTTCCCATAAAATTCTAAGCTTCATCAATCACAGTTCTCTCCTTCCATCAGCTGACACACTAACCTGGAATCTCTCTAGTAATGGAGAATATGTTGTAAAGCCAGCCTACAACTCGAATTCAATGTTTTTTTTTCCTTTTCTTTTTTTCCTTCTTCTTTCGATTGCACCACCCATATTTCTTTATGGCATTATCTCTCTAACTTTATTCAATTGCCTCAATTCCTCAACTCCGGCCATGATCTTCGACAATATCTATGCTTAGTATCTCCATATCCTACTTGCTCTGGACTATTTGGTTTGGAAATGGCGCAATGCTTCAAGGTTTGGCAATCAACCTCTCAACAATTCCATTGACTGGTACTGGAACTGTTGCAAAACCCTAATTGTGGAACGAATTTCTATTGGTCTTAAAAGCTGGAAAAATATCTCAGCCCATGACAACGACTAGATTGAGAGGAAAATTAATGTAGACGATGCTGCGATGAAATTCACTTAATACTTGCTCCACTTTGTTGGCTATCTCCCTGCAACCATCACTCCGAAGCCTGAAGGAAAGCTCTCAACCTTACCTCTGCTCCTGTTCTTCTCCTTTTTTTCCTTCTATTTTCCCTTCTATTTTACTAATTTTTTGATTATTGTACTAATTTAACCTATAGGCTCTATTTTATCCTTTTTTTCTGTAACCAATTATGTACAGATTCGGGCTTAGGCCTTGCCTATTAATGGAAGAGCAAAAAAAAAAAAACGTGGAAGAAGAATCCTTATATGTTACGCAATATTTGTATGTTTGGATAATCTTGCGAGATTTGTATTGCTTCCATGCTGTGCAATTACGCTCAAGGATTGTGTTACAACTACAACTGTCCCAGTATAAGGAGAAGAGTTGTAATACAGATTGTGAAGAATAGTTGATATTGGTAAAAACCGCAACAAATTAGGACCTTACAATTCATGCATGCATCTTAAAGCTTCTCTGAGACAGAACGGTAATTTCAGCCACTACAAGCCCTTAAGAGAAACTTGGAACACTTTCCGGCTCATCAACTCAATCAGGCTTACAAAATTGGGTTGTCATGCAGCCCAATAAGAGGAGTCACACCAAATTAAAAGTTGTTAACTAAATCCTCTACCTTTAATAGGATTATCAACTAACTCTAACTCTATTCCATCACCATGGGAATCTGAAGTTTAATCCCATACTCTTTTAAGTATATCTTGTGGAACCAACTCCTAGGCTACCTCTACCTTCATCAAAGTCAGGTAATCAATCTTTTGACACTAAAACTCTAGTCTCTTTCTGAGTTAATTGACTTGAGTGTCGGAGGATCTTTCGCAGGGGTCAACCCAGGTGTTCAGACTTCGTGCGCATTCGCCGACGATATCTCAGCTGCCCAATCCAGATCCAAATGCTCTCAACAGTTCAAATTCGGATCAAAGTGACTTCAGCAATTACAATTCAGATCTGATTGACAGTCCAGATTGTAAGTTTCCTCTTAAAAAAGAACTCATCATTTGATTGCTCTCACATAAAAAAACTAGCAACAGATTGGCGCTGTCTGTAGGAAACTACAAATGTGCATCCGATCAGATCCACCATTGAAAAACCACTTTTTCTAGCCATGGCCTCCAAAGGACGGAAGGCGACAGCCGCTAGCCATCAAGCCGACCCTCCACTTCCTCTTCCTCCTCCTCCTGGGCAGCCTCTGCACCCATCGTCGCAGCCCTTCGTTTGACATCTTGAGCTCCCAATGATGCTGCTCGCTCTGAGCCTTTCCTCGAACCTCACACGATTGAGGACCAGTTTTCCATCCACACAGCCTCCCCTCCCACGGTACCCCCTGCAGTGCCCTTGACTCCACCTGATCTCCACATCGTCATCAACAACTGCCTGCAAGAGAAGGACCTTCTTCAACACTTTAAAAGAAAAAAAAGTGTATCCGAGACGAGGCCCCCCTATAGCTACCCAAATAGGAACCGTCAATTCAACAATCACCGTCCCAGAACGGTGCAAGGAGAGGAGTCTCACAGGTTGACCCAATCTGAGAGACGAGAAGATCCAATCCTCCGTCACCTCCAAGATATGGAGGTCTGCCTCGCCATGATCAACCATGAGAAAGGTCGCTAAGGCAGAAGCTTCCGTCCCAACCGACCTCCCTTCTCCAAGTCAATCATTGAGGCCCATATTCTCGAGAGCTTCAAGCCACTGACGTTTGAACCCCACAACGGTGAATCCGATCCTGTAGACCACATCAAGATTTTTAAAACTCTTATGATGATTCATCAAGGCTCGAACACGCTCCTCCCAAGAACGTTTCCGACAACCATGAAGAGGTCAGCAAGGAAATGGTAATTCCGCTTCTCTCCAGGGTCTATCTTCTTCTTTGATTAACTCGATGATCATTTCATACACATTTCATCACCACTCGCAAGACCGAGAAATCGAGTGTCTCTCTTCTCAAGCTATAACAAAAGGTATGAGAGTCTCTATTCTCGAAGGACTTGACCACACAGTGCTCATCGAAGTCCTACTCAAGCCAAACATCGTAAAGAAAGCGTTAGAGCTTATGTGCATCACTGCTCAGATACTCGAAGATAGTTGGATGAAATTCTTGGTCCAATTCCATCGAATTCCATCGAATTCCTTGACAGAGGAATCCTCATGGCAGATCCCAAAGAAGCAAGAAAGATAGAGTAAGAGTAGAAAGGTACACACTTGTCGATGGAGTCTTGTATAAGCGGTCCTACACTCTCATAGATGGCAAGCCTTACTTACAATGCCACTGTTAGATTTTGATGGTAGTCTCAGATCAAATATACAGCAGAAAAATTACAAAGAAATATCAAAACCTAGCCATGGATCCATGCGAAAACCATAAATCGTGATTAGGAGTTATACCTTGAAGATGGATCTGCTTGCTCCAATTAATGTTGATCACAACACTGCAATATTGCTGTGCCTCTATGGTATCATACGAATGGATCAAATCAAGCTTTCCCTCATGCCGTGGTGCTAGCTGCGGGATGGGGATGTTCCTCACGATCTCTCTCTCTCACACAATTTATGTGACGGCTAGGATTTTTTCATGTGACATATTTCCACACCTACATATCATATATATAGCTGCAGAAAATTAATCCTAAGAGAGTAATGAGGCTGTTGGACTCATAATCTGACCTGGTTCAGATTTGTGTGTGGGCCTTTAAACTGTAGACAACCCATTTAATCTAATTAAATGTCCAACCAATGTCAGAAGTCCAAGTCTTAGTTGGATCTCCAATTAAATTCATTTTATGAATTTAAATCCCAATTTCAATCCATTCTAAGTGTGTGACCCTGTAGGTTCCCATTACGTTGACAGTAATACTAAAATCATATTCTAGTATTACAAATAGTGAGCGGTATCTAGCAATACATCATTGCTACTCAAGTAACGTGAATGTCAGTGATTAGACATAACCTACCGGCCGTGACCAAAGTTATCATGTAGTCTAGTCCCTTTGTCCAGATATCTTAATTGACCACAAGGCATACAGCGTGTTGTATAGTTCAATCTTTGGTTTCTTGATATCCGAGTAGACTTACTAAAACAAATGAGCTCAATATCTCATATTGACTCATTTGAGCATGGCCATGCATTTTGCAGTTTCACTCAATCAAGGGGCCCATAGATATCGCTCCTGTTATGTAAGAGGAACAAATTCTATCTAAGTCACTCACATCCCTCCGCATGATTTGTAGTATATCCAATAGTCGACTTTATAATCACTTTATTATAGGAAACGTTTGACGACATTAAAACATATAATTTCTCATGTAGGGAACCGTAGTGACTTAAAGTCAAAGGACTATATATTCCATGGTCACTGTGAGAACCGTTTATGACACTTACGTAACGATCCATGCAGCGTTCATGTAGGCCAGTCCAGTACATTATTACTCTAATATGTACCCATGTGAAGACTTGATATCTCATATCCATGACCCATGAGATATGGTCATCAGTCCATGCACATACTAGTCTTTATGTATTATTGTTGTCATAATTCACAATAATACTTGATTAGGAACATTTAAGAATAGTGTTCTGTTTATAACCAATAGGATCTCACAATCAAGTCATGCACTTGATATCCTATGGTATTGAACCTACTATTCTAAGGACTTTATTATATTTATTTAATTACAATAAACAACATACTAAATAAAATGCCTCATATATAAAATAAATATCATGATACAATGTAAACTAGTAATATCAATACACAACTGGTCTCTAGGGCATACACCAACAACCTCTCCTCTGAGGAGGCTGAATATGCACTCAAAGAAAGTACACAAAGGAATCGGTGGTAGTCACATGGGCATGAGGTCCCTTGTACGAAAGATTCTTAATCATGAGTACTATTGGTCCTCACTCCTCGACAATGCCCAGGAATACGTTCGTCGATGCTCCTCTTGTCAGAAGTTCTCTCCAATGAAGCAGGTTCCCCTTCTTCTCCTTGGTGGTGAAAATTGCGTCGGCCGTGGAAGTTAGCAGGGCCTGCTAGAGGGCCAAGAGCACTCCCAAGCACGAACTCCCTTAAGCGGGGTTCGTTGACGCCCCAGCCGACTGCTGCTCTACCTCTGTCGGATTGGAAGTTGAAGAACACCTAGCAACCCGGAATCCCTGGACGGCTCACCATTCCCTTCCTCTTCTTGTCCTCCGGGTCCTTGATGTGCAAAGAGACCTAAGCCACAAGGAGAACACTGAAATCCATACCTTCTACTTCTGCAAAGAACGAACACAAAGATGTGAAAACATGATATATCAAAATAAGAAGCCTAAAGTGCTGAAATCAAGATACGAAATCTAAAGCCACACTAGGGTCCATGGAAATCAACCCCCCTGAGTGAAGGACCTCCTCCGTCATGTCCCTCTATTTCATCTCCCTACTATTGAGAAGAGCATTGCTCACTTTCTCCTCCTCTTCTGTCACGTTCAATTCGACCGTCACCTTCTTAGACACATGGCTCCCCCATCTTGTGGGAAATCCCTACGACTTGGAACTTCAGATGATAAAAAATTAGAACTTCTAGTGCTTGTTGGAGTCAGGATTGCTAATCACTCCTATTCCGGAGTGGGAGAGATGTAGTACCAGTTGTAGGCCATTCGCTGCCTATGAAGTCGGAAGTGCCTCCTCCATGCCTTAAACTCGACTTGGCGCCAAATTTTTGGCACCATAAAATGAAACCCGTAATATTTTTCCAGAAGTTGGGTACAAACTGAACCGGACTAAGCCCATACCAGTTTAGCAACACTTCAATACAGGGGTTCATGAGCAGGTGCAACCTAACATAGAAGACATTGAAGAAAAACATGTAGAACCCATTCGACATCCTAGAGGGTGAATACTGGACGGAAGGAACGACTCATACTCGGGAGGGATCCCGAAGCGGACCCTGATTTTCATAATATCCTCCTTCACAATGATGGTTTTCACATGATCGTCTTCAAAGATGGGGTAGCTCCCAGGGTTGTTATAACTAGAAGTAGGACAAGAGGAGGGTGAATCCTGGCAAGATAAAACCATCTATCCTCTTTCATCTGACCGATATCCTCTACGATAACTGAGGAACCGACTGGTTCCTTCCCTTTGCAAGATCGGGAAGCTGAGAGCACTTCTAGCTCATCATTACCTGATTCCACCCTAGGCATGGCTTTCTAAAAAAATGCAGTTTAAATATTACCTAATTGTTGACGAAGAAATCTGCAAAGAACACAGCCTGAGTTAAGCTCTAGAGGTGAAAAGCTGGGAGTGAAGTGTGAAAAAATGAGTATAGGGCCTTTAATTTTTAAGGGAGAAAAAAACTGCTCAAAAATATGTGCAAAATGAGTAAAAATATGCTAAAACATGTGAAAATATGCTAAAACTAATAAATACCATTAACTAATACTATTAACTGCATAAAAATACACATTTACGCATAAAAATATGCGTTATAGCATTTCTATGCACAAAATGTGTTAAAAAAATACGAGGAGACACGCCTGGCGACGTGGCTGATTTGCAGCCACCCGATGGTGCAACATGGCACGATCGCAGCTAGAAGACCATCCTCACGCGTGGCACATGTGACGCACCCACCTACCTCGGGTCGATGACATGGTGAGACCAATGCTGACTGGAAACCAGAGCCCCCACTTTGTGCCGACGTGGCTGGGGGTCCCGACTAACGTGGCACAGTGACGTGGCAACTAACATGACATGTGGCGGGGCAATATCCCATGATGTGGCGAGACACCGGGCCCCAGCCTCCCCGGTATTGATCATGTTGTCTGAGGAGAGTGGTTGTTTCAGGCTTCCGTAGTCGTCCGATTGCCTAAAAAAGCATGTCCTTCTATCACAGCCGTTTAATTTGCTCCAAAATCCTTGCACACCGCCTAAACTGCTGACATTAATTGTTGATTCAGATTTGGACGCTCTCAATGGTTGATTCAGATCAAAGAAACTTCACCCATCAAAATTTAGATATGATTGACAATCCATATTGTAAGCTTCCTTCTAAAAAGAACTCATCATCTAATTACTCCTGCACCGATATTTATTTTCCCCAAAATGACCCACTTTTAGAAGTATTTACCAAACTGACCCACTTTCGAAACTATTTACCAAACAGACCTACTCGCTATTTGAGATAGCGAGCCTAGTTCAACTAAACTCACTATTTCAGATAGCGAGTGTAGGTCCATACATTTTAGGTAGAAATTGCATACTTAAAATTTTTCTGAAAAATGAGTACAGCTACACTCGCTATCTAGTTCAACCGAAGTCGCTATATGGGATAACAAGTGTACTTATATACATTTCAAGTAGAAATTGCATGTTCAAATTTTTTTCTGCAAAAATGAGTACAACTACTCTCGCTATCTGAGATAGCGAGTTCATTTGAACTAGACTCGCTATTTCAGATAGCGAGTGTACTTGTATACATTTTATGTTCAAAATTTTTCTGAAAAAATGAGTACAATTATACTCACTATCTGAGATAGCGAGTCTAGTTCAAATGAACTTGCTATCTCACATAGAGAGTATAGTTGTATACATTTCAGGTAGAAATTGCATGTTCAAAATTTCTCTAAAAAAATGAGTAGAACTGCACTCGCTATCTGAGATAGTAAGTCTAGTTCAACTAAACTCTCTATCTCATATAGCGTTTGTAGTTGTACTCTTTGTTTTAGAAAAACAACTACAAACCAAACTCGTTGTTTCCAACAGCGAATCTGGTTCAACCAAGCTCGCTGTTGGAAACAACAAGTCTATCTTTAGACTTTTGTATCATCCCGTGATTCCTCAAGTGTTGGAGAAAAACCATAGAACTACGTACACTTACTGTTTGAAACAGCGAGCTTATTTTCCAAATAACTTGATGGTTGAAACAGAGAGTAGGTTAATTTGGTAAATCGTTTTGAAAATTGGTCAGTTCGGTAAATACTTTCAAAAAGTGGTCATTCTGGACAAACAATTTCCCAGATAAAAGCAGCAACAGTAGTAGTTTAGAAATTCAGGCCCTTTTTGCATGTGATGTCTTTGTTGAAGTAGTGGATGATAGGGGAAGGAAAATAGTTACGGGAGATTCTCTTGTCATTCCCTTTACCCAATCACATGCTTTGACAACTACTCAATGAATCGAATGAAGTAGCTCTGTCCTCTGTCTCTGTTGTACCCAATAAATTGTTGCATCAACCAGTCTGGAAAGGTATATTAAGATGATTACACAACGCCCTAGAAAAAAAAGACTACGCAAAGCCTAGAAACCAAGAAGTATGATAACAATAGGTAGGTCGAGGACGACATGTTATTTTTCTATTAGCCACAGGTTATATGATTTGAAAGAAATTTTGTATTAGCAATCTCATTTTCTGTTAAATATTGTTCCTCGAAACTGATTTGCAGTGAGTATTAGCCATTTTTATAATCCACTGTGTTTTTTTGGTTGGTGCTAACTAAAACACCTTTTTCTTTTTTTCTTTCTCGGACACCAGCGGCTCTTTTACTCTGTGCTCTTTCTATATATACGCAAACTACTGTAAGATTAATGGTGCATACGATACGGAAGCAATTAACGATTTCTATAATCTTTCTTTCTTTCAAAACAAACGCCCTTCAGTTTCTGAACTCACATAGAAAGTAGAAAATTCATGTCATCAGTTGTCACTGTTAGATCTCTCATTGTTTTAATCATAGACAATGATACAATCCATTAGAATTCAATGAAGACAGACATTTAATCCCCAAAACGATGTTAAAATGATTTTCTGTACATGGTCTAAATGACCAAACAAACAACACAATGCAAAGATCAAGTAGCTTTCATATTCCTAACAGACCCAATTAACGTCAGTTTTTTCTTTTTTTTTAATTATAATTTTTACCCCACCAATTCAAGATGAACAAGAAACCAATCAAGTAACATAATTAGCAAACAAATAAGAACCATAAACCCTTCAACAAAAAAAAAAAAAAAAGAAAAAAAAAAGAGGGTGACAAAACAAAGTGTAAAAAGAATGAATTCATAGGGGCCAAAAATGAAAAGCAAAGCTCATGATTCTGCTGTTGCTGCTCCTGAAGCAATTGGGAGAGAATCCCAAATGCTGTCCATATCGAGTGAAGGCATTGTACTGAGCAAAACCTCATCGATTTCCACTGTTGATCCCAACTCCTTCGTCTTCGTCTCATAATTATCACTGCACTCAACCTCCTCCTTGATCATCTTCCCTTCACTCAAATTAGTACTCATCTCCCCCTTCCTCCTTTTCTTATTAGACGGTGATGAAGAAGAAGAAGTAGAAGAAGAAGAAGGTGAAGAAGAAGAAGACTCGCGGAAAGCCTTGAGCTTGGCCTCCAAAAGAGAAATGGTAGGGGAATGAGACCCGGTAGCGGCTTCATGGAAGTGGGTCTTGAGGTGGGGGAAATTGAGCTGTGCAAACTCACCCCTGAGTTTGTAAGCTGCCAAATCATATGCCATTGCAGCATCGACAGCAGTGTCGAATGTCCCCAACCAAACTCTAGTCCTGTTCTTGGGTAGGCGAATCTCGGCCACCCACTTCCCCCAGTGCCTCTGCCTCACTCCCCTATACAGTTTCTGACCAACTTCTCTTTCGTTGTTGCCTCTTCGTATATCAAGCATCTTCACTGCCGCGGGTGAAAGAGGAGCGTTCGACTTGAGATGGTTGCTGAGTTGGAGCCAGTCGGAGAAGTCGGGCTGTTGGAGACTCTCGTACATTTGGAGATCCATTTGTAGGTTGGGAAGGAGTTGTTCATTTTGATGGAGAAAGTTCTGAATTGAGGAATTGAAAGCCGAAGCCGAAGCCGAAGCCGAAGCCGAAGCCGATGTCGAAGAAGGAAAGATTATTGGTGGATTCAATTCTGGAGGGTTTGCATCTACTACATCCGGGAGCAGGTCTTCCATTTTGATGGTATGGGAGATGAGAATATGGGAATTAGCAACAGAGGAAACTGGCATATATAAAGAAAAGGAAGGAAGGAAGGAAGGAAGAGAGAGATCTTGACAAATGATGACAGGTAATATCGTTGTAAAAAAGGACCCCACTTACTATTGTTGGTAAAGTTGTTTGTGAGACAGTATTGGTTAGTTAAAGTTTTAAAGAGCATAAGCCTAAGTACTATGGAGATTATTAAAGCCCTTTGGTGGTCCTACGACCACAGCATGTGATGTGTGAGTTACTAGCTCTTGTCATGTTTGCCAAAGAAAATCAGGGGAAATTTGTTTTAGACCTCTTCATTGACCATGACTTTCCATTAGCCCTTTGATTTTGGTTTCAACACTTCAAATTGCTCACCTGGTGCTGAACTCTTATTTTGTTATTTCTAATAAGGACACATGATGACTTGCTGTCATATTTTGAATATAGAGGTGAGAAGGTTTCTAAGTACAGAAATGAAATATCGTCAAAGGAGCTTTTGGAACATGATGGTGAAATGAGAGGTTGAATATAAAACTTCCCCAATATTGTAGAGTCTACCACAACTCGTAGTGCTAATAACGGAACTCACACACCCAAGCAATAAAAACTTTTCAAGAACTAGATGAACCAAGAATAAGCCACTATAATAATCGCAAGATCTCACAAAAACACAATAATATGCACTGGTAACCAATATATCTTATTCCCCCCAAAACACAAATATTACAAAAAGATTGCAATTCTCAATCGCTCTTTCTCACCTTTGAAACACTCGACACTTACCCCTCTTGAAGTTGAACAATAATAACAGCTCACTAATTCTCTCTAATCAATGATGGATAGATACAAACCCTATCATCTACAACCACTTATATAGCCTTTAAGTAAACACTAAAAGATAAATACAAATACAGCTTATTGGATCTTAAACCCGAAAGCCCAATAAACAACCTGCATCGTTGTCGGTCGACCGCACCAAGTTGCGGTCGACTGCACATAGTCTACCAGCACCTGAACACTAGACCGGTTGACCACATGGTCGACCGTCCCTTCTCTGTTGGAACCTTGTACAACTGAACCGGTAAGCGGTCGTGTGTGCGGTCGACTGCATGGTCAACTGCAACCCTTCAACTACCTTCTTCTCTACTGTCTTCATCTTCTCTTCTTCCTCTTCAACTACAAACTCCGTGCTTACATGTATTTGAGGCCACAATCCTAACAATCTTCCACTTGGATCAAATACACAACGTTTCAATGTTATTGTAATCTTTACCTCGCATTATCTCTGTCATTCTTCCACTCTCATGAAATACCAAAGTACTCTCTACTATCATGAAGATCACCTTTGCCACTCTACCACGTGGAGTGCACCAACTACTCCTCATCACCTCATGAAGGATGTGCTCTACCAATCGCATAGAGCATGAATAACAGAGAAACAACCTCCCGTGTCGGATTTCGTGTTACAAGACTCCCTAACTTACAGAATCTCCATTAACACCGTATAAGGTTCAAAGCCTCTCAATGCACCATCTGCACTAGAAGTCTCCGTGGACGACACCTCCACAATATCTGCAGACTGTTCAACCCCTATAGCCTCATTTCAGTTACCATCATTGACATCACCCTGCATATTGATGATAGTGCTCTCTAACTCACAAGAGTGACTTGAAGCTTCCACTGCCATATTGCAAAGTACCCTCACTGTAGCAATGTCTTTCTCTCTAGGATCACTCTCATGGCCAGCAACTCCCACTAAATCAGTAAACTCTCCTGAATTTTCACAACTGAAAGAACTCGATCGCACCCCACACAACCTACTACTCGATTCCAGTTGAGAGTCAACTATAGGAGAAACGGCCCTCACGTCTTTAAGAAAATACAGCTTTCCCTTACGCGTCCATCTTGTTATCACCCTTAAACCTGCATCTATACACCACTCCCCACTACTAACTGTAGTAGACAACCCCTCTTTGTTAGCCTTCCAATCGAGATAAGATTTTCCTTTAAGTCTGGAACATGACTTGTCTCCCGCAAGACAACACTCTGATCATCATTAGCTTTTATGCGATTAGTACCAACCCCTCGTACATGACATCTTTGACTGATCCCCACGACCACATCTAAAAAAGAACCCTCCTTGAAGTCATTAAACACCTCTCTCCTCGGAGTACAATGAAAAGAAGCTCCTGAATCAATACACCAATCTCGCGTGCCCAACTCCTCCCTAACTGATAAGCATAACTCTTCAATTTTATCGGACACCACATTGGATTCTTTTGGTTTGTCTTCCTTCGGTTTCTCCTGCTTTCTCTTCATATATGTCTTACAATTGCGCATCATGTTACCCCTCTTGTGAAAATACCAACTCTCAGGTCCATGTCTCGCATTGCTGTCATTAGACACACTCTCTAATAAACTACATTGATCATTTATTCTTCGACTGCTCTTAGATTTCTCACGTCACTTCTCAACTGACATTACGAAATCTCTAGAAGATGATGATGAAAATCCCCTGTTTATCACCCTTCTCACCTCCTCGTTCAGAATGCTACTCACCACATCCTGTAGAGTCGTCAATCTGTCATAGTGTCTGTAATAGTCTGTTCCACCGTACCAAAATTATCGGGCAAAGTAGATAGAAGTAACAATGACTGTTCCCTCTCTGAAAACTTCAATCTTGCAGCTTCCATCTGGTTGTAAACTATACAGTAATTATTCACGTGTTCTACTACTGAACCCCCTTCCCTCAACTTCATATTAACCAATTTCTTCAAGTGAAGAGTTTGATAAGATGCCGACGGTTTCTCATACATATCCATGAGAATCTTCATAGCCTCATTTGTGGTCTTTGCCTTTGAGATATGAAATAACGCCTTCATACTCAGTTCGAACTGAATTCGCCCTAGCGTCTTCTGATCCGAACGATTCCAATCCGCCAAGATCTTTGCATCCTTGTTTGCACCTTCCTGCTTTTCATCAAATAACGGCCATCTAGATATTTCTGATGAAGATAAGCTATCATCTGAATCTTCCACATCGCGAAGTCACTCCCATCGAACCTCTCGAGCTTCGACTTGCTATCGGCCATCACGAACCCAGTACTCTGATACCACTTGTTGCATAATCTACCACAGCTTGTAGTACTAATATCGGAACTCACACACCACAAACAATAGAAACTTCCCAGGAATGAGATGAACCAAGAACAAGCCACCACAATAATTGCAAGATCTCACAAGAACACAATAATATGCAGAGATAACCAATACTTCTTATTCCCAAAAAATACAAAGATTACAAAGAGATTACAACTCTCAATCTCTCTCTCACCTTTGAAACACTCGACACTTACCCCTCTTGATATTGAACATTGATAACAGCTCACCAATTCTCTCTAATCCGTGATGGATAGATACAAATCTTAGAGTCAACAGCCAGTTTTATAGCCTTCAAGTAAACTCTAAAAGATAAATACAAATATAGCTTATTCGACCTTAAACCCGAAAGGCCAAATAACAGTCTGCGTCGCTGTCGGTTGATTGCACCAAGTTGCGGTCGACTGCACTTGGTCTGCCAACACCTGAACAGTAGACCGGTCGACCGACCCCTTCTCTGTTTGAACCTTGTACGCCTGCGTACTGCTAAGCGGTCGTGAGTGTGGTTAACTGCACGGTCAACCGCAACCCTTCAGCTACATTATTCTCTGTTGTCTTCGTCTGCTCTTCTTCCTCTTCAACTCCAAACTTCGTGACTACGTGTATTAATTTGCGGCCACAATCCTAACACCCAAGAATCTCATTCTCAAGTTAGTAATGGTTTAGCTAATAAGAAGAGCCAACATATGATATGAGTGGGGTTCATATGGATCCTTACTTGAATTGAGTGACAGTGACTAGAACCAAGGATCCACTAAAGACTACAGAAGATATCTACCTATTGGCCCCTCGTTTGTGAAGGATTCTTTGCTGGCGGTAAAGTCCATGCATGTGTGGCTCCTGCATGCTTTCTTCCTTTCCCTTCTTTGTTTGGTTGGATAAGATAATGCTTGGATTTGAATCATTTGATGCATGATACTACGAGGCTGCCAACTCTCCTTTGTTAGGGTGTCTCAATTATACATGTTTTTTGGATTTGTGGCTTTTAGGTTTCCCTAATCTGAATGTTAATTAAAGCGGTTATCCGAAAGGAACTAAAGATCTTGAGCTGTTGGCTCTAAATTGTACTCGAAACCAGATCAAGGATTTCCATTTAATTAGTTATAGCTAGGCGGTAAAAGCTCCAGTTTAAGTTTGTTCTTTCCAGAATTATCCTACAAATATGTCTCTCAGTACAAAATTAAATTTCAAATTTATGCCTGTTTTATTCAATGTTAGCATGGGCAGAAGGGATTTTTTAATAATAGATATAAGAACTGAAACAAGCATTGTCAAGAACTCAAACCCCAACTTCAATGTACAGATTCATCCGAAACATGATCGACATCCACATATCTTTTCTTGGAGACATACCTTGGAATTTTACTTATTGTTTTGTAAAGAACTTTGTAGTGGAACTTAGTGAGGTTCATTGCCTTGTTGAATTGATCCTTCTAATGGCATGATCACTAATTCGTCCTTTCTGATGAAATGCATGGAGGTTAAAAAAATATACTCTGGGAATTATATATTTTGATGAGATAAGCAATAATTGGTAATACTTTTCGGCTTAAACCTAGAAGAAACTCCACTAAGTCATTGCGCGTGATCTAATCTAACCATTCTTAAGGAGAAGACAGCGGGCTGATAATCAACCTGCTATAATTAAGTCAGATTACGGCAAACTAACAACTACTTTTCGCAATTATTTACACATTTTGACATTAAGCTTATCTTCTGATAGGCTGGCATGACATTTGCTTAATTTTTTTTTATTAGTCTTAATTGGTAATGGTATGACATGTATTTAATTGTCAAACCTACTTGATAAGCATTAACTGAAGTACATTGCATGCCTTTTGAGCTCAGCATCCGCAATCACTAATTTAGGTAAACCCTACACCTAAACTAACTAAAACTCGGGTACTTCTAATCCAGGGTAATTACGTTGTCATACTAACTAAAGTAAGTTAATTTTAAGTGAAATTAAACCCAAGTACATATGCAATATATTTGATACTAGCTAGTAGTGTTTGAAAGATTCTTTATTAACCTAATAAATAACAAGTCTAATGATAGTTCTTTAGTGCTCAGCTGGTTTCAATTCCAGTACTGTCTAGTAGTTTAGTTTCATTATTATTATTAATTAATTAACTGTTATTAATATTAATTAATAAGAGAGCACATGGTACATGGGATTAGTGATGCTTGGGTCCACGTTTTGAGTCACACTTTGTCTTTTTGTCGACTCATTTTTCATCAACATAAACCCTAATTGTTAATTAATTAATTAGGGTTTCAAGGCTGTAAATTAGTACGAGCATGTAGGCAAAACACTCTTTCCACCAAAGCGGAATGGGGACTTAGCAGACAAGCTTCATCGATTAATTGCATTGTGAATGTGAAGTAGGCAAAGGCAAGGAGAAGGATGAGGTGCAAGTTTAATGGAAGGGACAATTAATATTGATTATTCTGCTAAAAGCTAGGCCAAACTAAAAGACAGCTCAATGACTAAGCCAAAAGTTTACAAGAAGACAATCTTCAAGCCAGTTAAGCATTTAAGCCTCTTGCTTCATCATTTTTGAAAGCTGATGCTGCTGTTTTTCTGGTGTGGGAGCAATAGATAGTGAGTTATATTTGTGAGGGGGAAGAACACATCTCAGCCGTAGATCTAGATCTGAGGTGAGGTTGGAGAAGTGGATCAATTGGTGGTTACCCTTGCAAATAGAACTCACTATATGTTGCTCCCACACCAGAAAAACAGCAGCACCAAATTGGCGCACTCTGTGGAAACGTAGCGCAGATCCAGCATCTTCTTCAAATCCTACTCTTGTAGACTTCTCATCCAATGGCCCCCAAGGCCAAGAAAACCGTCACTGCGAGTCGCCATGCCGACCCTTTACCTCTGCCCCGTCAATCACGCAGCTGAGCGATCACTCAGGGGTCGCAGCCTCAGAGGTCTCAGCATCGGCAAGTCGAGCGTCCGCAGGCTCCGCTCCGAGTGCTTCCCGTTCGGTCTCTCGAATTTATGTGGTTCCGGCGGCCAACGACCTCTGGAACATCATAGACAACCGCCTCAGCCACTCTAGGAACGAGCCCCCCCACCCCCCCGCGACCACGGTCCAAGCCGAAGCCGCCACTCCTCCCACCAAAACGACAGGGTGCGCAACCGTTCTCCAAGGGGTCACTGACCTCCCAATGGTCAAGGGGAAGGAGACCATGTGACTAGGGTCGAATTCCAAGAAGTCTGGGACGAAGTCCTTCAGGCCATCGGAGGTAGAGCTCAAAGCGAAAGTACTCACAATCTTCATGATGAAGATGATTGCCGTACCGAGGGAGACGAGAATCAGGAGTCCCATGGGTCGACCCGATTTGATGGATGGGGAGATGCAATTCTCAAGCGTTTGCAAGAGATGGAAGACCGCTTGGCTCGAATCGAAGAAGGAGAGAGGCAGCCAAACTGGGGATACTGGCCAGTTCAACCTCCCTTCTCCTCTCACATCCTGGAGGCCCCGATCCCAAGGACCTTCAAGCCCCCTACCTTCGAAACTTACAACGGAGAATCATATCTAGCTGATCACATGGAGAGTTTTAAAACCCTCACGATGATTCATAGCGCATCAGATGCCATTCTCTGTTGTGCCTACCTAGCCACATTACGTGTTCCATCTCAAGAATGGTAGTCCCTGCTCGTCCCTAACTCTATTTTCTCATTCCACCAGCTAGAGGAAGCTTTCCTCTCCCACTTCGTTACCAACCGTAAGGCTGAGAGGATGAGCTCATCCTTGTTAGACATGAAACAGAAGGATGGGGAGTCCCTTTGGGACTTCGTTTGGAGATTCACCGCTGAAGCACGGTCAATCCCCTCCCTAGACACCGGGGTCGTGACTGCTGCTTTCCGACACAATGTCAGGCATGACTTGTTGATGGCGTCCCTCACCAAAAAGCATTCGATAGACTTCCCCAACCTCTTTCACAGGAGCGAGAAGTATATCCGAGCAGAAAAGGCGTTGCACCTAGGGGGTCGAAGGGATTCCCCTGCAAAAGGAAAGAGAAGGCGGACGGTGCTGAGGCATCAAAGAAAACCCAGAAGGATGCCTCCGGGCAGAGGCGCCCACCTCCAGTACCCAGGTTCGACAAATTCACCCCACTCAACACGAGTGTATTTGCCATCCTAATGGGGAGAAAGGGCGACGATGTCCTTCGGCATTCTCCTCGATCCAACAATGGTAACAAGAAAAGAGACAAGAGGTTCTATTGTCGTTTTCACAGGGACCATGACCACGAGACCGACAACTGTTGGGCTGTTAAGGATGAGATTGAAGCCCTCATTCGGAGGAGTACCTGAAAAAATTTACTAGAGATGAGCCGAGAATCTCCCTTCCTCCTCGAGGTGCCAACAAGCGACCTAATGCAGAGGCCAAGCCTCAGGGCTCCGAAGGAATAGCCATCGTCCATTGTGTCCATGGTGGGCCTATGGGTGGGGATTCAAATTCTTCCCGCCGAGCATTTGTCTGCGAAGTCAACTCCGTCCATAACTGCCCTCCACCCCGATGTCCCGGGCTATAGGTCTCATTCTCAGACAAAGATCTCAAAGGTGTCAGGGTCCCTCATTGCGACACCCTGCTCATTAGTCTCAGTCTTGCTAATCATGAGGTTTGCCGAATTATTGTCGACAACAGGAGCTCGGTTAATATCCTGTTTCTTACAGCCATCGAAGGACTAAAGCTCTCTCGGGAAAGGTTGAAGCCGGCAGGCTACACGCTTCATGGATTCTCGGGTGTCCCGATCCAAATTGAGGGAATCATCACGCTAGACGTCACAGCTGGGAAGTCCCCAACCTCCCGAACCGAGGCGATGGATTTCATAGTGGTCAATGTCAAGGCCGCATACCATGCCATCCTCGGCCATCCCGGGCTTGCTTCCCTCCAAGCAGTGCCCTCTGCCTATCACATGAAGATGAATTTTCTGACTAAGTCCGGGGTCGGGGTCGTAATAAGAAACCAAGAAGCTGCTCGGGCATGCTATACGAACACAGTGGTGGGCTCGGTCCTCCATCTCGAGGCAATTGAGTTACCTTCCGACCGAAGCCCTATCGACTCTGAGTCCGTGGATGAGTTGGAGGAAGTTCCTTTTTCGAGGTGGACCATACTAAATGGTTTCGGGTGAGCAAGTCATGCAATCCTGACCTCAGAAATGACCTCATCAATTACGTTCGGCAGAACCATAGCTTATTCTCCTGGACCCCTTCGAACATGCCTTGGATTTTTGGGGATCTAATCATGCATAAATTAAGCATCCTACCAGACTCCAAGCCCGTGCAACAAAAGCAAACAAAGTTCGTCCCATAGAGGAAACATGCAATGAAGGAAGAGGTGGATAAGCTCCTCTCCGCTCACTTCATCCAAGAAGTCAACTATCTGGAGTGGCTGGCCAATGTCGTTATGGTCAAGAATTCCAATGACAAGTGGAGGATATGCATCGACTTCACCTCAACAAGGCCTGTCTAAAAGATCTCTTCCCTCTGCTGAGCATCGACATTCTAATTGATGCAACCTCCAGTTACGAATTATTGAGCTTCATGGATGCCTTCTCAGGCTATAAGCAGATCCGAATGTTTCCCCACGACATCCCAAAGACTGTTTTTGTGACCGACTAGGGGTCTGTTGCTATAGAGTTATGCCCTTCGGGCTCAAGAATGCTGGCGCTACATACCATAGGCTCGTCAACTGAGTCTTCAAAGAGCAGATAGGGCGCAACATGGAGGACCATGTCAATGATATGCTTATCAAAAGCCTGAGATGGAAGGACCATGTGAGAAACCTCGATGAGGCATAACTCTATAGCAGGTGAACCTTAAGAAGATTAAGGCCATATTAGACATTGCCCCTCCTAATAATATGAAGGAATTCCAAAAGCTCATCGGTCCCTAAGCTGCCATCAACCATTTCCAATTAAAATCGGGGGAGAAGTCTCTCCCCTTTTTCAAAGCCCTTTGGGGGGGGGGGGGGGCACAAAGAGCTTTGAATGGGGAGAACCCCAACAGCAAGTGTTCGATCAGTTAAAGCTTTACCTCACCAATCTCCCTCTCCTCAGCAAATCCGAGCTGGGCGATATCCTCTACCTTTACCTAGCCACATCGGAACAAGCACTCAGTGCTGTCCTAACCAGGGAGAACGATGGAGTCCAACAACCCATCTATTATATTAGCAAAGTTTTCCATGATGCCGAGCTTCGCTACACTAAAATGGAAAAGGTCGCGTATGCCCTGGTCATGGTCGCACGGAAACTCCGTCCCTATTTTCTGGCCCACTCCATTCAAGCGCTGACTGGTCATCCCCTTAAACAAGTTCTTAACAAACCAGAGAATTCTGGTCGATTACTCAAGTGGTCAATCGAGATGAGCCAACATGGTATTATCTACAAGCTGAGGACTGCCATTAAGGGACAAGCACTAGCTTCATCATCGAGTGCACGATCCTAGAGACTCCCGAGGACCGGAAATACGAGCCTATTTGGGAGCTCTGCATAGCTGGTTCTTCCTGCGAAGAGGGGTGTGGAGTTGGAGTCATACTAAGTGGCCCAGACAGCTTTGTCCTCCAGTACTCCCTACGCTTCAGTATCAGAGCGTCAAACAATGATGCAGAGTATGAGGCCTTGATTGTAAGACTTCTTCTGCCCGGAAAACTGATGCCAGACGAGTAAAAGCATTCAGTAACTTCCAGCTCATTGTCAACCAAGTATGTAGGGAGTATGAAGCTTGCGACACCTGAATGGTCCAAACCTGGCGCGTGTTAAACTTCTCCTTACGGATTTCAAAGATGCCTCAATTATCCGGATCCCTCGTGAACAGAATGGTCAAGCAGATGCCCTGTCCAAGTTGACCTCCTCTTCCTTTGACGGCCTCGATCACACAATCTTGGTGGAGGTCCTCCTCCAACCTATCATAGAAAACACCGAGGTCTTCTTCCTCAATCTGCCCGTGCAGGCACCAGGGTGGATGGACCCAATCTTGGATTTCTTGAAAAACGATGTATTGCCACAAGATCATTCTGAGTCAAGAAGGGTCCAAGTCAGGGCTAGAAGTTTCATGCTTATGGATGGCATGCTCTACAAGCGTTCGTACATAAAGTTTGATGGAAGACCCTACATGCGGTGCCTGAGCTTGGAAGAAGCTAAATATGCATTCAAAGATATGCACAAAGGGATTGGAAGTTTCCATAAGGGTAGCAGAACGCTCGCTAGAAAAGTCTTTAACCACGACTACTATTGGCCAACCCTCCTTCAAGACGCTCAAGACATGGTTAAAACATGTGCCCCGTGCCAGAGATTCTCCTCCGTCATACATGCCCCCCAAGCCATGCTAAAATTGCTCGCCAGTCCCGTGCCTTTCGCCATGTGGGGAATGGACCTTGTTGGTCCCTTTCCCAAGGCGACCGATCAGAGGCGCTTTCTCATTGTGGCCATCAACTACTTTACTAAGTGGATTGAAGCAGAACCCCTGGCCACCATCACCGAACTTCATGCTTAACAGTTCTTTTGGAAACACATCCTTTGTTGGTTTGAGATACCACGAATCCTCATCACCGACAATGGAACCCAGTTCGCGGGGAAAGACTTCCATAAATTTTGCAAAGACCTCGGGATCCAACAACAGTTTTCTTCGATCTCGCACCCTCAATCCAATGGCCAGGCCGAGAATACGAAACGTCAGATCCTGGAGGGCCTCAAGAAGCATTTGGATGAATCCCTCAAGGGGTTATGGGTCGGTGAACTACCCAGTGTCCTCTGGTCCTATCGAACCACAAAAAGGGTCCCGACCAGTGAGTCACCCTTCAACCTGACCTATGGAACAGAAGCTGTTACCCCCTTGGAGGTCGGACTACCATTGCCAATGATTATAGGCTTCAACGAGGAGTCGAATTCAAACGACCTCATGGCCAACTTGGACATCCTCGATGAAGTTCGCGAAATGTCTTCTGTAAGAAGAAATATTTACCAACAGCGCATCAAGTGATTCTATAACAAAAAGGTTCAAACAATGAACATCAGAGAGGGTGATCTCGTACTCAGAAGGCTCAATATCTCCCAACCAAACAAGAGAGGCAAGCAAGCTCTGAACTGGGAGGGCCCGTACGGGGTCTCCAAAGTGGTGCTTCCTAGTACTTACCGACTTGAAGACCTGGAGGCAGGATAGTCAAGAGGACCTGGAACGCAGAACACTTGATCAAGTTCCATGAAGGACTATAGAGGTCTGCACATGTATCGACACTTTTAATAAGCGCCAGCCTTTGGCAACCAAGCAATAAAACTTTGTCTACAAAGTAACTTTTCTGATTTCGGCACCAAGCAATTGTAGTACAAGAGAAATTTCTAACAATATCTCAAGTCCTCGCTGCTCGGCATGGACTTTGACCGTAACGAGAGATTTCCTACAATCTCTCAAGTCCTCACCGCTCGGCATGGACCCCGGTCCCAACAAGAGGTTCCCTACAATCTCTCAAGTCCTCGCTGCTTTGTATGGATCTCGATCCCAACGAGAAATTTCTTATAATCTTTTAAGTCCTCGCCGTTCGGCATGGACCTCGTTCCCAATGAGCAATTTCTTACAATCTCTCAAGTCCTCGGTGCTATGTATGGACCTCGATCCCAATGAGAGATTTATTGCGATCTCTTAAGTTTTTGTCGCCTGACGTGAACGTAGAACCTCTCAAAGATTATCACAACCTTCACGGTAGGGATTGCAAACAACTTCTAAAGGTTTTCACAATCTTCGATTGTCCATGCTCAGTGCGGATCACAAGTGCCACATGGGATTTCGTGCAACTTTGGTCGAGCTCGCCGCTCGGCCTAAACATCGAGCCACGCGCATGTTTCGCCTAATCTCATTCCAAAGCCACACATTCCAAAGCCAGCATTTTGAATTCCAACATGATGCAATTAAACAGATACCACAATTTTCAAGACCAACGTTTCGAATTCCAAGGTGCATTTACACAAGGTAGTTCAAAATTGAACCCTTCCATTGACAAAGTTATTACACGACTGGAAAGACCTTAAAGATTACAAGATACAACGAGATTACAACAAGTTATGAAATTCAACTGAATGATCTACTCCTCTGTCTGGGGGGGTCCTAAGACTAGCGCAGACCAGTTCGAGCCTAAGTGTGCGGGTCTGTTCAATGGCGGGCCTATCGACCTCCCTTCTAAGGGTGGCCAAGGTGGGCACCCCAGCCGCCCAGCTCTCGGCACCACTAGGGTTTGGCGGCTCTAGCCTAAGGGTCGGAGAAGGACCACTAACAGATGGCCAGCCACTTCCTAGAGAAGCAGTTCGGGATCCTGCCACCCCAAACGCAACCTTCAATCTATATGTCTCCAGTTCCTTTTCCACTACCATCTCATGAAGGAACGAGTCAGTCGAACAGGGTGCCCTGCCTGAGGTCGGCTATCTAGAGGAATCACTAGAGACTGATACTTGAGTCTCGGCGCTCCCTATATCCCGATCGACCATTGCCTTCTTCAGACGAGCCTGCTCTAAACTCAATTGCTGCAACCTTTTCATACAAAAGGAAAATGCCGTCTCCCAATCCCTGGCTTCTTTACGGTAGCGTGCCAGGCTAGACTCCATGGATTTCACCTTATTCCCAAATCACTAAACACGAAACATCGCATGAAAAATGTCAAGTCCAGGAGCTCGGCCTAAAAAACCATTATCATTCATTAATGAACGTCCATACAAAAAGTGGTGGTTAGTCCGCGTTCGGCAGATACACACAAAATAAGAAGAGGAAAGAGAAAAGAAACAAGCTTCTTAAGAGAGGAGGGCACCTCTTCGATTCCCGTGATGTTAACCTTGGGAGCATTCGTGATCGGTTCTTCCTCTGGGGCAAGTGAGCGACCATCCCCCTCGTCATCACCTCCCCCCGGAGTGAGTAGGGCCTCAGTGAACATCATGGAGAAGCTGAAACCCTCAATCTCAAGATTGGGATACTTCTGTAGCACATACTCGATGGCCCGGTCGTACCCCTGGTCCTTGGCGAAGATGACCTTGTCCATGACATTCAGCTTTGTAACCTGTAGCTTCTTTTCACTCTCCTGTAGGAAGGCCTTCTCCTTCTCCAACTGAGTTTGGTCATTGGCGACGATGGTCAACTCTGCCTTTAAGGCACGTTCGCGAGCTTCCAAGTCATGGACTAGTAGCTTATGCTCCTTCATCTCCTTCTCATACCTCTGAGCCCTTCGCTCAGACTACTTAAGTTCGCAGGTATACTGCCTCCTCAGCTCTGCCCCTTGCAGAGTAGCCTGCGAACGGAGACCAAAGACTTAGAAGTGTTCAAGAACATAAAAAGATATCTTAGAATAACAGGGTTCAGAGATGCTTATAATCATGTCAGCCTGAGCTTACTTCATGAAGCTCGACTCGAGGGTCTCGGTCGAGAGGCACTCTCTGTCTCGAGGGGTGGCCAGGTGCTCCACCGCCTCCATCGCCACCGGACCCTCTATTAGGAAATTTGTTGACTTCACTGATCAGTTGAGGGTCCACGGCACCAGCCCATCCTCCCCTACGATCTCATTGGCCTCGGGACGGACGAGCGAGAGACCAGACTTCACAAATTTAGAAACCTTAAGGTTATCTGGGCCCGGCCCCATTTTGGTCAGGCCAGAGGTGCCCGAAACCGCCAAAACCCCCGACCGCTTGGACTTCGCCTTGGAAGTTCCCTCAGACGCATTAGCAGCGGGCATCTTCTTTGGCTTCGGCTGCTCAGCTGCCTTCTTCTTGGCTAAGAAGGCCCTCATGGCCTTAATCTCTGCATCATCCATAGTTGCAAAATGAAATATGAGTTGTAAGAAGGAAGGAAAAAGGATAGATAAAAAAGGAAATAAAAAACAGACAGGGGTTGACGGGTCTCAGTCATATCCTTGCTAAGTGCCTCTCGGTTACGTTCGTCTAACCGATACTCCCATCGGCAACGATCCGATCCACAACCTCCCTTTCCTCCATCATTAAGTCTTTCTCCTTCAGGGCCTTGTGGTTAGGCTTGTAGAAGGACCAGTTCGTCAGGATGTCCTAAGGTACCTGACTCCGGACGATGAAATATTTCTCTTTCCATTCCTTGATGGAGTCCGGGTGACCGTGGATGTAGCGCCCCGAATTTCTAATATGAGAGCTTAGAAAATACGTGGCACATTCCCAGTGATCCACTTCAATATAACAATAAATACAACCAAACACCACTAAGTTTTTCAACATTTATTACAACATAACTTTTACATATCACAACGGAAGACAAAACAACCAAAATTAACTCAACAAGTCTTTACAACTCAACACTGAACATTAAATAGTCCATTTATCCCAAAAGCTAACTCAAGCATCTAATCTCCAACTCTAAGCAATAACCTGCAACATGTGAGGCTAGAGTTGAACCCTAACCCCCAAACTAAAGGGGTCAGCTATAAATGGTGTGAGTGGCATAAAAATCAAACAACAACATCAATGAACTTAAATCATAATGTCCAACAAGTAATAATAAAAATACCAAATAGAACAACAGGTGATACCAAAACCAAATGTCAAATGTGAAAACAAGAAATCCGAATGCATAAAGATGAGTCAATAAAACACAAATGCTATATGCTGACAACGATGACTACTAAGAGATGAAGATAAACTATGAGAATTTGCCCATGCTTGATAATCCCGAAAATAGATCCCACATCTCAGGTATTTTTCGTGGATAATTCAGGAGATCTACCCACATCTAAACATAGACTCATCATCACAATAATATCCCAAAAGTGTCGCCTCGACTCTGATCATTCCCTAGGTCAACCCCGCATCTCAAGATGACTACTTGGATAATTCAGGAGATATATCTCACATCTCAAGTTGTCTACCTGGATAATTCAGGAGATAAATCCCACATCTCAAGTTAACCACTTGGATAATTCAGGAGATTAAGTCCCACATCTAAAGCCTTACTGAGGTGCATAACTCATGTCCCCTTCGTCATGACACTACTAGTGCAAGTCCTTATTATTTTTGGTTACTGAACAAATCTCCTAGAGCAGTGTACCCCACCGGACTGAAAATATGATTAACTGAAAATTCGCCTCAATGGGCCTCAACAAATAACTCAACACCGGTATACTAGGGTCACGTACCTCTAGAGACTCAAAATCAAATATCTAAACAAATTCCCACTAAACAAGTGGCTCAACTGAATATCTCAAAATCATGTTCTTAACTGAACATCTCAAAATCAAATACTGAACAAATATCTCAAAATCAAATACTGAACAAATATCTCAAAATCAAATACTGAACAAATATCTCAAAATCAAATACACAGATCCCTCAGTATCAGTCGACTTATGCTGAGGTAAGTCGACTGTCCAGAGGACAATTCTCCAGAATTTCACAAAATAATCTAAGGCAGTACCAGTCGACTAGGAGAAGTCATCAGTCGACTGCCCCGAAACAAATCACAATAATTCTCAAGAATATTCTAAGTATTTAAGTCGACTGAAAGGTTCATAGGTCGACTGTCCAGAAAGGACTAAACAAATTTACAATCAGCAGACCAGTCGACTGACAATAGCCTAGGTCGACTGTCCCGAACAATTCTCAAAAGACTGAAGATAATCAGTAGCGTCGTACCAGTCGACTGCACAGTAGGCCAGTCGACTGTCGGCCTACAGTTTTCAAAAATAAGTCTGGATACAGAATTAAACTGGAGATTTCTAAAGAATCATAGTTCATTGTTTTTCAATCAATAGTTCATACACATGCCAATGATAACTCTCAAAACAATATCCAGTACGGATACGATACTCATCAATCAATTCCTCAAATCTCAACTTCTCAAGATCTAAATCACTAATCTTCTATTAGGGTTTCTCAACAAAATTTCTTCCTCAACTCATAATCAAATTCTGAATTAAAAATCATAAGATCTAGATGTCTATCATCCGATCACAAACTAATCAATTCTTAACATGTTTTCCAACGATACGGTTCCATAGATCAATATTTCCTCAACAAATCTTGATAATTTCTCAAATATGGTCCAAATATCATTAAGAGTTCACATGATCCATATTAAAATAAAAGATCTATATCATGCATACAATGAGACAAACAAACAATATCATAACGATCCAACAAGTGTAACAAAAGATCTTACGTCATTCATCAATCAAACAAACAAACAAAACAAGCAAAACAAAAACAAACCACTCACCTTGTTTTGAAGAAAATCCACGAAAAGCTCTTCTCCTTGCTAGATCCAAAAGCCTCTTCTTGCTCCTCAACAAAATCTAAAAATCTGAATACTCTCTCAATGACGGCTGGGAATAAAAAAATCCCTTATATATGCCGGATTATTGTTAGGGTTTTACCCAATTTGCAAAACAATCCTTTCAAGAACACAACTTTCATATATATCCATTATTCTTGTAAATTCAAAAAAACTCCTTTAAATTAGGATCTAATAGAAAATATACTTTTAAACTTCAGCCAATACTGCTCAAAACGTCCAGAATGCCAATTTTTGCATTTCAACCCTTGAAAATGTCAATTTTGCAAATAAGTCCTTTTCTCAAAAATTGCAAATAATATCAATTAATTTCAGAAAAATCTGGAAAAATACTACATAAATTCTAAATAATAGATAATGATTTTTCATAAAGAAATCTTAATTTTTCAAACTTCTAAAAAGTCATTTGCACGTGTTTTGCACGTGCACAAAAGATAAATTTCTTAGAAAATATTGATTAAATCTCCAAAAATCATTTAAATTCATTTTCAAATAATTAAAATAATATTTGAAAAATATGGGGTTCTACAGTGGACTACCCGTCTATGGGGGCAATGTGAGATGTAGTACACTCTTTCATACGTCCCTTTCGAGCTGATCCCGAGGCAGGCACAGAAGAACTTCAACTTGAGAGGAACTCCCCTCTCTTCACAGAGCAACATGAAGCAAATGAGCTGCTTCTAGGAGTTTGGGCCATACTGCATCGGACTCAGTCATGCCAAATTCAAACCTGCTTATCAAATGGGTGCAGGGGTATCCTCAACCCTAAGCTGAAGGCGTCGAGCGAAAACATGCAGAACCAAGGGGCCAAGTTATCCGTCGTTCAGAGCCCCGGGTTCGGTATCATCAGCTCGTATTCTAGGGAAATGAAGTAGCTTGCCCATATCAACAGCAGGTCACTGCTTGTCAACACACTCTATGTTGTCTGACTTGATCCTTTGACAGCTCGGTAAAGAGGGTTGCACATAGAACCGAACCAAATCTTCGAGGTCGTCCAGATACATTCTAATCGAACTCAACTGCTGAAGATAGAGGACGTTGAGCCCGCCCTTCAGGAAAAACTCGATGGGAGACCCAGGGCTGTTGGGAAGAGTACACTTCAGCTTTCTCCCCCAAATACGAAGGGCTATCGTGGTGAAGGGTGATGCCAATCGATTCAAACACAACTTCCTCTGACGGGTCGGCCTCCTTAACTTCGCCATCGTCCTCTCCCCCACCGCCTGCTACTTCTTTATTGTCAAGCTTTGCGTCCTCATCCTCACCACCATCTCCCTCCTTGGTCACCTTATTAACCTCAACCTCCTCCACCTTGTCACGCCCCGCTTCCCACTATACGAAAATACAGACACGCAACTAAGGCCCAGCGAATGATATACATCATCCATAAGCTGTACAATTATAAGCTCAACAAGATCTTTATAACACATTCACGCAGGCAAATATAATAATCACATGAACTGAAAATAGAATAACCATCAATTGGATAATACATCAACATCGGGTCAAGATGCCCGGGAGTACAAGGTGCCAAAATTAAAATAATATGATAAGCAGTTTAACAACTAGGTAAAATAGCGACTGAAAGAAAAACAACATGAAGTAGTAAGGAAGTAGCAACGATCGTCTGGAGAGTCTGATCGTCGGGTCCATCAGTACCTGTATAATTATTAACTCAAAGAAAAATAGAAAAGTTCCCGTTAGAGCAAGTTTCGGGCAGCAAGTAGCAACAAGCAGAAAACGGGGTAATATAACAAGATATAACATGGAAGAAATAAGAAGTAGAAGTACAAATACAATATGGAAGTAAACAAGGAACTGGGACAATATGATCATGTAAGTAATAACTGTAACTAGTGTATTCTAGAATTCAAGGTATAAGCAATTGATAACCTAGGCTCAGTTAATTGATAATCATATACTCAAGGATCGAGAGTCCTGTAATCAAAAGTCATGTAATCAAGAATCATGTAATCAGTAATAAAAAATCATGCTTAGTGAAGATCTCAAGTTTATCTGTGTTATTAATTTATCTAATGCACGCAATCCTGTATCCTATACCACAAGTTCGGTGCATATCAATCATGTGACGTTTAGACTTAAGTAGTGAATTCTATAGGATTATGTACTCGGGTCTTCCAGTGATAGTATCAAGACATGTAATCATGAATCATGTAATCGAGAATTATGTAATCAAGAATTGTGTAATCAAGAATCAAGAATCAAGAATCACTATTTCGGGAAACACGGGCCTCCTTCCGAGTATACTCCCCTATATTGTCCACTATTAAGTCGTACCCTTATAACCCCGGCTTGTTATTCTTTTATAATTAATTATGAACATGCAATTAGTACGACTAGTGAAACGGTGTAATCAAGACAGTTTAATCAAGGAAAATATCAAGGACAGTAATTATGGATATGAGACGTAACACGAGTACATGTATCGAGAGTAGTTATTATAAATTATCAAGTCGTATAAAATGCATTCTATCAACCTATTATATCTATGCAAGTTATTATTACAAGAACAATAATACATTTAGTTCATTAAATATAAAAAATAACGGGTTTATATGCAAAAACGTAGAGATAAATTTTTAGACAACTTGACATATCTGCATTCAAATTCACTTTCCCGTTATTACAGAAAAGCAAATCCGATTCCTTCAGAGATTCTAGAAAGTAGACTCTCTTTCGGTTCCAATGCATATTCACACGATACATTCTAAAGATAGTTGCTATGCGTACAAATTCATTCTTCGCTGGTTTCGATGTTTCGCGCGCATTTTGGAAATTCAGAGTCACAATACTAGAATTGGGATATCTCACAATCTATACATCAGATTAAGAAACTGTAGGATGTTCCAGATATCTAAACTTGAAGGGCTACGATTTTCATGTAGAAAATTTTTCGATCCAGTGTCGGGAACATGTATAGCATGAAACAAGTGACTAGAATGGAGTTTGACAATAAAACATGATGATAACTAGACTATTTGCCACGAGTCAAAGAAAAATGCTTGTACGAGAACAAAAAGAGTGTACAAGGTACTTGCCTTATAACGTGACGATTTTGGTGGTGGTGTTAACCACGAAAAGAAAAAGCGACGTCGGCAACGGACGGCGGTAAGAATGGCGGCAAAACGGTAGCTAGCGAGCAACGGTAGCAACGGTGAGCGACGACAACAACAAGGTGGCGCGGCGTCGGGTTGTTTTTCGGGGTTCACGGGATCGTAGAAGCGGAGTCGTTGGCTCGAAGGTGGAAGGTAAAGTGGAGCTTGGGTGTTGCTTGAGCTCTCGGGTGTGAAGAAGGCAGAGGAAGAGAAGGAGGGAAAATGAAGAATGATACGTAGATGTGAGAGTGAGGTGTGATGTGTGTGTGTATATATATAGAAAGGAAAGAAGATGGAGTGTGCTGCATGGGGTATAGAAAAATTAGGCACAGGTTAGGAAAAATAAGAGGGTAGGGTGGAAAAATGAGAGTATAGGATGAAAAAATGTGAACATAGGTGTGGAGAAAAAAATGAGAACATGGAGGAGAAGTCGTGGAGTTAGGGGGTAGAATTAGGCAGGATTAGAATTAGGATTAGGATTAGGATTAATCAGGGTTTAAAATTTGTATTTAAACTCCGATCGAAAAAATCACAAAATTGTAGAATTGATCAGAAAAATATTCTGGCTTTAGATAAAGAGTCCAAAGAGAAAAATAAAACTGATCTAAAAATTGAAGTACAAAAATTCACGTAATAAAATACGTACAGATGGAACAGGGAGTTACACACCTCCTCATCCTTATCCTCGTCATCTCTTCGACCTCCTCATCTGAGTCATTCGACTCCACAACAAAAGGGCCTTCAAGTTTAGATGGGCTCCACCTTATAGACCTTTTGGACTTCTTCCTAGGATGTAGATTCCAAAAAACTTGTTGAACTTCTTTAGAAGGAGAACCGTTGTCGCCCCGACCAGACGTGGAGGTGGAAGAACTTGACCGAACCCTCGACATAATATAAAAATACTAACCTGGTTGTCGGAAAGGACGTTGAAAAAATAGTCTCTGGTGAAAGAACAGAACCGAAAGAGAGAAACTCTGAAGCAAGTGAGAGAAAGTAAAGAGGAGAATGAGGGGGGGGGGGAGTATATATAAGCGACTCAGGGGCACCTTTTTCACACTCGATCTTGACCATCCAATTTGATACGATGGTGGATAACATAGAGACTCCTCGATTCCTCTAACCGTGACGTCAGCCAAGTCATGTGCAGCGCACATGCCCCCAACTGTAGGCATGGTGAACACAAGCAGATCCACTAAATCTTCCAAGTACGTACCACTCAACGGATTGCATGGACCTCGAGCCCCTCGTGAGATTTTCTACAATCTCACCTCCGCCCGACGCGCGACATGGACCTCGAGCCATGCATGAGATTTCCCACAATCTCACCTCTGCCCGATGCTCAACATGGACCTCGAGCCACTCGTGAGATTTTCCACAATCTCTCCTCTGCTCGACGCTCGGCATGGACCTCGAGCCCCTCGTGAGATTTATTACAACCTTACCTTTGCCCGACGCACGACATGGACCTCGAGCCACGCGTGAGATTTCCTACAATCTCGCCTCCGCCCGACGCTCGGCATGGACCTCAAGCCACTCGTGAAATTTCCTATGATCTCGCCCCCGCTCGATGCCCGGCATGGACCTCGAGCTACTCGTGAGATTTCCCATAATCTTGCCCCTGCTCGACGCTCGGCATGGACCTCGGGCCACTCGTGAGATTTCCCACAATCTCGCCCCCGCTCGACGCTCAGCATGGACCTTGGACCACTTATGAGATTTTCCATAATCTCACCCCGCTCGATGCTCGGCATGGACCTCAGGCCTCTCGTGAGATTTTCCACAATCTCGCCCTGCTTAATGCTCGGCATAGACTTCGGGCCACACGTGAGGATTCCCAGAGTCCCGCCCCCGCTCGATGCTCGGCATGGACCTCGAGCCACTCGTGAGATTTCCTAAATTTCCTACAGTCTTGCCTTCGCTCGACGCTTGATATGGACTTCGAGCCACTCGTGAGATCTCCCACCATCTCTCCTCTGTTCGATGCTCAGCATGGACCTCGAGCCACTCGTGAGATTTTCTACAGTCTCTTCTTCCCTCGATGCTCGGCATGGACCTCGAGCAAATCTTGCCTCAACTCAGCGCTCGGTGTGAAATCTCACACGATGTAACCTCCACTCGGCGATCGACAGGGATGGCGAACTTCCTTCGCTCTCTGCGACCCCTGGAGCTTGCCCCCCGGAGCTTGGGGCTCGAAACCTGGAGCTCATCGCCTCAGAGTTAGAGACCCGCGTTATATCACGTTTTAAGAAAATGCACCATTTCATCCTTACACACACCACTGACTGACTTTTTCCCCCTACGGGAATGAACTACTCCTCGACGACTGATACACCCCACCCTCCAGTAGTGGGGGCCGATGATATGGGTAAAAATCCAACCTCATCTATCCCATCTGAATCCAGAGATCCGCTAGAGCAGGCCTGCATGCTCTATGAGCCGCTAGCTGGCCTACTACACCTATTCGAAACACAGGAAAGGGTCATCCAGATCCAGTAGGGTTCATTCTCTCTTCCTGTAAATACCAGACCCTCTCCACAGTGATCAGGTAATGAACCTTTTAGCCTCCAAAACCCTAATCTCATTTTTAAGTCACTGACTTGATCGTCGGAGGGTCCGCCACCGAAAAAACTCCCGGTGTTTCAGGGTTTTGTGCAGGAATCTGGCGGCCAATAGCAGCAGATCCACTTCTCCAACCTCACCTCAGATCTGGATCTACGGCTGAGATTTGTTCTTCCCCCTCACAAATATAACTCACTGTTTGTTGCACCCACACCAGAAAAAACAGCAGCATCAAAAGCTAATTAAAAAAGAAAAGAAAAGAAAATGAAAATTTATGGATGGTGGTTTGAGGGTTAGAAGATTATGATCATAATGGAAACAGTGGTTTGAAGTTTCAGAAAATTAACAAGAAAGTATTATAAATTTACTACGAGATACTGATGACACGACACCAAAATAAATTGTAGAACTTAAGGATGAGTTCTGCCTAAACAGGCTCGACCATGAATTTACTCGTAGATGAGCAAAATTCAGTCGCCAAAACTTTTCACTTTCAATATTTGACATAGAAGTGTATTCTTTATTTTTTGTTTTTATTAGTCTCATGCTGAATGCAAGGAGTTTAAGAATAATATTCTTGGAAGGAGCTGGATCACTAAAGGTCATCCTGTGATTTAATTTGTTTAACAATCAAATTTTGATCAATTAATAGATCCAAATACTTTATAGCTTGTTTTCCTATGTGCTATTCAATTATCTCCAATAAATAACCTCATCAATTTTGTTTTCTTTATAAAAAAGTACCCAACTCTCTCTTTCACCACCATCATACAAGTAAAATTTTGAAAGAGCTACATTTAAGAATATAAAAGATAAAATATATATAGAGAGAGAGAGAGAGAGAGAGAGAGAGAGAGAGAGACAAAGAAGTCAAAAATACTCTTGCCTATAGCAGCCAGAACCTTCTCTGTTATGGAATTGAGACAACAGGTGAAACATGCTCATGTGTATATTGGTAATGGTTGCAACCACCCATCACCTCACCTATTCTGTAAAAATATATTACTATTATTGTTTTGCTAATCCTCTCACTTATAATAATTGTACTTGTGTATTTGAAAACAATGAAAAAGCCAAGCCTACTCATTCTTGATCACATATATACTACCAGAGTTTGACAGGGAAAGCAAAGTAGCAAGGCCCCCAAATTCATAAGATGAAGCTTTGGGTACACAATCACAACCTACTTTTATTTAATTTAGAGCATTTAAAAGGACCATGCCAGCAAAATTCATGTGGGTCTTCCAGTTGGCTCTACAACATCTCAAAAGAAACTACAGTACATTTTTTTTTCATCAAAAAAAGAAAGTACATATACACTTGCCATAGGATGGGCAAGGGCTCGCTTTAAGATGTGTGCACCACAGAGATCCCAATCCAACCGTTGAGCATCTATATATAGCATCTATATAATGCGCGCATGTGTACTAGTATATCTCAAATCTATTCAGAATTCAAGAAGATCATGTAAAGAGTAGTACACTCTTTAACTTCCCATTAAAAGTCGACGTGTCTGTCTATTGGCCATCTACTGGGCATGCGCACAATTTCGGATTTTTATCTCACCTTCATAATGTCCCTGTCAAAGAAAAAGGATGATGAAGTGGGAATCTTCTTCATTCAATAATGATTGTATCTTTAGTAACACAACTCCTACTCCTTTCTGTGTAGATATCATATCATGTGCCTACCACTATGTGTAATGTAATCATATAAACACAAGCTGGATTTTTTTCGAGTACAGGCATTCATCTTTGATCATATATACAATTCAGACCACCTCATTTTTGTTCACTTTACCAGCATCATTTGCATCAGACTAAAACAGGCTCATAAATCTCATTGAATTGTTAGTTAATTGTCGCTATTAGTTATGTAGATTTAGACTGAATCCATATATATAGGTTCTAGTTAAATTCGAAGTGATGCACTAGATTGGGCTTACCATCTTCAACTCGATACTGAACGAACGATATATAGATCTGAAGTTTTGAGCTCAGGAGATTATGTTACTAAAAACTGAAACTGAAGTTGTTAAACAAACTGGTAGACTACTCTCCCAAATATTTACAAAAACAGTTCGCTACTAAAAGCAGCTTGCAAGCTGAAATCCACCGCAACTTCGAACCAGTTAAATAGACCAAGCTTCTGCTTCTGCAACTTAAACATTAATCAACAAATTACAGATTTAAGATTCCTTCTACACCTAACATGAAATTTTCTTTTTTAACCAACAAAAAAAAAGATAAGATAATTCAACAAATTAGCAATTGTATTCTTTTATGTTAAAGCATCCACCCCCATGAGTCTATTGTTGATCACTAGATGGCTCTAACATCTTTTTAGACTCAGCATCCTCACTAATACTAGGGCTTTCACCCTCAGTTTGCAACTGATCCCTTCGCCGTAACTCAAACCCATCCCCTTTGATTGGAGGCTCTGCAGCTAAACTAGGCGATTCTGTAGCTGTTCTGCCAATGTCAGGCGAAGTTCTCAGTTCCAACTCCTCATCTGATTTCTTACCCTCGGTCTCATCACTACCATCATCAGAGCTACCGCTGTCTTCATTAGCTTCATCTAAATCGCCTTCATCCATCTCCAATTTTGGACTCATGTCATCTATTACTCCTATAGGTTCAGGCAAACGCTGTTGAATTGGCATCACATTGCTTACTACTTGTCGTTTCTTTGATCCCTTGTACACTGCCATCTCATTTTCATACCTTTCCTTATCTTTGACACCTCTCTCCTGGTAAACCTGAAATGCGCAACAAAAGGAAAAACAAGAGAGGAAAAAAAAAGAAAAAAACATGAAAAGCAGTTTCAAGAAGTTTCTTTTTCACATGAACACGTTAAATTATGAGTAACACTGTAATCGCACCTCAAAATTTTGAATTTTCATAAAATCTGAACCTCTTACTAATGAACCAACTAATCCTACTGTTATTTATTGGATGATGATGGGGTGAAAAGAAGCTTTCTTCTTCTCCCAATGATAAACCTTTCCCACTTGAACCTTCTTTAAATTCCATTAATCCTAGATCCTACTCATAAAAATACCTTCAATATCCACGATATTACTTGCACTCATGGTTGTCAAATTGTGAAACATATCATCTATATTTTCCTAGAATATCATATCGTATATCGTATCGTGAAATAAATTAATGAATGTCCAAAACTGAAGCAATCAATGATGCATCAATTTACATGATCGTAATCAAAAGTAGCTAAATCTAACTTTAAAGGGACATAAGGGTACCAAAATTCCTAATACATTAAAAAATAAACGGAGCATATGCTCTTTATATTAGATTATTCATGATCCTTGATTTCTAACTTTAACTAGATTGAAATACCTTACTAATGTATTATTAACCCTGCACAAGTACTCTCTATTACTATAGGAATTGCATATATGTGTATGACACAATTACTGATGTAGATATGTTACGTATAGTCATCTATCCTAAATCTAAAGACCTTACAATTATAGGTGAAGAAAAACTAGCATAAAATATGAGAATAAGATGCTTTGTGGTTTAAACTAAAATTATTAATGACGTATCATTTATTTTAAAAAATAAAATTGATTTATCAAGAACTGTATGATCAAACTAACAACTCGAATCCATTGCTACAACTTAATTTTTTAAAGAGAATTTTTTGCATATACACAAAAAATGTAGACTCAAGATTGCGCAAAAAAAAAGCTTGAGAAAACATTTAATTAATGAAAAAAAGAAAGGAGGCGAGGAGCATTAGAGAGTACTCCTAAGGAAGAAGAAACAACCAACATGATATTTACGATAAACCATGAGAACAAGATGAACGAAGCGGAAGAAATAAAGAAGAAAGCGATAGTGAAATAAACAAAGAAGAATATCGGGTGGGCACAAAATTCTAAAGAACTAGGTTTTGGGCTTTAAAATGGACTTTCAGAACCTAGAAACACATGTAAGCTATTTTTTTTATATCGAATTGTATTATGTATCGGTGTGCCACGTATCATATCGTAAGGTAACGTATCGTATCGTAAGATACAATACGATAAAATAAAATATTTTAAGCTATACATAAATTGCATGAGATACATATCAAATTCATCAAATATCGTATAGAATTTGTATCGAATCTAGATACATATCGTAAGATATGCAAGATATTGACAACTATGCTTGCACTCCAATGTTCTCAGATGCCCAAAACTCCCAAAATAAAAAAACAGGAACAAGAAATGAAAAAGACGAGAGAAAAAAATGAAATGGAAAAGAAGAATCACAAGAAGATAGAGGAAGAGGAAGAAAAAATTGTAAGAAAAGGAGGATGGGAAGAAGAAAGGAAGAATACAAAGAGAAAAACAAAACAAAGATGTTTCAAGGTGCAGTCCTTAAGGGAAACAGAGTCTGTACCTAAACCATTTAGGTGTGGAATTACACTATTTTTAGGGGTAGATATGGGGAAAAAAATCTTTCAAAAACAAAACTGTGGAATTCAACTTATTAGAGTCTTACCGCTTTCTCAGACTCTGTTAGATTGTTCCAGAGAACTCCAATCATTTTACTGATTTCTCTGTCCTTCCCTGGATGAAGTGGCTTCAGACGTGCATGCTGGTCCGCAAAGAAGAAATTGTATCCACTCCTATTGGGCTTCGGATGTGTTGGGTCCAGCTTGCTAAGTTTCCTCCTTCGCCGACGGCGTTGACCGACTCTCGCATTGCTGTTGTCCGCAACACCTGGAAACTGTGATGTTTGGGTTGGAGTGTGAAAGAGAACACCTTTGAGCTTTTGTGTGCCAACTGTGACAGTGACGAAATAACCATGCTCAAATTTTCCATCAATTACTCCAAAGGTTGATCTATTTGCTGGGAGGGATATGCCTATTGACATTACAGGAGAGAATATTGTTACAATTTCTGATACTAGTTCTTATATCCATGACAAGTTCAAAACTGGAAAATGCGATGCTTATTTTCCACTGAAGGGTCTGAGAAGTTTCAAGATTATTTTGTAAAGTTAAAACAAAGCAATTCAAGTAAGAAAAAATATTCAAAATTACAGGACTCGATATAAATTAAACCCCCATAATCTAATTGAACCCAATAACTGTACCATTCTAAATAACCCCTCAAATCTATAATTGGTTAAACTTAAAAAACCCTTCAGTATCGTTTTCACAGGAACCACCTTCTCCCTGCTGTTATTTCTTTGTTCTTTACCCGAGAATTGTTATGAATGTGAACTTCTTATTTGCCCAGGGGCATTTTGTTCCAAAAAGGTAAGAGGAAGGAAGTCCAATGAATCCCATAATGTTAGTGTACTATAATGAATACTGGCTTGGCCAGGGTGCTCATGATTATGCAAATTTTCATGCAATGTGTAAAACTCCAGGATCATAACAAGAACAAAGCCTGTCTAACAAATTTAGCTTTTAATACTCAAATAATTCAGAACAGTTGATAGGAATGGCAACCTTTCAAACCATGTTGCTCAAGGTGCATCCAAGATCTGCCTCAGGCATGGGGCATTGTGATGCGACAGTACAACCCCCCGAACCAGAACATGAACCTAGTTAGAGGATGAGGAAACAGATGTGGCAGACATGGAGATAGATTTTCCGTCTGGAAGGAGAGAAGTTACTGTGTGTGAGTAGGATTAAGAGAGAATCTGATGAAAAATGCGTATGAGTAATTGGAGCACTAGTTTGTAACCGTTGACTGCTAGCAATACTACTGTTGAGACTGTTATCAATTCACTTTCCAGTTGCTTGTGACTTCTGTTTATTGTCGTCTGTGCTAATCGAATTTGGTAACAATCTAAATTTACAAGTGACTAGTTATTGGTTGTTTAATTAATGTATTATTAGTAACTTGGTAGAAAGTACTAGATAATGATCAATATTGGTTAGCTGTTAATTGCCTTGATCCGTTACTGTATTGTACGCTAGAGTGTCTCACCCTAGACTATACAGATTTTTAAAATGATATATGCATTCCTGTTTTTC